>CM065638.1:34554391-35241948 GCA_033220585.1 Dipteronia sinensis
TAACAAATGAATACCACTAAACTATCAAGGATAGACTATGCTATATAATCGTACTCATTGATAGCTCAAATGATAACACTTGTAACCATAAGTCCATCATTTATCTCAGGATTGAGATAGACTCTCCGATTGTCCTCAAGTGAAAACTTTTATCCACTGACGGTTCTGGATAAAGTATCTCACTGTGATCCTATTCAATGCACCTAGTGCACTAGATGCTTTTACCCAAAGACACTACACTTTGATGATTTTAGACTCATCATAACATATTTGATCCCACTGAAATGCTAGCAAAATAATCTACAACTTTAACAAGGTAAATGTGTCAAACCTTTATCTTAAGTTGTGAATATTATTCAAGACTAACTAAAGAATTGTGCATACCTCATACATATCCAGATGTACGAACAATTCTTCTTTTCTCATAGTCTTTTGACCTTATGATTATTTACTGTTGACAATTATAATAATTAAACTATAAATGCTATAAGATTTGTTAAACTAGAAATCACTTTATTAATATGAAAAGATTATCAAATACATTATTACACTCTTGCTATTGAGCATAATCCTAACATCCACAACTCTAAGGGAGTCTTAAGAACAGATTTGGATGAGACTACATTCAAAATGTAAGCCACCGTTTGTAGTGCATATCCCCAAAAAGAATTTGGTAATGATGAGAAACTAATCATAGATCTCACCATTTCCATCAGGGTTCTGTTTCTCCTCTCCGCAACACCAATCTGTTGTGGTGTTCCAAGAGCTGTGAGTTGGGACACAATCTCATGCTCAACCAAGTAGTCTTCAAACTCTTGATCAAGATACTCACCTCCATGATTTGATTGTAGAGACTTTATAGTCTTGCCTAATTGATTCTCAACTTCAGCTCGAAATTCTTTGAACTTTTCAAAAGTTTTCGACTTTCGTTGCATTAAGTAGATGTATCTGTATCTAGAGTAGTCATCTATAAAGGTGACATAATACTCATAAAATATTCATCGGTCCATAGACAACTGAATGTATAAGCTCTAGTGGTTCTGTAGCTTTAAGTCATTTTCCAGTAAAAGGTCTCTTTGTCATTTTACCTTCTAAATAGGATTCACAGATTGGTATGGTGGCCAACCTTTAACTGGCTTAAAAGCCCGCTTTTAACTAGTCTGTCTGTCATGTCAAGGTTAATATGGCCAAGTCTTAGAAGCCATAGATACGTTTCATTATCTGGAGAAAATTTTCTGTCATTTTGTTTTAGGTTTTTCAACTTTAAACAATTCAGCATTGATCAGTGATGTATGAATTAACGGTCTTAAAACATACAAGTTGTTTTCATTTAAAACTGAACAAATTTTTAAACAATTTCTAGAAACAATAACTGACTTATTATTAAAATAAATAGAATTTAATTGTTCCAACAATTTGGATGCGGAAATTAAATTTCTTGTAAATCTAGGAATAAAATAAATAGAGTTCAACATAAGAAAATAATTTTCAAACTGGAGTCTAACTACTCCCACTGCTCTCGCTGACACAACATCCCCTGACCTAACGTACATCGAGAAGACCCCCTCATCTAGCTCCGTCTGCCATTGACCTCAACTGTGTTGAAGTAGGACATCATACCCAGGACATGTTCCCAGACCGATGAACCCTTCTTTATCAGTGCAAGTATTACAGAATGAACAGCTTCGTGCCGCTTTTGCTGGGATGGCTGCCCGAACATAGCTTGCAATAACTTTATGATTTTGAATGTTGTAGTCATTGCCTAGTGCTTGGTGACAAGCACGTCTGTCATACTGGTTAACGGATATATTCAGTCATTCTCATCAGCTGAGACCCATTTTTGGTATGCCTCGCGAACATTTCGTATGGCATTGACAGCAGGCTCTGGAGGACATTCCTCCATTAGTTTGTCATTGGCAAGGATTTGTAAAAGTACAGAAGACATTGCTGATAAAACATAAATAGAAAATTCATTCAACCATACATTTAATTCACATGTCGATGTTTTGCATAAATTAAATATGATGCATGAACATATTTAATAAACAAGAAAATCCCTAAAAACTGTTTCTATGCCACGATAATCCAACATACCACAAGCAAGAGCCGCCTTAGGGTCGGTCAAATACTTGCATGTTAAATCGACACATTCTCAATCAAATGACCAGAATAACTCTAATTCCTCTATCATTCAACCATCGTTTAATTCAATCAGGTTTATAATTAACAAATTTAATTAAAACTTTGTGAGTTTAACCCACCATTTCAGATTGTTGGGGTTTATGCCCTAAAAGATGTAATTTGTAAATGGATTTATGAAATAAATAAAAGAAAAGTTCAATTCATTCTTGTTGTGTTGTTTATTTTATAACTTGTGCATATATTAACGTCCTAGATTATCGGATGTAATCTCGAACTGTGTATATGAGTGTCATATACGGATGGATACAGTAAGAGACGTGCAATCTAAAGAGTCCATAGATAGCAAATAAAGCTGGGTACTTTATTTATGGTTAATCTATAGATGCGGTCCATTCCGTAATGTACAGTGATTCTGTAAGAACCTCATTTTTATGATTGGCTTATTTCATGACAAATCACATTGGGATTATTTGTAATGGGTAGCTTAGGTATTATTGTGGTTCTTCATCAACAAGCTTCCAAGATCCCATAGTGCTTCAAGAGAGGTAGTTTACTTGTCTTGACTATTTTGAAGAGATTTTAGTTGCACACACTCACTTGCATGCATTATATTCTTGATTACATGCTATTGAATGATGCATTGTATGCCATTTATCACACTCCACACTTGCACATTTTTGCATATTAGATTAGTGTGTTGAGTATGCCTGGAAAAGAGGATTTTTCTCTTTACCGCGGTGCAGGTCGCTTGCTGGGCACCTGCCTCCGTCGTGGTCCTAACAGCGGTTGGTTCCAGAAGGTGCATGCGTTAAAGACCGCGGTCTGTGCACTTGTATGCGCGGCGGTCTATACCACGGTATACTTCAGTAGGCCCCTGCTGCCTAGACCGCGGCCTGTGCTTTGCTATGCACAGCGGTCCCCAACGCGGTGTTGTCCAGACGGTGCACCGCTGCTTGTACCGTGGTCTGAGCACTTACCCGAGCCGCGGTCCAGCAAGCGGTATTGACGGGATTTTGCTTCCCAAGCCCAAAACGATGCAGTTTTGTCTAGGGTTTCTATATATATGTTCTCTTCTTCCCCAACTCGGTTCAGAGCTTCAAGAACCCATTTTTATAAGAGAGAACAACCCTTAGAGAGAGAAAGCTTCAAGCTTTGTTACTTGACTCTCCAAACCCAAAACCCATCATCTTCATGCATTTCTAAGCATCTTTAAGGCATGAGTTTTCATCATTAGTTGACTTGGTAAGTTGAACAAAAAACCTCATCGTTATCATTTGTTCATACTTTCCAAGATTAGTGTTTTTACTGCATTTATTAGTTGATTAAATGCTAGGACTCTATTTAATGCATCTATTTATGAGTTCCTTTGTATGATTGGGTTTGTATTGTGATAGCTTGCATTTAGGACATATTTTCCCTCTAGCTAATTAGGACTCATTGATTGCATTTGTTAATTGCATTTATTGTCCTTGCCATGATTAATGACAACATATGTTGATATGGCTTTGTTTGATGACTAGAGTTTAGACTTGCATATCTATATCTAGTTAGGTCTTTATGAGCATTCATATAGACATTGATATCTAGGATTTGTACTTAGTGTCATATTTAATCCCTAGATAAGCATTTAGTGTTGCATAGCATTATTTGCATTTTGAGTATTCATATATTAACTTAGGTTGTTAATCTCATCTTGAGAGTTAAGTCTTGTGACTACAAGGTGTAGTGCACAAGCATGTGAAGTCTTGCAACCAAGGTGTGGTTGGCAAGCAAAGTGATCAAGGATTCACTCTAAAGGCCCGTTGGGTAGTAGTGGTGGGTTAGTGACCGAGAATGGTGTGACTAGAGGTCAACCTAGGTTGTAAACATCATTACAATAGTGGATTTGAGGATCGTGTGTGGCTAGAAGGATAGCCCGTGGTTTTTCCCTTTGTTTAAGGGTTTCCACGTAAAAATCAAGTGTTATTTATTATTCCGCACTTCACACTTGATTTTGTATGTTTGTTTATGAAGTGAATTTTTAATATTGACTAATCAAGAAAAATTGGTAATTAACTTGACTAAAACCTATTCACCCCCCCTCTAGGTTATAGACACATGCTTAGAGTAGTATTTTCAGATTCTATCCTGAATCAATCATATGAGATATGTGAATTGAGGCACCTTGTATGATGTGATCGTATAGGACTGGGCCATGATCTATATGAATCTCTCACCAAGATCCGTTTACTGATGAGATTCATATATATTAACTAATGATGGCTATATGTGGGTGATCTTAATCCTGAGTGTCTTATCGACTCCTTCAGGTTAGATCGTGGTCTTTGATATACCATGGGTGAGGTCAGATGCAATTCCTGATCAATATACTCTGTATGTTGGGATTGCGGTTTGGCTTGTTGCTGGGAAGGTATGTACATAATAGTGGAATCCACTCATTCTTGTGAGAAGTAGATGGTAGTTCACTTAAGGGTTGATTCGGGGCTTAGACAATATGAGCGCTCTCCTAATTCCGTGAGGAAATAAGATTTATTGTTCATTAGAGAATCAACGGTACTTAAAGGATATATGTAATTAGAGGGGTATAATGGATATTATGACCCATCTGTAATTATGAACTACTGTGGAGGATCACACCATGTGTAATAGCTATATCGATGGACACCGAGTTGTATGAGTCTGTGTAAAAAAGTCTGCAGTTGAGAGAGTGCGGCTTTGGGATTTTAGTGGAATAACACCGGAGTTAATAATCAAGGAACATTAATTAAAGAGTTTAATTAATGATTCAAAAGATTATTGGAGCTCAAAATACCGTGGGTCCATTAGGTCCCCTTGCTAGCCTGATCGATTTAGGTAACAAGGGTCACGGTTAATTAATTGGATTGTCCAATTAATTGTGTTACGAAAGTGACACGTATTTATTCGGGAATTAATTGAATAATGAGATTATTTAATTAATGAATAATTGTGATTAAATAAATTAAATAATAATATTATTTAATTATGTTATTAATCACTAAATGAAGGGTTTCATTTGTTATTTATTTTTGAATAGTGAGATAATGAGATTATCTCATTTATTAAATAAAATAAATTGAAATATATTTGAATTTAAATTGTTTAAATTTAAATATACATATTATTTTTTTTGATAAATAAAATATAGATTTTATTTTAAAAGATAAGGTGTGGTTATTTGAAAAAGATATAAAAGAGTTTTATATTTTTGAAAACCTTAACCTGATATGCATGCACATTTATTAGTGTTGGTATAGGATACAAATACTATGTTTGTGCGTGAATCAATTAAAAAACAAACGAAACAAAAAGAGAAAAGGATATGCATAAAAGTGTGCGCACAAGTAAAACAACAAGAAAAAGAGAAATGGTGCAATTAGGGTGCGTTTGGTATGCAGGACGAGACAGGACAAGGTGAGACAACTTGTTCTTGTCCCATGTTTGGCGCGATCTTAGCATGGGATAAGACGGGACAAGGTGGGACAAAAATCACAAAAATTAGTCCCACCCAAGACCTTAGGACAACTTGTCCCGTGACATGGGACAAGTGTCGAAAAAACCAATTTACCCTTTAAATATTCAAACAATTACAAACATATCCAATGTATTATATTATATATATATATATTATAAAATTATATATAATAATATATAATATATTAAATATATTATTATGTATATTAATATATAATAATATATAAAAATTATAATTACATATATAATATAATATAATATAATTTATATATATATATTATAAAATTATATATAATATATTAAATATATTATTATATATATATAATAATATATAATAATATATACTATATCATATATAAAATAATATATATATATATTACATATTAATATATATATATATATAATATTATATATGATAGATATATATTAATATATATTCTTAATATATATATATTATAATAATATATATTTAAATATATATAATACATTTTATATGATATATATGATATATATATATTATTATATATATAATATATATATATATGATATAGTATATATTATTAAATATTATTATATATATATAATAATATATTTAATATTATATATAATTATATATAATTTTATAATATATATATAATATTATATATGTAATTATAATTTATATATATTATATATTATTATATATAATATTATAATATATATAATATAATATATGTAATTATAATTTATAATATTATTATATATAATAATAATATATTTAATATATTATATATATATTTAATATATATATATTTTAATAATATATAGCATATATATTATATTATTATATATAGGATACATATATATAATATACAATATATATTATTAATATATAATATTATTAAATAAGTATAATATATTTCAATTACAATATCACTATTTGTGTTAAATATAATAATATTGTAATTGAAAACAAGAGGTCATTTGAACCTCTTGTTTTTGTTTAGTATTATAATATATTTCAATTACAATATTTATTTAATATTGTTTGTTTAATATATTGTTTAATATTAGACAGAACAAGGAGGGCACTCTGGTCATATGAACCTTTTGTCCCGTCCTATCCCAGCCATACCAAACGCATAACAGTACAGTCCACAGTCCTGTCTCAGACATTCCAAACACATCATTGAACAACTGTCATGTCCTGTCCTGTCCTGTCCCGTCCAGTCCTATCCAGTCCCGTCCCCGTACCTAACGCACTCTTATAGTGTGTGCAAGGTGTGCGTGAGAAACAAAAACAAGAAAAGTAATGTGCACTTCTTAAAAACAAGAAGAGAAAAAACGCACAGGGGCGCGTGAAAAAGAATATTTTTTTTTAATATTTATTATATTTTTCTTTTGAACAACTAGAATTGTTCTAGTTTGTGTTTTCTCTTGGAAGAAATTGTTTCTTCTTCTTTTCTCTACATCCTCCAAAGTTCCTTAGTACGTGACGCGCCTACACGTAGTTACCAGTTCCGGGAAAAGCTAGGAAGATCAGTGATACAGATCAGGAGCATATCGTAAAGTGAATGAGCCTCCAAACGTTGGTAAGGTTCTAAATTTCTTTTTAATATATATTGATTACAATTTCCTGTCTTTTTAATAGAATTGCGATCCTAAGTTCACTGGTCCCGGATCGTTTATGATCTGTATAAAAAATTTTAAAACCTATTTCCGCTGCGTTACCAGTGAACGGGGTTCCAACAATTGGTATCGGAGCTAAATTATTTTTCGGAACAGGAAATTGTTTTCGATGCTCCTGCATGTATGATTGTGTAGGCACTATTTAAATTGACTGTATGTTGTTTTTGTATGTATATTAAATTTGATAATTTACAAAAACATGATTGATCGTTAATTATATGGTACTGTGGATTTAGGTTTCATGGGTTGTATTATATTTTATATTATATATTTTTTTTCTGGTATTGTATTGTAAAAAAATAAAAATAAATGTAACCTATATTGAAGACCTGGAAAAATCGCGAAGACGTAAGGGCGAAATCGGAAATACGCGCGGGGGGTAATACTCACAAACACTGTTCATGCACTGTTCATACGGTACTGTTCGTGCGCACTGTTCACATCGTCTTGCACGGTTCCGTTGGCAAGTGTTGCCTAGTGCATTCCGTGTGGACTTCTTATTTCGGATTCATGAGATGAATCGGAGTGACCTGAAGAGTCTAGAAGACTCGGAAATTACAAGAAGACCAATGAATGCCTTGGGGATATTTTTTTAATTTTAGATTACAATTTTTTTTAGGTTAAATAATCCAAAGTACTCAGTCAATTCATGTATGCTTTATATTATGTGATGATAAAAGCATTGTCATGCATACGTATGTCATTTAGATTAGATGTGCCTACACAAATATATTTGATATGTCATACATGCATCATAGCCTAGTTTTTATGTATTTTTTTTAATATGATTAAAATTAGTAAATACATTATTGGCTATGAAAATGAGATTAGTTTTTTAATAGTTAGAAAACTTTTTAATTCTCATTAATATTAATCTGGTTATTAAAGTGTTTAATAAGTTAGTTTAATAGGGTAATTTATTGTAATTAGTATTAATATGATTAATGACCTAATAATAAATTAACCGAATAAAGTGTTAGAGTTTTAATAGTTAAAACTTGGTAAACACTATCACAATAATCCGAGCTTAGTAAATAGTTTACAAAAGCTTAGATTATTCACTAATAGATTAGATTTTTAATAGTTAAAAATCATTAATAATGTATTAGTTAATTAGAATTTATTTCTAATAATGAATTTGTTAATGCGCTAGATAACTTGATTAAAGTTAGCCGTTTGATCATGTATAGTCTAGGTGCAATAACGGATAATAGAAAACCATAATTTTTAAGTAGTGAGTGGGAGAGGGATATATGACATATATATCGGCAGTCTCCATCATTAGTTCAACACAGTGAGATCCGAGTGAGACCTCGTAACGGCTTTGCTTTCGTCCTCCCTAAGGAGGGTTTCCACAAAGATCAATACCAAGGTTGACTTCCTAACGGATAGGATTTCTGAGGGTATTTCGGGATTGACCGACCCTAAGGCGGCAATTCTCGAGTTAAGCTCGTGAGATCTGAAATGGTGGGTTACACTCACGAAGGTTTTGATTAAGTTTTGTTAATTAAAAACCTAACTGAATAAACGATGGTTGAATGATATGGAATAAGAGTTATTCTAGAATATCATTTGATTGAGAATGTCTCGGTCTAACATGCAAAGACTTGACAGACCTTAAGGCGGCACTTCTTTGTGGTATGTTGGATTGTCGTGGTATAGTAACAAATTTTTGGGTATTTCTAGTTCGTTAAACATGTTTACGCATTATGTTTAAATTTATGCCAAAGCACTTGCACTTGTTTTAATAAATGACTGAATGAACGTTTTATTTATTTCAGCAATTATGTCTTCCGCATTACTTCAAATTCTCGCAAACGAAAAATTAACTGGTGATAACAACACTAAGTGGAAACTTAATATTAATGCAATATTGGTCACCAAAGACTTCAAGTTTGTGCTTACAGAGGAATGTCCTCCGGTGCCTACTGCCAATGCCACACGAACTGTTCATGAGGCATACTAGCTATGGGTCTCATCTGATGAGAAGGTCCGAACATATCTGTTGTCTTCTATGACAGACGTGCTTGTCACTAAGCACGAAGTAATGACTTCAACATTCGAAATCATGGAGTCATTGCAAGCTATGTTTGGGTAACCCTCCGAGCAAAAGTGATACGAAGCTATTCGTTCTGTTATGCTCGCTCGCATAAAGGAAGGTACATCAGTTCGGGGACATGTCCTGAGCATGATGTCCTACTTCAACACGGCAGAAGTCAATGGCGGGGCCATTGATGAACCCAGTCAAGTAAGCATCATACTGACGACTCTTCCGAAGAGTTTCGATCAGGTTTAAGAGCAACTACGGGATGAACAAGTTAAGATTTAGTCTCACACAGTTGCTCAATGAGCTCGCTACTTTTGAGTACTTGACTAGGGACAGCAAAAGTAAGACAGGTGAGGCAAATGTTGCCAAACCATCTTCCTCCAATAATAAGAAGAGGAAGAGGTCTGCTGGAAGGCGAAAGGTAAGCCCAAACCCAAGAAAGACCAACGTAGAAAGAAGGGTACCTCCACCGACCAAGACAAAGGAAAATGTTTCCATTGTATCAAGGTCGGGCACTGGAAGAGGAACTGTCCTTTATACCTGGAGGAGGTAGCCAAGAAGAAGAAGAAAGGTAAATATGATTTACTTGTTCTTGAATCTTGTTTAGTGGAAGATGATTCTTCACCCTGGATAGTTGATTCAGGGGCCACTAACCATGTTTGTTCTTCTTTGCAGTGGACTGATTCTTGGACACAGCTAGAGGAGGTGAGCCTTCTCATTATGTGTGGGGTCGAGGGATGTCGTGTCGGCCAAAGCAGTGAGAGCAATAAGATTGCAATTTTGTAATAATAATAGTTTTTTATTATTGAATAATGTTTTTTATATTCCTGGATTTACACGGAATTTCATTTTCAATTCTAAATTGTTAGAACAATCGTATTCTGTTTCTTTTAATAATAAGTCTGTTATTATTGGAAAGAATGGTCTGAATATTTGTTCAGGAATTAATGAAAACAATTTGTATGTGTTAAGACCGTTAATACATACTACACTGCTTAACACCGAAATGTTTAAGGTTGAAAAACCAAAAACTAAACGACATAAGATTTCTCCAGATAATGACACGTATCTCTAGCATCTAAGGCTTGGTCATATCAACCTTGACCGGATAGACAAACTAGTGAAAAGCGGACATTTAAGTGAGTTAAATGTTGGCACCTTACATGTCTGTGAATCCTGTTTAGAAGGTAAGATGACTAAGAGACCTTTTACTGGAAAAGGGCTTAGAGCTATAGAGCCACTAGAACTCATACATATAGACGTATGCGGACCGATAAATGTTAGAGCTAGGGGTGGCTATGAGTATTATGTCACCTTTATAGATGACTACTCAAGATACAGATATGTCTACCTGATGCAACGAAAGTCGGAAACATTTGAAAAGTTTAAAGAATTTCAGGTAGGACTATCAAGTCACTACGATCAGATCGTGGAGGTGAGTACCTTGACCAAGAGTTTGAAGACTTCATGGTCGAGCATGAGATAGTTTCCCAACTCACAGCTCCCGGTACACCTCAGCAAAATAGTGTAGCGGAGAGGAGAAATAGAATCCTGATGGAAATGGTGAGATCTATGATTAGTTTCTCATCATTACCAAATTCCTTCTAGGGATATGCGTTATAAACAGCAGCATACATTTTGAATGTAGTGCTATCCAAATCTGTTCCTAAGACTCCCCTAGAGTTGTGGAATGGTCGTAAAGCTAGTTTGTGACATTTCCGCGTATGGGGGTGTCCAGCACACGTGCTGAAGAACGGACGTGGAAAGCTAGACTCCAAGTCTATTGTCTGCCTATTTGTAGGATATTCCAAGGAGACCAGAGGTTGACACTTTTATAGTCCCGAAGATAACAAAGTATATGTATCGACAAATGCAACGTTTCTTGAGGACAATTATATTAGCGACCATAAACCTCGTTCTAAGATTGTATTGAATGAGTTGGAGCCTGGTGAGACTAGTGCTTCATCAACAAGAGTTGTTGATCCATAAACATTTGAGCGTCAGATGGTTCCTGATCATGATACACTACCACGTAGACGTAATGAGAGGGTTGTGAGACAGTATGAACGCTATTTGGGTGTAAGTGAGGGATAAGATGTTATCTCTGCTGATAGCGTGGATGATCCTTTGACATTTAAGAATGCAATTGAAGATCATGATAAAGAGGAATGGCTTAAAGCAATGAATCTCGAGATGGAGTCTATGCATTCAAACTAAGTCTGGGATCTTGTAGACTTACCGGCTGGGGTAAAACCCATAGTATATAAGTGGTTCTACAAGAGAAAGAGAGGAGTAGACGGGAAGGTAGAGACCTTCAAAGCAAGGCTAGTGGCTAAGGGTTATACCCAGAAATAGGGGGTCGATTATGAAGAGACCTTCTCGCCAGTAGCCATGTTTAAGTCTATCAGGATTCTCTTATCCATTGCTGCCTATTTTGATTATGAAATTTGGCAAATGGACGTCAAGACTGCATTCTTGAATGACAATCTTGACGAGAGCATCTATATGATACAACAAGAGGGATTCGTGTGTCCAGATCAAGAGCAAAAATTTTGCAAGTTGCAAAGGTCCATCTATGGACTTAAGCAAGCATCTTGATCTTGGAACATCAGGTTTGATAATGTGATCAAAACCTATGGCTTTGAGCAGAACGTCGATGAGCCTTGTGTCTACAAGCGCATCATTGACAAAAAGGTAGTTTTCTTGGTCTTATACGTGGACGACATCCTACTCATTGGGAATGATGTGGGAGTGTTATCTGATGTAAAGGGTTGGCTGGTAGCCAATTCCAAATGAAAGATTTGGGAGAGGCGAGTTATGTTCTAGGGATCCAACTTATAAGGGATCGTAAGAGTAAACTCATAGCACTGTCTCAGACATCGTATATCAACAAGATTCTTGTGCGATTTTCGATGCAGAACTCCAAGAAAAGTAATTTACCTTCTAGGCATGGAGTTCACTTGTCTAAGGAACATTGTTCTAAGACACCTCAATAAGTTGAGGATATGAGACGTGTACCCTATGCATCAGCAATAGGTAGTCTCATGTATGCTATGTTATGCACGAGACCGGACATCTGCTATGCAGTGGGAGTAGTCAGCAGGTACCAGTCTAACCCAGGATTAGATCATTGGGTTGCTGTCAAGACTATTCTCAAGTATCTTCAGAGAACGGGAAACTATATGCTAGTGTATTCCGGACTAAGATTTGATCCCATTAGGATACACAGATTCTAATTTTCAGTCAGACAGGGATTCTAGGAAATCCACGTATGGATCAGTTTTCACCCTAGGTGGTGGAGCCATTGTGTGGAGAAGTATTAAGCAATCTTGCATTGCTGACTCTACCATGGAAGCCGAATATGTAGCCACTTGTGAAGCTGCTAAAGAGATTGTTTGGCTCCACAAGTTCTTGAGTGATCTGAAAGTTGTTTCAGATCTGGATAAGCCCAGCACACTTTATTGTGATAACAGTGGTGCTGTGGCTAATTCCAAAGAACCAAGAAGCCACAAGAGAGGGAAGCATATAGAGAGAAAGTATCATCTCATTAGAGAGATAGTGTAGAGAGGAGATGTGATCGTCACCAAGATAGCCTCACAAGACAATCATGCTGATCAATTTACGAAGACCTTACCGGCTAAAGTGTTTCGGGTCACCTAGATGGTCTAGGGTTACGAGACATGCCTCACATGCTTTAGTGCAAGTGGGAGATTGTTGCAGTTTATGCCCTAAAAGATGTAATTTGTAAATGGATTTATGAAATAAATAAAAGAAAAGTTCAATTCATTCTTGTTATGTTGTTTATTTTATAACTTGTGCATATATTAACATCCTAGATTGCCGGATGTAATCTCGAACTGTGTATATGAGTGTCTTATATGGATGGATACAGTAAGAGACGTGCAATCTAAAGAGTCTATAGATAGCAAATAAAGCTGGGTACTTTATTTGTGGTTAATCTATAGATGCTGTCCATTCCGTAATGTACACTGATTCTATCCTGAATCAATCATATGAGATATGTGAATGGAGGCACCTTGTATGATGTGATCGTATAGGACTGGGCCATGATCTATATGAATCTCTCACCAAGATCCGTTTACTGATGAGATTCATATATATCAACTAATGATGGCTATATGTGGGTGATCTTAATCCTGAGTGTCTTATCGACTCCTTCAGGTTAGATCGTGGTCTTTGATATACCATGGGTGAGGTCAGATGCAATTCCTGATCGATATACTCCATATGTTAGGATTGCGGTTTGGCTTGTTGCTGGGAAGGTATGTAGACAATAGTGGAATCCACTTATTCTTGTGAGAAGTAGATGGTAGTTCCCTTAAGGGTTGATTCGGGGCTTGGACAATATGAGCGCTCTCTTAATTCCGTGAGGAAATAGTATTTATTATTCATTAAAGAGTCAACGGTACTTAAATCGTATATGTAATTAGAGGGGTATAACAGACATTATGACCCCGCTCTAATTATGAACTACTGTGGAGGATCACACCATGTGTAATAGCTATATCGATGGACATCGAGTTGTATCGGTCTGTGTAAAAACGTCTACAGTTGAGAGAGTGCAGCTTCGTGTTTTTAGTGGAATAACACCGGAGTTAATAATCAAGGAATATTAATTAAAGAGTTTAATTAATGATTCCAAGGATTATTGGAGCTCAAAATACTGTGGGTCCATTAGGTCCCCTTGCTAGCCCGATCGATTTAGGTAACAAGGGTCACGGTTAATTAATTGGATTGTCCAATTAATTGTGTTACGAAAGTGACACGTATTTATTCAGGAATTAATTGAATAATGAGATTATTTAATTAATGAATAATGGTAATTAAATAAATTAAATAATAAGATTATTTAATTATGTTATTAATCACTAAATGGAGGGTTTCATTTGTTATTTATTTTTGAATAGTATGATAATGAGATTATCTCATTTATTAAATAAAATAAATTGAAATATATTTGAATTTAAATTGTTTAAATTTAAATATACATATTATCTTTTTTGATAAATAGTATATATATTTTATTTTAAAAGATAAGGTGTGGTTATTTGAAAAAGATATAAAAGAGTTTTATATTCTTGAAAACCTTAACCTAATATGCATGCACATATATTAGTGTTGGTAGGATACAAATACTATGTTTGTGCGTGAATCAATTACAAAACAAACGAAACAAAAAGAGAAAAGGATATGCATAAAAGTGTGCGCACAAGTAAAACAACAAGAAAAAGAGAAACAATGCAATTAGTGTGTGCAAGGTGTGCGTGAGAAACAAAAACAAGAAAAGTGATGTGCACTATTAAAAACAAGAAGAGAAAAAACACACAGGGATGGGTGAAAAAGAAAAAGAAATTATTTGATATTTATTATATTTTTCTTTTGAACAACTAGAATTGTTATAGTTTGTGTTTTCTCTTGGAAGAAATTGTTTCTTCTTCTTTTCTCTACATCCTTCAAAGTTCCTGAGTACGTGACACACCCACACGCAGTTACCTGTTCCGGAAAAAGCTAGAAAGATCACTGGTAAAGATCAGGAGCATATCGTAAAGTGAAGGAGCCTCCAAACGTTGGTAAGGTTCTAAATTTCTTTTTAATATATTGATTACAATTTCTAGTGTTTACATATTGTATGTAAGAGTTCCGGAAAAAGAATTGCGATCCTAAGTTCACTGGTCCCATATCGTTTATGATCTGTATAAAAAAATTTAAAACCTATTTCCGCTGCGTTACCAGTGAACGGGGTTCCAACACAAATCTCTTAAGCTTAACTTGAGAATTGCCTCCGTAGGGCCGTCAGTCAATCCCAAAATACACTCAGAAACCCTATCCGTTAGGAAGTCAACCTTGGTATTGATTATCGTGGAGACCCTTCTTAGGGAGGACGAAAACAAAGCCGTCTCGAGACCCTACTTGAATCTCACGATGTTGTGCTATTGATGGAGACTGCGAGATATAATGTCATATATCCCTCTCCAACTCACTATTTTAAAATTAGGGGGCTAGATATTACTAAGATTAAGCGGCTGATTTCAATCTAAATGTCTGTGCATATATAACATATTACTAAAATCTTATTCTAATAACAAATGAACTAATCCAATTATTAAATAATTAAAAAAAAACTAGTTCATTATTCAAAATTCTAATTTAAGTAAACAATTTTACTAAGACTAGAATTATTTAATGCGATTTACCAAGTTTTAACTATTAAAACTAATCACATTATTAGGTCCAATTATATTAGGGCTTTAATCTAATTAAACCTAATATTAAGTGAATGATCTAAGTAATCTAACTAATTAAATGATTTAATTAATAGATTAGTTATTAATGAGAATTACCAAGTTTTTACTCTAAAAACTAATCTCGTTATGTAATAGCCAATTATGTGATTTGCCAATTTTTAATCATATTACAAAAATAAAACACATAATGCGAATAGCTATTATGCATGTGTAGGAACTACTAATCTATATAGCATGTGTATGCATGAAAATGCTTTAATTATCACATAATAAAAAGCATACATGAATTGATCGAGTACTGAACAAGCATTTTGTCGTGGTATGTAATATTCAAAAAAAATTTAAAATCCCAATATGCACTCAACAAAGATAAACCTAGTATATGGCAAATAAAGTTATCGTCCACAGGGAAAGGGAAATTAAATGGCTAAAGCTAGTTGACTACTACTAAACCTAAGCTAAGCATGAATAAAGTAAATATCAATGGTTGGCTTGGAAAGGTTAATCTAAAATGCAATTAAGTTAAACTAGACTAAATGCAATGAGGTTAGAATGATATTAGTAAGAACTAAGGAATTAATGGATCCACAAGTGAATAGTGGGAAAATCATGAACTTGCAATAATGTTCATTAATCGAATTTAACCAATCAAATCATGTATAGGATTGGTTATATACCACTTATGAATGTCCAACCCATCATGTATAGTATTGGCTACCCACAAATGGTTGTGCAATGAATGAATATCTATCAAA
Source organism: Dipteronia sinensis (assembly GCA_033220585.1). Taxonomy (NCBI): domain Eukaryota; kingdom Viridiplantae; phylum Streptophyta; class Magnoliopsida; order Sapindales; family Sapindaceae; genus Dipteronia; species Dipteronia sinensis. Next base: position 34,570,762 of record CM065638.1, read on the forward strand.
TAAGGGACTAATCTCTTAATTTAAATTCACCAACCCATCATGTATGGTGCTAATGCTCAATCTCTCACAAGCAACCAATCAAATCATGTATAGGATTGATTACCCATTTGAGATTAGATAGAAATTGAGATTAATTTGTTCGGATTTCACTTGGGTCTTGTACCCTTGTTCAATCCTTCCATTCAAGTGAGCTTAAGAGAACCTAGCATCATGTATACCAAGTTCTCTACTCTAATCATTTCTCAAACAACTTGTGAAGAGAGTCATGTACAATCAAAGATAAATCATTTTAGAAATCAATTAAGAACGATGAATGAAACATAATTGATAGATTTAATATAAAATATAAAGTTCATTACAAGCCCAACATCCAATAGTGTCTCACATCAATCCCTTAGTGGGATATCTAGCTTCTCATGACAAATATAATAAAATAAATAGGAGAAGAGAGATAGAGAAGACCCATGTTGAGAAACTCCTCCTTTCTTGAAGCTTGATTCCAATCTCCAATGTCCTTGAGTAGATGAGGATGATGGTTATATTTTGTGAGGTTAGTGTTCTTGGGATAGAATTGTATGAGAGAAGGGAAGAGAGTGTTTGAGAGAGAAGAGGAGAGAAGAAGAAGAGCTTTAAATCATAAAACTGGTGTATTTATATGCTTGGGAGGTTAGGGCACAATCTAAGCATGAAAAGACATCATCCCCCTCTAAAATTGGCTTAAAACCCGTCATTTTTGCTGCTGGAAAGTGCAGTGCATGGGTAAAAAACTGGTATTGCACGGGTAGTGCACGGGTAGGTTACCCGTGCAGTTCCCTTGGACAGCCCCGCAGCAGTTACTAAAATTGTCATAACTTCCTCTACAAAAATCAGAATTGCAATCCGTAAAAACCGCTGAAAACTAGACTCCTAGGGCTTTCCGAATAGATATTATTCGAAATATGGTTCAATCTGAGGAGGGAGATATGATCCTTTGAAGTTGGATGGTCTGCACACGCATTTTTTACAATTTCAGCCCTTTTGTCATCAAATCTCACTTTTTGTGCCTTCTGGTATGGGCAATGTGCACTGGTAGTTCACGGGTGATACCCGTGTAGTTACCCGTGCACTGAGCTCTTCCCGAAAACCATCTTTCGGTGCACGGTTAGCTACACGGGTGGTGCACGAGTATGCTACCCGTGCACTTTGGCCTTCAATACCCCTATTTTTGCACCACTTGTCTTCTTTTGATTCCGCTTCTTGATTTTTCACCTAATGCCTGTAATATCAACAAAATAGCCATAAATACACATAAAAATACCTAAGAACAAGACAAAGAGAAAGGATATGAGGGCCAAAATGTATGACATTTTTGGCTCGTTCAAATACCCCCAAACCAAACCTTTGCTCGTCCTGGAGCAAACTCTAAACAAAACAAAAGACATCAACACAACAACATGACTCGATCTAAAAATTCCTAGACACGAAATCACATAATTCATACTGCCACATGAGCAACTGGTGATAGGATGCAAGGATGTGTGATAAAGAGAAGTAGATATATGCAATATGTTCTAAAGTAACTCGAAGGCACTAAAGGGGGTTCGCACAATCACGAATCCCACACCTACGAATGCTCTTGTATCAAGAACTACCTTGAGCATAATTCGCTTCGACTCTAATGCTCATATTGAGTCTCTCTTTTCTTTCCGCTTGAAGTCCTAAGTTTACACTCAAACAAGGTATTCAACGATGGAATTTGTGCATAGAAATCTAATGCATTGCATATATGTAAATTGAAAGACCGATAATGTATGTGAACTAGCCTAGGAAGGATTCACTTTGCCATGAATGTGGAAGATCAAGCTTCAACAGACATTCCCAATCAAAACTCATTATGGATCAAAAAGGACTTTTCCCTTTGGTTGTAATGAGGCCATGGGGTTTAATATGGTGAACAAAGAAATAGAAAATTTTGTGTTCAAAAATCACCAATCATGTTTACACTTACTCACACACACCCCATACTAAGCTCTACTTAACATTTATACATTTAGCGTCTAGGCATTCAAATAAACATACATTTGTGCTACATAATTGTACTCAATTGGTGAGTACTTAACACTTACTACAAGGCTCTGTTCTTTTATTTCTTTTTGCATTGATTTTCCTTTCTTTTCTTTTTTTTTCTTTTTGCACAATACATTTTAACAATTCGGCTCTAAGTGCACTTTTTAGCACTTTAACATTTTTGAGCCATTTCTTGCACAATTTATATACTTGCCTAATTACATGTTATCTCATATAAGAGCTTACACTTATGTACACCACACACACAGCCACACACACGCAACCCACATGATTGGCAATAAAGGGTTGGTTTGTGTTTGGCTCATGGTTAAATGGTTCGTTGTGGTTCCAAAAGAAAGGGTAAGTGTTTGGCCGTAAAATTGGCTTTGGAGCACACATAAGGGACTAGAAATGTGTTTAGGCTTTTTAAGTAGCTAATCGCAAACACATTGCCTAAAATCATTTCCATAACAAGTCTATCAAGGGAATGAATGCATCCATCAAGCAATCCATAATATGTATGAAATGTATGTCATATGGCATGTGACGCACATGACGAGAAGAGTGTTTAAAGAATAGAAGAAATTAACACTCAATGCGCTTTTTTAATAGCTTGTGTTTGTGAACTCTCGGGTAGTCTCTACTATTAGAACAAGGTGTAAGAACACCAAGTCCCCTCAACTTAAGCACAAAAAGGACGGGACTAGCCCATGACGTACAAGTGAGACCCTAGAGTGACAACTAGCTACTACACAAGCTCAACATGCATACATACACTCGCCAAGAGCACACGCTCAAAGCATCACATCCAAGCTATTTAAAGCTCGAAATTTTGGCCAATGAGACAAATTTGAAAAATTTAGACCAAAAAGATAACAAAAAAAAAACTCAAAAACAAAAAGACGACTCAACAAGGCGTCTACACCCCCAAACCAAAACCCAACATTGTCCTCAATGTTGAAGACAAGAGAGTCCGGCCTAGCGGCGTGCACCTAACTCGACTCAAAACACAACAACCTAGGCACTAATCATGCACATCAATGCCCAACAAAATAAAAGACTCAAAAACTGGCTCATAATAAAATAAGGCATTCATGCAATTTTGACATTAAAGTACAAATCAACACCAAGCATTTCTTTTAACAAAAATGACGGAGTGGGGACATGATGACTCCCAAACCGCGTATCATTATATGCACAAAGCCTATACAAAATGTGAGTAATCCACAACCACCCCCAAACCGAGTGGGGTTATATATTCAAAATTAAGAACATGTACACTCACATATGTTCATTCAAAATTAGCCTTCGGCTCATCTCATCAAGAATGAATAAATCAATCAATGCAAGATTTTAAGTATATGATCAATATGTTCACAAAACTATATCATCCAAATATCTCTTCACACAACTATCCCAACATTATTCCATGAAAGCATGTATAAACTAAAAGATAAAAACACAGTTTAAAATTTTTTAAATGAGTTTAGGAAAGGCAAACTGGAGTGGGTTGCCTCCTTGCAAGCTTTTCCTATTAAGGTAAGGCTCTTGCTATTTTTATGAGCACTCTTGTCCTGCTTGTCCCTCCAAGACTCACAGGTTGTTGTTGTTTCCTACCAAGAGATGAAGAGCCTTGCATTGATACACAAGCTGCAAAACACTCGCTTCCTCCAGAAGCTGTAGATTATCTGCCATACTAAAACACATATCAGAAAGTTCAGGCAAGCTAACTTTTTCAATACATGCATTTGCCCAACCAAAACAAGCAACACCACTCATTATTAAAAAGAAACAAAATAAACAAAATAAACAAATCCCACAATAAATTTTACCCCTAAACCTAGTTATTTCTCTCCTCTCAATTAACAATCACAAATTCACACATAAAGGGAAAGAGAAATAATAGATTAAAGAAAGAAAAATAGATTGTGCAATTCATGCATCAAAAATATTCAATGTGATGCTAAGGGTGGCTTAACCAAGTTGGGAAACTCTTTCTTCGTAGGAATCCACACAAATTTTGGTAAGTTTCACATTGTTTCAATTCCCATGATTTTTACTTGGTTCATTAACTCCTTCCTCACCTATATTTTTTTTATCCTAGGTGGACTCCTTCTATTCCTAGGACCTCTCATCCTCCTATGTTGATTAAACTTGTAACTTTTATCTCTTGCATGCTCTCTTTTTGAACAAATATAGCAAATAGGAATAGAGTTAGAGGAACTCTCTTTTGATGAGTGCCTTTGAGGTTGTTGGATTTGCGTCGCTTGTAATGCCTTGAACTCCTTCTCCACCTTGTCTAGTTGAATTATGAAGTCACACTCTTTCACTTTTGTTATCTTGAGGGCCTCCTCTTTCTTGCTGAGAGCTTTTTTAACTTCCTCTAGAGCATTGGCTTGTAGCTCGATCTCCAATTGCATGTTTCTTGATTTGTGAGCTTTCTCTTCTTCAAATTCTTCTGAATGCCTTGCTAATTCTTTCAATGCCTCCAATGATTTATCCTTTTCAAATTCAAGTCTCTCGAGTTGCTCTTCGAACTCCTTGTTCTTTTCGGAGACTTCTTCATTCTTCGTCATGAGTGTACTATTTTCCACTCTGAGTGATTTCACTTAAAGTATAAGCTTCTTGTTTAGCTCTTGGAGATGGTTTATCTTTGACATTTCTAAGGCTTTCTTGCCTTCTAGCTCCTTCTTCAAAAGTTGTATGTTCTTCTCATAGCCTTCCCTCATGTCATTTTTTTCTTGGAAGAGTTCTTCTACTTTCACTTGAAGTGCATCCTTTTCCTTCTTTAACAACTCCATCAACGCTAATAGCTCTTTCCCGGCATCCATCATTGCTTTGCACATCTCTTCCAACATTTGGCTTTTATCCTCCTCAAAGTTCCTTTGTGATCCATCCCTTGGTGGGTATGAACAGGTATTGTAGCCTTAACTCGATGCCCTTATGGAGGTGTTGACACTTCTTTCAAATCTGGCCTCGATTTCTTGGTTCGGCCAGCTAGGTAGCACATAATTTTTGAAGTTCTGTTCGGTTGCCTTATGAGATGCTATAATATCCTTGTTGATACGACACCTATCCCGCATGAGTTCTCTCATCTCATCTTCGAATGATCTGCTCATAGGTCGGTAGCTTGGCCTTGAATCTTGGATGAAGAATCCAATAGAGTCCTAAAAACCTGCAAAATCAAAAACAAAAATACCGAAAGAAATAAAAAGAAAAAAAAAGACTAAAAAACTCTAAAATAGATAGATTACTAGAAAACTAGGATTAGCCACCTAATTGACACCTTTCCCCGGCAGCGGCGCCATGTTGAACAAGCATTTTGTCGTGGTATGCAATATTCAAACAAAATTTAAAATCCCAATATGCACTCAACAAAGATAAACCTAGTATATGGAAAATAAAGGTATCATCCACAGGGAAAGGGAAATTAAATGGCTAACGCTAGTTGACTACTATTTAACCTAAGCTAAGCATGAATAAAGTAAATATCAATGGTTGGCTTGGAAAGGTTAATCTAAAATGCAATTAAGTTAAACTAGACTAAATGCAATGAGGTTAGAATGATATTAGTGAGAACTAAGGAATTAATGGATCCACAAGTGAATAGTGGGCAAATCATGAACTTGCAATAATGTTCATTAATCGAATTTAACCAATCAAATCATGTATAGGATTGGTTATATACCACTTATGAATGTCCAAACTATCATGTATAGTATTGGACACCAACAAATGGTTGTGCAATGAATGAATATCTATCAAATAAGGGACTAATCTCTTAGTTTAAATTCACCAACCCATCATGTATGGTGTTGATGCTCAATCTCTCACAAGCAACCAATCAAATCATGTATATGATTGATTACCCTTTTGAGATTAGATAGAAATTGAGATTAATTTGTCCGAATTTCACTTGGGTCATGTACCCTTGTTTAATCCTTCTATTCAAGTGAGCTTAAGAGAACCCAACATCATGTATACCAAGTTCTCTAGTCTAATCATTTCTCAAACAACTTGTAAAGAGAGTCATGTACAATCAAAGACAAATCATTCTAGAAATCAATTAAGAACAATGAATGAAACATAATTGATAGATTTAATATAAAATATAAACTTTTGTTAACGAAAAATTCACTCGGGGCGAAAAATCTCAGCTAATACCCTCGAGACCACTACCACGTAGGTGGTGGCTAGGGCTAGATACCCTCGATGCTTAGTTTGCAATGGGTGCAGAAAGATAATATTAACACAAGGCAAAAAGGAATACAATGACTTTATCATTCATCTGAAATAAGTTACAAAGATCTCTCCAATACTCTTAATCTCTCTAGGTTACAATGAAATGGCACTTTCGTGCTTGTCGAAAAGTAGTTCTCATCTTTCTTTTCCGATCGATCTTTTATACATAGTTTAGGTAGGTTCCATTTGCGACTTTCCCCCCATGATTTTCTCCATCCTCCCCCCTCCTTATCGGGTGGGATCTTATTGTTTAAAAAAGTCATTGACTTTCGTTTAATGACGGATTTGAGAGTATCAGAGGAGAAGATAAGTTTGTTTCCTTTTTGGATTCAATCACTTGTTTGGCAAGTAGTGTTTGGTAGAGCGAAGTGCCCTGATCTTGGTGCTAGGAGCTTGGTCCGACCCTTCCAGGTCCCTCGGAGCTTTAAACAGCTTGCTATGGGCGCTTCGGTGGCAGCGGGCTTTGAAAAGCTTCCCCCTATTCCTCTCAATAGGTCCGACTTTCTGTTCTGCAGGGTGGTGGAATGTTGCGATACGGGCTTAAAGCCTAACAGGTTTCCCTTTGACTTTGGGGAGAATGGTTGGCATCCGAGGAGATTGCGAGGTAATCTCGACCTTGATGTCGGAAGCTCTATTCGATCATGTCGGGCTTTATCTTGGGTGCTCCTATAGCTCGATGATCTTTTCTCATTTTCGTGAGGTGGCCTTTCAACTTGATCCCAAGAGGCGTTCTTGTGGTGGATAATTTCGGGCCTGGATTCTGGCTATGAGGGTGAAAATTTTTCCTTTGGTCCCTAGCCAAATTTGGCTATTAACAAGTTCATTACAAGCCCAACATCCAATAGTGTCTCACATCAATCCCTTAGTGGGATATCTAGCTACTCATGACAAATATAATAAAATAAATATGAGAAGAGAGATAGAGAAGACTCATGTTGAGAAACTCATCATTTCTTGAAGCTTGATTCCAATCTCCAATGTCCTTGAGTAGATGAAGATGATGGTTAGATTTTGTGAGGTTAGTGTTCTTGGGAGAGAATTGTATGAGAGAAGGGAAGAGAGTGTATGAGAGAGAAGAGGAGAGAAGAAGAAGAGCTTTGAATCATAAAACTGGTGTATTTATATGCTTGGAAGGTTAGGGCACGATCTGCGCATGAAAAGACATAATTGCCCCTCTAAAAATGGCTTAAAACCTGTCATTTTTACTGCTGGAAAGTGCAGTGCACGAGTGTAGCATGGGTAAAATACTAGTATTGGACTGGTAGTGCACGGGTAGGTTACCCGTGCAATTCCTTTGGACAGCCGCGCAACAGTTACTAAAATGGTCATAACTTCCTCTACACAACTCGGAATCACAATCTGTAAAAACCACTGGAAACTAGACTCCTAGGGATTTCTAAATATATATAATTCGAAATATGGTTCATTCCGAGGAGGGAGATATGATCCTTTGAAGTTGGATGATCTGCACACACTTTTGTTACAATTTTAACCCTTTTGTCACCAAATCTCACTTTTTGTGCCTTCTAGTCTGGGCAATGTGCACGGGTAGTGCATGGGTGATACCCGTGTAGTTACTCATGCACTGAGCTCTTCCTAAAAACCATCTTCCGGTGCATGGGTAGCTACACGGGTGGTGCACGAGTATGCTACCCTTGCACTTTGGCCTTCAATACCTCTATTTTTGCACCACTTGTCTTCTTTTGATCCCGCTTCTTGATTTTTTACCTAATGTCTGTAATATCAACAAAAGAGCCATAAATACACATAAAAATACCCAAGAAAAAGACAAAGAGAAAGGATATGAGGGCCAAAATGTATGACATTTTCGGCTCGATCAAGTACAATGGGTTTATCTAACTTAAAAAGAATTTCTAATTACAAAAATTATCCAAGGCATTCCTTGGTCTTCTTGTAATTCCAAATCTTCAAGTCTTTGGATTCTTCCTATTTTGGGCTTTTAACCAAGTCCAGCTTGATTAATTTTTTTTATTTTATGTTGTGATCCATCTCATGAATCAAACCTAAAGCCCAAGTGTTACTCTAACACTTACTGGAGGCCCAAGGAAAATAAAATAAAATCTAGCCCAAAATCTTTTTTGAATTCAGAAACCCTAGCGTTGCAAATTTGAAACCCTAGCACTTTCGCACATGTGGCTACATTTGCACGCATGACTTGCATCGTAGCGCTTGCGTGTTCAGCACGTGCGGCACAAACACACAAACAATATAACAATTATATTATAGCAGTGCAATGCCCAATGATATTATGTGTTTTCGCGCAAGCACATCCAATATCAAATAAAGATATTATATATCATGATGTTTGCACAAACGCACAATCAATATCAAGTGCATGTGTTGTGAGCATGTGTTAAACAACTGCATGTTGCATTCAATCATACATGTGCCTAGTGCCTTGTGCACATGCACTGCCTTTTGTGTGTCCAACACACACCCGATTTCTTCGTCTTCTTGTAGCGAGGTACTGGTACGTGGTATCGCGGTACTAGCTTCACTTGGTATCAGTTGAAAAAGGCACGACATGGTACATGTTCTTCTAGCTCGTAGTTCTGGTGCTTCATCTAGGTAGACAGGTAATCGAGGCAATCACGATTCTGGCCCTACCAGGTATCAGTTCTTCCTATATCGCAATACCGATACCTCCGTGTACCTGGGAGCTGGGATTGGTTCCTACCAGGTAGTGACTCAGTGGAAAATTCTCCTTTGGACCTCTGCCAAAAAAGGCTGTTAACAAGTACCATATCCCATAGTTGGATGTCCTATTCACATAACGAATGATTCTCTTCATAGAGGAGAGATGGGATTCCTTGGGATCAGCTTGGTACCTAGCACACACACCCACACTAAAGGCTATATCAAGCCTTCTTGCGGTCAAGTAAAGCAAGCTACCAATCCTGCCACGATAAAGACTTTGGTCCACACTTTTTCACTAGCATCCTTGCTTAGTTTCAAAGAGGTACTCATGGGTGTGTCACAATGTTTGGCATTCTCAAGGCCAAACTTCTTCACTAGGTTCTTAGCGAACATAGCTTGGGATATGAAAATCCTATTATGCAATTGCATAATTTGCAAACGTATGAAGTAATTGAGCTCCCCAACAAGACTCATCTCAAATTCATGAGACATGACATCAACAAATTGTTGGACTTTGGATTTGTTGGTGGAACCAAACACATTATCATCAACATAGATTTGAGCTATAAGTAACTCATCTTTGTTTCTCTTGATGAATAAGGTCTTGTCAACACTATCTCTAGAGTAGTCATTGTTAACAAAAAATTGAGTGAGGCGCTCATACTAAGCCCTCGGTGCTTGTTTCAACCCAAATAGAGCCTTCATGAGGTGATATACATGATTGGGGTGGTGTGGATCCACAAACCCCTTGGGTTGCTCAACAAATACTTTCTCTTGCAAGAAGCCATTGAGAAAGGTACTCTTAACAACCATTTGGTGCAATTTGAACTTGTGCACACATGATATGGACAAGAGAAGCCTTATGGACTCAAGAATGGCCACCAGAGCAAAAGTCTCCTCAAAGTCGATACCCTCAAATTGAGAGTATCCTTGTGCTACAAATCTAGCCTTGTTGCGCACAATGTTGCCATTCTCATCCGACTTGTTCCTAGACACCCATTTGGCGCTTATGACAATAGTGTTCTTGGGTCTAGGAACTAGAGTCCAAACCTCATTTCTTTCAAATTGGTTTAGCTCTTCTTGCATAGCAAGAACCCAAAACTTATCATTCAAAGCTTCATCAACCTTTTTGGGTTTGATTTGTGAGGTGTAACAAGTATAGCTAATTTGATTAGCTATTTGACTCATAGTCCTAACACCCTCATTCACATCTCTAAGAATATCATTCTTGTTGTGGAGATGTCTAACCCATGGAGCAGGTTCTTTAGAGTTTAGAGATGAACCTCTATCAAGAGGTTGAATGACCTCTTCATTATAACTTGACTTCACATCAATTGAAGTCTCATCATTCTTCTCCAAAGAGGAGTCATTAACCACATCAACTTCCTCATCAAGGTCACTAGTTCTAGGCCTACAATCTTCTATAACAACATTGGATGACTCTATGACACTCTGAGTTTTCAAATTGAACACTCTATAAGCCTTACTATTAAGGGCATAGCCTATGAAAATTCCCTCATCACTCTTGGCATTAAACTTGCCAAGTTGATCTTGGTCATTAAGTATGTAGAACTTGTTCCAAATGAGTGGAAGTAGCTAACATTCAGCTTTCTACCCTTCCACAACTCATAGGAGGTTTGCCTAGTACCGGGCCTTAGGAAGACTCTATTTTCTATGTAGCAAGCCGTATTGACGGCCTCAACCCAAAGGTTCCTAGGAACATTGTTGCTAAGCAACATCACAAAGGCCATCTCTTGAAGAACCCTATTCCTCCCCTCAACAACCTTATTTTGTTGAGGAGTTCTAGTGGATGAAAATTCATGGGAGATGACTAACCTATTGCAATAGCTTTCAAAACAAGAATTCTCAAATTCTCTCCCATGATCACTCATAATTCTTTTAATGCTTTTAATGTGTGAGTTCTTTTAATTTTGAATTTTAGTGCAAAACATTTTAAAGTTTTTAAAAGTTTTAGATTTTTCTCTAAGAAAATAAGTCCATGTGAACCTAGAGAAATCATCAACACAAACAAAAATGTATCTCTTGCCACCGAGATTCTCGGTTTGCATGGGACCCATAAGGTCCATATGTAGAAGCTCTAATGACTCATTGGTGGTGAGATACTTACCTTTCTTGTGCATACTTTTGGTTTGTTTCCATTGTTGACAAGGTCCACAAACACCATCAGCTTTTTCCCCAAGCTTGGGAAGGCCACGCACATCTTTGAACTTATCTAAGATCCTCAAATATCAATAGTTTAGGTGGCTAAGTCTTTGATGCCACAACTCAACTTCCTCACACTTGGACATGTTACAAGAGATAGCACTAGCTTCAAGACGATAGCAATTATCACTAGATCTCTTTCCTTTTAGCAAGGTTTGTCCATTTGCATCAAAATAGAGCAATCATTTTTGTTGAACAAAACGAAGAGTCCATCATCATTAAGATGAGAAATGCTTAAAATATTGGCTTGCAAGCCATCAACAAGTAAAGCATTAGACAAGGTGGGTAAATCAGGAATGGAAATGGTTCATTTCCCTATAACTTTCTTTCTAGATCCATCACTAAAAGTGACAATCGACTATCCTCCATGACAAGAGATTCAAAGAAACTATTTTTCCTCGTCATATGCCTAGAGCACCCACTATCCAAATACCAAGTGTTAGGGGCATTTGCCTTTAAGGCAATTTGGGCCACATAGCAAAAGTATTCATCTCTTCTAATCCACCTAGGTGAAATATTCTCTTTCCTAGTGTTCTTAGTCACATTGGCTCTAGATTTTCTATGAGCATACATATTGGTTCTAGCCCTATTTCTTTCAATCATGCTTTTAGTTCTACACATGTTAATATACTTGAAGCAATTTGGTCTAATGTGACCATTAACACTGCAAAAATGACATGTAAGAATGAAGTAAGAAGTCATACCATTCCCTTAAGGGTACATTGGAGCTTTCCCATATCTTTGAGTTGGCATTGGGTGTTGGATCAGTTCTCTTCTTCTTTGTTGTTTAACCGGTTCAGCTTACCTCCTATGTTGAGTATGCATGACTTGTCCTTTTGGTTGGTGGGATTTGGGTTATGGAAAGCTTTCTTGTGGAGCTCTCATTGGTTGAGCTTGAGCTTAACCTTTTGGTGCCATTTTCACTTAGGCACTCTTTGAACATTCTCCTAGATCAATCTTTTTCCTGTGATGTTGTGGTGATGGGGGTTCTTTAGTGCCTAAACTCTTGAAAAATGTTATCTTGCTTGAGGAAGTGGTCTCCTTATCATCTTCATAACCAAGACCTTTCTTATCACTTGGCTTCTTGCCAACTCCCAATATATGGTCAAGTTTCTTCGTGCTTGAAGTCATCTTAGCAATAATTTCTCTTGCTTCTTCATGCTCATTTTCCATCAATGCGTCATTCCTCTTTGCTATCTTCACTTCTCCATTCAGGTGAGTTACTTCGGTTGATAGCTTCAGATTAACTCCTTTTAGCCTTATAATCTCTTTCTTCATCTTCAATCTTGAGCTTTGAAAATGCTCAATGACCCTTCAAGGTCCATGCCTTCTACGTTTCCATTTGTAGAATGAGATCAAGAGCTCTCATCACTTGAGTCATCTTCAACTTTTTTGTCATCGTCTTGGTCATCTATTGTTTCCTTACTCTTGAGAGAGGATACGAAAGCAATAAAGTTTGCCAATTGGTCCTTCATCCTCCGAGGATCCTCCTTTCTCTTCCAAGTAATCACTATCACTCCAGTGGCGGCCATTGCCTTTCCTTTCTTCTTGTTCTTTAAATTGCCACAATCCGTGGAGATGTGTCCAAACCCCCCACATTCAAAACATTGGATCCCTTTTCTTCTGGGCTTGTCTTGATTGGGCTCAAGCTTCTTGAAGAGAGTCTTCTTCTTCATTTCCTTTCTTTTGGATCCAAACCCATTCTTTTCAAACTTGATGAACTTCTTGAATCTTTTCACCATGAGGGCCATCTCCTCATCTGAGTCATCCTCATCTTTCTCTACTTTAGAGGTTTTCAAGGCTATGCTATTTTGCTTCTTGGGAGGTGTAGGTGTAAGAGCCCATCTAGACTCATAAGCTAGAAGCCTTCCAATGACTTCACTTGGCTTCATGTTCTTGTAGTTACTATTCTCCTCAAGTGCCGTCACCTTTTATTCAAACCTTGCCGGAAGTGACCTCATAATCTTTTGTTTAATCCTTCTATCTGAATATGGGTCACCAAGTTGATGGCTTTGATTGACGATGTGCTTCAACGTCATCAATCAACTTCACTTGAAAGTTGTTGAAACACTCATGCTCCTCCATCCTAATCATCTCAAATTGCATTTGTAGGACTTGGAGCTTAGAATCATTGACTACTTCGGTTCCTTCATGAGCTGTTTCTAGAATCTCACATGCCTCATTTGCATTCCTAGCTGTTTGAATCAACTTGTATTGGTTGTCGTCCATGGCACAGAGGATGACGTGCATTGCCTTGTTATTCCACTTGGAAACTTCAAATTCTTGTGACTCCATTGAGACTTAGGCTTGGAGACTTCATTTCCATCTTCGGTGGTCATTGTTGGAGGTGTGTAGCCATCTTCAATTGCCATCCATGCACGGTCATCTATTTGGCAAAGATAGGATTCCATCTTGTCTTTCCATGATGTAGTTCACCCCGGTAAGCAAAAGGGGTATTGTGCTAAAAGCTTCTTCATGTCCACTTCCGTTCCCACTCATAGTGTTTGGGTATGAATGATATGAATGCTAATGTATGCAACAATTAAAATGCAAAATGCAAGACACGCACAACAAGAGCAATGATCACCTAAGTATGTCCAGGAACCCGCTCAGATACCAATTGCAAATATAACAAAGCGTATGTCTAATAACCTAGAGGAAGAGAGGTGAATATGTTTTAGTTGATTTATTACAAAGTTTTTGACTTAATCAATTTAATAAAGCTACCCCATATTAGCAATCAAACAATCCAAAGTAAAATGCGGAAAAACAATAAAAACACAAGGATTGATTTACGTGAAAAACCCTCCAACTAAGAAAAACTCACGGGCTATCCTTCTAGCAACACACGGTCCTCAAATCCACTATTTGAATGAAAGTTTACAACCTAGGTTGACATTTAGTCACACCATTCTTGGTCACTAACCCTTTCACTCTACCTAACGGGCCTTATATAGTGATTTTAGACCAATTGCTTGTGCACTAATTCACTTAGTCATAAGGTTTAACAATCCATGAAGAGATTAAGCAACCTATATGAATATATGACAATATTCTAATATGCAATTAATGCTAGGCCACACTAATGTCATGTTTGGTTTGGTGGAATGGAATGGAAAGAAAGTCATTCCTAATGTTTGGTTTGTTAAAATGTAATGAAACGGGGATTCCATTGGAATGTTGATTCCACCATTTTGGTGGAATGGGCTTTCCATCCAAAAACCAATGGAATGCCCATTCCAATTCCAAACTAAAATTGGTATCCCATAAATACCCTCATATGCCCCAACTATATTCCAAAAATACCCTCCTTTCAAAAAATAATATATTATTATTATATACTATATTATTATAATAAATATAATGATATATAAATATATATTATATATTATATCATTATAATATATATAGTGATATATAAATAAATATATATAAGTACTACATATTATAAGATATATATTTTATATATATTATATATATTATACTATTATATAATATATATTGTTTTATATAAAATATATATTATATTATATTATATGATATATTATTATTATTATTATTATATTATATGTACTATATAATATATATATATATATATATATATTATATTATATAATTTATACTTTTATATTTTATTATTATTATCCAAAATATATATTATATTTTGTTATTATATATATTGTAATATATATATATTATATTATATTATATTATATTATATATATAACAATATATAATGTTTATATTATAAAATATATAATAATATTAATATTACTAATATATAATACAATATATATATATATATATTATATTATTTACAAATATATATTAAAAAATATATAATAATATTTATATTATTTATATTATTATGTAATATATGTATATTATATATATATAATAAAATATATAATAATGTTAATATTAATATTAATAATATTTATATTACTAATATATAATATATATTATATTATATTAAAAAATATATAATAATATTTATATTATATATATATTATTTGTAATATATGTACATTATATATATATATATGTATATATAATATAATATATAATAGTATTAATATTACTAACATGTAATATATAATATATATTATATTATATTATAATAATACAGACATTATATATTATAATTATTATATTATTATAATATATATATAATATATATAATATGTTATATGTTATAATAATATATATGATATTATATTTAAATATAATATTGTATATACTTTCATATTTTATTATTATTATCCGTAATATATCATGTTATTATAATTTTTTTGTAATCAGGGGTATTTTGGTCAAAATACAGTTGATTTCATTCCATTCAATTGTTAACCAAACAAAATAATACTGATTCTGAAGTCCCAAACAAACAAAGAAATCAGCTTTCCATTCCTGTCCATTCCCATTCTCATTCTTATTACCATTCCACCATGGTAACCAAACGCTACCTAAGTGCTTATCTATGATTTAAAAATGACACTAAATACAAATCCTAGATATCAATATGTAAATGCAAATCAAATAGATTTAGCTAGAGGGCAAAATTGTCCTATATGCTAGCTATCAATGAACACATATTCTCGACCAACAAACAACAACTCAAGCATGTTACAGGTACCATTAAACACAAGGACATGTATTAAATCAACATATAATACTAAACCTAGGAAAATAAGAACATAGAGAGATGCAATGGAGATTTAGGGCATGTTCAAATTACCTAGTCAATGAAAGCAAGAAAAATCCATGATGAGATGATGCTTGAGAGATGCTAAATGCACATGGATTGGAGTTTGGTTGAGTAAAGGTGGGTTCTTGGGAGACTCTCTCTCTTGCAAAGAAACTTTCTCTCTCTAGGTTTAATTTCAGGAATCCCACACAGAAATGGGAAAGAAGATGAAGTATTTATATTGGGAAAAACGAGCTACAGTGGAAAAGATGAAACTGCCCTAATATTTGCGTCCTCCCAGGACGTTCGGCGGGGTGACCTGCAGAAACTTATCCAGTGAAAACTACTGAGAGGGACTTTAGGAGATGTTCTGCGGGACAACACGCAGAGACTTTTCCTGTGGAAATGCCTGGATGGAATCTCGCAGGAGATCTTGCAGGAGGGGAGATGGAGAGATGTCCCACGGAACCTACTAGAGGTTTCTCCGGGGGATGACAGGATGGATTGTCCCACGGAGGATGCACAAAATGCATATCAACATGATTTTCAAAGGACAATGCAAGACCAATAAGCAATAAAGACAAGCAAGGAAGAGATAGAGTAATAATGCACACATGTAAGCAATTAAGCACTAATGCAAGATTAATAAAAACATGCATGAGAGTGAGTTTGTGCAACTAAATCTCTTCAAAGAGTTAAGCACAAGTGATGTACCTTTGAAGTGTGCTCTTGATTTGACGTCTTGAGAATTCTTATTCTACCCTTACAAATTGCCCCCATGTGGTTTGTCAAACGAAATAAGTCAATCACAAAATGAGGAACTTACAGACGTTATTAAGAAAACAAGTATTCTTTGTTTTTTTTAGTTTTATTATAATTCCTTCATTAGCAACTTGTAGACTAGATTGGCAATGCTTTGTTTGAGAATACTTATTGATTGTCTACATATGCTTTATTATCCAAAGTGTTGTGAATCAAGGTAGCTGGAGGGACAAAATCTTGTTTGTTTCAAGGGATTGAAAAAGATATAAAAACCTATTCACCCCCCCCCCCCCCCCCCCCCCCCCTCTATGCTAGCTTAAGGCAATTTAACCACGTTTGTATATTTTCAACACACGCACATAAATACACAGTTCAAGAATTTGTGTCCTTGTATCGCTATGCAACTTACATGTAGCGCGCGCACACACACATACACACATACACACACACACACACACACACACACACTTGTGTCCTTGCATCATTGTGCAGCTTATATGTAGTGCGTACGCACACATACACACATACGCACACACACATGAACACATACATTTTATGCATTTCTATCCTTGCATCGTTGTGCGACTTATGTGTAGTAGACACATGATCGCTCTAAAAATGTTCACATTTTGAGCACCCTTTTCCTTACTTTTGTATCTGTTTTCAGAGCATTTTTAGGTGTTTATTGTTGTAAATAAATGTTTCCTGGTGTTTTTAGAGTTTCAATGGCTTTTCAGACAAAATTAGAGTTCTTAGAGCTAAAATGAGAGATTTTTTTAGTTATGAGATGAGTGCGGGCTGCAAGCCGCACTCCCAAGTCACCATAAAGTTTCAAGGAATGCTTAAGGAGACCGATGCAGGCTAGAAGTCGCACTATAGAAACCTCACCCAACATTAGAGCATTGCGCAGGTTGAAGAGTGTGGATTGAAGCCGCATTAACAAACCCGCACTGAAGACCAAAAGACTTGTGCAAAATGCACTATGCGGGATCCAAGCCACACCAAGTAATCAACGCGAAAGTCAGAAGCCATTGCGACTTCCAAAGTGCGAGGTGAAGTCGCACTTCCAAGCCACACTACCCATCAGCTAGTCAGATTTAATAATCTTCACCTACCAAATTTTTCACTATATAAGCCAAACCCTATGTTTCTCTCTATGTGGAACCTTAGAATGAAATAGCAACCCAAAACCTTCTATAGGTTAGATTTTCCACCTTAGTTTAGATAATCTAGAGAGAGAGAGATACTCTCTCACTCCTCTCTAGTTTTCTTTTAGGTTTTAGTCATTACTCTTTTACATGTTTGTTAGTTTAATCTAAGTTGCACTATAAAGCTTGAAGCTTAAAAGATTAAGGAGGATCTCTTGACCAAGTGAAGACCATCAAAGACCAAATGGATTTTGTACTCTCTCCCTTTGTAATTTCATGTTTCACTTCTATGATGTGTACCTAAATCCTTCTTGTTGAGGGATTATTGTATATTTTTGTAACTAAACCAATGATTTGATCAATCAATCTTCTTTCTTCACCATTTTTGGGTTTGCATATGTGTATTTATGAGCATTTATGGCATGTACTTTGACACAATATGCATGTGAATATTTATTGCACACAATATGGTTGGATTTCATGCATAAGTTGACCAACATATATATATATATATACGGGTCTTATTTATCAACCATCTCTTAAAGTTAAATCTAGCTTTTGCATGAGCTTGTGGAGTTAGATTTTCTCTACTCTTGTAATTTGGAAATTCTCTCTTAACTCACCTCTCTAAGATCTTAGGCTGTGGTTTGAGTTGATGAGTTTATAGCTTTAATATAAAATCAATATAAATGCATGCATAAGTGATCGGTATATTTATGTACCTAGTTTAGGCTCTTTATTCCTAGTTTTTGTTCTCACTTTCGAGCGTTTTTGTGTATATGATATGTGTTTGAGCCTTGTGTAGGTTCATTTTCCCATAAGCTAGGTGTTTGAGCTTAAAGTGAAGGTTTGAAGGCAAAGATTTCAAGGAATCTGTGACTTCGAACTGGCAGATCCAAGTCACTGATGTAGTCCAGAGAAGACTGCTACTTCAGACTGCCACATCAGCATGAATATCCAAGTCGCAGATGTAGTCCATATGAGATTGCGACTTCAAACTGCGACATCAGCAAGAAGATTCAAGTCGTAGATGTTTTTCCAGAGGAAACTGCTACTTCAAGGTGTGAGATTAAACTCACAGATCCAACTTGCAGAAACACTCCAAAGGAGACTACCAAGTCAAACTACGACCACATGCCAGCTGAAACAGATCTGCTACTTCAGACTGCGAGTTCCAATTCACAAATCAAAGTCACAAAAGCAAATCCAAAACCTTCTACCATCCAGATCTGCAAGTACCAACCAACAGAAAGAAATTTGTGAGATGAATCTGCAAGTTAAAACTCACAAATTTATGTCAGTAGAACTTTATCCACTTGTAGATCACATGATTTTTAAGGGCAAACTTGACTTTTCACACCCAATTAGTGCCCTAGCCTTCAAACACTATAAATACCCCACCTTGTTGGTCTTTAAACATATTTCTCATATTTCAAATCTTAGATAGACACCAACACCTTCTCTTGTTCTTCAACACCACAAAAGAGAGAGAGGAGCTTCAAAGGCTTCCATGGAGGAAAACCTCCATGGATGTCTCACTACCACCACCTCTAAACTTCCTCCATCCATCTTTGAGGTAGATCCAAGGAGAAAGGAGAGCAAAACGAAATAGAGATCTTGGTTATTGTTAATCAAAAATTCGCTTTAGGTGAGGAATTTCAATTAACACCCTTAGACCGCCACCAGGTAGGTCACGATGGGGAGATATCTCTCCCGTGTAGTGATGTGGATGGAATGGATGTAATAGAGAAGAAGGGAGAATAACAGTATATATTTATGAATAAAGGGGGCGATATTTTATTAATTAATCACTGGACTTGTAAAAATGGTGGCAAACTTTTAGGATCACAATACAATTGCTCCTACTTCTCTATTTTATACAGAATAGCAATGACAAAATCGTTCGTGTCCATAAGTGGATATTTACTCTCAGTGGTAATCTGAAACCTCTCACTATTTTCAAAAACTAAAGAAAAGCTTCTGAAGAGATTCCCCCCCCCCCCCCCCCCCCCCCCCCTTCGTCCTTCATGGCTGTATTTATGGACCCCTTTTGTTCCTAAGAATCCGGTCCTTTTATTGAGAATTGTTTGGAGTCCTTTTTTAGGTGTTGAAAAATGTTGAGTGAGGCTAAAGGGGCAGGATTTGATCCCTCTAATTACTGTAGTATTTAAACTCTGATTCGGTTGACCATTTGGTCTCATTTATGGCACTTTATGTGGTGAAGAAGTCAACTATTCCCTCCTACGTTGTTTGGAGGAGAATACTGACTCTGTTAACGGTTTGCTCTTGTTGGAGTAGCGCTTGTTCTATACCTTGCTGGCGTGTCGCTTGTTCTACTCTGTATCTCGATGGTGTGGTACATTGTTGTATCGGTCTTCTCTTGCTGACATGGCACTTGTTCTAGCATGCTAGTATCTTCATGGTGATATTCTTCTCACTTGGCGGGTAGAATGCCTATCTCGGTTGGATTCTAGTTTGATATCGAGGTACTTGAGTACCGGGTAGATGTCATAGTACCTAGGTGCCAGGTAGGAGGTATTGGGTATATGCGAGGTACTGGGTACGTGGTATTGCGGTACCTGCTTCACTTGGTATCAGGAGTAATGGCACAATGTGGTACCTGTTATTATTGAGTTGTAGTTCTAGTGCTTCATCTGGTACTAGGTAGACAAGGCAGTCGCGGTTCTTCCCCTACTAGATGTCGATCCTTCCTAGATAGCGGAACCGATGCTTTCGGGTACCTGGGAGCTGGGAATGGTCCCCCTCAAGGTCCTACTAGGTATCAGTACGATGGAAAATTCTTCTTTGGACCCATGTCAAAAAAGGCTATTAACAGTTATCTCTAAACTCTTCTGTTTGTTTTATTTTATATTTCTTTGATGTGTAATCCCCATTAGGGAATATTTGTAAACCAACACTTGAGCTTGTTATATATGGTATTTACTTAGATTCGACTTGGATCTTGACTCTATTCTTTGAGCTTAATGTTATATCCCTCTTTTCTTGACATGTAAGTTGGTGAATGAGTAGAAATTGATATGTTTACATAAGTGAGACTTTAGGCTAAAACAATGATGTAGTGTAACTTAGTATAAACAAATGATGTAGTGTAAAAGTAGAGTCTTACTCTTGTTTGCATGTTGGTGACGAAAGGGAATCGATATGTATGGATTGATTCGAGTGAAAGAGCACAACCGTGTTCCGGTTGATTAACTGTGAATGAATCTTTATTGTTAACTCGTGAATAGAGGGAACTTGATTTATGCATGCTTATGCTAGATTAGGTTATTTGGTGTATGGTTCTTATGCTTAATAGGTCTAGACCTAGACACAATTGCTCATTCCATGCCTTTGTTTAAGTGATGAGAATTAATTTCGATATTCCTTAATCAACAAATAATTCGTAATAATATATGATTTGGTTTAGGGAATCCTTAATCAAGAGAACTAGCCCTTGAATTCGTGTTAAATGGTGCTTGAATGTTTATAATCAACATGACTAGCTTGTGTGTTTAGTGAACTTATGTACCTATTATAACCACTATCTTGCATCTCTCCAAGCTACATTTATTTTCGTAGCGAGGGTGTTTTGCCTTTAGGAGTAGACTAATTTACATTGCTTTGTAGTATAATTGCTTTGCCTCTTTTAATTGCTTTGTAGTGTATTGGTTTCCATGTAGTTAAACTTAGAAAGGTAAGCACCCTAGTTTAGTTTAGTTTTAGGTTATTTTAATTACACACCTCACACACCTTCCGCATTATGCATACACTTCACACGCATCATTCTCACCCCTTCCATGTTCTATTTACATCGCTTTCAATAACGCTTTAGCTAGAGACAGTTAGACGGATACCACCTCTCTGTGGGAACGACCCTTGCTTACTTGCTATACTAGTCATTTGACTCGTTGCATTTGCGAGATAGATTTAATTAGAAAATATCTTTTTTGAGAGGTGCCAACGACGGCCTCATCAAAAAAATGGCGCCGCTGCCAGGGAGGTGGCTTATTCGTTAATCGTCTCTAGTTTTAGCTGATAATAATGTAGTTTGTGATGTTTGTTTTGCTTGTTTTTATTTTTTGTTTAAAGAAAATACATTTGATATTGTTTGAGTTGTTTGTGCTAGGAAATGAACATTTTCAGGTCAGATAGACCGCACAACTCAAGATGATGGTTGAGCGTTTACTCAACACACAAAAACCCACCAAGTGAAACGACAGCAGGTGAAGACTTAATTGGTTTGAAAACCAGGGACGCGGGATGGACCACGAAGGAGCTTAAGGAAGAAAAGAAGTTGTGCATAGCCATAAGAGGTAATCCTCTACACTTGCTTCCCAAACATAAATCTCTCCAATAGATTCCTCCATGTTTGGAGTTGAATACGATTGTGATGAAATTTAGTTTTTGTACTTCAAGTATAGTGGAATGCATTTGTTGATCTTAATTGATATGCTTATGGATATAGTTGTTGATTATGGCAGAAACCGCCTAATGCTTCAAGGATATAAATGCTTTGCCTATTTGTCGTGATTTTTTATTTTTGTTTAGATCTAATAGTGCGGAATGTATTGTGCTTAGATCTGAGGATTTGTTTTGTTTTGATTTGTTTTGTTTTGTTAGTTAGTTTTTTGTGGGATACTACGAGTGATGCTATACCTAATTCATCTATGGTTTTAGGGAATAATACAGAATGGCGATGAATAAGTTGATTTATTAGTGAGACCAAGCACCGACAGTGGATAATCGTACGAAAATATAGAGCATATAGGAAGAGAAAAGGGGAAAAATGTACGATTCCGCACGCTGTACTAGTTATACTTAAATATATATATATATATATATATATATATATATATATGTGCGTGTGTTTTGTTGCCCTTATTTCCGAACTCTAGCTTGCATTGTCCAATTTTTTATTTTTTTTTGTGGAGATGGTTCCACGGAGCAACATTGAGGACAATGTTAGGTTTAGGTTTGGGGGTAGGGACAACTTCGTTGTGTTTTGTGTCGTTTTTGTAGTTTTGTTTTTTCTAAAATCTCTAAAAAAATTGGTCAAAATTGAAATTTTTTGGAATTGAAGTCCATTTTGGTTGAGATAATATCTTTGCTTTTCGATAGAGACATGTCATGTATGCTTTTTGCTTCATGTTTTGACTAGCATTCATGCCATCTGTAATTGTTGCATCACTTAAATTTGCATGTACAGTGCCAATCTTTTGTTGTTGAGGTAGATAAGACTCTATGCTTGTTTAGCTTAGGAGAATAGTGGAGACTACCCTTATGAGATTTTGTGCTTTGACGTTCATTTTAGAGGGAGTATTTCGTTTCTATTCTTAAGCACTTATCTTGTTCTTCAATTTATAGATCGATCTCTATAGGTTTTGCATTGGATATTAAAGAACAATCATTTTATGATATCACATGTTTTGCTTTACTTTTTCGTTGGTTGATCCTTGAGAAGTGATGCTAGACAATGTGTGCTTTAACTACAAAATGGCCTAAACACTAATTCCTACCATATGTGTGTGCTCCAATAGCCCATTTGAAACCAAACACATAGCTTTTTCTTTCATTACCCACACTTCCAAAGAACCAAGCTTATATAATGAAACCGTACATAATGAGCTTGGACCATATGGTGATGATGTTAGAGATTATTGGGGTGTGTTGTAATTACTACAAATTTTGAAAAGATACCAATGAGTTTCTTGGGTTTAATTGTAAAGTGTAGTTGCGTGTACTAAGGCATGAATGAAAAGCATTCAACTTATATATGTATAGTCATTCAAAAGTAAGAATGAAAAGAAAAGAAAAGAAAATGAATATCTACTCAAAAGAAAAATAAAAGGAGTATAAAAAAGAAAACAAAAGAGAAGCCTAGATGCATACTTGTAATAGATTGACTTGAGGATATAGAGATTGCATTGTAGATGGTCAGCAATCCTATGATATAATCTATTGTTGGGATGTCGATATTGTATTGAGTATGGTTAGCAATCCCATGATATGGTCTTAGGTATTTCTCTTTCCATTTTCCCATTCTTTCTTAGCCTACTCCCATGGCACCCATTATAACCTATGAAAGACCTAGCGGATCTCTTGGTAATGCTTGCTTAATTGTAAAGTTACATATGCTTTATCTATGTTCTTAATGTTTAATTCGTTCATGAGATCTTTTGCACTTATATGAGCGGTCTTTCTAATTATATGTATACGTGAATACATTTAGTTTCCATGTACTTGATGAGGCCGACATTGTGCCTCTCAAAAAAGATTTATCTAATTTAATCTACCTCGCAAATGCAACGAGTCAAAGGACTAGTATAGCAAGTAAGCAAGGGTCATTCCCACAGAGAGGGGGTATCCATCTAACTGTCTCTAGCTAAAGCGTTGTTGAAAGCGATGTAAATAGAACATGGAAAGGGTTAGAATGGTGTGTGTGAAGTGTATGCATAATGCGGAAGGTGTGTGAGTTGTGTAATTAAAATAACCTAAAACTAAACTAACCTAGGGATAGAAATATAACAGGGTGCTTGCCTTTCTAAATCTAATTTTATGGAAATCAATTACACTACAAAGCAATATAAATTAGTCTACCCCTAAAGGCAAAGCACCCTAGTTACGAAAATAAATGTGGCTTGGAGAGATGCAAGATAGTGGTTACAATAGGTACATAAGTTCACCAAACACACAAGCTAGTCATGTTGATTATAAACACTCAACACGGATTCAGGGGCTAGTTCTCTTGATTAAGGATTCCGAAACCAAATCATTTATTATCACAAATCATTTGTTGATTAAGGAATACCGAAATCAATTCTCATCGCTTAAACAAAGGCATGGAATGAGCAATTGTATCTAGGTCTAGACTTATTAAGCACAAGAACAATACACCAAACAACCTAATATAGCTTAAGCATACATAAATCCAGTTCCCTCTATTCAAGAGTTATCAATCAAGATCCATTCACAATTAATCAACTGGAACACGAATGTGCTCTTTCACTCGAATCAATCAATACAAATCGATTCCTTTTCATCACCAATATGCAAACAAGAGTGAGACTCTACTTGTACACTACATCATTTGTTTATACTAAGTTACACTACATCATTGTTTTAATCTAAAGTCTCACTTATGCAAACATATCAATTTCTACTCATTCACTAACATACATGTCAAGAAAAGAGAGATATAGCAATAAGTTCAAAGAATAGAGTCAAGATCCAAGTTGAATATAAGTAAATACCATATATAACAAGCTCAAGTGTTGGTTTACAAATATTCCCTAATAGGGATTACACATCAAAGAAATAGAAAATAAAACAAAGAGAAGAGTTTAGAGATAACCAAGATCTCTATTTTGTTTTGCTCTCCATTCTCATTGGATCTACTTCAAAGATGGATGGAAGAAGTTTAGAGGTGGTGGTGGTGAGACATCCATGGAGGAAAACCTCCATGGAAGCCTTTGAAGCTCCTCTCTCTTTTTGTGGTGTAGAAGAGAAGGTGTTGGTGTCTATCTAAGATTGGATATTTTAGAGTTGGATATTTGAGAGATATATGAAAGATATTTTTAAAGACCAACAAGGTAGGGTATTTATAAGGTTTGAAAGTTAGTGCATTAATTGGGTGAGAATAGTCAAGTTTTCCATTAAAAATCACGTGATCTACAAGTTGATAAAGTTTTTCCGACACAAATCTGTGAGTTGGAACTCGCAAATCCATCTAGCAGATTGATTTTGCTGGTCGTAACTCGTAGATCAAGATGGCAGAAGGTTTTGGGAAACTTTTACGACCGAAATCTGTGACTTCAATCTCACAATTCCAACTCATAGCAGATCTACTACTTCATTCTTCTAGGTCTAACTCATAGATTCATCTAGCGGAAGGCTCTGGAATGGATCTGCTACTTCATTCTGCTAGGTCCATCTAGCAGATTTTTCTGCTTCGCGCAGCAGTCGCTGAAATGAGCGTAACGTCTTCTAGAAAATCAAGAATCATGATCCGTAAAGTTTGTTGAAAACTAGACTTCTGAAGCTTTTTGAAAACATGTAGTACGACACATTGTTCAATCCGAGGAACGAGATATGGCTTTCGTAAGTCAGACATTTTTCACAAGCCATCTCAATTTCGGCTGTTTTTCCTCCTCTTCCCCTTCAAACCTTCACATTAAGATCAAACACCTAACTTTAGGGAAATGAACCTACACAAGGCTCAAACACACACACATATATATATATATATATATTCACAAAAACGCTCGAAAGTGAGAACAAAAGCTAGGAATAAGGAGCCTAAAATAGGTATATAAATGTACCGATCAAATACCCACAAACCTATCCTTTGTTCGTCTTTGAGCAAAAATAAAAACATGACAAACAACAAATAAGAAATCTAAAACACATAAAAGCAATAAACAAGTAAAAACTAGTTACTTCACTTTCGTGGGAGAAATGATGACACTTAGCATGTGCCAGAAGCCTTTGAAAGCTCTAGGTGTCCCTAGTAGGAGGAGTTATAGTCTTATGAGGGTTTACCAATACGGTACCCACAAACACAACTCTACAAAGCAAAACATTGAGATGCCACCTTAAACATACCATGCAAAAACTACATGCATGATAAGATTGTAGGTTCCAGATTTTGGATTGCGTAGTGGAATGAGGTTTTTAAAATTTCAATGCAATCATCAATTAAACCAATTGTACAGTAATAATAGAAAACAATAAGAAAGAGATGAAACTATTTCATACCAACATTTGTAGGCTCCTTCTTTTCAATTTGGTTCTTGATTTGAACCATAAGATCTTTCTGGCTATCTCCCGGGATTGGTAACGGCATGTGTGCGCGTCACGGTACTCAGGAACAAGAAGGATGAAGAAAAGAAGAAAAAGAATTTTTTTTCTTTGGCCGAAAAACACCTAGAACACTTTCTATGGTTTTTTTTTTGTTTTCTCTTATTTGGTTCTATACGCTCAAAAAATTGACTCTTAATTCTAAACGTATGTTGTGTTGTCTTAGTTTCCAAAAACATATATCATATATATATATATATTTAATAAAACCAATTAATCAAATCTTTTAAAGATATCTGATATCTTTAAAAATATTAATTAATATTAATATATTTGATTTGATTTGAATTTAAACTCTTTTCAATTCAAATTTAAATAATTACTTAAATGAAAATAAAAATAATCAAATTATCTTATCTTCGTTCAAAATTAAATATCTATCAACACCCTCCATCAAATGATTAATTACACAATTAAATAATCTAATTATTTAATTAACATAATCATTAATATTCATTAATTAAATAATCTCATTATTCAATTAATTCCCTAATAGACACGTGTCATTTTGGCAACATAATTAATTGGACAATTCAATTAATTAACTGTGACCCTTGTTACCTTAATCAATCAGGCTAGCAAGGGGACCCAATGGACCCACAGTATTCTGAGCTCTAATAAACCTTAGAAATAATTAATAAAACTCTTTAATTAATATTTCATGATTATTAACTTTGATGTTATTCCACTAAAAACCCGAAGCTGCATTCTCTCAATTGTAGATGTTTTTACACAAACCATTAACTTTCGGTGTCCATCGATATAACTATTACATATCGTATAATCCTCCACAAGTAATTCATAATTATAGCTAGGTCATAATGTCCGTTATACCCCTCTAATTACATCTTTTCCATTAAGTACCATTGATTCTCTAATGAACAATAAATCCTACATTCCTCACGGAATTAGAAGAGCGCTCATATTGTTCAAGCCCCGAATCAACCCTTAAGGGAACTACTGTATGCTTCTCGCAAGAAGGACTGGATTCCACTATTGTGTACAAACCTTCCCAGGCACAAGCCAAACCGCGATTCCAACATATGAAGCATATTGACCGGGAATGTAACTCCAATCTCACCCATGGTATATCAAAAACCACAATCTAACTTGAAGGGGTCGATAAGACACTCAGGATTAAGATCAACCATATATAGCCATCATTTGTCGATATATATGAATCTCATCATGTAATGGATCTTATTGAGAGATTCATATAGATCGTGGCCTAACCCTATATAATCACATCATACAAGGTGTCCTCCATTCTCATATCACCATATGAATGATCCATGATAAGATTACCGTACATTACGGAATGGATCGTAGTTGTAGATTAACTATCTACCAAAAATAAAGTACTCAGCTTTATTTGCTATCTACGGACTCTTTAGATTGTTCGTTTCAACATGAATCCATTTGTATATGACATTCATATACTTAGTTCGAAATTACATCCGGCAATCTTGGATGTTAAATACACATGTTATATAAAAGTATGATACAATTTGAATGAATAAACTACTTCTTTTATAGTTGACGTTATCTTGGTCACGGTCACATCTCCTCTCTGCACTATCTCTCTGATGAGATGATATTTCCTCTCTATATGCTTCCCTCTCTTGTGGCTTCTTGGCTCTTTGGAGTTAGCCAGAGCACCACTGTTATCACAATAAAGTGTGATGGGCTTATCCAGATCTGGAACAACTTCCAGATCACTTAATCATTTTCGGAGCCAAACAGCCTCTTTAGCAGCTTCACAAGTGGCTACATATTCGGCTTCCATGGTGGAGTCAGCAATACAAGATTGCTTAATACTCATCCACACAATGGCTCCACCACCAAAGGTGAATACTGATCTAGACGTGGATTTCCTAGAATCCCTGTCTGATTGAAAATCAGAATCTGTGTATCCTAACGAGATAAAATCATGTCCAGAATACACTAGCATATAGTTTCTCGTTCTCCGAAGATACTTGAGAATAGTCTTAATAGCAACCCAATGATCCAATCCTAGGTTGGACTGGTATCTACTGGCTACTCCCACTGCGAAGCAGATGTCCAGTCTCATGCATAACATAGCATACATTCATGACTACCTACTGTCGATGCATATGAAACACGTCTTATATCCCCAACTTCTTGAGGTGTCTTAGGACATTGTTCCTTAGACAAGTGAACTCCATGCTTGGAAGGTAAATTACCTTTCTTAGAGTTCCGCATCAAAAATCGCACAAGAATCTTATAGATATATGATGCCTGAGACAATGCTAAGAGTTTGTTCTTACGATCCCTTAAGAGTTGGATCCCTAGAACATAACTCGCCTCTCCTAAATATTTCATTTGAAAATGGCTAGCCATCAAGCCCTTTACTTCCAATAATACCCCTACATCATTCCCAATGAGTAGGATATCATCTACGTATAAGACTAAGAAAACTACTTTCTTGTCAATGATGCGCTTATAGACATAAGGCTCATCAACATTTTGCTCGAAGCCATAGGTTTTGATCACGTCATCAAACCTTATGTTCCAAGATCTAGATGCTTACTTCAGTCCATAAATGGACCTTTGCAACTTCCAAACCTTTTGCTCTTGATTTAGAGACACGAATCCCTCTGGTTGCATCATGTAGATGCTCTCATCAAGATTGTCATTCAAGAATGCAGTCTTAACGTCCGATTGCCAAATTTCGTAATCGAAATAGGCAGCAATGGATAAGAGAATCTGAATAGACTTAAACATGGCTAATGGCGAGACAGTCTCTTCATAATCGACCCCCTCTTTTTGGGTATAACCCTTAGCCACTAGCCTTGCCTTGAAGGTCTCTACCTTCCCGCCTACTCCTCTCTTTCTCTTGTAGATCCACTTACACCTTATGGGCTTTACCCCATCCAGTAAGTCTACAAGTTCCTAGAGTGATTTAGAGTACATAGACTCCATCTCGAGATTCATGGCTTTACGCCACTCCTCTTTGTCAAGGTTTTCCATTGCATTCTTAAATGTCAGTGGATCATCCACTCTATCAGTAGAGACAACATCTCGTCCCTCACATATACCCAAATAGCGTTTAGGTTGTCTCACAACCCCCCCCCCCCCCCCCCCCCCCCCCTCATCCCCCCTCCCCCACTACATCTAGGTAGTAGTGTATTCTGACTAGGAATCATCTGACTATCATATGTCAATGGAGCAACTGAGCACTAGTCATACCAGGCTCCATTTCATTCAATACAATCTTACTACGAGGTTATGATCACTAATATAGCTATCCTTAAGAAATGTTACATTTGTCGATACAAACACTTTGTTCTCTTTAGGACTATAGAAGTATCGACCTCTAGTCTCCTTGGAATATCCTACAAACAAGTAGACCACGGACATGGGGTTCAGCTTTCCACTTCTGTTCTTCAACACATATTCTGGACACCCCCATATGCGGAAATGTTACAAACTAGCTTTATGACTATTCAACAACTCTAAGGGAGTCTTAGAAATAGAGTTGGATGGCACTACATTTCAAATGTATGTCGCAGTTTGTATCGCATATCCCCAAAAGGAATTTGGTAATTATGAGAAACTAATCATAGATCTCACCATTTCCATTATGGTTCTATTTCTCCTCACCGCAACACCATTCTGTTGTGGTACCAAGATCTGTGAGTTGGGACACTATCCCATACTCGACCATAAAGTCTTCAAACTCTTGGTCAAGGTACTCATCTCCACGATCCGATCGTAGAGACTTGATAGTCTTTCTTAACTGGTTCTCAACTTCAGATCGGAATTCTTTGAACTTTTCAAAGTTTCTGAATTCCGTTGCATTAGGTAGACATATCCGTATCTAGAGTAGTTATCTATAAAAGTGACATAATACTCATAGCCACTCCTTGCTTTAATATTCATCGGTCCACAGACGTCTGAATGTATAAGCTCTAGTTGTTCATTAGCTCTAAGCCCTTTTCTAGTAAAAGGTATCTTGGTCATTTTACCTTCTAGACAGGATTCGTAGACAAGGTATCAACCTTTAACTCACTTAAAGGTCCGCTTTTAACTAGTCTATCTATCATGTTAAGGTTACTGTGGTCAAATCTTAGATGCCACAAATTCGTTTCATTTTCTGGAGAAATCTTTTGTCGTTTTGTTTTTGGTTTTTCAACTTTAAACATTTCAGCGTTGAACATTGTAGTATGTATTAACAGCCTTAAAACATACAAGTTGTTTTCGTTTAATCCTAAACTTATATTCAAACTGATATGAACCTTACCAAGAACAATGAAACCCGGAACTAATAAATGGTAGCAAGGATCGTTTTCTAAATTCAAGTTCGTAAGCAAGAACAATATAAGATCGTGACCCGTTATCTATAATGAGATAAGAGCCAATGGTATCAAGAAAGCGAATGACGCCACACTCAAGAACAAGATAGAAAGGTGAGTGATAAGTCAATTTTCGGAACCAAAGAGAAAATTCTCTCTATTTTTCATTCAAAATCAAGTCTGCCGAAAATTACATCAGTTGGTTCCTTATAAACTAAAACCCTAATCGAAAAGAAAGGCTACATACCAATCTCTAGAAAGGAAACAAGATATTCGGCCATTAAGGCCTTACAATTAGAAAACTAAATTAGGCAATAATTGTCTTACAAACGGGAAAAAAAAAATAAAACAAGCAACTATTGACTTGCTCCCTATTTGGAAGGCTAAATCTGGAAACAAATCAGCATCTTAATTTGGGAAACAAATCAACTCTTATTCTTCGGAAATTAAAAAGGAAACATATCAGCCGAAATTGAATCTCCTCCAACTCTTTTGCCACTCACCACACGCCTAGCTTGTACCACAAGCCCAAACTTGTGCTGCACGCCCAAGTCTTCTCTTATTCGGCCCAATCAATTGCCTTGATGTCGTTAATTAAGCCTTGGTCTTCATGTGGGCTTATCTTGGACTTCAACAATTCAACATCAGCCCAAGTGTCTTGAATCAGGCCATTGAGTGCTTCTTTGAATCTCTTAGCCCTTGCCCTTGTTATTGGCCCAACCGGAACATGCAATGGATCCCTTGGTGCAGCTCCCTTATTCTCATCATTCCCTCCGTCTTGAAAAGGATTTGTCCTCAAATCGTCACCTACATCAAAGGAGACAAATCAGAAACATTGAAGCTTGCACTAACATTATACTCATCTGGAAGATCTAACTTGTAGGTGTTGTCATTGATCCTTTCAATCACTTGAAATAGGCCATCTCCCCTTGAAAGTAGTTTAGAACACCCTGGACTGGAAACCATTCCTTTCTCATATGCAACCACACCCAATCACTGGGCTAAAACACAACTTTCTTACTCCCTTTATTTGCTTGGTTGGCATATTGCTCAGTTCTCCTCTTTATATTTTGCCGAGTCTTTTCATGGATTTTCTTAACAAAATCTACCTTTTTCTTCCTATCCAAGTTAACATGCTCATTCAAAGGTAAAGGAATTAGATCCAAAGGAGTCAGATCCAAAGGAGTCAATGGGTTAGAACCACACACAATTTCAAAAGGCGAAAAAGTAGTTGCAGAATGCACACTCCTATTATAAGCAAACTCTACATGCGGCAAGCAATCCTCCTATGTTTTCAAGTTCTTTTGTATTATAGCATGCATGAAGGCAGATAAAGTCTTATTAACCACTTCAGTTTGACCATCAGTTTGTGGATGACAAGTAGTAGAAAATAAAAGTTTAGTTCCTAACTTACCCCACAAAGTCTTCCAAAAGTAGCTTAAGAACTTAGCATCTCTATCCGAAACAATGGTCTTAGGCATGCCATACAATCTCACAATTTCCTTAAAAAACAAATCAGCAATATGTGATGCATCATCAGTTTTATGACAAGGAATGAAATGTGCCATTTTAGAAAACCTATCAACAACCACATATATAGAATCCCTATCCCTTTTTGACCTAGGCAAACCCAACATAAAATCCATAGAAATATCAAACCAAGGTCTACTAGGTATAGGCAAAGGGGTATACAATCCATGAGGCTTAATCCTAGACTTAGCTTGTCTACATGTAATGCATTTCTCACAGATTCTTTCTACATCACGTTTCATATGAAGCCAATAAAAATGTTCATGCAAAACATCTAGTGTCTTGGCTATACCAAAATGCCCCATCAAACCTCCCCTATGAGCTTCTCTAACAAGCAATTCAGGCAAAGAACTCTTAGGCACACATAATTTAGTTTCTCTAAACAAAAATCCATCATGCCTATAAAACTTGCCAAATGCAACCTTTTTACATGCATTGAATACGTTGCCAAAATCAGAATCTTCCACATATAATTCCCTAATGTAGTCAAAACCAAACAATCTAGCATCCAAAGTAGAAAGTAAAACGTACCTTCTAGACAGAGCGTCAGCGACCACGTTTTCCTTACCTTTTTTGTACTTGATTACATATTGAAATGTTTCAATGAACTCCACCCACTTTGCATGCCGCTTATTTAGCTTGTGTTGCCCCTTTATATGCTTCAAGGACTTATGAGCCGTGTGAATCACAAATTCTTTCGGCAAAAGGTAGTGTTTCCAAGTTTCCAATGCCCTAATCAAAGCATACATCTCCTTGTCATAGTTAGGATAATTCAAGGCTGTTCCACTTATCTTCTCACTAAAATATGCAATGGGACATCCTTCTTGCTTTAGAACAGCTCCAATACCTATTCCTGAAGCATCACACTCAATCTCAAAAGCTTTTAGCAAAGTAAGGCAAAGAAAGCAAATGTGCATTAGTTAATTTTTCCTTAATCAAGTTAAATGCCTTTTCTTGTTCATTACCCCACTTAAAACCTACATTCTTTTTGATAACTTCAGTTAAAGGTGCGGCTAGACTACTTAAATCTTTCACAAACCGCCCATAAAAACTAGCCAACCCATGACAACTTCTCACTTGTCCCACATTTGTAGGTTCGGCCACTCCTTAATTACCTTAACCTTTTCTTCATCAATCCCAATCCCCTTAGCACTAACAATAAAACCTAGAAATACAAGCTTATCGGTGCAAAAGGTACACTTTTTGAGATTAGCAAACAAATTTTCTGTTCTTAAAACACCTAAAATAAGTTTTAAATGTTTAACATGCTCATCCAAGTTTTTGCTATAAATCAGAATGTCATCAAAGTAAACAACCACAAATTTTCCAATAAAAGCACGCAAAACATGGTTCATTAATCTCATGAAAGTACTTGGTGCATTAGTTAATCCAAAAGGCATAACTAACCACTCATATAAACCATATTTTGTTTTGAAAGCCGTTTTCCACTCATCACCTTTTTTCATCCTAATTTGATGATATCCACTTTTAAGATCAATTTTAGTAAAAACAATATAACCATGCAATTCATTAAGCATATCATCTAATCTAGGAATAAGATGTCGATACTTTACAGTGATATTGTTGATGGCACGACAATCAATGCACATCCTCCATGATCCATCCTTCTTAGGCACAAGCAATACGAGAACCGCACAAGGACTCATGCTCCCAGACACATACCCTTTTTCCATGAGCTCACTAACCTGCCTTTGAAGTTCCTTTGTCTCCTCGGGATTACTTTTGTATGCTGGTCTATTTGGGATGGGTGCTCCGGGTACAAAGTCAATTTGGTGCTCAATCCCCCTTATTGGTGGTAAACCAATAGGCATCTCTTCGGGAAACACTTCATCAAAGTCCTGCAAAAGAGAAACAATAACACTAGGCAAGGAAGGGTTAATTTCATTAGTACTAAAACAAGCCTCTTTGTACAAAAGTACAATCATTGGTTTATTTGAAAATAAAGCCTTTTTGATCTCACTCTCTCTTGGATAAAAGCTCACTTGTTTTCTCTCTTTTTTTCTCTTCAGCCTCTTTTTCTTTTTCACCTTTTTTTTTCTTTTTTTTTGTGCTGTTTCGGACTCTCTTTCTTTTGAACTCTTACTCTTTTTTTTATATCTCTCTCTTTTTTTAACCTCACTTGATCTTCATACACTTGTCTTGGGGTTAAAGGTACAAGAGTGATTAATTTTTTATAGAGTACAAAGGAGTATCTATTGGTACATCCATCATGAGTCACATGCCTATCAAACTGCTATGATCTCCCCAAAAGGATATGGCCCATATTCATTGGTCCCACGTCACAAAGGACTTCATCTTTGTTTTTTCCAATTGAAAACGACACCAACACTTGTTTAGTCACCTTGATTTCCCCACTATCATTTAACCATTGTAGCTTATAAGGTTTTGGGTGCTTCAAAGTGGCCAAATTTAGTTTCTCCACAACAGTAGTGCTAGCCACATTAATACAACTCCCCCCCATCAATGATCATGCTACATACCTTATCATTAACATGGCTACGGGTGTGAAAAATGTTTTCACGTTGTACCTCATCATCTTCTTTGGCTTGAGAACTAAAAGCTCTTCTTGCCACCAAAAGCTCTCTATCCACCGGATATTCAATGTCATTTGCATCCTCCAAAGATGGCATGGACTCATTATCAGATTCACCCTCAGATTCGATATCACCATCATCCTTCAAAACCATTACTCTCTTGTTTGGGCATTGAGATGCAATATGACCTGCTCCCAAACACTTAAAGCACTTAACGTCATAGTTTCTAGAAGGTTGAGAATCTGATTTACCTTGATTTAATGTGCCTCCCGCCTTATGATCTTTGGAAGGTTCCGCCTTGGCCTTGAAACTAGGCTTGTCATCCCTCTTGCTCTAGTTCGGTTTCCATGATGATGAATAACCCGAATTTTGCCCAACCCGTGTGGAACTTTTCTTCTTCAACTGTTTTTCCACCTTAATGGCCATGTGTACCATGTCAGTCAATTCAATATAATGTTGCAACTCCACTACATTTGCAATGTCTCAGTGTAGTCCACTTAAGAACCTAGCCATAGTAGCCTCTCGGTCCTCCTCTACATCAGCTCAAATCATGGCTATATCCATTTCCTTGTAGTAGTTTTCAACACACTTAGACCTTTGAGTAAGAGTTCGCAATTTTTGAAACAAACCCCTATAATAGTAACTTGGAATGAAACGCCTCCTTATGACAGCTTTCATCTCCTCCTAAGTCTCAATAGGTCTTTCTCCATTCCGTCTCCTGCTCACAATCAGTTGCTCCCACCAAACTATAGCATAATCAGTGAATTCTATGGCAGCCAACTTCACCTTCTTCAATTTAGAATAGTCATGGCAGTCAAACACCAATTCTATTCTTTTCTCCCACTCCAAATAAGCTTCTGGATCAGTTTTACCTTGGAAAGTTGGGATCTTCACCTTTATACTACCCAAATTATTATCATCCCACTCTCCATACCTATCTTCTCTATTCCTATACCTATCACTTCTACCTCCCATTCAAAGCCTAAATCTACCCGCACCCACGTTAGACATGCGATCATCCTCCTCTAGGTCATTCCCATAATCATCTGTATAGTCATTCCTAGGTGGGTTCCTTTCTCTTTGTTCCACATTAGAAGCCCTGAATGGCTTCTCCCTTTGCGAACTAGACTCCACTTTTTCTAACCTATCGTTCACCTTGCCAAAGTGAGTCTCCATCCACGCCATGTGTTGTCGCATGGCTTTATACAAAATATCGAGATCTACCATTTCTGGTGCTTCGTTGGGCACACATTTACTGTTATCGTGTCACATATTTAAAACCTTCAAAACAAACAAGAATTAGTAAGCCTCACAAACACTCCCTCACATGTTTACCCTCAAAGATTGTGGCTCTCACACTCATGTTTCACTCAATTCTTTTGGCCTTTACCCTCTGATGAGCTCACACTCTCTTGCCTTTTTCCACTATTTGTTCAATCTTTCAGTTCCTTTTTTTTTCAATATCAGTGCACGACATCAAGAAACGGAATAAAAATAGTTGATATAAGTTCAACTACATGACCTTTCAAAGAAAATTTTTGTACTAAAACCCTAATCGAAATCTCTATTTTTCATTCAAAATCAAGTCTGCCAAATATTACATCAGTTGGTTCCTTATAAACTAAAACCCTAATTGAAAAGAAATGCTACACATCAATCTCTAGAAAGGAAACAAGATATTCAGCCATTAAGGCATTACAATCAGAAAACTAAATTGGGAAATACTTGCCTTACAAACGGGAAAGAAAATAAAATAAAAAAAAACTAAAACATGCAACTATTGACTTGCTCCCTATTTGGAAGGCTAAATCTGGAAACAAATCAGCCCCTTAATTTGGGAAACAAATCAACTCTTATTCTTTGGAAATTAAAAATGAAACAAATCAGTCGAAATTGAATCTCCTCCAACCCTTTTGCCGCTCACCACACGCCTAGCTATTACCACAAGCCCAAACTTGTGCCGCACGCCCAAGTCTTCTCTTATTCGGCCCAATCAATTGCCTTGATGACGTTAATTAAGCTTTGGTCTTCATGTGGGCTTATCTTGGACTTCAACAATTCAACATCAGCCCAAGTGTCTTGAATAAGGCCATTGAGTACTTCTTTGAATCTCTTAGTCATTGCCCTTGTTATTGGCCCATCCACAACATGCAATGGATCCCTTGGTGCAGCTCTCTTATTCTCATCACAAACCATTCTTTGCAATAATGACAGACTTATTATTAAAAGAAAAAGCATATAATTGTTCCAGTAATTTTGAAAGTGTAATCGAATTTCGAGTAAATCCATGAATTAAAGTACATTATTCAAAACAATGAAACAACTTCCAAAATGTAGTCTAACTACACCCACCCTCTTGCTGACACGACATCCCCCGACCCAACACGCATAGAAAAGGCTCCATCCTCAAGCTGTGTCCAAGAATCAGTCCACTGCATAGAAGAACAAACATGGTTAGTAGCCCTAGGGTGAAGAATCATCTTCCACTAAACATGACTCAAGAACAATTCAATCATATTTACCTTTCGTTTTCCTCTTCTTGGCAACCTCCTCTAGATACTGAGGATAGTTCATCTACTAGTGTCCAATCTTGTCGCAATGGAAACATTTTCATTTGCCTTGGTCAGTGGAGGCGCCCTTCTTCTTGCCTTGGGCTTTCTTTGGCTTGGGCTTACCCTTTGCCTTCCCAGAAGACCTCTTCCTCTTTTTATTTCTAGAGGATAATGGTTCAACAACTTTTGCCTCATCGGTCTCACTTTTGCTGTCTTTACTCAAGGACTCAAAAGTAGTGAGCTCATTGAGCAACTGAGTGAGACTGAACTTTAGCTTGTTCATCTCATAGTTACTCTTAAACTGATCGAAACTCTTAGAAAGAGTCTTCAGTTTGATGCTCACCTGACTGGGTTCATCAATGGCCCCGCCATTGATCTCTTCAGTGTTGAAATAGGACATCATGTTCAGGACATGTTCCCGAACAAATGCACCATTTTTCATCCTGGCAAGCATTGTGGAACAAACAGCTTCGTGTCGCTTTTGCTTAGAGGGCTGCCCGAGCTGCAATGACTTAATTATTTCAAATGCAGTACCCATTGCTTCGTGCTTAGTGAAAGCACATCTGTCATATTGGCTAACATATATGTTCGTGCTTTCTCATCTGATTAGACCCTTTTTTGATATGCCTCACGAACAGTTTGTGCGGCATTAGCAGTAGGCACTGCAGGATATTCCTCCGTAAGCACAAACTTTAGGTCCTTGGTGACCAAGATTGCATTTATGTTATTTTTCCATATAGTGTAGTTATCACCGGTTAATTCGTCATTGGCAAGGATTTGTAACAGTGCATATGACATGGCTGAAAAAACATAAATTAAGAATTCATTCAATCATACATTCAAAACATGTGCGAATGTTCGGCATAAAATTAAACATGAACCATGAAAATGTTTAATGAACAAGAACAATCCTAAGAAAACAATGTTTCTATGCCACAACAATCCAACAAACCACAAGCAAGTGCCGCCTTTGGGTCGGTCAAATTCTTGCATGTTGGATCGAGACCTTCTCAATCAAATGATAAACCAGAATAACTCTTATTCTAACATCATTCAACCATCATTTATTTATTCAGGTTTTCAATTAACTAATTTGATTAAAACCTTATGAGCATAACCCATCATTTCAGATCTCATGAGCTTAACTCGAGAATTGCCACCTTAGGGTCGGTCAATCCTGAAACCCCTCAGAAATCCTATCCATTAGAAATTCAACATTGGTATTGATTCTTATGGAAGCCTTCCTTAGGTAGAACGAAAGCAAAGCCGTCACGATGCCCCACTCCAATCTCACGGTGTTGAACTAATGATGGAGACTGCGATATATAATGTCATATATCCCTCTCCCTCTCACTATTTTATTATTAGGGTTTTCTATTAATATTAATGCATCTAGATTAAACAAGATTAAACGCCTAATTTCAATCTAAACGTCTAGTGCATTAATCATAAATTATTAGAATCCTATTCCAATAACTAATAAACTAATATGATTTTTAACTCTTAAAAATCTAGTTCATTAGTGATAATTCGAATCTATGTAAACTATTTACTAAGACTAGAATTATTAAATGTGTATTTACCAAGTTTTAACTATTAAAACTAAACACATTAATAGGTCCAATTATAATTAGGGGCTTAATCGAATTAAACCTAATATTTATAATGGACCCTACTAATCTAAGTAATTAATTACTTTAATAGATTAGTAATTAATGAGAATTACCAAGTTTTTACTCCTAAAAACTAATCCCATTAACTTATAGCCAATTATGTGAATAACCCATTTTTATCAAATTAAAAATAAACACATAATATAGAAGGCTATAATGCATGTATGACATATCAACATATATATGTGTAGGCACACCTAATCTCAATGATATGTATATGCATGGAAATGCTTTAATTATCTCATAATAAAAGCATACATGAGTTGACCGAGTACAATGGGTTATTTAACTTTTAAAAAAATATCTAATTACAAAAGTTATCCAAGGCATTCCTTGTTTTTCAAGTAATCTCCAAGATTCTTCAAGTTTTTTGAGTTCTTCTTAGTTTGGGCATTTAACCAAGTCCAACTTGATTAAGAAAAAAAAATTATTTTATCATTGTGACCCATCTCATGAATCAAACCTAAAGCCCAAGTGTTACTTTAACACTGTACTTGAGGACCAAGGTAAGAAAAAAATAAAATTCAGACCAAAATCTTTTTGCAAATTTGGAAACCCTAACGTCGTAAATTTTCAGCCAGTAACGCTTTCACTCATAGCGTCATTCGTGCACATAGGCTGCCCGCACCATTACTGCGTGAACAAAACCGTGTGAACAGTGCCTATGAATAGTACCACACGAACTGTATCACGCGAACAGTACTGTGTGAACAGTGCCCAGTGACCAGTGCCATTGAACAGTGCCCGGTCGTAGGTGTTTCTGATATCGCTCTTTCGCCATTCGTCTTCTTCGTTGGATTTCTTCATACATATTTTATAATAAAATACATGGCAGAAAAAATACAACAAATAAAATACAGCAGAAAAAAAATAAAAAATAAATAAATAAGTACATCCCGGCATTAATATTGCATTGAAAAAAAATATTACAACCTTTAATAAGAACCCTAAATGTACCATACAATTAACGATCAATCATGTTTATAAAAAAAAGAAACATCATACAATCATTAGAAAGTGACTACACATTCATACTGTACAAAATTGGCTCTGGTACCATTCTGTTGTTCCAGATTTTGGATTGTGCAGCGGAATGAGGTTTTTAAAATTTCAATGCAATCATCAATTAAACCAATTGTACAGTAATAATCGAAAACAATAAGAAAGAGATGAAACTATTTCATATCAACGTTTGAAGGCTTCTTCTTTTCGATCTGCTTCCTGATTTGAACCACAAGATCTTCCTGGCTATCTCCCGAGATTGGTAACGGCGTGTGGGTGCGTCAATGTACTCAGGAACAAGGTGGATGAAGAAAAGAAGAAAAAGATTTTTTTTCTTTGGCTGAAAAATACCTAGAATACTTTCTAGGGGTTTTCATTTCTTTTCTCTTCTTTTGTTCTATACGTATGTTGTGTTGTCTTAGTTTCCAAAAACATATATCATATATATTTTTTTAATAAAACTAATTAATCAAATCTTTTAAAGATATCTGAAATCTTTAAAGATATTAATTAATATTAATATCTTTGATTTGATTTTAATTCAAACTCTTTTAAATTCAAATTTAAATATTTAATTAAATGAAAATAAAAAATAATCAAATTATCTTATCTTCATTCAAAATTAAATATCAATCAACACCTTCCATCTAAAGATTAATTACACAATTAAATAATCTAATTATTTAATTAACATAATCATTAATATTAATTAATTAAATAATCTCATTATCCAATTAATTCCGAATAGTCACGTGTCACTTTTGTAACACAATTAATTGGACAATCCAATTAATTAACCATTACCTTAATCAATCGAGTTAGCAAGGGGACCCAATGGACCCACAGCATTTTGAGCTCCAATAATCCTTAGAAATAATTAATTAAACTCTTTAATTAATATTTCATGATTATTAACTTCGGTTTTATTCCACTAAAAACCCGAAGTTGCATTCTCTCAACTATAGATGTTTTTACACAAACCAATAGTTTTCGGAGTCCATCTATATAGCTATTAAATATGGTATAATCCTCCACAAGTAGTTCATAATTAGATCTATGTCATAATATCTGTTATACCCCTCTAATTACATCTTTTCCATTAAATACCAATGATTCTCTAATGAACAACAAATCCTACATTCCTCGCGGAATTAGGAGAGCGCTCATATTGTTCAAGCCCAAAATCAACCCTTAAGGGAACTACTGTCTGCTTCTCGCAAGAAGGAGTGGATTCCATTATTATGTACAAACCTTCCCGGCCACAAGCCAAACCGCGATTCCAACATACGAAGCATATTGACAGGGAATGTAACTCCGATCTCACCCAGGGTATATCAAAAACCACGATCTAACCTGAAGGTCATAAGACACTCAGGATTTAGATCACCCGTATATAACCATCTTTTGTCGATATATATGAATCTCATCTTGTAACGTTTCTTATTGAGAGATTCATATAGATCGTGGCCCGATCCTATATGATCACATCATACAAGGTGCATCCATTCTCATATCACCATATGAATGATCCAGGATAAGATCACCGTAAATTACGGAATGGACCGCGGCCGTATATTAACCACAAATAAAGTACCCAACTTTATTTGCTATCTACGGACTCTTTAGATTGCTCGTTTCAAATCGAATCCATCCGTATATGATATTCATATACTCAATTCAAAATTACATCTGGCAATCTTGGATATTAAATACACATGTTATATAAAAGTATGAAACAATTTGAATGCATAAACTACTTCTTTTATTTATGTTCAATTCGCATTTACAAATTACAAGCTTTAAGGCAAAAACCCCTACAATAATCTCTATATTAAGACTAAAAATATGCTGTTTAAATCTATACATCACACAATGCATGTATGCCAATACTAAAGATGTTTTTGGTTTACTCAACATCTAAGCTCGAATGCCTAAGATTGAATTCGCCTCGACTTCTAATCCTCACAGGATTACACTCATATTTTCTCTAAAAACCTAGGCAATAACACACCTCCACATATGTGAATATGGAGTTTAGGTACATGGAAACTAAATGTATTCGCATATAAATATAATAAGAAAGACCGCTCATATAAGTGCAAAAGATCTCATGAACGAATTAAACATTAAGAACATAGATAGAGCACATGCAACTGTACAATTAAGCAAGCATTACCAAGAGATCCGCTAGGTCTTTCATAGGTTATAATGGGGCCATGGGTGTAGGCTAAGAAAGAATGGGAAAATGGAAAGCGAAATACCTAAGACCATATCATAGGATTACTGACCATTTACAATGCAATCTCTACATCCTCAAGTCGATCTATTACAAGTATGTATCTAGGCTTCTCTTTTGTTTTTTTATACTCCTTTTATTTTTCTTTTGAGTAGATATTCTTTTTTTTTCTTTTCTTTTCTTTCTTACTTTTGAATGAATATACACATATAAATTTTAATATTTTTCATTCATGCCTTAGTACATGCAACTACATTTTACAATTCAACCCAAGAAACTCATTGGTTTCTTTTCAAAAAAATTAGTAATTACAACACACCCCAATAATCTCTAACATTATCACTATATGGTCCTAGATCATTAGGTACGATTGCTAATTCTTCACCTTTCTTAAGGGCTTCATCCCTCTCTTTTTCAAGTGTATCAATCCACAAAGCAAGGTTGACATCAATCACGACTAGCTTCTCATCTTCCTTGATGAGGTCCTTCTCTAGTTTGGCCTTCTTCTCTTCTTCAAGCATTCTTACTTCATCCTGAAATGCTTGAAAGAAATCTTCCAAATCATCCATCGGTTCTTCGGTTGCTGTCTCGGTTTCTTAAGCTGTCACGTTAAAAAAAAGTGTTCAACTCCTTTTTTTCTTTTCCTACAAACACATCGAACTCAACTACCTCTCCCAAGACTATCATGGTAAGCTTCCCATGATGCACATCAATGGTGGTTCTTGCCGTAGCCATGAATGGCCTTCCAAGAAGTATGAGTTGTTCTCTACTTATGTATTTCTCTCCAACATCAAGGAACCCAAATCTGTAGGGATTATTAGCTTATCCACTTCTAAGAGCACATCTTCAACAATCCTGAGAGGGTGTCGTGAAGATTGATCGGCCAAAACTAATGACAAGGAGGTGTGCTTGAGGTCTCCCAATTTCAACCGCTTGTAGACAAAAGATGGCATCAAGTTGATTCCCGATCCCAAGTCTAACATGGCTTGCTCCCTTAAAATGCCCCCAACCAATATATCGAAGGTAAAACTTTCGGGATCTTTAAGCTTTGGTGGGAGACCTTTCTGAATGACCATACTGATATTGCCTCCAAGACGCTCTTGATGGTTTGGTCCCAATTCCTGCTCCATCTTGCTAACTTCTTCACTCAGCTTGAGCTTGTTCTTTGTTTAGGTATTTGGGGTTTTGTAAGGGTTCTTTGCTTTATAAAGGCGCGGAAGCACTTTCTTGTTTCCCACCACGGTCACAATATTTATCCCTTCCGTGTGGTTAATAAGCACCTTCCCCATATCTTGCCTCTTGGAATTTTCTTGCAATTAAGCCAATTGCATAAAAATCTTCTTAATGGAGGACTCTAAGCTAACTATTTGTTGTTCTTCCTCCAGATTGTAGACTTAAGCTTGCTGATTGTTCTGGCTTGATTGGGCATTGTTCTGATTCCTCTATTGGTTTCCTTCATACCCTTGATAGTTTTAATTATTTCTGTACTGTTGATTTCCTCCTTGGAATTGCCCCTTATTGTAATTACCACCCCATTGATTGTTTCTTCAATTAGGGTTGTAATTATTTCCATTTGGGTTATTTCATTGACGATTTTGATTGTATTGATAGAATGCTTGTGCCTTCTCCTCTTGAGGTGCTAAACCTTGACTGGGGCACATGTCCGCCTAATGTCAGTTTTGCCCACACACTTGATATACTACCGTTTGTATTTGTTGTTTCTCGGAATTGCTTGCCAACCCCCTCATTTCTTTTGTGAGATTGTCCAACTACGTCGCCAATTCCATATGCCTCTTTCCTTCTTTGTCTTGCCCTCTTGAACTACATTGTTGGGAGTTTTGCCCCAACATTTCGTATTTCTCTAACACTTCTTCAGCTAGTTTTTTCTCTCATCGCTCCCTCTCAAGCATTGTCAACTATCGCTTGGGTGAGCCCTAGAAGTCCATCATAAAATGACTGCACTCGATTGACTATCGTAAACTCATGGTGAGGGCATTGAGCTAGGAGTAACTTGAATCTTTCTCATGCTTCATGAAAAGGTTCTCTGTCCTCTTCCATGAATGTGGAAATCTTTCCTCGAATCTCCTTGGTCTTCCACGCCGAAAAATACTTATCAAAGAATTTTTGCTCAACCTCATCCCATGTGGTGAGTGATTCAGATGCTAAGGCCATAAGCCACTGCTTAGCCTTATCCTTCATGAAATGAGAAACATTGCATCCTGAGTTGATTCTCTGACAACGCTCCTAACCAAATAGTTTTCATCACATTATAATACTCTTTCATAAACTGAAGAGCATCCTCCTCTGTCTTTCCATATTATGTTGGTAGAGTA
Source organism: Dipteronia sinensis (assembly GCA_033220585.1). Classification (NCBI taxonomy): domain Eukaryota; kingdom Viridiplantae; phylum Streptophyta; class Magnoliopsida; order Sapindales; family Sapindaceae; genus Dipteronia; species Dipteronia sinensis. The sequence continues at coordinate 34,615,581 of CM065638.1, forward strand.
TTATAATGTTGGTTCTTCAATTCATAATTCCTTTGTGCCGTATTCAACAATATTGCCGAAGGGTGAGCTCCGACTCTTGGCAAGGAATAATCCTTCATATACCTACGATGTTCACCGTAGTGTGACCTGACTAGTGACACATGCCTTTCTCCATCCTGTGACCTAACCGGTGACGTATCACGACTTGCCATTTCAAATGGTATTCTGAAAATTGACAATCAAAAACTGATCAAAGATCGAGTAACAAGTTAATTAACTCTACAACTAAAATGACAAATTGTACTAAAATAAACACAACAACGCTAAAGAGAAGTTCCCTTGCAGCGGTGCCAAGATTTTTTTGTCGCACTCCGAGCGTACCTCTAAACTGATGGTAATCTAGAAACTAAGTTAAATGGAATGGAATGCGCGAGTTTAATTAACCATTCGTAAGTGTACGAATCGTTGTCGAGTATAGCGGACACAAGTAAGGGTATCGTTCCCATAAGGAACTTGAACGTGTTCTTAGTGATTGATCTAGTATAATTCACAGAAAGTTAAGCTAATGAGAAATTGCTTGTAAATACTTGGTTTACAGATTCTAAAGATATGTTGAGGAGATAATGATGCAGTATGCTAATAACAAAGTTCACAACCCAAGTTCTAATCTTAAAACATCTATATGTAAGAGTTTCAAGTGCAAACTACTCAAGATTGGTCAACCAATAGATAGATCAACTATTCATGCACAACTATTCATGCTTGGATGTTGAGTAAAGTTCATACCTAACAATTAACATGTGAATCTATTAAGCACAAGTGCAAACTCAAAATAGATAAAAGATAGAATAGATCATTACTAAAGGTGTTCACATATATATAATCACTAAATCCTCAACAAAAGGTATTTAGCCACTCATTATCAAATAAATACAAGTAAGGAAAAGAGAAAGATAAAGAAAGTTCATGGTGTTCTTGATGCTCTCCTCTAGCTTGCTCAACAAAACCTTGCTTGATTGACAAAGAATAGATTTACTTACCACTACTTAGAAGATTCTAATTCTAATTTATGTAAACTAAAGTGTTTAATCTAAAATACAAGATCAAAATAAAGTGATTTGTGACAAGGGTATTTCTAACTCTAGCTACAAAGTTCTTGCACTCACTTACTTTTCACACACACTTTTTCTGGAAAGAAAAAGGTACTTATATAGTGGGAAAAAGTCTTGGATGAAATCCACTTGCAGGGTGACGTGGAATGGCTTCAGTGACTTGGATCTGCGACTTAGATCTCGCAGTTACAGGTCACAGCTACGTCGGTTAAATATCTGCCACCCCATTCTGATGGTTGTAACTCGCAGATCTTTATTTGTGTTTGCTCTACGACTTGGACGTCGCAGTCTATGCCCGTAGTGTCTTCTAGTACTACTCTGCGTGATACTTCTGCGAGGATGAACTCGCAATCTCAAGTTGCAGTCTTTTTTGGAACTGAATTGTTGGATACTTCTGCGAGGTTGAACTCGCAGTTGTGTGTCGTAATCTCTTCTAGAACTGAACTGCTAGATAGAACTCGCAGTATGGACTTGCAGAAAAATATCTGGTTTGGCTGCTACTTCCTTCTAGTAGGTCTAACTCGCAGTTGCTTTTCGTAGTGACGTATGCCTCTGATCTGCCGCCTGGGTTTACGAGTTATAACTCACAGAGTTAACTCATAGTTTCGTTCTGCTAGCCTAATGTCGCATCGCGAAATGGCAGAGTCTTCTGGACACGACCTACGACTTGATTCTGCGAGATGTAACTCGTAGAGTTCTCCAAAAATGCAATTCTGACTTTGTTTTCTCCAATATTCTTCAACAAGTCCTAAATTTATCATGAATAACAATAATACCTGCAAAGGACTTGAAGGGATAATTAAAACACACAAATGTCTAATAAACGGACACAAAAGGGATGAATTAGATGCTCAAAATATATACAAATTTAGAGCGATCAACCCCCAATCCAAAAACCAACATTGTCCTCAATATTGAAGACAAGAGAGTCCAGCCTAGTGGCGCACACCTAACTAGAGTCAAAACAACAAACCAAGGCATTAATCACTCGCAATCAATGCCCCAACAAAAATTAAAAGACTCAAACATGGCTCAACCATATAAAGGCAATCCTGCAATTTTGACATTAAGCACAAACCAAAATCAAGCATTTTCTTTCAATCAAAAATTACAGAGTGGGGACATGATGACCCCCAAACCGAATATCACTATATGCACAAGACCTATACAAAATGTGAGTGTTTAAAACCACCGCCAAACCAAACGGGGCTATATACTCTAAAATGAACTTGTATACTCACCTATGTGTTCAAAAATGAAGAAATCAATAAGCTCAAAATTTTCTTTCAACATTCACAAAATATTATCTCATATCAACATTGAAAATATACTAGAGATGTCCACAAGATAATTTCTCCTCAATATATATATCCATCCTCACACAAAATTATTCCATATCCACAAATATAAACAAACTAACTAAAAAGATAGGAAAAATTAATTAATCATTGAGATTAGGAAATGAAACCGATGTGGTTGTTTTCATGCAATCCAAGATTGGATTAGGTTCTTGCCCATTTTCTGAGCATTCTTGGCTTGCTCGTCCCTCCAAGACTTGCAAATGGCCGGTGTGTCAATTCCAAGAGATGAAGAACCAAGCTTTAAGCACAAAAATCTAACCAAAAAATATCAACCACACAAAAATATCTCAAATGCATATCCTCCAAAATTAAACAAACTCCAAAATCCCAAAAATACTTAGACTAAACATCATTCACTAACATGTATTAAATCAACCTAAGGAAAACTAAAAAGCAGAAAATAAAGTTTACGAAATAAAATAAAAGTAATGGCATGCAAAGATAGATAATCTGAAATGTCGGCAAGATCAATCCTCATCCGATGAATCTGCTCCATCATCTGCCATCTTCCCTTTTCCCTTCAGATCAAGTTCATCCCTGGCCTTTTCTTCAAATTCTCTCCTAGACAGCTCTAGTGCGGTCTGATACTCAGCCCTATAGACGTCGATCACTGGACCTCCCTAATATATCGTCAGAGCTGATTTCTTCTTCCTTCTTTGATATGGCATCAGATCAAGGGCCTTGCGCATTCCGGTGATGTTGGTCCATAAGTCTTCAATGCTATCCTTATTTTCTCTGATCTCTAAGGCGAGATTTGAGCTCATTACGTCTATAATCGTCTAAAGACTGTTAGTTCTTGATTTTTGTGTTGGCATAATTCTATATCAAAATGAAATTTGCTTTGTATTGATTAGTTGTCTAGGATTTGAGGATGATCAAGCTTCAAGGAATATTGGAGAACATTCAAGCAAAGTGGTGGCTACAAGAGGAATAAAGCTATGTTGTTTAGCAAAAGGTAATTGAGATCTCTTTCCTATTGCAAGGCCTAGGCACACACATACATTGCATCCATATGTGTCCCTGCATCATTGTGCAAATCTAGTTTAACACAATACACACACTTGTTGATGTATGCACATGCAATAGATTTAAAGTTGACAATTTTCACAATTTGCATGTTCTAGGACTAGTTCTATGAAATAGCATACGTGTGTGTTCTTGTGTTTATTGGTTTGTGTTTATATGTTAACGAACTTGATTTTGAGCTTATATAATTTCTCATTGAGTTCCAATTAATTTGGTTACTCATTCGTTGAGTTTCAAGTTCAAATAAGGTGGTAACGAAACTTTCCACGATTTTATCGTATATGTTTTTCGTCCTTGATTTCCAAGTTTAATTCAATATTTTTTGGAAAAGGTTTCTTGACGACTTTTGTAGATGAGGGAGTCCCAATTTGTAATCCGAAAATGGATTCAAAATCGGTGTTAGGAGGCCAAAAATATGGTCAAAATAAAAAGGGTGCACAATAAGGGTTGAGGGGTGCCAAGCACCTCCTCCCCATGGAGGCGCATGGCCTCCACTGGAATGGAGGGCTGCTAGTCCCGTGGGGCCCACCTGCCTCCACAGAGATCCAGCTGGCAACTCCCCATCGGATAGTAAAATTCCTTCCTTATTTCCCTCTTTAAATTCCCTTGTTCCCTCTCATTTCATTAAAGAAGAAAATTTGAAAAACACAAGTGCAGAATTTTCTCTCCAAGTTTTCTCATCTCCAAACACCATAACTTTCTCATTTGGAGTCCGTTTTGAGTAATTCGAATTGGAGAATTTGTGTCTACCGGTCCTCTATCATTTCCACAAGAGTTTGGAGTCAATAGATTAAATTTTCAGGTAGGACTAATCACCAAAACGAAGCTGCAAGTTGTTCATTCAAGGTATTGATTTCTATTTTGTTCTTGATCTTCAAGTCTTCAATTGCCTTGGGTTTTCTTCTCATATATATGTATATTTACTGTGTAAACATTGATTAGAGAAATGATTTCTAATAGAGCTTGTTTGAGCTTCAGTTGATTAACATGTTCAATGCTTTAAATGTCAAGGCTATGGACATTTTGCAAGTGAGTGCACTAAAAGGAAGTCCAAGAAAGACAAGAAAGGCAAAGCTATGGTGGCCAATTGGAGTGAGAGAGATTCTAGCAATGAAGATAGCTCTAGTGATGAGTCCTCAAGTGAAGAAGAAGAACATGTTAGCAACTTTGTTGCACTTATGGCTTCTTTCACAAAGCTAGAGAATGATTGTTTAGTTTCCATTGATAAGGAGATTGATCAAAGTCATCTAGAAGACAGAAATTCAAACATAATCGATCTCGATCTATTGGCCAAGATTAAGAAGCTTGAGGAGCAAAGAGATGAAGCATTGAGAGAGGTTAAGGAGAAAGATGATTTGATCAAAACTCAAGTGGATGAGTTTGTTGAGACCTCACATAGATTCATGTGTGAAAAGAATGAGATCATGAAGAGATATGTTGAGGTTGAGAGACTTGTCTTTGAGCATAAGGAGATTATTTTTAAGATAAAGATTAGAGAGTAAGAATATATTGAAGAGATCAACATTGCTAAGCAAGCTATCAAAGACTTAGTCAATGGTTCAATCAACATGAAGAACAGCATGAATATTGCTCAATCTCAAGGAGAACCTAGCATCTTGAAAGGTAAGGAGAAGCTTGAGATAACATCACCTCTTTCAAAGAAAGCTAAGGTCAAGAAGTCTCCCAAGAATAATCCTCCCAAAGCTAAAGGTAAAAAGAAAGATAAGGTATCTTCACAAACTCTCATCACTTCTTCAAATCCACAAGGTACAATCTCATCTTTTATTCCTATTTGTCATTTTTGTAATACCGTTGGTCACATCAAACCAAGGTGTTATAAGTAAATTGAATTTTTCAAAATAGGAAATGAATCTAGAGATAAGGAGATTGAACTTAAATTGAAGCATGATAGGATATTAGATGTTGATAAGCATAATGCTTCAAAGATGCATGCTAAAAAGAATTGGAAGAAGAAATGTGATGGTTATGTGAATCTTGACAAAGCATGTGTTGCTAATAATGTTGAGGAGATTGGTATCAATTATATTCTTATGAATCAAATTGTTGAAAGTCTCAACTTTAGGTTCAACATTAAAGTCAAGAATGATGGTGATGTTTGTGTAAGTTCACCCAAGACCAAATAGGTCAAGGGTGAGTGCTCTTACCATTAGTGTAAGTTGCACATGTGAGTTAGCTTTAACATTAGTGTCAAGTTGTTGAGAGATTTAGCTTGCTATGCTTTGTTTCTCTATAACTTGACATGAACTTAGCTATCTCATATAATTTGTTATGATAGTCGAAATCTATTGGTTAACTTTATGAGAGTTAATTTTTGAAATCTATATGGTGCTGATTGTTGTTAAGACTTTTAGAAAAAGTCATTTTTGTATGTTTGTGTGAGTTGAAAATGCTTAGTTTTATTCTCTTGGGATGACACACCAATAACTTGTTGTCATGAGGACAAACAAGCCAAGAGAGCTCATAAAAAGGGCGAGACTTAGCATTTGATGGAAAATTGCTTGCTAAAGGTATTTCTATATCCTAATGCTTGCATACTTTGATTTTCATCTCTCAACTCATTGTTTGGATGACATCTAGAGAACTTAGTATAATATACATATGGTTCTCAATGACATTTGCTCTCTAAAGATCTTATAATGATGTTGTTCACAAAGGTCTTATATATGATGTGTGAAATGTTTGTTTGAATGATGAGTGGCATATTTTGGAAAATATGAGCTTCATATTCTTTGAAAGCTAATCTCTTGAGAAGTAATGATCTTAAGTAAATCTCTTGATATTGCTTTTAGATCATGTGCTTGTAAGCCATAAAACTTGGTTTTCAAAAATGCACTTTGCTTCTCATGTATGTTTTGTTGTAGTAAGTTGAATTTGAAAATATGTAGGTTGTGGATACACCTTGAAGTTTTATGACTAGTACATTTAAGATGACATATGGTTAGTATCCATTTTGCTTCGGCAACTACATAAAATTCAACGAGCACCTTCATGGAAAGGGCTACACACTTTGGTTGTGCAGCCGCCCAATGTAAGAAAGGGCTACACCATTATGATAAGTGAAAGCCATCATGAAGAGTATATGTTTATGTTAGAAAAATCAAAGAAGTGTTGAAAAGAATCAATAAAAACAATCTTTGATTCAAAGCCTAAATAAATAAAAGAAAAGGCTTAAGGAGTATAGTTGAAAATCATAAATACTCGGGTTGTCAAATAGAAATGTGATGACGAGCCACATGCACACACACGCTCAAATGTTCTTTTTAAAGCAAAAATTCATGATGATAATCGGTTTGACCTTTTATGGAAAAGCTTAAGACGAATAGATGTGGATATGGTTTGCATGTTGATTATCAAATTACTCCTCTACATATGTTTGAAGCAAAACACACACACACACACACACACACACACTTTTGTTTATAAGTGTTTTGATATTCTAGCAATTTGAGAAGAATTATGAGAGTGATTGAAAATCTTGGTGTATCTCTCATAGTTTGTGAAGCTTGTTATTGTTGAATTTATTTTAAAAATTGCTTCAATGTGTGAGTGTATGGATATCATTGTGAACTATATTCTATCTTGATTGTAGATAGAGCATTTATCAAGGGGGAGCATTGTATGTTAAACTTTTGTTTTCTTCTATGATATGTTCACATGATTTGCTTTGTTACATGTTGACATATTTATTGCTTAGAAAAATTGAATGATAAGAATGCATGATATCTATCTTGAAATAATTGTATGAATGCGTTGGCAATTTATTCTTCCTAATTTGGGGTTGATAGTAGTAAATATTGCAATGAATTCTTTCATTCTTGAGGTTGACAGTAGTTGTAGTTACAACCAACTCCTCCTAGCTTGAGGTTGATTAAGTTCCTTCTTCCTTTGAGTTGATAGTAGTTGTTATTATGACCAATTCCTTCATGATTTGAGGTTGATAGTAATTGTGGTTGACACTAATTCCTCCATTTGTGGATGAACAGTGTTGTTAAATGCATTTGTTGAAATGTGCTTAAAAATAACATTTATGCATTTATTATTCATTGTTTAATCATATGTCTTTGTTTGTTTATATGTGTAGAATAACACTCACTTGTGTCTCTTTCCACTCATGTGTTTTTATTTTGTAGTGTTGACAACAAATCATGGGAAGAAACAAGGTTTCTAACTCTATCCATCCATCAAAACCCATAGCTAAACCCAAATCTACTCCAACAACCTCTAGGAAATCCAAACCTAACAAGTTGAAAGCTTTAAGATTTATGGGAACCAAAAGGCTTATCCCAGATAGAGGTGTAGACTTGGTTGAAGGTTCTTACATTCGTCATTCTCTATGTGATAGGCACTGGGATTCATGGATTAATTCCATTGGGGTTACTAATGAGAGTCTTATTAGAGAATTATACTTTGAGTATAAAGATAGCTCAACCTTTTAAAATGCCTTGGTGAGTGTGAGAGGAAAAACTTTTAGAGTCTCCTCGGATAGTATCAACAAGTTCCTTGGGTTGCCAAATGAGATTATTTCAGAATTTCTTGATATAGATAATATTGATCATCTAAATCTTATGAGAAGAACTTTATGTAAGGATGATGGATTTGAATGGGGGAAGAGAGCTTATATTAGTCAAGGTGAGTTGACCAAGGTTAGTGCCTTTTGGCATCTTTTTGTATGTGCCAATCTTGTGAGTTCTACTAATGCATCCGAGTTGAACAAAGAAAAAATCAAGATTGTGTATGCCTTGGTGACAAACAAGCCTTTGAACCTTGGTGATCTCTTGATTGAGCATATAGAAAGTGCGGCTTCTTCACCTAGATTGGATAAGAAGTTAGCATTTCCAGGGTTTCTTACTTGTTTTTGCATGAAGCAAAAACAAGTAAGAAATTTGGTGATGTGCTTGTTTTTCTAGGGTTTTTCCAGGGTTTCTTACTTGTTTTTGCATGAAGCAAGGAGTTTCTACACTTGAAGATGATGTGCTTCTACCTCCCTTGGAGAAATTTGGTGACAAGCGCCTAGTGTCAATGTCATACAAAGATAAAGGGAAAGTAAAAGACACTATGAGACTTTTTGGTAAGCACCATGAGCCATGTGTTTAGACAAGCAAAAATCCTTTACCGGAATGGGCCATGCAATTTCAAGAGGGGCTTATGTCTAAGATTGGAGAGCTTGATGCTAAAGTGGTGGAGCTAGGAGCAAAGGTGATTCAACAGGATGAGAAGGTCAAGTATTTGGAAGACAAGCTTACCTCTAGTAATTCATCTACTACAAAGCATTATATGAGATCATCAACAAGAAGAACTTTCTTTGATGATGCTTGATCTTGAGGTATTGTGTTTTCTTAACCTTTTGGCTTCATATTATGTCAAAAAGGGGGAGAAAAACAATGATACTAAAACCTCTATGCTATGCTCTTAATCTTAGGAATTGTTTAAGTTTAGGTAGTTTTTGGTATATTTTGTTTTTGGTTTCATTTGGTATCTTGAATTCTTGGTTTGTAATATTTGGATATTGATAATATTTTGTTGATGGATAGTATGCATGTATTTAGAGGGAGACATGTGTATCCATTTGAACTTCAAGTGATATGTATCTAAATATTATCTTGCCATATATATGAATGTTTCTCTTGTATATGCCTTGTGTTTCAAGATGATTTTAGGTGGTAACAAGAGAAGACTACATTGAAGAATTCAAGACTTGATAAAGATTAGTCTAAGGGAACTATCTCATTGTAATGTGAGGGTGTGACTAGTGACCAATCTTCATGTTGTATGTTTTAGTATTTGTATAGGTGTTTTGACATAGAATTTACCAAAGGGGGAGACTGTTAATTCTTGAGTTTTGTGTTGACATAATTCTGTATTAAAACTGTTAACAGAAATTTTGCTCAAGGTGAGAAATCTCAGTTAACACCCTCAAGACCACTACCACGTAGGTGGTGGCCAAGATTGATCGTATATGTCAACAATGTGTTTCGAAATGATAAAGAACAATGATACAATTTAACATCCATAAGAGAATAAAAATATTTTCTTTATTGAACGTGTACAATATACAAATTTCTTTCTAGGGTGAAATTGAGTGTTTGTTGTATGCCTGTCGAATAGTAGTCCCCTCTTTTTCATTTCCTTTCTTTTCTATTTATACATAGTTTGTAGGTCACACAGACTGATTCTCCCCTTGATTTTCTCAGTCTCTCCCCTCCTTATCGGACGGGATTTCTCGTTTTAATGTCATTGACTTTGCCGAATTAAGAGTATCGTGGTGGAGATCAGTTTGTTTCCTTTTTGGATTCTATTACTTGTTCTGCATATAGGTAACGTTTCCAGATGTGATTCAGTGTATCCCTCGTATCCTTTCAGCATGATCCTTTATAGAGGTCGTTGAATATGGCATGGTAGTGGTGCACCAACCAGTGAGGTTGATTAGTGTTCTGACCTTGATATCTGAGAAGTTTCATCTAACTTGGAGCCAGGTCTGGCTTCCCTTGACCCTTTCGAAGCTAGGTATGGCTTTCCCTGACCTTTCGAAGCTAGGTGCGGCCTTCTAGGGACATTCATCTGTGTCAATCGAGGTACAGGCGAGTCTCTGGAGCATTTGCGAGGTGACCTCGACTTTGAGGGGCTTCTAGTTTTGGTGATGCGGGCTAGATCTGATCGTTCTGGGCTCTATCCCGGATGTTTCCGGAGCCCGTCCTTGTTCCTGGGGTGGTAACGTAGTTCGGCTCTAGATAGAGAGGTCTCCTGGTGGAAACTCTCGGGTATGGAACCAGGTCTGGGAGGTGGAAAATTTTCCTTTGGTCCTTAGCCAATTTTGGCTATTAACAGAAGTCCCCTGACTTGAACACCAGACGTCGAGCTCGGGGTTGGGGTCAGATTTTTACTTTATTTGGGAAATCTTCCTCTTTTTACCGTTACCGAAATATTTGGGAAATTTCTTCATTTGAGTGACGTGATGCGAACTGACTAATTTATCTTCGAATTAATCTGATTGCGTTACGGCAGTCCCCGAGATTTTTTACCGTTACCAGAATCTTGAGGAGATCTTCCTCTTAACTGCGTAAGTGATGTGGCATGAGATGATTAGCCCACTTTTGAGTTTAATCCGGTTTACGTTACTGTAGTCCCCGAGATTTTTTACCATTACCAAACGAGTATCTCGGTAGCTCGTGATGTTGCCCTCATGCCTATATATATGTCTATTTTCCTCCTCATCTTCCTCACATCTCTTCGAGCTAAAACATTTTTGCTGAGAAATATTTCCATAGCTTTTCCGCCAAGCTTGCTTCTTTCTTCATTCTTCGTCCTTTTTGGCTTTTACAATGTCGAAAAACAGTCGCGACTCAGCTGATTCCATAATCGACGGCGAGGAGGTCGTCAGTTTTACTCTGGGGAAGCGGGCTAGGAGGAGTTCTGACGGCGACGATTCCCCACCCACCTCGCAACGTCGGCGGTCGAGCAGGAATGTATCCATCGGGACTGGGTTCTCCAACCATCCTGACCACCATTTGGATATCGTCGACGAAGATTCTGACAAAGAAGCGGATAGTGGCACCGCGGGGGAGCGTCGGGTCTCGGCTCCTGGTCCCCTTGTGGAGAGGCTCCCTCCTTACGATTTCCGGGTTGTCACAGATTCCACTGTTGACCCGGTGTCGATTGACCGCTTGAGGTCAAAGTTTGGCTTCCCCGACAGCGTATCCATCTCGGTGCCTCCCAAAAATTACGAGTTCTTCAACCCCCCTAAAGGCGTGCTTCCGATTCATGTGGCCGCTCTTGAGAACGGGGTCAGGCTTCACCTCCATCCGACACTTCAGCGGGCTCTCAACGCCATCCAGCTCGCTCCCCTCCAGTTAACACCTGGCTTCTGGAGGCATCTGATTGGTTTCCTTGTATTATGGAGGGAACAATGCCAGATGAGTAAGGTGACGAGGGAACCGGGTGCAGAGGAGCTGGCCTATCTCTTCCAGATTGGGAGCCTCTCTGGGGCTCCTCGAGGCCAGTTCTATGCCAAGGCCAAGAACAAGCTCAACTTCATCGTTCCTGGTGCCTCGAAGAAGGACCCCGCGTGGAAAGAAGAATGGATCCTGGCGGGGGATGACTGGGGGAGCTCGATTTTCATCGGAGGGCATGAATTCGAGGTTCCCACGTCTTTCAGTGACAAGCCCTCATGGGAACGGGACTCCCTGCCTTCTGAGTCTGAAGCCGTTTTAAAGGCTATTCTAGCCCGAAATTATTTGAATCCGAAGTTCCCTACTGCTGAAGCTTTTGATCCTCGTAGGGTGAACAAATATTTGCGGATTTCAGACGCTATTGCTCGTAAGTGTCATTGAGTTGCTTTGCCTTATTACTCAGCTTGGTTCTAACATTTTCTTTTTTAATCTGCTTATTCACAGTTTTTTGTCGTGGAACCGGCCACCCGTCATGTCTCACGCTCTCCTTAAGGTGGAGTTTCTCTTCCCACCTCTGGGGTCGAACCTGCTCTGGCTTCGTCTATCTCTCCGGCTGGGTCTAAGATGGCCACTCTTGCCTCGCGGGCTTTCCAGGCTTTGGGTAAAGCTCCCCAGGTGGTTGGCTAGGCTGCTTCTGTCCCTTCGGCCGTGGCCGCTAAAGTTGCTACCCCTTCGACTCAAACACCTGATTTCGCTGCGCTTCCAACAACCAAAGCTTCAGAGGTTTCTGGGAAAGGTGTCACTTCTGGGAAAGGTGTCGCGAAGGTTCCTTCCAGCCGCTCCCGACCTCAGTCGAGCTTTACAGGGCGGGATGAGGTCCTGGAGCAATTCATAGCGTCCTGTCCGGGTGGCGGGATCTCCAAGATGGCTTCCATGCCTGTGGACGTCCTTATAACCAAGGGGTCTACTATTTTGGCTGAGGTAATTGTATTTCTTTCCCGCTATTCTTGTTAATTCGTTCAGTTTCTAACTCGGGTTATGTATTTTGTAGGCCTTCAAGTTTAATGTTGCGATGGGCCAGCAGGTAGCCCTCCTCCGCGACCGGGCTGCAAAAGCCGAAGCTGAAGCCGAGAAAGCCGGGGAACTGCTCAAACAGGTTTGGTCTTTAGTGGAAGAGGTGACTTCCAGCCAGGGAAAGGTCGAGGTCGAGATGGATGAGCTTCGCTGCGATCATGAGAGGATGAAGCAATCTTATGATCAGGAGCGTCTTCAATCTCTCTGGCGGGCTAGGTAGCGGGATTCCCTGGAGATCTGAGGCTAAGAAATTGGACCTCGAGAACCAGTCTCTGATTACTCAGGTGACCAAGCTGCAAGCTGATACGGAGACCTCCTTCAGCGACGGGTATTTCTATGCTTCCTTTCAGGCCACGGAAGCTCTTCCTCCTCCCTTTGATTTGTCATCCATTACTGGCTGGGATAGACAGGAAATAATGCTCAAGGCGGCCGAGCTATCTCTCCCTGAAGGCGACAATGTGGTCCTTTCGAGCCAAGCAGGAGCTGGGAAGCAGCCCGCTCGGACAGATCCTCCATTCTCTCTTCCTACCTTTACCACCTCAGGTCCTGGGGAGTCCTCCAGTAAAGTGATGTCCTCTCGATCCGAGGAGGACCATTCGGGAGCTGGTGAGGAGGTTAGGAGCCCGTCTGAGGATCCCCCTTTAACAGAGATGAAGGTCGATAGGAGCCAGACGGGGTCCATGGCTGCCCTTCTTGACGCGACTATCCTGCCTGAGGTTATAGACGTGATAAATGAGGTTTTGGAGGAAGATCCTGCTGATCAACCGATGGAGCCTCTAAATGGAGGAGCGGTCGGTGAGGATAACCCAGATGGACAGCTATCTGTAGAGGGGGTTGATGGCGGAGATCAGCAAGAAGGAGGAGGGCCAGTGGAAGGGAGCCAAGAGAGTCCCAAGGCTTGAAGCAGTTCATCATGACTAGTTTTTTATCGCCCGAAAAAGGGGGTGGGCTCCCCGTTTTGCCCTTATCAGCTTTTTTTTTTGTAGCCCGAGTGCGGGGGTTAGGCTCCCTATTTAGTGGATGTAGCCTTATCGGGGGATAGGCTCTCCTTGTCCTTAATGAGAAATCGAATCGCTTTTGAGAACTCTTATTTTATTTCTGGTCTTGAATGGGATCCAGAGTAGCATCTGTAGCAACAATTAAGATTCGTGTAGGGAATTATGATGATTTTGATCCTGCACACGAAAGCAAACATTATATATATATATAATATATATAATACATATATATATATATATCAAAGGTCCTGCCTCGACCCATCTTGTGAAGTAGTCGATAGCCACGATAGCATGTTTCATCTGTCTTGGAGCGGTAGGAAGTGGCCCAATTAGGTCGATTCCCCACATGGCAAAGGGGTAAGGTGAACTGAGGGACGACAGTCGCTCGGGTGGCTGGTGGTTGAAGTTTGAAGTTCTTTGACAAGGTTCGCAGGATTACACAAAACGTTTTGCATCTTGATGGATGGTCGGCCAATAGTACCCCATACGAAGCACCTGATAGGCTAGAGCTTCCCCACCTATGTGGTTCCCACAGTCCCCATAGTGGACCTCTCTTAATGCCCACTTAGCATCATCGGGATGCAAGCACCTAAGTAAGGGGAGGGATCTGCCCCTCCTGTAGAGGTATCCGTCCACCATACAGTATCAAACTGAGAGTCTCTTAATTCTTCGGGCTTGGTCGGGCCCTTCGAGAAGCTCTCCTTCAAGGAGGTAGGCGACAATTGGGTCCATCCAGCAAGACAGGCGATCCAGGGAACAAATTTCTCCATTTGTGGCTATGCTTGGCTGGGTGATTACTTGGAGGGGAATTCCCCTTGGTAGGGACTGGCCTCCGTTCGCTGCTATTTTAGCCAAAACATCTGCGCGATGGTTTTGGTGTCGAGGCACCTGATCGATCTTGAGTCCCTTAAATTTGCTTTTTAGCAGCCGAGCTAGATTTAGGTAGGCAGCCATATTATCTCCCTTTGCCTGGTAGACCTCAGTCACCTGGTTTACAACAAGCAATGAATCGCTCTTGATCTGCAGGTAGTCGGCCTTTAGTCAATGGCTACCTTCATCCCAGTTAGGAGGACTTCATATTCTGCTTCGTTGTTGGTATCTTTAAACTCGAATATGAAACAGTGACAGAATTCGGTCCCCTTCGGATCTATTAAAACTATGCCAACTCCTCCCCCGGCTTGCCCGGATGCTCCATCTGAAAAGAGGATCCATGGCTTGCAGCCTTTCAGCCAATTTTTGACCTCGGATATCTTCTTAGGGACCTTATTTGATACTGAGGGATCATCTGGATCTGGGATCGCTGAGAATTCTGCCACGAAGTCGGCCAAAGCCTGTGCCTTAATCGTATTCCGGGGCTTATACTTTAGATCGAACTGAGTGAGCTCTAGTGCCCATAAGACTAGCCTTCCTGACATATCTGGTATTTGCAAGAATTGGCGGAGGGGTTGTTCTGTCACCACTACTATTGTGTGAGCTTGAAAATAGGGACGGAGTTTCCTCGCTGAGATCACCAGAGCATAAGCGAGCTTTTCCATAAGAATGTAATTCCTTTCTGATTTGGTCAAAGCATGACTCACATAGTATATGGGTTTTTGAAAACCATCGCTACAATCCTTGGCCAAAGCCCCACTTACTGAAGTTTTTGATACGGCTAGGTAGATCTGTAACTCATCTCCGAGAACCGGCTTGACTAACAATGGGGGGCTTGTTAGGTACTCTTTCAAAGCTTGAAACGCATGTTCGCTCTCCTGGCTCCATTTCATGTTCTTCCCTTGTTTGATGGCCTTGAAGAAAGGGAGACATTTATCGGTGGAGCGAGAGATAAACCTGTTGAGTGCCGCCACCCGTCCAATCAGAATCTGTACTTGCTTGAGCGAGGTCCGGGATTCCAGGTCCAAGATAAGCTTTGATTTTTTCTGGGTTGGCTTCTATACCTCTCTCATGAACCATGAAGCCCAGAAACTTCCATGCCGTTACCCCAAATGCACATTTGGAGGGGTTCAAACGCATCTTGTTTTCCCTCAGTATGAGGAAGGTTTTGCGAAGGTCTTCCTGATGTCCCTTTGTGGTTGGGGATTTCGTGATCATGTCGTCGATATACACTTCCATCGTCCTTCCTATCTCGGGCTTGAACAGTTTGTTAACCAGCAGCTGGTATGTGGCCCCCGCATTCTTCAAACCAAACGGCATCACCTTGTAGCAGTATAAGCCTTGCCCAGTAATGAAACTGGTCTTATCTTGGTCAACCGGGTGCATTTTAATTTGGTTGTATCCTGAGAATGCGTCCATAAAACTCAAAAGTTTATTTCCGGATGTGGAGTCAACCAGCTGGTTGATCTTTGGTAAAGGAAAACTATCTTTTGGACAAGCCCGGTTGAGGTCGGTGTAATCGACACACATACGCCATTTCTCATTCGCCTTCGTGACCATGACCATGTTGGCGATCCATTCAGGGTAACGTACTTCTCTGAAGAACCCTGCTTTGATCAATTTATCAACCTCTTCCTGCACCGCCGCGTTCCTATGGGCATTGAAGTGACGCCTCTTCTGCTTGACGGGCTTGACTGTTGGATCTACTGCTAGTCGGTGGGTGGCCAACGATGCCGGGATTCCAGGCATTTCATCATGGTTCCAGGCGAAGATGTCGCTGAATTCCATGAGAAGGTCAATCAGTCCTTTTTTTACTTCTAGATCAAGGGTGGCTCCGACCTTGACGACCTTGGAGGGATCGTCATTCCTGATAGGTATCTCTTCTAGTTTATCTACGGGCTGCCCGCTGGCCCATTACTTTCTCCGTTCTTCCTCGTAGGGCATAATAGGTTCACTCTCCGGATGCCCAGGATGTTCCGCGGGCTCCTTCTCCTCCTGGATTATCCGGGACGTATCCTTGTCTTCCTGGACTAATGTTACATGTACACACTGTTTCGCTAGGGCTGTAGGATTGGCAGATACTGCGTAGCATTTCCTGGCTGCCTGCTGGTCTCCGCGTACCTCTCCTACTTTGGTTCCAACCGGGAATTTCAAGACGTTGTGGTATATGGACAAGACTCCCTTCAAGGAGGACAAGAAAGGTCTCCCTAGGATGGCGTTGTAGGCCGATGGGGTGTCCACCACAACAAAGTCGGTCATAACATTCTGTTGGAGCGGGGTGATCCCGATGATTACTGGGAGGATCATTGACCCCACTGGTATGATCGAGTCCCCAGTGAAACCGTAAAGCGGAGTGGTACAGCTGTTGTAACAACGTTGCTTCAGGTTCAATTTTTCCAGGGTATCCTTGAAGTGGATATCTACACTGCTACCTGTATCCACGAGCACGCGATGGACCAGACAGTTGGCGATCTGTATCGTGATTACCATAGGATCATCATGAGGTTGCACAGTGTTGAAGACATCTGCTTCAGTGAATACAATCTGTGCTGATTGGGAGGGCTCTGTCGGGCTTTGGCTGACTTTGAAGATCCCTCGGCTTTCTCCGATGCAGGGAACCTTTCTTGCGTGGTTTTTCCAGGAGTTATTGGAAACGCCAGCCAGTGTAGGACCTCCGCTGATAGTGTGTATCACCTGGATCTGTTGCATTAAGTCAGCCTGCTCCCATTTGCTCTTTTTTGCGTCCTCACGGATTTCAGCTTGTACCTCCCTTCCAGTCCTGATATTATCTCTGACCTGTTGTAAGAACTCAATCAAGCATCCTCCCCTTATCAGGGCTTCAATCTGGTTGCGCAAATTATAGCACTCTGAGTGTTGTGGCCCACGTCTTCGTGAAAGTCGCAGTACTTGTACCGGTTTCTCATGTCAGCTAGGGCCTTCATGGGAGTGGGCTTTTGGAGCAACCCTTTATCTCGTATGGCAAGGTAGACTGTTTCCCTGGAAGCATTTAAAAGGGTGTAGTAGTCATACCCTTTTTCCCCTTGCATTACTAGAGCCACGGTCCTGGGAGGTGGCAAAGCCCGGAGAGGGGTTCGTTTTGCTGGATATCGTTCTAGCCTATGCAGAGGAGCATGGAGGCGATAGGTCGACCTGTTGGGAGGTTTATTCCGAGTTTTCTGCACTGGCTCAAATTTGGGGGCTTCTTTCTTCAGACGCTTTGCCGTTCTCATGTCGTCGTGTTCCATCTTGACCTTGAGTTGTTCGTCGATCTCGACCTGCTCAAGAGCCCGGTCGTAGGCCTCCTAGTAAGTCTCGGGAGGTCTCTTGGTGAAGGAATGGAAAAGCTTTCCTGCCCATAGATTTCGCCTGAAGTTGGCGAGGGTTTCTTTTTCAGTGAAAACTCCCATTTGTGTGACCTCCTTATGAAATCGTTCCACCTATGATTGAAGAGTTTCACTCCGTTCCTGGATCACATATTGGAGGTGTATGGGATCTTTCAGGTGAGGTTTGACTCCTTGGAATTGTGAGCAAAAATCTGTTGATAATTTCGTGAAAGAATCCACACTACCAATAGGCAGTTTCCTGAACTAGGTTTTCGCGTAGTCGGTCAAGGTCGTTGGAAACATTCTACACATAACTGCTCTGGTAGTGTTCTGGACCTCCATCTGTTGAGCGAAGCTCTCTAGGTGGCTTAGAGGATCTTCCATTCCAGAGAACTTATCTACTGGCATTTTGAATTTTGGGGGGAGCTCTGCTTCCCGGATCCTCCTAGTGAAGGGAGCGTTCATCTCGCTCAGGGGATCCTTTTTATCCTCTTTATTCTTTCCCTTCCTTATCTGCTGGACCTCTTTTTGTAGCTTTGCTAGCTGATGCCTCAGTAGCTTGTTCCCATGTCTCTTCGAGTTAACCTCAGTAATCCCTCACTGTCGAATCTTTCTGATGAACTGGCAATTTCTATCCGGTCCTCCTCCTGGACATGAACCACTCGGGGAGTTTGTCTACTTTCTTCCTCTAGGGCCCGTGTAGTTCTCCTAGATGTAGTTGGATGAGATAGCCCTCGTGGCTTCCGGGTAAAAGCATCTGCGGCAGACTTAACCAGCCTGGGTTGATATTGTGAAAGTCTTTTCGGAGCTGGGGGCATGGGTCCAAGACTATCCCGGATCGAACGTTGGGGCCTTGATCTATCTCGAGCCGGCTCTGGAAGAGGAGGTCCTAGGTGATCGAAAGCAGGTGGCCTAGCTCCGAGCCTGCTTGGCTCTCCCTGATCGTTCATGTTGGTTGGCTGGATCGTGATGCCTTCAGCGCGGAGGCGGACGCGGATGGATTCCACGAAGGCCGCCGCTTGTTGGTCGAGCGCTGCCTGGCTCACTATAGGGTGGCCAGTAGCCCGCGTATTGGTTGTCTGGATCGGAGCTTGACTACTATATCCAGACTTTCTCCCCTTTCTTGGGGCTTTTCGTGTTAGCCTCGCCGGAGGTTGCTCCGGGACTCTATGTTGGCCTTGGGAGGAGCGGAGCCTCATAGTTCCTGTAAAACAACGAAAATGTAAATGCAAATAATTGGTTAATTGGGTGTAGGGTAATTTCCCACAGACGGCGCCAGAAAGTGTTAACGGAAATTTTGCTCAAGGTGAGAAATCTCAGTTAACACCCTCAAGACCATTACCACGTAGGTGGTGGCCAAGATTGATCGTATATGTCAACAATGTGTTTCGAAATGATAAAGAACAATGATACAATTTAACATCCAAAAGAGAATAAAAATATTTTCTTTATTGAACGTGTACAATATACAAATTTCTTTCTAGGGTGAAGTTGAGTGTTTGTTGTATGCCTGTCGAATAGTAATCCCCTCTTTTTCATTTCCTTTCTTTTCTATTTATACATAGTTTGTAGGTCACACAGACTGATTCTCCCCTTGATTTTCTCAGTCTTTCCCCTCCTTATCGGGCGGGATTTCTTGTTTTAATGTCATTGACTTTGCCGAATTGAGAGTATCGTGGTGGAGATTAGTTTGTTTCCTTTTTGGATTCTATTACTTGTTCTGCATATAGGTAACGTTTCCAGATGTGATTCAGTGTATCCCTCATATCCTTTCAGCATGATCCTTTATAGAGGTCGTTGAATATGGCATGGTGTGGTGCACCAACCAGTGAGGTTGATTAGTGTTCTGACCTTGATATCTGAGAAGTTTCATCCAGCTTGGAGCCAGGTCTGGCTTCCCTTGACCCTTTCGAAGCTAGGTGTGGCTTCCCCTGACCTTTCGAAGCTAGGTGTGGCTTTCTCTGACCTTTCCAAGCTAGGTGTGGCTTTCTCTGACCTTTCGAAGCTAGGTGCGGCCTTCTAGGGACTTTCTTCTGTGTCAATCGAGGTACAGGCGAGTCTCTGGAGCATTTGCGAGGTGACCTCGACTTCGGGGAGCTTCTAGTTTTGGTGATACGGGCTAGATCTGATCGTTCCGGGCTCTATCCCAGATGTTTCCGGAGCCCGTCCTTGTTCATGGGGTGGTATCCTAGTTCGGCTCTGGATAGAGAGGTCTCCTGGTGGAAACTCTCGGGTATGGAACCAGGTCTGGGAGGTGGAAATTTTTCCTTTGGTCCTTAGCCAATTTTGGCTATTAACAAAAACTACATTTGCTTTGTATTTATTAGTTGTCTAGGATTTGAGGATGATCAAGCTTCAAGGAAGATTAGACAACATTCAAGCAAAGTAGTGGCTACAAGAGGAATAAAGTTAAGTTGTTTAGCAAAAGGTAATTGAGACCTCTTTCCTCTTGCAAGGCCTAGGCACACACACACATTACATCCATATGTGCCCCTACATCGTTGTGCAAATTTTGGTTTAACACAATACACACACTTGGTTATGTATGCACATGCATTAGATTTAAAGTTGCCAATTTTCACAATTTGCCTGTTCTAGAACTAGTTTTAAGAAATAGCATACTTGTGTGTTCTTATGTTTATTGGTTTGTGTTTATATGTTAATGAACTTGATTTAAGCTTATATAATTTCTCATTGAGTTCCAATTAATTTGGTTACTCATTCATTGAGTTTCAAGTTCAAATTAGGTGGTTAAGAAACTTTCCTTGATTTTATCATATATGGTTTTCATCCTTGAATTCCAAGTTGAATTCCATATGTTTTGGAAAACGTTTCTTGATGACTTTTGTAGAGGAGGGAGTTCTGCTTCTTAATCTGAAAACGGATTCAAAATCGGAGTTTGGAGGCCAAAGATATGGTCAAAATAAAAAGGGTACGCAAGAAGGGTTGAGGGGTGCCAAGCACCTCCTCCCCGTGGAGGCGCGTGGCCTCCACTGGAATGGAGGGCTGCTGATCCCGTGGGGATCACGCACCTCCATGAGGATCCATCTAGCAACGCCCCATTGGATGGTAAAATTCCTCAATTATTTCCCTCTTTAAATTCCCATGTTCCCTCTCATTTCATTAAAGAAGAAAATTTGAAAAACACAAGCGCAGAATTTTCTCTCCAAGTTTTCTCATCTTCCAAACACCATAACTTTCTCATTTGGAGTCTGTTTTGAGTGATTCGAATTGGAGAATTTTTGTCCGCCGGTCCTATATCATTTCCACAAGATTTTGGGGTCAATAGATTAAGTTTTCTGGTAAAAATAATCACAAAAACGAAGCTGCACGTTTTTCATGAAAGGTATTGATTTCTATTTTGTTCTTGATCTTCAAGTCTTCAATTGCCTATGGATTTTTTCTCATATATATGTATGTTTTCTGTGTAAACATTGATTAGAGAAATGATTTCTAATAGAGCTAGTTTGAGCTTCAATTGATTAACATGTTGAGTTAGGTTTTTACAAATCTATGTTTTCACATGTTTGAGATGTTGTATTGTGCTAGCTTCAAATCTAGGACTATCTTGTGTGTTTATTGACTTGATTTTGTTGATTGATAGTCTTTTCATATGCTAAATCATCTTAATTGAAGATTTATTGAAATAGCATATTTGATTGATGATTTAGAACTTGATTGGATTTAATTTATTATCTTGAGAATCTAAGTTCTATTATTTTGCTAGAGATTCAATTTTGATTTTATCAAATTGATTTTAGCATTTTTATGTGATTGAACATAATCTAGGTTTTGGTGTGTGTTAGGTGTTTCACTTGCACTAGGTTGTTTGTTCATGTTACAAGAATCTAGATACTATTGACTTGTGCTTTTGATGACAAATATCTAGTTCTTCATGATTTGTGTCTAATCCTCACATTTCATATGTACATGCATCATTGTGTATGATTGCATTGTTTTTAGGATCATAAACTAGAATACATATGATAGGTGCATATTGATTCAATTCTAGCTTCCATAGGATATATTGATCATATATACTATGTTGTGTGTGTTTGCATCATTTGCATTCACTTAGATCATTTACCTTACAAAAGGCCGGAAGTCACATTTCTTAGAGTGATTCTTTGATTTGAGCATGTAAGACTTAGCTAGGATCGGGGTGATCCAGATAGCTAAGCAACGAAATTCACATGTTTGGAGAAGGGTTTGTTAACTTGTACAAGTGGAAGTCTTGACTAGAGTCGGAGTGACTCGGATAGTTGAGCATGTAAGACTTTTCTAGGATCGGGATGATCAGGATAGCTAAGCAGCGGAAGTCACATGTTTGGAGAGGGGTTCTTCAGCTTGTGCATGGAAGTCTTGACTAGGATCGGGGTGATCCGGATAGTTGAGTAAAGGGCCATCACTTTTATTATGTAGGGTGGAAGGGTAGATTTCTAGGTGAAGTGGTCACTTGAGATATTGTATGTTTTTATCTTACTAGTGGATTTGTTTGCCGTTGGTTATGGTACCAACCCATGGATGTTTCCTCTTATGAGGTTTTACCACGTAAAAATCATGTGTTGATTTTCTCTATCCCTATCTCCTTTATTTGTATATGTGTTGATATATATCTTAGTTGATATCTTTGTGATTGATATTCATTGTATATCATTTTTGTATATGATGGAGTTGAATTTGTTTGAACAAGCATATCTTTATTTGAATTGATATTGCTTGTGATTGTATTTGGAGTGTGATACAAGCTAATTAAAGGGACAAACTTGTGTTTGTTTCAAGGGTGCGAAAAAGGTGTTGTAACCGATTCCCCCCCCCCCCCCCCCCCCCCCCCCTCTAGGTTAGCTGCAGGCAAATTAACAGTGCGTGTATGTTTCAAAGCTTGCCATCTCTGAAATCAGAGTCTGCCATGGTACCTAATAGTCACAATTGGCAGCCTCAGGAGCTGGGGTCGGGGTCCCATGAGTGTAGTTCATCGGCTCCTGGTCAAACTCCCTCCCATCACCAACTTCCTCATGCGCATGCCTGCTCAACTCAGCTGTAGCTTTGCTCCCGCTTTTTCCTGTTTTCCTCCATCGACTGGTGGGGTCCCTCTCAATCTGCAGTGTCTCCCAGGTGAGAATCCCAATATCTCCGTGGTGAGACTCGAAGGGATCATCTCAGAAGTCTACTCCTGCTCTCCTGTAGAACTCCTTGTTTAGGCATGGGAACAAAAGCAACTGGCTTTCCTTGTCCATGCGACCCACCATCAGGATGTCAGAGTGAGCAAGGTAACTGACATCAATGTAACTGCCACTCTAGATGCACTGCAGAATAACGGCCACCTCGAACGCAACTAAAGTTCTGTGGTCTTATGGCCTCAGGAAGTGAGTGACGAATATGTGCCAAAGCCCCAACCTGATCTTCAAATTTGTATGCTTGAGATGGTAGCTTGGGGCCACCCAGAAAGTCATCAATTGGATCACCAAGGCATTGGCTAGATCTACATTCCGCCTGGTGCGGAGCTTGTGCCGATTAACACCCACACTGATACTATTTTTTGGCACATTGGCTGGCCTCTCATTTCTGAAATACCAGTTGATCAAGGCCAAGGTGATACTGACTTCCCTCCCTAGGGATTGTAGAGAGTCAAAAGGAAGAGTTCACTAGGAAGATGGGAAAGATTCTTATGGAGATAGAGAGGAAAGACAATGATTATCAAGCTCTTAAGGATGCCTTAGCAGTGAAAGAGAACGCATTTAAGGTCTCTAAGGTCAAGGAATGTGATTTGATAGTGGAACTTGAGCACGCCATCGAAGTCTTGATGAAGGAGCCAACAAGAGGGAAAGAAGGATCTACCTCAAAGTCCACCAAAGTAAGCCACCAAAGAACTCGCCCACAGAAGATGAAGGGTAATATTTCATTCTTCCCTCATAAATGCTATTTTTATCATGTTAACGGTCATAAAAAGACCTAATGCAATGATTTCATTAAAAGTCACAAAAATAAGAGTGAAAATGTTATGGGAACCCAAATGAGGGTCACTCAGAAATGGATCCGAAAGGATAAGAGTGATTAAACCAAGGGTACTTCTTTAGATGAAACAAAATCAGCACCCATACCAAAGGTATTCATCTTGAAGAAAAAAAAAAGGAAACCCTTGATTTGTCTCCTCACCCAACAGTTAGTCATCATGGTAGCATAAGTGGAGTTACTCCACCATTGTTTGCATGAACCTTTTGACTAATTTTTTTTTTGTGCAGAAAAGAAGTCGCTTGTCAAGAAAGCGCAATTTTAGGAAGAAGGAGTAAAACTTGGTGTTTAATGGCTAGTATGGCCATGGTTACTGTAAATACTTTGTTTGTGCAGGTTAAAAAGCAAGAGAGGTAGAAGAAGTTATGAATTGAAGGAAAATACCTCATCTGCAAGCTTAGTCTGGGAGTTTGACCTCGCTAAGTGAAGTCGGTGCACATTCTTGAGGGTTTTTGCGAGTGAAGACTGCGAGCACAAAGTCGTAATTTGAAGATGTCAAGTAGCACCATCTCCTAATGTGAATCTACGACTTAGAACTGCGATCACAAAGTTGTAATGGACAATCACGCTAGATGGATCTGTGAGTAGGAGCTCGTAGGGAAAGGATCAGAAACTCGCAACGCATTCTGGAAGAGTTTTGCTAGTTATATCTGTGAGACGGAAGTCGCAAATTTAAAATCTGAAGTCACAGAATCACATCTACGAGCTCAATATGCGAGTCAGAAGTAGCAAATATTTTTTGGATTCTTCTGCCAATAGAAGCTACGAGTTAGAACTAGTAGTGTGAAGTCGCAGCGCTTTTTGGACAAGATCTGCGAGATGAGACTGTGAGTAAGAGGTCGCATTTAGTCTCGAGCACAGTTTCCAAGATGAGATATTAGGTGAGATATGATGCCACGTCAGCTTCTGCAAGATGGAACTGTGAGTTCTAACTCCCAGATTTACAAAACATCTCCTTAAAATGAGGGACCGACTCATTTCCACTCTAATCCACATTTGGTATTTCCTTTCCCTTTTCTCAGAAATATCTTATAGCTTCTTATCCAAGGTAACTCTATAACTTAATCTCTTTTCTCTTTGGTTTTCATCGAATAACTTCCTTTCTCATTTTAATCTTTCATTTTATTCATAAAAGAAGTATAGGATGTTGATTCCTTAGGAGAAATTATGCCTTTTCAAATTTTGCATAAGAAGAGAAAGTTGATTAAAAGGATTAAGAGTTTAAGCTTGGTGATAACAATTATGACTAACTCTTGTGTGTTCTAAAAATTGTGCTAGTAACTTACCTTAATCATATTAGTTTATAGTTATACAAAATTAGTTGTATATACACTCTCTTGACTTTAATCTTTTCATTTGTAGGAAAATGGAAGATTTCTCTGAAGAAGAAGAGATGTCTGATTTTGAACAACTCTACTGCATTGGAGCATTCATGAGCAAAGAGATTATCAAAGAAGAAGATCCCGATGATGATTGGATTGAGACTTAGTATGGGCTAGTGGTTCAAATACACTAGAAGAAATCAATGAAGAGATTTCTATCAACGGATCAATTCCAAGCTCTAGTTTCAATCCAATGATAGAATTGAAACCTCTACCGTCTACATTGAAGTATGATTTTCTTAGGGAGAAGGAGTCACTACCAGTAATTGTAGCATCAGACTTGAGTCCTCCAGAGGAGGCAGAACTCATAAAAGTTTTGAGGCATTTCAAGGGAGCAATCGGATGGAGTTTGGATGATCTAATGGGAATTACTCCCACCACTTGCATGCATAAGATTCTTCTTGAAGAATGATCCAAACCGTCAATCAAAGCTTAACGAAGGCTCAACCCAATCATTAAGGAAGTGGTAAAGAAAGAAGCTCTCAAACTGTTAGAGAATGGTATCATCTATCAGATTTCGGATAGTAAGTGGATTAGTCCGATTCATGTGGTGCCAAAGAAATCTAAAATTACGGTTATGAGGAATGAGGACAACGAGTTGGTGCCTCAGAGAACTCAAACCAGGTGGAGAGTTTGCATAGACTACTGAAAGCTTAACAATGCCACTCGCAAGGATCATTACCATTTGCCTTTTATAGATCAGATGTTGGAGCGCCTTACGGGACATAGCCATTATTGTTTCTTGGACGAATACTCTGGATACAATCAAATAGCAATCGATTTGGAAGATCAGGAGAAGACTGCTTTCACATGCCCATTCTGGACATTTGCTTATCAACGTATGCCTTTTGGTTTGTGTAATGCACCAGGAACTTTTCAACGGTGTATGACGTTGATCTTTGTAGACATGGTGGAAGGAGTTATAGAAGTCTTTATGGATGACTTCTCAGTAACAGGAAGTTCATTCGGTGATTATCTTCTTAACTTCATTTAAGTGTTAAAGAGGTGCAATGAAACCAATCTTGTGTTAAATTGGGAGAAGAGCCACTTTATGGTGCCTCAAGGGATAGTTTTGGGGCACGTAATTTCGGAACGAGGAATAGAGGTGGATAAAGCAAAGATCGATGTCATGAAGAGTTTGCAACCCCCTTGGACGGTAAGGGAAATCCGTTCATTCTTAGGGCACGCCGGGTTTTATAAAAGATTCATTACAGATTTCTCCAAGATTTCGAGACCCTTATGTCGGTTGTTGCAAAAAGGCATTGAGTTTGACTTCGACGATAAATGCCTAGAAACGTTTGAGAAGCTAAAGGCATTATTGACGTCGGCACCGGTGATGAGACCTCCGTGTAAGGACCTCTATTTATGATTGGCTTATTTCATGACAAACCACAGTGGGATCACTTTGTAATGGGTAGCTTAGGTCTCCAATTGTGACTCATCTTCAACATGCTTCCAAGATCCCAAAGTGCTTTAAGAGAGGTAGTTTACTTGACTTGACTCTTAATTGAAGAGACTTAGTTGCACACACTCACTAGCTTGCATTAGATATCATATCTTGCACTGTATCTAAATTGATAACATGTCCTGCATGTTAATTGTGCTTCATTTTGTGTGCATTTCACTCACTTCACACTTGCACAACATTCATGTAAGATAGGCATTTTTCTTGAGTGTTAAAAAGGGATTTTTCCCTTTAGCACGGCCTAGACAGCTTGGCAGGCACTGCTTGCCCCATGACACACGGAGCGGTACTCGCCAGTGTGTCATGTGCGGTGTGGACCGCGGTTGGTGCACATGTATGCATAGCGGTCCATACAGCGGTCCATTCCAGAAGACCATTTCTTCTGTTGCGTGGTATGTACCGCAGTCTGGACATATGCCTGTACCACGGTACAGAGAGCAGTTTTGACGGGATTTTGTTTTCCAAGTTCAAAACGAAGTAGTTTTGTCTATGGCTTCTATATATATATGTTCTTTTCTCTCCCATTTTGTTTTTAGAGCTTCAAGAATCAATTTTTAGTGAGAGGAAGTATCCTTTAGAGAGAGAAGCTCCAAGACTTGTTATTTACCTCTCCAAAACCCAAACCCATCATTCATTCATGAATCAAGTATCATCTAGCCTCATCTAGGATGTGTTCTTGCATGGGTCTTCATCAACATACATGACTTGGTAAGTAGAACACAATCTTCACTCATTCTAGTGTTCTTGCTTAACAAGAAATCTCTTTTATAACTTGTTTGCATTTAGATTTAGATATTAATTACAAGTTGAGATAGTTGTTGATGTTTGGGTTGTTGTATTGTGATAGCTAATATTTAGGATATATTTGCCCTCTAGCTAATTAGGACTCATTGACTGCATTTGTTAATTGCATTTATTGTCCGTGCCATTGTATGTGACAACATGTGTTGATATGGTTTTGTTTGATGACTAGATTTTAGACTTGCATATCTATATCTAGTTAAGTCTTTATGAGCATTCATATAGACATTGATATCTAGGATTTGTACTTAGTGAAATCTTTAATTCCTAGATAAGCATTTAGTGTTACCTAGCATTAATTGCATTTTGAATATTCATATATTCACTTAGGTTGTTAATCTCTTCTTGAGAGTTAAGTCTTGTGACTATAAGGTGTAGTGCATAAGCAAGTGAAGTCTTGCAACCAAGGTGTGGTTGGTAAGCAAAGTGGTCAAGGATTCACTATAAAGGCCCGTTGGGTAGTAGTGGTGGGTTAGTAACTGAGAATGGTGTGACTAAAGGTCAACCTAGGTTGTAAACATCATTACAATAGTGGATTTGAGGATCGTGTGTGGCTAGAAGGATAGCCCGTGGTTTTTCCCTTGTTGAAGGGTTTCCACGTAAAAATCAAGTGTTATTTATATTTCCGCACTTTACACTTGATTTTGTATGTTTGTTTAAGAGGTGAATTTTTAATATTGACTAATCAAGAAAAGTTAGTAATTAACTTGATTAAAATCTATTCATCCCACCTCTAGGTTATTAGACACACGTTTTAGAGAGTATTTTCACTCCAGATTGGAATCTACCCTTCGAACTTATGTGTGATGCATTGGACTATGCGATACGGGCAGTGCTTAGGCAACTAGTAGAGAAGATTTCGCACGCCATCTATTATGCATCTTGTACGTTGAGTGATGCTCAACTCAACTACTTAACCACGAAAAAAGGAGTTGCTAGCGGTGATATTTTCCTTAGAGAAATTTAGGTCATATTTGATAGGGGCAAAGATAGTTGTATTCTCGGATCACTCGGCATTCCGGTATCTTCTCCAAAAGAAAGACGCCAAACCACGACTTATTTGTTGGATACTCTTATTGCAAGAGTTTGATCTCAAAATCCGAGACAAGAAGGGGAGCGAGAATGTGGTACCTGATCATTTGAGTAGGTTGATGCATGAACCCAAGACAGAGGAGAACTCACTTCCATTGAGAGATGACTTTCCAGATGAGCAATTATTGGCTATTGCAAATAAAGAGCCATGGTATGCGGATATTGTCAACTTCTTGTCAAAACGACATCATACCCTCAGATTTGTCATACCAAAGCAAGAAGAGATTCAGATGGCAAGCAAGGCAGTATTTGTGGAATGACCCATATTTGTTCAAGCATGGGGCGGATCAGATTATTAGGCGGTGTATTCCAGAAAGTGAGCAGAGTGACATTCTGAAGTTTTTTCATGAGTTGAGTTGTGAAGGCTATTTTAGTGCAAGAACAACGGCTTTGAAGGTTCTTCAAGCAGGGTTTTATTGGCCTTCTATTTTTAAGGATTCCTATCATTTTTGCATGACTTGCGATAGATGCCAAAGGTCGGGGAATATTGGAAAGAGAAATGAGATGCTGCAATCGACGAATATGGCGGTTGAAATATTTGATTGTTGGGGAATCGACTTCATGGGACCATTCCCACCTTCCGAGGACAACATGTATATTTTGGTGGCGGTGGATTATGTTTCCAAATGGGTAGAAGCAAAGGCCACCAAAACAAACGATAGCAAAGTTGTTGTGAAGTTTGTGAAGGAGTTTATTTTCAAGATTTGGAACCCCTCGGTGTATAATCAGTGATGGAGGAAGCCATTTTTTTAATAGAGTATTTGCAACATTGATGAAATAGTACCATGTAAGGCATAAGGTGGCGACTCCATATCATCCTCAGACCTCAGGATAAGTAGAAGTCAGTAATCGGTATACCAAGTAGATTCTCGAGAAAACTGTCAAGCCAAACGGAAAAGATTGGGCTCCAAGTTGAATGATGCATTATGGGCATATATGACAGCTTTCAAAACTCCAATCGGTATGACTCCATTCCAGTTGATTTTTGGGAAGGCATGTCACCTACCTGTGGAATTATAGCACCATGCATACTGGGTGATTAAGTCGCTCAACTTTGACTTAGACCAAGCGGGAGAGCAACGGAAGTTACAACTGAATGAACTTGAAGAACTTTGGGATGAGGCATATGGGAATGCCAAGCTCTATAAGGAAAGATTGAAAAGGGTACATGACAAAATGATCATCAGAAAAGATTTGCATCCAGGAATGTTGGCCCTTCTTTTTAACTCTCGGCTAAAAATATTTCCGGGAAAGTTGAAGTCAAAATGGTTCAGTCCCTATCGAATCAAGGAAGTTTTCCCCTATGGAGCAGTAGTTCTAGAAGATTTAAGAAGTGGGGATACTTTCAAGGTTAACGGGTATAGAGTTAATTTATATTTGCAAGGGATTGAAGAAGCAAGAGTGCTAGAGCAAATCGAACTTACGGAGTCGAAGAGCTCCAATGAAGCACTTGGTGGTAAGCAAACCACCTAGGTACACTCTACCTTTGTATATAGTTAATTATTTAAGTTGTTATTATATATTGTTTAGCCTAAGAGTGTGGTTGCATTGTGATTAGTGGATAGGATGCGACTGTACATATAAGATAGTAATATTTTTGTTGTTCGTACAGCCAAACCTTCGAACTCTTACCCATGTTCTTTATTGTTGAAAACATTATGGGCAATGTTGAGTTTAGGTTTGGGGGTGTTGGCATAGTGTTGCGAATTAAGCATTTCATGAATAAACCAAAAAAATTATTTTTAAATGTGATGTTTGAGTTGTTGAGGAATATCGTGCGTTACACTAGCTTCTGAGTTCTGGATAAGTTTGTATCAATCTATGATTGATCATACAAATTGAGTTAGTCCTTTTTCTCTTTATGACTTAGTGAAAGAGATTTTGTACGCAATAGTGGAGGCCACCAAAGTGAGAATTTGTGCCTAAATTTCTTATTTTTGGGAGTTTAATTCTACTTTTCCAAACTGTGTTTTAAAATGTTCCATGCTTATGTTGATCTCATCAAGCATGATACATATTGAATGCCATTGAACATGCATGTGGACTGCTTACTAAAATTTGTATTCCCCTATTAGATAGACTTTTGAATATGATTTTAGGCAATATGTGCTCTTAATTTCCAAATCAGGCCAAACACATATCCCAAAGAAAGAAAGATTGCAAGGTCAAAACACAAGCCACTCCCACTAACTCCATAAACACATTCCTATCTCATAAAACATGAGGAATGGTGTGTACTTACGCATTCTATGAGATTGTACAAGGAAGGATAATGTCAAAATAATGAAGCACTTGAAACCCTTGTTCATTCATCTATATATGTCACTCAAAATACAAGTGACATCTCAGCACAAGAAAACGGAAGTAAAGCCTAAATGCTAAATTGAAAAGTGTTTGAGTCATAGTAGGGAAATCAAAAATTGTCAAAGTGCCACAATACAAAAACTCAGTATGGGCAATGATCATCAATATACACCAAACTCCATTCACCAATTGAAATCAAGAGGAGTCCTGATTGATCTTTAGGATGTCTAACTTGGGAATATTCATTGATGCATGCTCTTTCCACGTTCTTGGTTTTTCAATTCTTTCTTGAGATTCATCTTTAGAAATATGCTTCCATGAAAAATATATATCTTACGTGAATAGATTCTGTTAATAGCCAAAATTGGCTAAGGACCAAAGGAAAAGCTTCCACCTCCCAGACCTGGTTCCATACCCGAGAGTTTCTACCAGGAGACCTCTCTATCCAGAGCCGAACTACGATACCACCCCAGGAACAAGGACGGGCTCTGGAAACATCCGGGATAGAGCCCGGAACGATCAAATCTAGCCCGCACCACCAAAATTAGAAGCTCCACGAAGTCGAGGTCACCTCGCAAATGCTCCAGAGACTCGTCTGTACCTCAATTGACATAGAAGAATGTCCCTAGAAGGCCGCACCTAGCTTCGAAAGGTCAGGGGAAGCCACACCTAGCTTCGAAATGGTCAAGGGAAGCCAGATCTGGCTCGAAGCTGGATGAAGGAAGGCCGCACCTAGCTTCGAAAAGTCAGGGAAAGCCACACCTAGCTTCAAAAGGTCAGGGGAAGCCACACCTAGCTTCGAAAGGGTCAAGGGAAGCCAGATCTGGCTCCAAGCTGGATGAAACTTCTCAGATATCAAGGTCAGAACACTAATCAACCTCACTGGTTGGTGCACCACAACATGCCATATTCAACGACCTCTATAAAGGATCATGCTGAAAGGATACGAGGGATACACTGAATCACATCTGGAAATATTACCTATATGTAGAACAAGTAATAGAATCCAAAAAGGAAACAAACTGATCTCCACCACGATACTCTCAATTCGGCAAAGTCAATGACATTAAAATGAGAAATCTCGCCCGATAAGGAGGGGAGAGACTGAGAAAATCAAGGGGAGAATCAGTCAGTGTGACCTACAAACTATGTATAAATAGAAAAGAAAGAAAATGAAAATGAGGAGACTACTATTCCACAGGCATACTACAAACACTCAACTATACCCTAGAGAGAAATTTGTATATCAATACAGGTTCAATAAAGAAAATATTATTATTCTCTTTTGGATGTTAAATTGTATCATTGTTCTTTCATTGTTCTTTATCATTTCGAAACACATTGTTGACATATATGATCAATCTTGGCCACCACCTACGTGGTAATGGTCTTAAGGGTGTTAACTGAGATTTCTCACCTTGAGCAAAATTTCCGTTAACACTTTCTGGCGTCGTCTGTGGGAAATTACCCTACACCCAATTAACCAATTATTTGCATTTACATTTTCGTTGTTTTACAGGTATTATGAGGCTTCGCTCCTCCCAAGGCCAACATAGAGTTCCGGAGCAACCTCCGGCGAGGCTAACATGAAAAGCCCCAAGAAAGGGGAGAAAGTCTGGATATAGTAGTCAAGCTCTGATCCAAACAACCAATACGTGGGCTACTGGCCATCCTATAGTGAGCCAGGCAGCGCTCAACCAATAAGTGGCGGCCTTCGTAGAATCCATCTGCGTCCGCCTCCACGCTGAAGGCATCACGATCCAGCCAACCAACCTGAATGATCAGGGAGAGCCGAGCAGGCTCAGAGCTAGGCCACCTGCTTTCGATCGACTAGGACCTCCTCTTCCAGAGCCGGCTCGAGATAGATCAGGGCCCCAACGTTCGATCCGGGATAGTCTGGGACCTATGCCCCCAGCTCTGAAAAGACTTTCACAATATCAACCCAGGCTGGTTAAGTCTGCCGCGGATGCTTTTACCCGGAAGCCAGGAGGGCTATCTCATCCAACTACATCTAGGAGAACTACACGGGCCCTAGAGGAAGAAAGTAGACAAACTCCCCGAGTGGTTCATGTCCAGGAGGAGGACCAGGATAGAAATTGCCAGTTCATCAGAAAGATTCGACAGTGAGGAATCTGAGGTTAACTCGAAGAGACCTGGGAACAAGCGACTAAGGGATCAGCTGGCAAAACTACAAAAAGAGGTCCATCAGATAAGGAAGGGAAAGAATAAGGAGGACAAAAAGGATCCCCTGAGCGAGATGAATGCTCCCTTCACTAGGAGGATCAGGGAAGAAGAGCTCCCCCCAAAATTCAAAATGATAGCAGATAAGTTCTCTGGAATGGAAGATCCTCTAAGCCACCTAGATAGCTTCATTCAACAGATGGAGGTCCAGAACACTACCAGAGCAGCTATGTGCAAAATGTTTCCAACGACCTTGACCGATTACGTGAAAACCTGGTTCAGGAAACTGCCCGTTGGTAGCGTGGATTCTTTCACGAAATTATCAACAGATTTTTGCTCACAATTTCAAAGAGTCAAACCTCGCCTGAAAGATCCCATACACCTCCAATATGTGATCCAGGAATGGAGTGAAAATCTTCGATCGTACGTGGAACGATATCACAATGAGGTCATACAAATGGGAGTTTTCACTGAAAAAGAAACCCTCGCCAACTTCAGGCGAAACCTATGGGCAGGAAAGCTTTTTCGTTCCTTCGCCAAGAGACCTCCCGAGACTTACCAGGAGGCCTACGACCGGGCTCATGAGCAGGTCGAGATTGACGAATAACTCAAAGTCAAGATGGAACACGACGACATGAGAACGGCGAATCGTCTGAAGAAAGAAGCCCCCAAATTTGAGCCAGTACAGAAAACTCAGAATAAACCTCCCAACAAGTCGACCTATCGCCTCCCTGCTCCTCTGCATAGGCCAGAAAGATATCCAGCAAAACGAACCCCTCCCCGGGCTTCGCCGCCTCCCAGGACCGTGGCTCCAGTAACGCAAGGGGAAAAAGGGTATGACTACTACACCCCTTTGAATGCTTCCAGGGAAACAGTCTACCTTGCCATACGAGATAAAGGGTTGCTCTAAAAACCCGCTCCCATGAATGCCCCAGCTGACAGGAGAAACCGGTACAAGTACTGCGACTTCCACGAAGACATGGGCCACAACACCTCAGAGTGCTATAACTTGCGCAACCAGATTGAGGCCCTGATAAGGGGAGGATGCCTGATTGAGTTCTTACAACAGGTCAGAGATAATATCAGGACTAGAAGGGAGGTACAAGCTGAAATCCGTGAGGAACGCAGAAAAGAGGAAAGGAGAGCAGGCTGACTTAATGCAACAGATCCAGGTGATACACACTATCAGCGGAGGTCCTACACTGGCTGGCGTGTCCAATAACTCCTGGAAAAACCACGCAAGAAAGGTTCCCCGCATCGGAGAAAGCCGAGGGATCTTCGAAGTCAGCCAGAGCCCGACAGAGCCCTCCCAATCAGCACAGATCGTATTCACTGAAGCAGAGGTCTTCAACACTGTGCAACCTCATGATGATCCTATGGTAATCACGATACAGATCGCCAACTGTCTGGTCCATCGCGTGCTCGTGGATACAGGTAGCAGTGTAGATATCCTCTTCAAGGATACCCTGGAAAAATTGAACCTGAAGCAACGTTGTTACAACAGTTGTACCACTCCGCTTTACGGTTTCACTGGGGACTCGATCATACCAGTGGGGTCAATGATCCTCCCAGTAATCATCGGGATCACCCCGCTCCAACAGAATGTTATGACCAACTTTGTTGTGGTGGACACCCCATCGGCCTACAACGCCATCCTAGGGAGACCTTTCCTGTCCTCCTTGAAGGGAGTCTTGTCCATATACCACAACGTCTTGAAATTCCTAGTTGGAACAAAAGTAGAAGAGGTACGCGGAGACCAGCAGGCAGCCAGGAAATGGTACGCAGTATCTGCCAATCCTACAGCCCTGGAAAAACAGTGTGTATAGGTGACATTAGTCTAGGAAGACAGGGATACGTCCCGGATAATCCAGGAGGAGAAGGAGCCCGCGGAACATCCTGGGCATCCGGAGAGATAACCTATTATGCCATACGAGGAAGAATAGAGTAAGGAATGGGCCAGCGGGCAGCCCGTAGATAAACTAGAAGAGATACCGATCAGGAATGATGATCCCTCCAAGGTCGTCAAGGTCGGAGCCACCCTTGATCTAGAAGTAAAAAGAGGACTGATTGACCTTCTCAGGGAATTCAGTGACATCTTCGCCTGGAACCATGATGAAATGCCTGGAATCCCAGCATCGTTGGCTACCCACCGACTAGCAGTAGATCCAACAGTCAAGCCCGTCAAGCAGAAGAGGCGTCACTTAAACGCCGATAGGAACGCGGCGGTGCAGGAAGAGGTTGATAAATTGATCAAAGCAGGGTTCGTCAGAGAAGTGCGTTACTCCGAATGGATCGCCAACGTGGTCATGGTCACGAAGGCGAATGGGAAATGGCGTATGTGTGTCGATTACACCGACCTCAACCGGGCTTGTCCGAAAGACAGTTTTCATTTACCAAAGATCGACCAGCTGGTTGACTCCACATCCGGAAATAAACTTTTGAGTTTTATGGACGCATTCTCAGGATACAACCAAATTAAAATGCACCTGGCCGACCAAGATAAGACTAGTTTCATTACTGGGCAAGGCTTATACTGCTACAAGGTGATGCCGTTTGGTTTGAAGAATGCGGGGGCCACATACCAGCGGCTGGTTAACAAACTGTTCAAGCCCGAGATAGGAAGGACGATGGAAGTGTATATCGACTGACATGATCACGAAATCCCCAACCACAAAGGGACATCATGAAGACCTTCGCAAAACCTTCCTCTTACTGAGGGAAAACCAGATGCATTTGAACCCCTCCAAATGTGCCTTTGGGGTAACGGCAGGGAAGTTTCTGGGCTTCATGGTTCATGAGAGAGGTATAGAAGCCAACCCAGAAAAAATCAAAGCTATCTTGGACCTGGAATCCCCGACCTCGCTCAAGCAAGTACAGATTCTGACTGGACGGGTGGCGGCACTCAACAGGTTTATCTCTCGCTCCACCGATAAATGTCTCCATTTCTTCAAGGCCATCAAACAAGGGAAGAACATGAAATGGAGCCAGGAGAGCGAACAGGCGTTTCAAGCTTTGAAAGAGTACCTAACAAGCCCCCAATTGTTAGTCAAGCCGGTTCTCGGTGATGAGTTACAGATCTACCTGGCCGTATCAGAAACTGCAGTAAGCGGAGCTTTGGCCAAGGATTGTAGCGATGGTTTTCAAAGACCCATATACTATATGAGTCATGCTTTGACCAAATCAGAAAGGAATTACATTCTTTTGGAAAAGCTTGCTTATGCTCTGGTGATCTCAGCGAGGAAACTCCGTCCCTATTTTCAAGCTCACACAATAGCAGTGGTGACAGACCAACCCCTCCGCCAATTCTTGCAAAGACCAGACGTGTCAGGAAGGCTAGTCTTATGGGCACTAGAGCTCACTCAGTTCGACCTAAAGTATAAGCCTCGGACTACGATTAAGGCACAGGCTTTGGCCGACTTCGTGGTAGAATTCTCAGCGATCCCAGATTCAGATGATCCCTCAGTATCAAATGAGGTCCCTGAGAAGATATCTGAGGTCGAAAATTGGCCGGAAGGCTGCAAGCCATGGATCCTCTTTTCAGATGGAGCATCCGGGCAAGCTGGGGGAGGAGCTGGCATAGTTTTAATAGATCCTAAGGGGACCGAATTCTGTCACTGTTTCAGATTCGAGTTTAAAGCTACCAACAACGAAGCAGAATATGAAGCCCTCCTAGCCGGGATGAAGGTAGCCATTGAACTAAAGGCCGACTACCTGCAGATCAAGAGCGATTCATTGCTTGTTGTAAACCAGGTGACTGGGGTCTACCAGGAAAAGGGAGATAATATGGCTGCCTACCTAAATCTAGCTCGGCTGCTAAAAAGAAAATTTAAGGGACTTAAGATCGATCAGGTGCCTCGACACCAAAACCATCGCACAGATGTTCTGGCTAAAATAACGGCGAACGGAGGCCAGTCCCTACCAAGGGGAATTCCCCTCCAAGTAATCACCCAGCCAAGCATAGCCACAAATGGAGAAATTTGTTCCCTGGATCGCCTGCCTTGCTGGATGGACCCAATTGTCGCCTACTTCCTTGAAGGAGAGCTTCCCGAAGGGCCCGACAAAGCCAGAAGAATTAAGAGACTCTCAGTTCGATACTGTATGGTGGACAGATACCTCTACAAGAGGGGCAGATCCCTCCCCTTACTTAGGTGCTTGCATCCCGATGATGCTAAGTGGGCATTGAGAGAAGTCCACTCTGGGACTGTGGGAACTGTTAGGATTATGCTCAATAGCAAGAGTGTAATATTGTAATTGACAATCTTTTCATATAAATAAAGTGATTTCTGATTCTGCAAAATCTTATAGCATTTTTAATTATAATTGTCAAGGTAAATAATCATAAGATCAAAAGACTATGAGATATGAAGAATTGTTTGTACATCCTGATATGTATGAGGTAGACACAATTCTTTAGTTAGTCTTGAATAACGTTCACAACTTAAGTTAAAGGTTGGGCACCTCTATCTTGATAAAGTTGTAGAATTCTTTTACTAGCATTTGAGTGGGATCAAATGAGTTATGATGAGTCTAAAATCATCGAAAGGTTTTCGAGTAAAAGAATTTAGTGCACTGGGTGCATTGAACTGGATCACAATGAAATACTTTATCTAGAACCGTCACTAGATATAAGTCTTTTCATTATCAGGACAATCAGAGAGTTTATCTAAATCCTGAGATAAATGATGGACTTATGGTTGCAAGTGTTATCATTTGAGCTATCAATGAGTTCGATTATATAGCATAGTCTATCCTCGATAGTTTGGTGGTATTCATTTGTTAATCGATAGAGGACTTCATTTATAGATATGGACATCGTGGCTCCATTTATTAAATGAGAGTATAATATCATCATATGGATGTTTTGAGGTATTGGATATTAAATCTCAACGTTGAGTTTTCAATAATGATTATTAAAGACATGGCTTCTGGACAAGTCAAAATATCCAAGTTCAAAATGTGGTCATATGAGGAAATATGGTAACTTGGAGAGCTATAGGCGGTCTATGAGCTCTTGGTGATTACTGATATTATTCACGAGGATACACCATCTCCTATAAGATTGTCTAGGGTATGAATGAGAAACATCTCCTTATTCTATCTTTATTTAAGAGTTCAATTTTAGCTCTTTAGTGGAATGAGTTAAAATTAATAGATCGGATCTAAGTGAATCATTTGTTGATTGTGATTAGGTTATGTCTATTGAAGCTTAAATTTAGATAGCCCGCCAAGATCCACAATCCACACGTACTTGTATGGATCACTTGATATATTCTACCGGACCAATTTATGGGTCCATCTAGAATTGCATTTAATATATTAAGAATATAATATGTCTATTATTTATTTAATGGGCTGCACTATTATATTAATATATTAAAAGGAGACATGTAGGTTTGTTTCTTTTAGTAAGAATAAGTCTGGTTCACATGTGGGCTTTTATTTGAAGTCTAATGGATTAAATAAAATAAGAAAAATAATATTGGGCCCATATATACATGGTGTGGGCGGCAAGGCTAAATAAAATAGTCCAAGATATTATTTTATTTTATTGTTTTGATTAAATGGGAATTAATTAATTATTTAATTAATTAATAGTTTAAATCAAAATCTTTTCCTGATCAGTAAATTAAATACTATGTGTTGGATTAGGGTTGGAATTCTTTTAAGTGATAGGAGTCCTAATGTGGTAAGGATTAAGTCCACATACACTCTTTATTATACAAAGAATTCAGCCACCACTAGTCCTACAAGGGTTAGGATTCTTGAATTGATAGGAATTAGGGAAAGGATAATTCCTTTTCAAGTAAGGAAATTAACCAACCCTAGATTTCGTATTCAATGAATTCGGCCAACCCTACTTGGTGAAGGAGAAAATTCGGCCAACTTATAAATATAAGGTTATGAATTTTCGGCCACCAAGAAGCAAAATAGAGAGAGATTTTTGTTTGTTTTGAAAATAAAAAATCCTACTCTATACACAGATTTTCGGCCAAGAGAGAAAAAGAAAATAAGTTCTCATTCGATAGTGCACTTACAAGCCTTTAACATCAAAAGGTTTTGTGCACACTTTCGATTTAGGGTTACGCGAGTTTCAATCATATTGATTGTGAATTCAAAAGTGACAGGAACTATTTTTTTAGGCTCTTGGTGTTTTACTATTGAAGATCAAGATCAGAAATTCCATACATCCATTCTAAGGTAAGCAATTCAAAGAAAAAGGGAGACCACGCTCCTAGGTGATTCACGTACGTGCTAGGATTGAAGATCTTGCGGATTACCATCGACGTAAGTCAATCGGATCACGCGACAAGAGGTATTTAACTCTAACCGTATATTTGAGTTTAATTAATTAAAGGGTTAAGGTTCAAATCTTTAGAAAAATTTTAAACTATACGAAAATTATTTTTTCGCCTTCCGCTGCGGTTTTAAGCAATTTTTTCCTACAATTGGTATCAGAGCCCTGGTTGTACCCTTTAATTAATTAACGTATATAAACGTGAATCTATTTCTTTTTATTGTGATTATGCATGTTTTAGAAAGAGATGGCACTCTAGGTATTCACATATATAATTACATGTGGAATGTATGGATTTATATATGTTGTTATAAAGTGAATTGTTATTGCTCGATTTTAGTCCTAGAATTTCAATGTACTTTTTGTTTCGGAATTGTAGCAAGAAGGGTGGTCTATTATCGCCATAATTCCTTCTTGGTAGTTGCTAAGTTCTTATTAATTTTATTGTAAAAATACTGCAGTTTTTTATTGTATTAAAATTTAGTGCAGTTTTTTATTGTATTAAAATAAGTGCAGTTTTTATTTGTAAAAAAAAAATACTGCAGTAGTTTAAATAAAAAAAATACTTCTGCAGTATTTTATTGTATAAAATAAATTGTAATATATTCAAGATTCGAAGACTCGAAGATTTGAAGAAATTGGAGCATCTGGAACCGAGCTTGGCACCCGCGCGCATCGAGACAACAAGCGCGCACGCAACCAAGCGTGCAGCTGCGCTTGTTGCGGTGCAGCAGCGCGCGCAACCCATGCATGGGCTGGCCATGCGGCAACTCATGCCCTTGCATGGGCTAGGCATGCGCATGGGCTGCTTGGTGATCTTCGGGCTCACGAGTTACGTGCGCGAGATGGTCGCTTGAAGTCTTGTTCGCCAAGAAAGGAGTTTTTTGTATTCCGTACAATTGTAATTTACATACTTTTCTAGGATGGACCAAAATTGTGGCTATTTATTTTTATGTATAAATATTACAATATTTGTTATTGTATGATAACATGTCATATAGAATAGGAGTGCCACTCATATATCTCTTTTGGTATGAACATGCATTGAATGATTTAGGTATCTAATTGGCATCTAGATAACTTGGTAAAATCATTCTTTGGAATTTAATCACACGCCTTAAATAATTGAGTGGGAGAAGGTGTGTTAGAGCACCTATGGCCTCCAAGGTTAGTTGAGCTTTATTATTTATTGGTAATCCCCCCGAGGGGCGTCCATAAATGGAATTTAGCAAAATACTTCCTTACAATGATAGACTAGACAATTGACTCAAACGAGATCTACTCCCAGAGGAGGGATTTTCGTGAGAGAAAATTGAGGGTCGATATCTTGGTAACACACTCAATGTAATTTTATTAATATCCTCCCGAGAGTTCTTATTAATAAAATTGCAAGGCTAAAATTGAAAACGCTGGTTGTTATGTTAACAATTAGGTGGGACCTAGTCCAACTAGTAAATGGTGCGAACTCCCGAAGGAGGCGTAACATTTATGGGTGTTGGATCACCGTTGAATTTTTCACGATTGAGTTATTTAATTAATTCAAGATAAATATTCGAAAGTGCTTTATCATGATTATTTACTTATATATGCTTTTTGTTTTATTCAGAAATCATGACCCCATCACTTATGAGCATCCTGAAAGATAACACTTTAACTGGAGATAATTATGTCACATGGAAAAGGGAAATTGGGTTGTTGCTGCAAAGTGAAAAACATAAGTTTGTTCTAACTACTCCTAAACCACCTGCTCCTAATAATGAATCAAGTATTTTGCAAAGAGATGAGTATGAGCAGTGGAAGACCTCATATGATATGGCCAAATGTTACATTATGGCTACTATCTCCGACGTGTTGCAACAGCAGCATGAAGGAATGGGGTCTGCTGCTGATATTATGATGTCTCTAGAAGAAATGTTTGCTATGAGGTCTAGGACGACTAAGAGAGAGGCAGTGACTGCTTTTATGAATCTTAGGATGAAACCTGGACAGGCTATGAAAGATCACATGATGAAAGTTATAGCACATCTAAATATTGCAGAATTAAATGGCGCTGAGATAGATGGTGAGACCAAAATTGACATGGTTGTGAACTCACTATCAGATTCCTTTGATCAGTTCAAGTTGGACTACACCTTGAACAAAAAGGAATACACCTTGCAGGGCCTGATGCAAGATGTTCAAAGCGTTGAAAAGATCTTTGTGAAAAGCAAATGTCAAGAGATTCATATGGTTGGTAAAGTTGCTACTGTTAAGACCCGTCAGAAGGTCAAGAAACAACAGAAGAAAAAGCAACTTGGGCCTACCAAGAAGGAGACCAAGAAAGTAACCAAGATCAAAGGGAAATGCTTCCTTTGTGGTGAAAAGGGACATTGGAAAAGAAATTGCCCAAAGTCCCAGAACAAGAAGGAAGAAGGTAATATTAATTATCTTGAAACATGTTTTCTGGCAGATTCTACAGATTCTTGGATCATAGACTCTAGAGCCACTAATCATGTTTGTTATTCCTTACAGGGGTTCCAAGAAAGGAGAAGGCTGAATAAGAACGAAATCAATTTGCGCTTGGGCAACGGATCGTTAGTGTCTGCAAGT
Source organism: Dipteronia sinensis (assembly GCA_033220585.1). NCBI lineage: Eukaryota > Viridiplantae > Streptophyta > Magnoliopsida > Sapindales > Sapindaceae > Dipteronia > Dipteronia sinensis. The sequence goes on from CM065638.1 coordinate 34,657,352, forward strand.
GCAGTGGGAGATATTAGAGTTATTATAGATTCTAGTAGGCATTTAGATTTAATAGACGTTTATTATGTACTTCAATTCAAGAGGAATTTAATTTCAGTTTCTTGTTTAAATAAATTTGGATATTCGGTTACTTTTAATAAAGCTTTTATTATTAGTAAGAATTGCAAAATTGTTTGCAAGGGTACATTGGAAAAAGGTCTATTCTTTTTGCATAGAAATATCTCTCACTCGTTAGACACAGAAATAACGGAACCTAATCATAAAAGAGTAAAATTATCAAAAGATGAAACCTACCTTTGGCATTTAAGCCTAGGTCACATTAACCTTAATAGGATTAAAAGATTGGTATGTGATGGACCTTTAAGTGACTTAAAGGTTGATGATCTACCAACTTGTGAATCTTGTTTGGAAGGTAAAATGACCAAAAGGCCATTCAATACCAAAGGTGCAAGAGCCACTGAATGTTTAGGACTAATACACACTGATGTATGTGGTCCTATGAGCATTCAAGCTAAAGGTGGATATGAGTACTTCATCACCTTCACAGATGATTACTCAAGATTTGGTTATGTGTATCTCATGAGACATAAGTCGGATGCTTTTGACATGTTCAAAGCATTCAAAGCTGAAGTAGAAAATCAGCTTGAGAAACGCATAAAAATCTTGAGATCTGATCGTGGTGGAGAATATCTATCTGGTGAGTTTCAGCAATATCTTATTGATAATGGGATAGTTTCTCAGTTTTCTGCACCAGGTACACCTCAACAAAATGGGGTAGCAGAAAGGAGAAATAGAACTCTTTTAAACATGGTTAGGTCTATGTTGAGTTATTCAACACTTCCTATTTCTTTTTGGCGATATGCTCTACAAACTGCAATATATATTCTAAACGTGGTACCATCGAAGTCGGTTCCTGGAACACCATATGAGTTGTGGACTGGGCGAAAGCCTAGTTTACAACACATAAGGATATTTGGTTGTCCTACACATGTGTTAAAAGGAAAGACAGAAAATATGGAGTCCCGTTCGGAAACATGCATATTTGTGGGGTATCCAAACGGAACTAAAGGGTATTATTTCTATAGTCCTTCAGATCTAAAAGTGTTTGTTTCAACAAATGTTACATTTCTGGAAAAGGACTATATGAATGATTTTGTTCCCAAAAGTAGAATTGTCCTGAATGATATGTCAGGAGATACAATTCCACAAGAGGTTTCACAACCTAACCCAATTGTAATTTCCACTCCAACACAAAATCAACAACCTACCATTCCTCGTCGTAGTGGGAGGGTTATAACCTAACCTGAAAGATATATCGGTCTAGGAGAATCTGTTGAGAATCTCCCTGACGACGATGATCCCTACACGTACAAGGAAGTGATGGAGGATGTTGATTGTCACCATTGGCAAAAGGCAATGCAATCTGAGATTGAATCCATGTTCGATAACAAAGTCTGGTCCCTTGTAGACTTGCCTAAAGGGATAAAACCCATTGGGTGCAAGTGGGTATACAAGAGGAAAAGAGGTATGGATGGAAAGGTGGAAACTTTTAAAGCTAGATTGGTAGCTAAAGGTTACACACAGAAAGAAGGTATCGATTACGAGGAAACCTTCTCTCCTGTGGCCATGCTTAAATCCATTAGGATACACTTATCCATTGCAGCATCTTCAGATTTAGAGATTTGGCAAATGGACGTCAAGACAGCTTTCCTTAATGGAAGTCTTGATGAAAACATCTATATGATGCAACCAGAAGGATTCATTGAAAAGGGCCAAATGGAAAAGGTATGCAAGTTGCAGAAATCAATTTATGGATTAAAGCAAGCATCCAGATCCTGGAACATAAGGTTCGACCAAGCTGTAAAAGGTTTTGGATTTTTACAGAACCTTGAAGAACCTTGTGTATACAAAAGGATCAAAGGTGACAAGTTGGTTTTCCTTATTCTTTACATAGATGATATATTACTCATTGGAAACGATGTGGGAGTATTGACATCAGTAAAAGAATGGTTAGCAAAACAATTTGATATGAAGGACTTAGGAGAAGCAAGTTTTATTCTAGCTATCCAAGTAATAAGGGATAGAAACAATAAAATGATTGCACTATCTCAAGCTTCATACATAGACAAAATCTTGTCTAGGTTTTCCATGCAAGATTCCAAGAAAGGTATGTTACCTTTTAGGCATGGAATCAAACTTTCTAAGGAACAAGTTCCTAAGAATGAGCATGATGAGCAATTCATAAGTAGAATTCCATATGCCTCGGCAGTTGGAAGTCTCATGTATGCAATGCTCTGTACTAGACCAGATATTTGTTTTGCTGTTGGCATAGTTAGCAGGTTTCAATCGAAACCTGGTCCTGATCACTGGACGGAAGTCAAGCATATTTTCAAGTATCTTAGGAGAACAAAAGATAATATGCTTGTATACTCTGGAGGGGATTTAATCCCCGTTGGGTTTACAGATTCTTATTTCCAATCAGATTCTGACTCTAGAAAATCCACATCAGGATCTGTGTTTACTCTTAGAGGAGGAGCAGTCATTTGGAGGAGTATCAAGCAATCTTGTATTGCTGACTCCACCATGGAAACAGAGTATGTAGCTGCATGCGAAGCTGCTAAGGAGGCTGTTTGGCTTCGCCAATTCTTGACTGACTTAGAAGTAGTTCCTAGTGTGAATAAGCAGATCATTATCTACTGTGACAACAGTGGAGCAGTGGCTAATTTGAAAGAACCAAGAAGTCATAAGAGAGGAAAACACATTGAAAGAAAGTATCATCTTTTAAGGGAGATTGTTCATAGGGGAGACGTGACGATTACCAAAATCGCGTCGGCAGAAAATCTAGCAGATCCCTTCACAAAGGCTCTACCTCAGAAGAGTTTTGATGGGCAACTAGAGAACATGGGAATGAGAGATATGACACATTTGCTATAGCGCAAGTGGGAGATTGTTAGGATTATGCTCAATAGCAAGAGTGTAATATTGTAATTGACAATCTTTTCATATAAATAAAGTGATTTCTGATTCTGCAAAATCTTATAGCATTTTTAATTATAATTGTCAAGGTAAATAATCATAAGGTCAAAAGACTATGAGATATGAAGAATTGTTTGTACATCCTGATATGTATGAGGTAGACACAATTCTTTAGTTAGTCTTGAATAACGTTCACAACTTAAGTTAAAGGTTGGGCACCTCTATCTTGATAAAGTTGTAGAATTCTTTTACTAGCATTTGAGTGGGATCAAATGAGTTATGATGAGTCTAAAATCATTGAAAGGTTTTCGAGTAAAAGAATTTAGTGCACTGGGTGCATTGAACTGGATCACAGTGAAATACTTTATCTAGAACCGTCACTAGATATAAGTCTTTTCATTATCAGGACAATCAGAGAGTTTATCTAAATCCTGAGATAAATGATGGACTTATGGTTGCAAGTGTTATCATTTGAGCTATCAATGAGTACGATTATATATCATAGTCTATCCTCGATAGTTTGGTGGTATTCATTTGTTAATCGATAGAGGACTTCATTTATAGATATGGACATCGTGGCTCCATTTATTAAATGAGAGTATAATATCATCATATGGATGTTTTGATGTATTGGATATTAAATCTCAACGTTGAGTTTTCAATAATGATTATTGAAGACATGGCTTCTGGACAAGTCAAAATATCCAAGTTCAAAATGTGGTCATATGAGGAAATATGGTAACTTGGAGAGCTATAGGCGGTCTATGAGCTCTTGGTGATTACTGATATTATTCACGAGAATACACCATCTCCTATAAGATTGTCTAGGGTATGAATGAGAAACATCTCCTTATTCTATCTTTATTTAAGAGTTCAATTTTAGCTCTTTAGTGGAACGAGTTAAAATTAATAGATCGGACATAAGTAAATCATTTGTTGATTGTGATTAGGTTATGTCTATTGAAGCTTAAATTTAGATAGCCCGCCAAGATCCACAATCCACACGTACTTGCATGGATCACTTGATATATTCTACCGGACCAATTTATGGGTCCATCTAGAATTGCATTTAATATATTAAGAATATAATATGTCTATTATTTATTTAATGGGCTGCACTATTATATTAATATATTAAAAGGAGACATGTAGGTTTGTTTCTTTTAGTAAGAATAAGTCTGGTTCACATGTGGGCTTTTATTTAAAGTCTAATGGATTAAATAAAATAAGAAAAATAATATTGGGCCCATATATACATGGTGTGGGCGGCAAGGCTAAATAAAATAGCCCAAGATATTATTTTATTTCATTGTTTTGATTAAATGGGAATTAATTAATTATTTAATTAATTAATAGTTTAAATCAAAATCTTTTCCTGATCAGTAAATTAAATACTATGTGTTGGATTAGGGTTGGAATTCTTTTAAGTGATAGGAGTCCTAATATGGTAAGGATTAAGTCCACATACACACCTTATTATACAAAGAATTCGGCCACCACTAGTCCTACAAGGGTTAGGATTCTTGAATTGATAGGAATTAGGGAAAAGGATAATTCCTTTTCAAGTAAGGAAATTAACCAACCCTAGATTTCGTATTCAATGAATTCGGCCAACCCTACTTGGTGAAGGAGAAAATTCGGCCAACTTATAAATATAAGGTTATGAATTTTCGGCCACCAAGAAGCAAAATAGAGAGAGATTTTTGTTTGTTTTGAAAATAAAAAATCCTACTCTATACACAGATTTTCGGCCAAGAGAGAAAAAGAAAATAAGTTCTCATTCGATAGTGCACTTACAAGCCTTTAACATCAAAAGGTTTTGTGCACACTTTCGATTTAGGGTTACGCGAGTTTCAATCATATTGATTGTGAATTCAAAAGTGACCGGAACTATTTTTTTAGGCTCTTGGTGTTTTACTATTGAAGATCAAGATCAGAAATTCCATACATCCATTCTAAGGTAAGCAATTCAAAGAAAAAGGGAGACCACGCTCCTAGGTGATTCACGTACGTGCTAGGATTGAAGATCTTGCGGATTACCATCGACGTAAGTCAATCAGATCACGCGACAAGAGGTATTTAACTCTAACTGTATATTTGAGTTTAATTAATTAAAGGGTTAAGGTTCAAATCTTTAGAAAAATTTTAAACTATACGAAAATTATTTTTTCGCCTTCCGCTGCAGTTTTAAGCAATTTTTCCCTACAGGAACCATATAGGTGGGGAAGCTCTAGCCCATCAGGTGCTTCGTATGTGGTACTATTGGCCGACCATCCATCAAGATGCAAAGAGTTTTGTGCAATCTTGCGAACCTTGTCAAAGAACTTCAAACTTCAACCACAAGCCATCCGAGCGACTATCGTCCCTCAGTTCACCTTACCCCTTTACCATGTGGGGATTCGGCCGAATTGGGCCACTTCTTACCGCTCCAGGACAGATGAAACATGCTATCGTGGCTATCGACTACTTCATAAGATGGGTCGAGGCAGGACCTCTTTCTCGAATATCAGAAAAGAATACAACCAAGTTCATCAAGACTAACGCGGTATGCAGATTCGGGACCCCTCTCATCATTACAGCCGACCTAGGAAAGCAATTCGACAACGCCCAGTTCAAAGACTTCCTCAAGGGATTGGGGATCGACCTCAGACTCGCTTCCGTTGCTCATCCCCAGACTAACGGGCTGGTAGAATCCACCAACAAGACTATCAAGAAACATCTGAAGAAGAAGCTACAGCAGAAGAAAGGCAAGTGGGCCGAAGAGCTACCAGAGGTTCTCTGGGCATACCGGACTACAAAAAGAACAGCTACCGGGGAGACACTTTATTCCCTGGCTTTCAGAGTTGAAGCAGTCCTCCCCATCGAGCATAAGTTGACCTTGTTCAGGGTACAGTACTTTGAGCCCGAAAGCAACGAAGTCAAGCTCCGGGCTAATCTAGACCTCTTAGAAGAAAAACAAGACCGGGTAGTAGAGAAAGTAGCAATCTACCAGAGCAAGATCGCTAGAAACTTCAACCAAAAGGTCAGAGCCCGAAAATTCAAAGAAGGAGATCTGGTACTTAGGAAGGTGACCCTGAACACTCGGAAAAGGTCGGATGGAGTCTTAAGTCCCAATTGGGAAGGGCCATATTTGATAAAGCTAGTTGTTCGCAATGGAGCTTATAAACTCGAAGACATGGACGGACGATCCATCGACCACACTTGGAATGCAGATCATTTGAGGAAATTCTACCCTTGAAGGGAGATCTCCAGTAGACTACCCCAACTTAGTTTTCATTACCGACCCTAATAAAGATGTACTACATCTCGATCATCAATAAAGTCATTTTCCTTTTCCCCTCCATCTTTGTCTCCAACTATGTTCAACATTAGTGACTACACCCTTGTATGAGAAACTCAACATAAACGTTTCGAGACCAGGAAATAGCTGAATAGCCCTTCTGATGCCTTGGTCGGGCTACCACCCCCAAGAAGGATCTGAGTTTAAGAGCATAGTTGCCCTCTAGATCTCGAGACTAGGAAATAGCAGAATAGCCTTCCTGATGCCTTGGTCGGGCTACCACCCCCAAGAAGGATCTGAGTGTAAGAGCATAGTTGCCCTCCAGATATCGAGACCAGGAAATAGCTCGATAGCCCCCTAATGCCTTGGTCGGGCTACCACCCCCAAGAAGGATCTGAGTTTAAGAGCATAGTTGCCCTCCAGATCTCAAGACCAGGAAATAGCTCGATAGCCCTCCTGATGCCTTGGTCGGGCTACCACCCTCAAGAAGGATCTGAGTGTAAGAGCATAGTTGCCTTCCAGATCTCGAGACCAGGAAATAGCTCGATAGCCCTCCTGATGCCTTGGTCGGGCTACCACCCCCAAGAAGGATCTGAGTGTAAGAGCATAGTTGCCCTCCAGATCTCGAGACCAGGAAATAGCTCGATAGCCCTTCTGATGCCTTGGTCGGGCTACCACCCCCAAGAAGAATCTGAGTGTAAGAGCATAGTTGCCCTCCAGATCTCGAGACTAGAAATAGCTCGATAGCCCTCCTGATGCCTTGGTCGGGCTACCACCCCCAAGAAGGATCTGAGTGTAAGAGCATAGTTGCCCTCCAGATCTCGAGACCAGGAAATAGCTCGATAGCCCTCCTAATGCCTTGGTCGGGCTACCACCCCCAAGAAGGATCTGAGTGTAAGAGCATAGTTGCTCTCCAGATCTCAAAGTCTAGGAAATAGCTAAGTAGCCCTCCTGATGTCTTGGTTGGGCTATCACCCCATATAAAAAATATAAAAAAATAAAACATATATATATAATAATAATTGCTTTCGTGTGCAGGATCAAAATCATCATAATTCCCTACACGAATCTAATTGTTCCTACAGATGCTACCCTGGATCCCATTCAAGACCAGAAATAAAATAAAGTTCTCAAAAGCGATTCGATTTCTCATTAAGGACAAGGGGAGCCTATCCCCCGATAAGGCTACATCCACCAAATGGGGAGCTCAACCCCCGAACTCGGGCTACAAAAAAAAACTGATAAGGGCAAAACGGGGCGCCCACCCCCTTTTTTGGGCGATCAAAAACAAGTCACGATGAACTGCTTCAAGCCATGGGACTCTCTTGGCTCCCTTCCGATGGCCCTCCTTCTTCTTACTGATCTCCGCCATCAACCCCCTCTACAGATAGCTGTCCATCTGGGTTATCCTCACCGACCGCTCCTCCATTTAGAGGCTTCATCGGTTGATCAGCAGGATCTTCCTCCAAAACCTCATTTATCACGTCCATAACCTCATGCGGGATAGCCGCGTCAAGAAGGGCAGCCATAGACCCCGTCTGGCTCCTATCGACCTTCATCTCTGTTAAAGGGGGATCCTCAGACGGGCTCCTAACCTCTTCACCAGCTCCCGAATGGTCCTCCTCGGATCGAGAGGACATCACTTTACTGGAGGACTCCCAGGACCTGAGGTGGTAAAGGTAGGAAGAGAGAATGGAGGATCTGTCAGAGCGGGCTGTTTCCCAGCTCCTACTGGGCTCGAAAGGACCACTTTGTCGCCTTCAGGGCGAGATAGCTCGGCCGCCTTGAGCATTATTTCTTGTCTATCCCAGCCAGCAGTGGATGACAAATCAAAGGGAGGAGGAAGAGCTTCTGCGGCCTAAAAGGAAGCATAGAAATACCCGACGCTGAAGGAGGTCTCCGCATCAGCTTGCAGCTTGGTCACCTGAGTAATCAGAGACTGGTTCTCGAGGTCCAACTTCTTAGCCTCAGATCTCCAGGAATCTAGCTGCCTAGCCCGCCGGAGAGATTGAGGACGCTCCTGATCATAAGATTGCTTCATCCTCTCATGATCGCAGCGAAGCTCAGCCATCTCGACCTCGACCTTTCCCTGGCTGGAAGTCACCTCTTCCACTAAAGACCGAGCCTGCTTGAGCAGTTCCCCGGCTTTCTCGGCTTCAGCTTCGGCTTTTGTAGCCCGGTCGCGGAGGAGGGCTACCTGCTGGCCCATCGCAACATTAAACTTGAAGGCCTACAAAATACAGAACCCGAGTTAGAAACTGAACGAATTAACAAGAATAGCACGAAAGAAATACAATTACCTCAGCTAAAATAGCAGACCCATTGGTTATAAGGACATCCACAAGCATGGAAGCCATCTTGGAGATCCCGCCACCCGAACAGGACGCTATGAATTGCTCCAGGACCTCATCCCGCCCTGTTAAGCTCGATTGAGGCCGGGAGCGGCTGGAAGGAACGTTTACGACACCTTTCCCAGAAGCGACACCTTTCCCAGAAACCTCCGAAGCTTTGGTTGTTGGAAGCGCAGCGAAATCAGGTGTTTGAGTCAAAGGGGTAGCAACTTTAGCGGCCACGGCCGAAGGGATAGAAGCAGCCGGGCCAACCACCTGGGGAGCTTTACCCAAAGCCCGGAAAGCCCGCGAAGCAAGAGTGGCCATCTTAAACCCAGCCAGAGAGATAGACGAAGCCAGAGCAGGTTCGACCCCAGAGGTGGGAAGAGAAACTCCACCTTAAGGGGAGCGTGAGACGTGACGGGTGGCTGGTTCCACGACAAAAACTGTGAATAAGCAGATTAAAAAAGAAAATGTTAGAACCAAGCTGAGTAATAAGGCGAAGCAACTCAATGATACTTACGAGGAATAGCGTCTGAAATCCTCAAATATTTGTTCACCCTACGAGGATCAAAAGCTTCAGCAGTAGGGAACTTCGAATTCAAATAATTCCGGGCTAGAATAGCCTTTAAAACGACTTCGGACTCAGAAGGCAGGGAGTCCCGGTCCCATGAGGGCTTGTCACTGAAAGCCATGGGAACCTCGAATTCATGCCCTCCGATGAAAACCGAGCTCCCCCAGTCATCCCCCGCCAGGATCAATTCTTCTTTCCACGCGGGGTCCATCTTCGAGGTACCAGGAACGATGAAGTTAAGCTTGTTATTGGCCTTGGCATAGAACTGGCCTCGAGGAGCCCCAGACAGGCTCCCAATCTGGAAGAGATAGGCCAGCTCCTCTGCACCCGGCTCCCTCGTCACCTTACTCATCTGGCATTGTTCCCTCCATAATACAAGGAAACCAATCAGATGCCTCCAGAAGCCAGGCGTCAACTAGAGGGGAGTGAGCTGGATGGCGTTGAGAGCCCGCCAAAGAGTCGGATGGAGGGGAAGCCTGACCCCGTTCTCAAGAGCGGCCACATGAATCGGAAGCACGCCTTTAGGGGGGTTGAAGAACTTGTAATTTTTAGGAGGCACCGAGATGGATACGCTGTCGGGGATGCCAAACTTTGACCTCAAGCGGTCAATTGACACCGGGTCAACAGTGGAATCTGGGACAACCTGGAAATCGTAAGGAGGAAGCCTCTCCACAAGGGGACCAGGAGCCGAGACCCGACGCTCCCTCGCGGCGCCACCGTCCGCTTCTTTGTCAGAATCTTCGTCGACAATATCCAAAGGGTGGTCAGGATGGTTGGAGAACCCAGTCCCGATGGATACATTCCTACTCAACCGCCGACGTTGCGAGGTGGGCGGGGAATCGTCACCGTCAGAACTCCTCCTAGCCCGTTTCCCCAGAGTAAAACTGATGACCTCCTCGCCGTCGATTATGGAATCAGCTGAGTCGATACTGTTTTTCGACATTATGAAAGCCAAAAAGGATGAAGAATGAAGAAAGAAGCAAGCTTGGAGGAAAAGCTATGGAAATATTTCTCAGCAAAAAAATTTTTAGCTCGAAGAGATGTGAGGAAGATGAGGAGGAAAATAAACATATATATAGGCAGGAGGGCAACAGCACGAGCTACCGAGATACTCATTTGGTAACGGCAAAAAATCTCGGGGACTACAGTAACGTAAACCGGATTAAACTCAAAAGCGGGCTAATCATCTCACGCCACATCACTTACGCAGTTAAGAGGAAGATCTCCCCAAGATTCTGGTAACGGTAAAAAATCTCGGGGACTGCCGTAATGCAATCAGATTAATTCGAAGATAAATTAGTCGTCTCGCATCACGTCACTCAAATGAAGAAATTTCCCCAATATTTCGGTAACGGTAAAAAGAGGAAGATTTCCCAAATAAAGTAAAAATATGACCCCAACCCCGAGCTCGACGTCTGGTGTTCAAGTCAGAGGGGACTTCTGTTAATAGCCAAAATTGGCTAAGGACCAAAGGAAAATTTTCCACCTCCTAGACCTGGTTCCATACCCGAGAGTTTCCACCAGGAGACCTCTCTATCCAGAGCCGAACTACGATACCACCCCAAGAACAAGGACGGGCTCCGGAAACATCCGGGATAGAGCCCGGAACGATCAGATCTAGCTCGCACCACCAAAACTAGAAGCTCCCTGAAGTCGAGGTCACCTCGCAAATGCTCCAGAGACTCGCCTGTACCTTGATTGACACAGAAGAATGTCCCTAGAAGGCCGCACCTAGCTTCGAAAGGTCAGGGGAAGCCACACCTAGCTTCGAAAGGGTCAAGAGAAGCCAGATCTGGCTCCAAGCAGGATGAAGGAAGGCCACACCTAGCTTCGAAAGGTCCAGGAAAGCCACACCTAGCTTCGAAAGGTCAGGGGAAGCCACACCTAGCTTCGAAAGGGTCAAAGGAAGCCAGATCTGGCTCCAAGATGGATGAAACTTCTCAGATATCAAGGTCAGAACACTAATCAACCTCACTGGTTGGTGCACCACAACATGCCATATTCAACGACCTCTATAAAGGATCATGCTGAAAGGATACGAGGGATACACTGAATCACATCTAGAAACGTTACCTATATGCAGAACAAGTAATAGAATCCAAAAAGGAAACAAACTGATCTCTACCACGATACTCTCAATTCGGCAAAGTCAATGACATTAAAACGAGAAATCCCGCCCGATAAGGAGGGGAGAGACTGAGAAAATCAAGGGGAGAATCAGTTGGTGTGACCTACAAACTATGTATAAATAGAAAAGAAAGAAAATGAAAAAGAGGAGACTACTATTCGACAGGCATACGACAAACACTCAACTATACCCTAGAGAGAAATTTGTATATCATACACGTTCAATAAAGAAAATATTATTATTCTCTTTTGGATGTTAAATTGTATCATTGTTCTTTCATTGTTCTTTATCATTTCGAAACACATTGTTGACATATAAGATCAATCTTGGCCACCACCTACGTGGTAGTGGTCTTGAGGGTGTTAACTGAGATTTCTCACCTTGAGCAAAATTTCCGTTAACAGATTCACACATATATTCAATTTCACATATGTTGATAAAGAGTGTGCCTAGGAGTCTGAGAGAAATCTACTGAAATCCAGTGAGGATTAGAGTTAAGGCGAATTATATCCATGCATTCCAGTTCAGAGTCTTTGAAACTTTGAAATTATAGTGTAGGATTCATTTGTGCGCTATTTCATATCGAATGACATTTTGTTATTTACTACTCAGTATCTTTCGCATTGATCTCTTCATTCACATGTATCACAATAAAAAATCGTTTGAGAATTTGGCTCTCAAACCCTTTTTAGGAGTTTATTTTTGCTAATTTCTTTTAGTAGTTTTGCTCGAGGGCGAGCAAAGGTTAGGTTTGGGGGTTTTGATCGCTCTAAGTTTGTATGTTTTGAGCGTCTAATTCATCCCTTTTGTGTCCGTTTTTCAGACATTTTTGTCTTTTAATTATCTCTTTGAGTTCTTTGCAGGTATTTTTGTTATTCATGAGCAATTTAGGACTTGATAAGAATATAAAAGAAAACGAAGTTAAAATTGTTTCTTTTGGAACAATCTGCGAGTTCCACCTCACATAAACAAGTCGCAGATCATGTCCAGAAGACTCTGGCAATTCAAGATGCCACATTGGTATAGTAGAATAATACTGCGAGTTACAACTCACTGACCAAGGCGGCAGATCGGAGGCAGAGGTCACTGCTAGAACACGATTGCAAGTTCGACCTCGCAGAAGAATCTAGCAGTTCAGTTCCAGAAAAGACTGTAGCATAAGACTGCGAGTTTAACCTCGCAGAAGCATCCAGCAGATCATCACCTTAAGACGCTGCGAACAGTGCATTATCGATATCGCAGATTGAAGTCGCAGTACAAACACGTATGAAGATCTGCGAGTTAGAACCAGCAGAATGAAGTGGCAAATCATGAGCCGACTTAACTGCGACTTGACACTTCGAGATCTAAGTCACAGAATATGGTCGCAGAACCCATTCAACGTCACCTTGCAAGTGAGTCTCATCCAAAACTTTTCCCCATTATATAAAGACATTTATCTTTCCAGAAAGTGTGTGTGATCTTTTTTAGCTAAAGTTAGAAACACCCTTTTTACAATCACTTTTTCACTTTGATCTTGTACTTTAAATTAAACACTTTAGATTTCATACATAGAGTTAGAATCTTCTATTTAGTGGTGTTATTAGTATAATTTGAAGAGATAACACATCAGCATAAACACCGTGTTAACAAATGTCAACAACATTGAACCAACCTAAAATGATCAGAAAATAACCCCACAATACTGATCAAAGTTACTCAGGTGATGGGCTGGAAAAACCCGATCAAGGTAATCAAATTGATCTAGTTAGTAAGAAAGCAATCGGGTGTAGATATCTTGTCGGGGGTGAACGAGATCTGATCGGGTTTGAAATATGGTCGACTAAGAGACACTGTGGACAATGTTTAGATACAATCAGATGCTTAGCATGTTGATAACATTATTACGACTCCAATACGTAAAGAAGAATCCTCCTCAAATAAGGTTGCAAGAAGCATACTCAGATAAGGAAACAGATTTCGTTAAGAGTTATCAGAGCTCAAAATAGGCAAAGTCCTGATACGATTAAAATGACTCCAACAAGTCAGAACTCTATTAAACCACTTCCACCTTTCTTTTACTTGCATACAAATAATTAGGGTTCTTTACATGTATAAATAGATCTTAAAAATACCTAACAAGGGTTCACGAATCATTAGATATTCAAGAGAGCAAGTAAGGTTGAGTGTGTAATCTTATTATTCATAGTGAATTTTTTTCCTCGCCGTCGCCGGCAACCGTGGATGTTTCCCCATCTTGGGATTTTATCACGTAAAATCTTGTTTGCATGATCTTTTTATTCTTCTTGATTCATTATACGATTGTTAGTTCTACATACCTTGTGTGACGCGTGATCGACTTTACGTAATCTAAAAATCACCATCAACAAGTGGTAAGTTAGATCTACTCTTTGACAATCAAGCAAGTTTTTGTTGATCAAGCCAGAGGGGAGCATCAAGATTATCATGAGTTTTCTTTATCTTTCTCTTTACTTGTATTTATTTGATAATGAGTGACTAAATCCTTTTTGTTGAGGATTTGATGATTTTATATATGTGAACACTTTTAGTAATGATCTATTCTATCTCTTTATCTAATTGAGTTTGCACTTATGCTTAAAAGAATTGCATGTTGATTGTTGGGTATGAATACTTAGCATCTAATCATGAATTGTGTGTATAAATATTGGATCTATCTCTTGGTTGACTAATCTTGAGTAGGTTATACTTGAAACTCTTAAACATAGATCCTTAATTGATAGAAAGTAGGTTGTGAACTTTGTTATCAGCATTTTGCACCATTATCTCCTCAGCATATTTTTATAATTTTTGAACTAAACATTTTACAAGCAATTTCTCTTTACTTTAGCATAATCTTTAGTGAGTTATACTAAGATTAATCACCAATAGAACGCACACTAAGTTTCTTCGTGGGAACAATACCCTTTTCTTTTGTCCGTTATACTCGACAGTGATTCGTACACTTGCGAAGGGTTAACTAGACTCGTGCACTCCATTTCATTTAGTTTTTAGAGCATCCTTAGTTTAGAGATACGCTCGGAGTGGGTCAAGTTTGACTAGGTGTTGTTGTTGAATTGGTCCATTTGGTTATTACTTGGATTAATCCATTGATTGTTTGAACTTCCACCGACTTGATTGTTGAATGGTCGGTTGTTGAAACCTTGGTTTGAGAACCCTTGAGAGTTGTTGTTATTGGTCCACGAGAAGTTTGGGTGATTCCTCCACCCTGGGTTGTAGGAATGGGTATAAGGGTCGTTTCTTGGTCTTTGAAATCCTATAGCTTGGGCTTCCTCTTGGCATCCTGAAAATCCATCTCTACCAATGAACATATCACCCATCACTCCATCTCCCATTACTTGATTTACACTTTGAGGTTGCTTTGTCATTGTCTTCATGAACTCTTTGATTGATTGTAATTCCTTGGTCATTCTAGACATCTCAATCACCACATCGGTGCTTGAATCAACCTCATACTTGCCTCCTCTTCTCCCATTATATGTCCTTTGGTGCAAATTCTGTGACAAGTTCTCTAGAATCTCATAAGCTTCAACTACTGTCTTGCCCGCAATGGTGCCTTCGCATGTATTGTCTACTAACATCTGAGTGATAGAGGTTGTTAAGTTTTAGATTTGTGTTGGTTTGATTCCATAACAAAATGCTCTTTGTTTTTATTGCTTAGTTGCTTAGTTGATTCGAGATTGGATCAAGCTTCAAATAAGAAATGCAACTTCGCATGCAAAGTTCGTCTTCAAGAGGAAAGATGCTTACTTGGATGCTAAGGTATCAAGATTTTTTCTCCTCCTGCAAGGCATAAGCGCACACGAACATATTGCATATATTTTTGTCCCTAAATCGTTGTGCTTAATTGGTATAACACATTCACACATATATTGTTGTATGCACATGCATTAGATTTAATTTGACAACTTTTGTAAAATTGCATGTTCTAGGACTATCTCTAGGAAATAGCATACATATGTGTTCTTGTATTTGTTTGTTCATGATTTATTGTTATTAGACTTGAATATTTTCTCATATTATTCCTTATTAAGTTCCGAACATTTCGGTTACTCATTCATAAGTTTTCGAGTTCCGAGTTGGAAGTTACGAAACTTTTCATGTGTTTGTTATCCATGGTCTTCATTCTTATGTATTGAGTAGAATTACTAATTTTTGGTCAAGGTTTCATAGGCGTCCATGTCCGTGAGAGAGTTATGGTTCGTAATCCAAAAACGGATTCAAATTCGGAGGCCGGAGGCCGAAGAACTGCCGAAGAATGCAAGAGGAGCGTGAAAGGGAGTAAAAGGGAAGTGGGATGGTAAATTGCCAAAATCACCCCTCCCCCGAGATGGCGCGTGGCCATCTAGAGAAGGCCACTCCCCTACCCCCATAGAGGCCACGTGCCTCCTCGGGGAGCTGAGGTGGCGAGATATCAATGGCTACATCATCTTCCTTTCATTTATGTTCAAAAAATATGCAGAATTCTTTACAACTTGTCCAATTTTGTTTTAGTCATCTCTCTCAAATCAACCCCGATTTTAGATTTTCAAAAGCCAATATTGTTGGTCTTGAAGAGAGGAACAAGTTCCAAGCATTTTTACAGTCAAATGATATCTAGGTTTTTCACGGTGATCTAATCTCAATTCGTGTATTCATCATTTGTAAGTGAATAATCTTATTTACATTTCTTTTGTGATCAATTTGTTGATTCTTCCTATTTGATTAAAGAAAATTATTTAGAATGATTTTGATTCAAATTTTAGACTTGTTTAAATGATTTTCAAAATTAGCTTTTGTGATTTTTGATTGAACATCTTTTAGCTAATTTTGAAGAACATAAACTTAAATCTAGAATAACTTTGTGATTTGATCTTGATTGTTGATTTCTAGGTTTTAGTCACATGTTCTAGAACTAGTTTATTTTTATTGTGATCTCTATCATCTAAATCTAGTTCTTGCTTTGTTGAATATTTTGTTGATTTAAAGTGTTAACTTAATCACTTGATTTCAAAACTAGATTTGTGCTCTTTGTTGCAAGCTTGGTATTCTAGCTTTGATTGACATGTTTAGGTTTCTAGATATTTTTGTGAATGATTTTGAATGCCTAATCTAGATCTCTAATCACATGTTTATAAGAATTAGTTATATTTGCTTGTGAGCTTGATTTGTGCAAATCTAATTCTTCATAGAGTGTGTTTGATCTACTTGCTCTATTTGCTTGTGATTGCATCATGTTTGCATCATGATTGCATGTGTGCACTTCACTTAGATCATTGTCTTGCATAAGGTGGAAGTCTCTTGTTGAAGTGAGTGAAGCTTTGACTTGAGCAAGAAGACTTGGCTAGGAAAGTGTTCCGGATAGCAAAGCAAGGAGACTTAGTTAGGATCGGGGTAATCCGGATAACTAAGCAAGGAGTCTTGTCTAGGGTCGGGAGGATCTGGATAGGCAAGCAAGGAATCTTCCTAGAGACGTGACCGTCTTGGATAGGAAGTTGCTTGCTAGAGGTGTGATAGTCACATCTTGGATAGGAAGTAGGCAAAGTGGTTCTTAGAGAGTGTATCATGTGTTGATTGCTTTTTAAGTGTGTATCTCTTATTTGTCATAGTGAATTGCGGTTTTCCAGTGGTTGTGGATTCAACCAGTGGATGTTTCCTCTTTTGAGGTTTTACCACGTAAAAACATCGTGTGTTGATTTTCACATTTTTAGTTTCTTTACTTACATTAAATTGTATTGTTTTAACACTTGCTTGATTGAATTCATATTAACTTGTTAAAGCAATTCACTTGTTAAATTCTCTAAGTGTGCATAAATTGGTTGTGTGAAAAAGAAGTGCGAGAATTTGGGCATACACCTATTCACCCCCCCCCCCCCCCCCCCAAGGTATATTTTACACAATAAGTGGTTAAGGGAATTTCAATTGGTATCAGAGCGGATGTCTATAAGTAATTAGATAGATCCATATTATAGTGTTTGTGTTGTGTTTTGTTTTTGTGAGAAAAAAAAATCATGATTGATACTATGGGTGATTCGATGCCGAAAAGTGCTTCTAGTGCTAGGCCTCCACTCTTGAAAAGTGGTAACTACTCCTTTTGGAAAATTATGATGAAATCTTACATTAGATCTATGAGAGATGTAGAAGAGGAAGAGGAGTTCTCAGATGATCGTGAATATACTAGCAATTACATTGCTCACTCTATTATTTATGAAGGAAGATTTGAGGATAATAGTGAAGACTCCTCAAGTAATGAGGAAAGTGAATACTCTTCAAGTAGTTAAGATAGTGAAGTCTCCTCCATTCATGAAGAGATCGAAGCTTCCTTCAAATCATGAAACAACCTTCAATGACAAGATCTTTCAACTACTAGTGAAAATATCAAGAAGAATGATGAGAACAACAAGTTGATTACCTACATTAACTTGTATAGTTTTAACACTTGCTTGATTGAATTCATATTAACTTGTTAAAGCAATTCACTTGTTAAATTCTCTAAGTGTGCATAAATTGGTTGTGTGAAAAAGAAGTGCGAGAATTTGGGCATACACCCCCCCAGGTATATTTTACACTATAAATGGTTAAGGGAATTTCAGAGGTAAGTCCACTATAGAAGGAAGAAACCTTCAACTTATCAGGGTACATATGTGGTGGGCATTGGACAAGCAGTATTTGAAATCTCTCCCAAGCCTTATAGAAAGGCTCTCCATCTTCCTCACTAAATGCAACAATCTTCACTCTCAACTCCTTAGCCTTGGATGTGGGGAAGAACTTGTAAAGAACACTTTGCAAACATTTTCCCACGTGGTAAGAGATCTCGGCCTCAACACCATGTACCACTGCTTCATTCTTTCCTTGAGGCAATACTGAAAGCATCTCATATGTAACCAATCTCTGGTAAGAGCTTCTTGAAGAGCCAATATCGGAAAAGTTTCTAAAACTACGTTGTATTCCTTCACAAACTATAGGCAGTTTTCCGATGGAAGTCTGAAAAAGAAAAGAAGCAAACTGATATGCATCCCCTTAAGCTTATACTGCCTAGTGAGATTATCTAGTACTATCTCTAATGGTTGATCACCGATGGTGGGAAATGCATACTCCGCCATTGTAATCCCACAACCCAGATGGTCTAGAGAACCAGATGGTGTCTGTTCTTCCATATCTTGATTTGTCTGATTTTTCTCGAACTGCCTAGCTATCCTACAAACAAGATTGATATCGTTGTTAGCTAGGAACAGAAAACCTCCATGTGAATGACGTCCGTGCATGAAACAGCAAAAACAAAAACAACCAACGAAGTATAAACGAAACTAATAAAAACTAAAATAGCTAACTAAACTATGAATAATAAACCTAAATCTAACCAACACTATACACGCTGATCCCCGGTAGCGGGCCCAATTTGAACAGGCATTTGTCATGAATGCAAGTCAAAACATATTTCTAAAAATGCCTCATAAGTAGAGGTGTCAAAAGGGTCGGGCCGGGCTAGCCTGGCCTGAAATTTTCGAGCTCATTTACTATACGGATCGAACTCGGATTCGGGTTTATTACTGTACGGATCGGACCGGGCCGGATCTGAGATTTCTCACAAGCTGCTAAGATCAGCCCTCAAGCCCAATATCTTAAGAGCCGGGACGAATCGGATTTGGGCCCAAACAGACCTATTCAAGTTTGTGTTTTTTTTAAAATAGAATTATTTGGATGCCCTTGCCTAGATTCGAACCAGTATCATGGTTTTGCATCCAAACCACAACTACCACCACGCTATTACAGTTGATTGGTAACATGTGTTAACTTTTATATATATTACATAAAATTTGGGCTTTTATAAAATTAAGAATTTTAGTGTAAAAGGTAAGATTCGAACAAGTGACCTACTTACTCACATAAATCACTTTCCACCAAACTATAGATAACAACTGGTCATTTTGCTCAAATTTATTTATATATTACATATTCATAAACCATTATATCTCACCACAAATAAGACCTGTTAACATAAAGTTTATAATTTCTTTCCATTATTTGGTAGTAGTATTTTTATTAAACAAATATATATATATATATAATAAATTATCTAATGTTCGGGCCGGACTTGTTAGGTTCGAACCGGGCTCGGCTCACATAGTAATTTATAAAAGCCCAGTCCAAATTCGGGTTTTAAAATAATAGACCCAGACCAAATTAGGGCCTCTACAGTAACGGGCCGGGTCAGACCGAACCCGGGTTGAACTCGAACCGGACCGGATTTATCCGGCCATTTTGACACCTCTACTCACAAGCTTACAAGTCCAAAAGACGAGTATAGCGACAAGCTAGGTTCGTTCCACATAGAATCGGAAGGTAGTGTTGATCAAATTGTGAAAATAAAACTAGTCTAGTGCAGAAATTTAAAGTCCAATAGTTTTATTTGAATTACCAACTACAATTAGCAATTAAAATTAACAAATAATAAATCTAAATTAATAACTAGAGATTAACAAGAAAATGTTTTGTGAAAGTATGAGAGGTTATTAAAGAGTCAATGCAATTTGTGAATAAACCATGTGTGAACCAATTAAACTTCAGTAAGCCATTATCCAATCAATTAGGGTCAATCTATTCTTCTGTGTGGCTTAAGGACACACCTAAATCTCAACTACAATTCAACTATGATGTTTAGCTTGAATGTAAAGAAATTGCTTTTAAGTTTGATAGATTTAATGACCAAGATAACTAGAAGCGATGTTCTCCTAATACATCATTCTCATTCAATTAAGCGTAGATTCAATATAACAAGATGTTTGCCATATCAAATCCTCATGTAAATTCAACATCCAACTTGAGTCAAAGAGTGATGTTCAAATTAAAACAAGTAGATATCAAAAGCATTAAAAACCTTGAATGAGACCAATTTGATTGAATAATAATAATATAAGTTTGGGGGAACACCCAACATTCAAACACTCATTACATTGACCCCCAAAATGGGTTTAGCTACTAGTGGAAATACAAAAGAAAATCAAAGAAGAGAAGTAGAGAAAACCCATGATGTGTAGAGTTGACTTTTTCCTTCAAGCTTCTTCTTCTTCTCCAAAGAGTTGTTAGGATTATGCTCAATAGCAAGAGTGTAATATTGTAATTGACAATCTTTTCATATAAATAAAGTGATTTCTGATTCTGCAAAATCTTATAGCATTTATAATTATAATTGTCAAGGTAAATAATCATGAGGTCAAAAGACTATGAGATATGAAGAATTGTTTGTACATCCGGATATGTATGAGGTAGACACAATTCTTTAGTTAGTCTTGAATAACGTTCACAACTTAAGTTAAAGGTTGGGCACCTCTATCTTGATAAAGTTGTAGAATTCTTTTACTAGCATTTGAGTGGGATCAAATGAGTTATGATGAGTCTAAAATCATCGAAAGGTTTTCGAGTAAAAGAATCTAGTGCACTGGGTGCATTGAACTGGATCACAATGATATACTTTATCTAGAACCGTCACTAGATATAAGTCTTTTCATTATCAGGACAATCGGAGAGTCTATCTAAATCCTGAGATAAATGATGGACTTATGGTTGCAAGTGTTATCATTTGAGCTATCAATGAGTACGATTATATAGCATAGTATATCCTCGATAGTTTGGTGGTATTCATTTGTTAATCGATAGAGGACTTCATTTATAGATATGGATATCGTGGCTCCATTTATTAAATGAGAGTATAGTATCATCATATGGATGTTTTGAGGTATTGGATATTAAATCTCAACGTTGAGTTTTCAATAATGATTATTGAAGACATGGCTTCTGGACAAGTCAAAATATCCAAGTTCAAAATGTGGTCATATGAGGAAATATGGTAACTTGGAGAGCTATAAGCGGTCTATGAGTTCTTGGCGATTACTGATATTATTCACGAGGATACACCATCTCCTATAAGATTGTCTAGGGTATGAATGAGAAACATCTCCTTATTCTATCTTTATTTAAGAGTTCAATTTTAGCTCTTTAGTGGAATGAGTTAAAATTAATAGATCAGACCTAAGTGAATCATTTGTTGATTGTGATTAGGTTATGTCTATTGAAGCTTAAATTTAGATAGCCCGCCAAGATCCACAATCCACACGTACTTGCATGGATCACTTGATATATTCTACCGGACCAATTTATGGGTCCATCTAGAATTGCATTTAATATATTAAGAATATAATATGTCTATTATTTATTTAATGGGCTGCACTATTATATTAATATATTAAAAGGAGATATGTAGGCTTGTTTCTTTTAATAAGAATAAGTATGGTTCACATGTGGGCTTTTATTTAAAGTCTAATGGATTAAATAAAATAAGAAAAATAATATTGGGCCCATATATATATGGTGTGGGCGGCAAGGCTAAATAAAATAGCCCAAGATATTATTTTATTTCATTGTTTTGATTAAATGGGAATTAATTAATTATTTAATTAATTAATAATTTAAATCAAAATCTTTTCCTGATCAGTAAATTAAATACTATGTGTTGGATTAGGGTTGGAATTCTTTTAAGTGATAGGAGTCCTAATGTGGTAAGGATTAAGTCCACATACACTCCTTATTATACAAAGAATTCGGCCACCACTAGTCCTACAAGGGTTAGGATTCTTGAATTGATAGGAATTAGGGAAAAGGATAATTCCTTTTCAAGTAAGGAAATTAACCAACCCTAGATTTCCTATTCAATGAATTCGGCCAACCCTACTTGGTGAAGGAGAAAATTCGGTCAACCTATAAATATAAGGTTATGAATTTTCGGCCATCAAGAAGCAAAATAGAGAGAGATTTTTGTTTGTTTTGAAAATAAAAATCCTACTCTATACATATAGATTTTCGGCCAAGAGAGAAAAAGAAAATAAGTTCTCATTCGATAGTGCACTTACAAGCCTTTAACATCAAAAGGTTTTGCGCACACTTTCGATTTAGGGTTACGAGAGTTTCAATCATATTGATTGTGAATTCAAAAGTGACCGGAACTATTTTTTTAGGCTCTTGGTGTTTTACTATTGAATATCAAGATCAGAAATTTCATACATCCATTCTAAGGTAAGCAATTCAAAGAAAAAGGGAGACCACGCTCCTAGGTGATTCACGTATGTGCTAGGATTGAAGATCTTGCGGATTACCATCGACGTAAGTCAATCGGATCACGCGACAAGAGGTATTTAACTCTAACTGTATATTTGAGTTTAATTAATTAAAGGGTTAAGGTTCAAATCTTTAGAAAAATTTTAAACTATACGAAAATTATTTTTTTGCCTTCCGCTGCGGTTTTAAGCAATTTTTCCCTACAAGAGTTCCAAATGTGCAGTAAGAGATTGGGTCTGATTGGTATGGTGAAATAAAGAGGGATAGATGTGTGTATATATGATTTTGGTGATGGAAATGGTGATGTAAGGGTTGAATGAGGTTGAATGTGTAGAGAGAATACTCATAGATCTAGGGTTATGGAATGGTGAGATAAGGATCTGTAGAAAATGTCTATAAATGGGGTATTTATATGAATTGCTAAAAATGGGTCTGATTCACGTCATTGTGCTGACTCAGGCAAAAATCGGCGGTCACAAACTGCCGAGTGGCTTAAGTGTCAAAATCTCTCGAAACATTCGGCTGTCGCTAATCGTTGAATACCATGGAAAAACCATGGGACTAGCTACGCTAGCCACTTGAGCCACAGAAATCCATTATATGAAAAAAAAAAAAGTTACACCCTCAAGTGATACACTGACTCTCACTCTAGATAACATCAAGCTATGGACATTAACAGTGGCCACTCTTGGTTCATTCTCTAGTGATATCCTCTGATCTACTACTCTTGGCGTGAGCACCTCCTATTCTACCCGAAGGCCTTTTATAGTAGCACTTGGCTATGCTTGTCAAACAACCCTTGGTTGCAAGACTTCACTTGCATGTGCAACTACCACATGTAGCCACAAGACTTTGACTCATTAAAGAGAATTAAAGTCTAAGTGAATATAAGACAATATTCTAAATGCAATAAAATGCAAGACTAAACACTATATGCTTAATTAGATGTTCAGATGCAAATCTATCAACCTAATTATCAAACAAGCCTACATGCACATACATGAGGTCTCAATTAGATGTAGAAAGATTCTAGCAACCTAATTGTCAAATAAAACTCACATAAATATTCATGAACTTGACTAGTTGCACAAAGCCAACCCAATCATCAACTAAACATACATGAACATTTACGGATTAGCTATCTAGGCATATATGATCTAATAATGCAAGCAATAATAAACAAACTCAATCATGCAATTAAGACTCATAAATATATATGTGCAATAAAGAGAGTCAAGGTATTTAGTCAAGCAATAAATACCTAATCTAGAGTAGGAGCGACAATAAATGATATTTAATGTAGTTGTAACTTACCTAGTCATGAAACCATGAAAACCCATGCTCAAATGATGATAGATGATGTTAGATGCTTATGGTTTTTGGGTTTAGAGAGTCAAAGATGCTTCCTTGAAGCTTTCTCTCTCTTTGAGCTCTAATCTCTCTCTCAAATATGATTTTCAGAGCTCTAAAATGGCTGGGAGAAAGAGATGAAGAATATATAGGAAGCCTTAGAAGAAATGACGTCGTTTTGAACAAGTTCTCAAAACAAAGCGTCAGACCGCGGTCTGTACGGCGGTACAGACAATGACCAGACCGCGGTGTAGACCGCGTATCGTAAGAAACCATCTTTTGGAATGCATCACGGTTGAGGCCGCTGTGAAGGTCAAGGTATGCATCGTGTAATCAACAGAGGGAACCTCTCTAGAGCGGACTGTAGTATGAACCGTTGCTCATGTATTGAGTGCCCACTGAGCTATCACCTATATAAGTCTTGCTGGGAACATCTGCGATATAAGCATAAGTACATATCGCGGTACATCTAGCGGACCAAGCTGCGATAGAGAGAAAAACTCTCTTTTCAACACACTAAACCACACCTAACCTATATGAATGGTATGCAAGTGTGAAGTGTGATGAAATACATAGATGCACATAACAAAAATACACAAATGCAAGATAAGTAAATATGCATGCAAGTGTGTATATGCACCTACTCTCTTCAAGAATCAAAGTCAAGTGATATACTTTTTGAAGCTCTTGATCTTAAAGTCATGGAGATGCTTGGAAGCTTACCTTGATAATCATCAAGAGGACCTAAGCTACCCATTACACGATCATCCCCAATATGGTTTGTCATGAAATAAGCCAATAATAAGATATAGGTCATTACATCTCTCTCAACCACAATTTTCATTACTCTAGTCTAACTACTAACACAAGTAAAAACTTGTTTTCTATTTTTGTCATGTATTTAACATTAAAGAAATTGTTTGGGATAATTTTATTTGGCCTGACACGTCAGCATAAGGCCCAGAATTTATGGAATCAAATCTCTACAACATCAGGCAACGTCAGCTCAACAAACCACATGTGGTAGTGGCGAATTGGGAAGCAAAGAGCAAGTCACCCATCAAAGAAACCAGCTCACCGGATCATCCCCAAATAGTGAATTAGCAAAAGCTCGCCACCTACAAAGCGAACAGAAGATACCCTCAATGTCATTGCTCTAACATGTCTTCCACACAATCTGGTCTTATATTAGGCTAGACAATTACCAACAATCCAGCAATCGACAAATCGAATAACAAATACGAAGATTCAGAAGATAACTCCAGCAAGGAATGAAGATCCTTATGAAAATACAAATAAAGCGTGTACCTAACAACCTAGAGGGGGGTGAATAGGTTTTAATCAAGTTAATTACCAATTTTTCTTGATTAATCAATATTTAAAAATTACCCCATAAACTAACATACAAAATCAAGTATAATATGCGGAAATTAAAAGATACTTGATTTTTACGTGGAAACCCTTCAACAAGGGAAAAACCACGGGCTATCCTTCTAGCCGCACCGATCCTTAAATTCACTATTGTAATGATGTTTACAATCTAGGTTGACCTCTAGTCACACCATTCTCGGTCACTAACCCACCACTACTACCCAACGGGACCTTATAGTGAATCCTTGATCACTTTGCTTGCCAACCACACATTGGTTGTAAGACTTCACTTGCTTGTGCACTACACCTTGTAGTCACAAGACTTAATTCTCAAGAAAAGATAAACAACCTAAGTGAATATATGAATATTCAAAATGCAATTTATGTTAGGCAACACTAAATGCTTATCTAGAGATTATATGATGGCAATAAGCACAAATCCTAGATATCAATGTCTATATGAATGCTCATAAAGACCTAACTAGATGTAGATATGCAAGTCTAAACTCTAGTTATCAAACAAATCCATGTCAACACAAGTTGTCACACAAAATGGCAAGGACAATAAATGCAATTGACAAATGCAATCAATGAATCCTAATTAGTTAGAGGGCAAATATGTCCTAAATGCAAGCTATCACAATACAAACTCAATTATGCAAAGGAACTTATAACAAGATGTAATAAATGAAGTCCTAGCATTTAATCAACTAATAAATGCAATAAAAATATCATCTTGGAAAGTTTAAACAAATAACAAAGATGGGATTTTTGTTTAACTTACCAAGTCAACTAAAGATGAAGACTCATGCCTTAATGATGCTTAATGATGCATGAAGGATGATGGGTTTTTGGTTTGGAGAGTTAATGAAACACTCTTGGAGCTTCTCTCACTAAGGGAAATATTTTCTCTCACTAAAAACCAGGTCTGAAGCTCTAAAAAATGAAGTAGGAGAGAAAGGAACATATATAAAGAATCCCTAAGTAAAACTACGACGTTTTGAAAAAATTGCCCAGTGCACGGGTAACTGCACGGGTAAAGGACTCATGCACAACCCATGTAGTTGACAAAACCAAGTGCATTTTTTGAAAGTGCATGGGTAACTGCACAGGTATGAGACCCGTGCACAACCTATGCAGAGTGAAGACGCAAGGATACCCATCCTCAGTGCACGGGTAAGGGACCCGTGCATAACCCATGCAAAAGAGAGACCCGACAAACAAGGGGCTCAAAACATGATCAAACGACATCCAAACCTTTCGAATAATATACCGTTGGAAAGGTATAGAAGTATAATTTTTACTCCAATAAACAAAACAAGATTTGGAGCAATGTAGAGAGATTTATGGTCAAATAAGTGAGCAAAGGTCAGATTTAGACAACAACAAGAATGCCCAAACTCATGGAAAAAACTATGTGACCAAAGACCAAAACAAGAGAGGAATGGGACATTCTCAATTGGTCACTCAATGCGCTAAAACAAGCACACCATCATGCAAGCGCCGACACAAGACAAAACCACACTTAAATCTAGAAAAGAAATGCAAGTGTGATTGCGAAAAGAATGCACACAAGAGCAATGAGAACAAATGCATGTAAGTGTGCGTATGTGTTCGCACCAACAAATGCATGTCAATACACATGCATGAGATGTGAGTATGTGCAACTAAACCTCTTCAAAGAGAATTAAGCACAAGTGAACTACCTCTTGAAGCTTATGAGATGACCAGAAGCATGTCTTCGAGAAAACCACACTTGGAGAACATATACTACATGTTACACAAACATCCCCAATGTGATTTTTCATGAAATAAGTCAATCATAAAAATGAGGTTCTTACACCTTACATCATAAATACACAAAGACTCGATTCACCAAGAATCTCACTTACGCTATCTTTATGATATGTGGTGCATTTTTTGAAATAAAGGGTTTGAGTTTCTGTTGGTACTCTTTTGGTTTCTGTTAATCCTAACAGATTGTCTTTGTTATTAAAAAAATTCAAATGGATGTTACTTGGATTTCGAATGTTAATGCTTCTACTGTGGTATGTGAAATTTTAGCCATAATCATCTATCTGTTTAGTAAGTTTTCAAAAACATATATACAGTACAATAGCAAATATTTTGAGCCCTTTAATCAAATGTGCCATATTATGACCAAGAAACAAAGTGGGATGTAGTGAATATGGTAGCTGCAAGCTATTAGTTTGCACGACAGAACACTCAAACCTAAGATGCAAAATAGATCACCAAACTTAATGTGTCTAGTTAGCAATTCAAGAAGGGGATTTCTAGTTGCATATCATTCTCCATCACTTCCAAATCAAGAAAAACTTTAAAATGTTGGAAAAAAAAGATATGTTAGGGTTTGTAAAATAGTGCATAGCAAAAAAAAGACACAAAAGAGGATAAAAACGTTGTTTTCTATAAAAAAAAAATAGTTTGTAGTGTCTTTAAAATTTTTTGTTGTTTTGTTTGGTAGTTTTTGTTCAGGTTAAAATTATCATTAATAAAAAAAATTAAAATGGAATGTAAATAGATAATTCGTGAAGTGTAAGGAGAAGCTCTCTTTTTATTTATTTATAATTATTTATTAATCTCTCTAAAATTATTGAAACTCTCAATCTCAAGACCAAAACAAGAAAGGGGTTTTAACTTTGAAGGGCACAAATTAGGGACGCCAACGAGTCGAATCGGGGGTGAATTAGCATTCCTCGTACCCGAAACCTGGTTGGGGCAAGGTGACCCATACCCGACCTGTGTCCTGAACATGTTTTTGATTTTCACCCGATACTCGAATTCGTTTGGGATTGGATGACCTATACCTGACCCAAACTGACCCATTTTATTCAACAACAAAAAAACGTTTAAACTATTGAATGTATAAATTTTATCATACAATCAATTTTTAGGACAAGAACTTAAATTTTACATCCAATCAAATTTAAAAATACACTTCAATTTAAAAATAAATACAAATCTATATAATATATAAAAGCTGACCCTCACAACGCCACGTGTCGCCGTGAGGGAGCTTTGAATTTAAATGCATTTATTTATTCGTTTCTATATATGTATATTATTAAGACAAAATGAAAGGAGTTTTGGATTTAAATGCATTCATATCTTTTTTTTAAAATATATAAATATATTCATTTATATATATATATATATATATTAATAAGGCAGAATGAATAGACAATTTGATTACAATTAATGTATTCATTTCTTTTATATATATATATTAATTAGGCAATATGAATAGACAATTTGATTACAATTATGAAAAACAATTATTTAAACTCTTCCTATATCCTTTTTTTAAAAAACATTTACAGCTTCCTTTCAAAATAAAAAATACAAAAACCCTATCATATTCTTCTTTTAAATAGACTTTAAGTTTATTCAATTAAACCATATAATCATAATAACCAAGATCTCTTGCATCTTCCTCGATTTTCTCTATAAAAACCACCAAAAATATCATATTTTTTTCCAACTCATTCCATTGACTTTCAACACCCAAACGGTGGGGTATTGGATGGTATTGGGAGGTGAGAGTAATTTCTACCAATTTTTTTAATATTTCGTTGAATATTTTAATCTATTAGTTTTTTTTTTACTATAATGATTGTCAAATGTCTCTTGCAAAAAGTTACATCATTCTCGGATATCATTTTCTTATCTTTCTGTTTATATATTTTATTTAGAAAACACTTTAGTAGTTAAAAATGTAATCTTTGATTGATTATTGTTGTGACGAATTTCGGTACCTTTATCATGTTTGTTTTGGTTAACAAAACATGAAATAATGAATTTTAACTTTGGCAGACTTGAATTTTCAATTAATTGTTGTTCGATATGCAACCCTTCAGTAAGGCTAGCATCCTGCTCATCACCACCAATGTTGGAAAACCATAGGACCGGTTGAGATTTGTGAGGTGCTCTGTACTTACAGATGATGGATTATAGACAAACTACTACTATAGATAAATATTAGGGTTGTGGTCTTTGGTTTTAAATCTAACAATGTATGCTTCTTTTAAAAAAAAATAAAGAAAATTGTATCTACCCAGATATTTTATAAGGAAATTTACATATACTTTTTATAGTTTTTTTTTCCTTCTATTTTTAACCTTTTTGTTTTCTTTTATTTTTGGTTTTTTATAATGTATTAAATATGCATTAAATGCACTATGATTATTTCCAAAAAATTGAATTTTAAATGATTATTAATACATATTTTTCAAAACAAATAAAATATCAATTGTAAATACCAAATTAATGGTAATCCGTTTGATACGGAATGAATGCTAAATATTAAAA
Organism: Dipteronia sinensis; assembly: GCA_033220585.1. NCBI lineage: Eukaryota > Viridiplantae > Streptophyta > Magnoliopsida > Sapindales > Sapindaceae > Dipteronia > Dipteronia sinensis. Next base: position 34,686,799 of record CM065638.1, read on the forward strand.
AAGATATCAATATTAATATATTAATATAACATAACAAAAGTTTAAAATAATAATTTTTAATCAAATATTAATTGTAAGATATTAAAAACATTAACTATTGCATTCAATTCAATTGATTCTTTTCTTAAATATATGAAATTCACTCATATTATTTTTTATAAATGGTAATAAATAAATATTTTTGTACAATAATAAATAAAAATAACTCCACTACTATTTACATCTCAATAAAAGTTTTCACCTTTTTTTATTTTTGTATTTAATCATATGTGAGAGGACACGTGAAAAATAAATAAAAGTAAGTTTATTAAAAAAATGGAATGTCCTTAGAAAATAAGTGTGGAAAAATAAATTAATTTATCAATAGACTTGGCAATAACCACCAGAGTTTAAAAAAAAATTGAATACTTCTATAACTATTTCTAGAATTAACGTTTTTATATATAAAAAAAACAAAATTATAAACCTCTAAACACACCCCAATTTACTCGAAAATACTTTTTTTATAAATGGTAATAACTAAATATTTTTAAAAATAAATTATAATATATATATATATATATATATATGTGTGTGTGTGTGTATGTGTGTAGAATAATCTAAATCTGATCATCAAAGATCTCAACAAAGCATGTGAATTGACAATTTGATTGCAATTATGAATATTAATTGTTATTCATTGTTTAAAAATCAATTATGGGATGGTAAACATAATTTATTAATTATCAAATTAATTACGAGATTTTCTCTTGATTACCTATTGATTTTATGATTTATTGATTGCCTCTTGATTGCTTTTTTTTAGGACTCTTGATTACCTCTTTATTTGTATATTATATAGATATAGAAATGGAGGGTTGTTTAATTTATTATATAGGTGAATTGAAAATTATTTATTGCATTAATTGAAATTTGACTGCTCTCTATCTCTTTAGTAATATATATATTATAAAAATTATTACAATTCTTTAAGACAAAAACCGTAAATTTGTATACTTTTTAAATTAATTATTTTTTAAGTATGCAAGTTATGACAAAAAAAAAAGAATTAATATACATCATCAATACAAAGCATTTGATATAAGATAATTGATATTTTAAAATTGTTAAGCTTTTTGAAAGTTTTTTTTATCAGGAAAATAATTGGAATTAATAGGCATTTGAATTTTGAACTCATAAATAAATAGATTGATTAGTACAACGTGACTTTGTTTTATACTTATTTAGTCCACAAAGTACCATATTCAAATAGTATTCTATCTTTTTTATATAAAAAAATCGAATTGCAATAAGTACTTTGACAAGTGAAATTTAAAGATAAAATGAACTTTTTTTAAATTTCAACTTATTAATCAACTTTTTCAAATGATGATCTGATCAGTTAAATACTACAAATTAAAATATTCCAATTGTTAATAAATTACCTATCCTATCTATTATTATTTTTAATATCAATTTCAATTGTAATATCAAAATAATGGTAATTCGTTTTGTATGGAATTAATGGTAAATTTTAAAAACATGTCAATGGTAATGTATTAATGATCATTTTTTTTGTATGTATTAAAATAATAAGTTTTAATCAAATACTAATGGTAACAAATTAAAAATATTAATTATTACATTCAATTCAATAGATTATTTTTCTAAATATATGAAATTCACTCTCTTTTTTTGGTAATAAATAATTTTTTTGTAAGATAATAAAATAATTATTGGTAATCAAGAGACAATCACGTAATTAATGGGATAGTAAATAAATTCTCTTAACCAATTTCATAATTGATTTTTAATTATTATGTTTTTTTAATTATTACATTATTTTGGTAAGTTTAAAAAATAAGCCATAATTTTTTCCCAACAAGCTATAAATTCTCATTATTCAGTTTTTTTAAGTATTGTTAATTGGTTGTAATATTTAAAAAAAAATATTGTTAATTAGTTATCTATATAATTTACATTATATTATTTGGTAAGTTATTAATTGTAATAATTTTTAATAATATAACTTTTTTCCTAAATCAAAAATCAATTGATAATCAAGAGGCAATCGCATAATTAATGAGATAATGAATAAATTCTTTTAACCAATCTCATAACTGATTTTTAATTATTAAGTATTTTTTTTTGAAGTATTACATTATTTGATCATTTTAAAAGATAAGCCATAATTTTATTTTATTTTTGTGCCAAAAAGACATAAATATGTATTAATTAGTTTATTTTTAAGTATTGTTAATTAGTTGTAATATTTCAAAAAAAAAAAGTATTGTTAATTAGTTATCTATGTAATTTATATTATAATATTTGGTAAGTTATTACAATCCCGAACCAAATCAGCACAATATGGTGTTATTTTATAGGCAAACAAAGGAAAGTTGACATGACGGAAAATGAAGAGTTTTGTAGTTGTTTACAAAAGAATTTTTTTTAATGAATATTAATGAAAGGCAATTGAAGCAACAAAACAGAAAATTTGTTGTTCACAAAGAGTTTTTTTTATTTTAAGAATATTAACATAAGTCAATTGAAGCAACAAAGATTTTTTTTTTTAAATATTAATGTGAAATTATGTATGATATAAAATGAAACGGTGAATAATGAGAAGAAGATAGAAACACTATAATAGCTATGGACATTAATGGAGTCAGCCTCAATGGATGACACATGGCATCAAGAGCTTTGTTATTACATATTATAGTTTATAGCCTATATGATGTGCGGACATTATTTATATTTTAAAATCTTTTCGTATTTTTTTTCTTTCAATGTAAAATTTACAACTTTTTAAGAATTAAAAAATTAACAATTTCGTAAAAAGTTAGATTTATTATTGAACTTAATATCATTTGAATCCATTTAAAAACCAATGTAAATAAATAAATTGTTATTATTGTTATTATTATACATTTGTCATGTATTAGAAATATAAAAATATAATTTTGGTCAATTCAATTAAATGATAGTATTTTTATTAGTATGAGAAAAGTTAACGCCACATGTTGACGTGAGGTAGCTTTGGATTTAAATTATTATTAATATTATCATCATCAATAGTACATACACTATTACTCTATTCACACTTACATATATTTAAGAATATTAATAACTATTTAAATTTCTTTTGGCATTCTTTTAAAAATTTTATCATATAATAATAATAATAAATGTGATAACGATTACGTTATATTGTTTTACGGTTCCCACACATCGTGCGGGATGCAAACTAGTAAATATTAAAACTTAAAGGTTTGCGTACAATTAAAATTTATATATAAACATTAAATTCAAACATAAAATACAATCAGACAAATAAATACAAATACAGTAGAACCCCTCTAAATTAATATTCTTGGGATCCACCATTGAATATTAATTTAGAGGGGTTATTAATTTGAAGAGTTTTACCTTGTAAAGTGTTATTTTATCTTAGAAAATATGTGAAGTAGGTTTTCTTGTTTAGGAAATGTTTCTTTTCGGGACTTCTCGTTTAATTGATTTTCTTCTTTAGGGAAAGTTCCTTTTTTTTTAGGATTTCTAATCACAATGGCACTGCTCATGGGAAATCGAAAGGTTTTGATTCTCCTTGACAATTGCACTGCCCATGTACCATTTACAGAGTTACACAGAGTTACCTAATGACATCTAACTCATGAACACCATAGTGCACTATCTTCTATTAAATTTGAAGAAAAAATGTGCTACATTCCAACTGAATATGATATCGTCTATAATATCACAATGCAGAATAATGATGATGTGGTTGAGATGGATGATGACGACAACGGCGATAATCGTGAGGTATCTAAAATCTCTATAAGTAAGGCTGTTGAAATGCTAAATTTAATTGAAATTTGTTGGTTATAACAAGAAGGTGATCACAATAGTTTCTTGAAGACAATTCAAAAGATGAAGGATGAAGTCAAACTATCAAACATGATGGTCTAGTGTAAACTAGTATCTTGAAGTACTTTTCTAGTTCTTGAATAATATGTCATATATTTTATACTTTTATGAAATTATTAATTTATGCGACAGTTGGGATCGAAACTTTACACTAGGTTTTAAAAAGAAATTATTAATTATTACTATAGAGAGGTTTATTAATTTTTAACACTAGCCCGAGTCGGGACTGAGATTTTTTATTAATTTAGAGAGGATATTAATTTATAGGAGATTAATTTATAGGGGTTCTACTGTATTAGAGTTTTGTTTTTCCTTTTATATTTTTAATACTTAAAAATAATAATATAAATATCGGATCAATTGGGACGGGTCAGGACATAATGGTTTGACCAATACTCGACTTGATTACAAATCGAGTCGCCCGAGACATGTTTTAAGTGCTCCTAACTCATCATAAACGGATCAGATACCCACCGATTTGGGGCGAATCGAGGATTTGTGGCATAAATAGAATTGATAAAATGGGCAGGGTTTTCTGATCCCGGAATTTATAGATACTTTAAAAACCGCTTCAGTCCTTGTTTGGTTGAGCTTTCTACTGACTCAAAAGGTCTACAAATATCTATTTGAGTTTTTTAGAGTTGTTTGGTTTGGCTTTTGAGATTGTCTATTTTAAATTGAGTAGATGTTAGTAGAGTTTAAACCACTGCTAGGCAAAAGCTCATTGGGAGGTGCTTCTTCAAACAGACGTTTTTTTTTAAAAGAGTATCAATCAAATAACTTATAAATTTTTTTACCAATTTCTAATAGATCTAATGCAAGTAGATCTGTTACCGATAAAGGTTTTTCAAAAAGCTGGTCAATTATTGGTTCAAACCCGGTTTGATTTCAAACCTGCAAATGACCCGCATAAAAAAAGAATTACCTCTGGTATGCCTTTTCTCATCTCTCTGCTCTCATCGTAAGTACCCTCCCGTCGCAGCACGTCTTCAGCCGCCAGTCGCCGCCATTAACACATCACGTTTCCTTTCATCGGTGAAATTTCTCACCGTTAGATTGTTTTCTTCATCTGAGAGACAGTGACAATTTGCAGCTGGAGATTTTACAGCTGCTGAGGACAGCCAAATCAACGGTTTTGTTATGGTATGTTCTTAAACACAGCTGATTATTGTTACAGTCTACAGAGCTTCAAAAGGTTTAATTTGTTCGTTTAATTTTAGTATATTATCAGGGTATATATTTCTTCGCTTTCTGTTTGTTTTCCGAGAAATTCACCCAAAACAGCATCTGGGTTCTCTTAATTTATGGGATATATAGATTTTCAATTAAAGTTCAAAAGTTGATAACTTTCAATTCAGCAGATGACTTTGTTTCTGCAGAAGAAATACAAATATTCGTTTTTGATTTTTTTTAAAAATGCCACTTTATGATTGTATGATGCTGTTGAAACCCAATGTGAGAAACGAAGCGTTGATGGAGCTGGTAGCTCGAGTTGGGAAACATGTCTACACTAAAAATGGGGTTCTTACTGATATCAAATCATTTGGGACTGTTCACTTGGGTTATGGTATCAAGAAGCTTGATGGAAGATACTTCCAGGTGAATTAAACTCACCTTTTCTTTTCAATCTTTTTTCCGATTAGTTTTTGTAATCTTAAGCTATTTGTTGTGTGCTATTTAGTATAATGTTGGACTTTTATTTTGAATTTCTGAGGTGTAATCTTTGTTGGTTAACTGTGAAATTTTATACTGTTTTAAAATCTTCTCTGCAGACAAAGAAAATCAACCGAAAAATATAGATTAAGATTGGTTACTCTTACTGTAGATGCGATATAAGTTGCCTGGCTTTAGGCATCAAATATGTTATTTAGTTGGAAAATATCGGTTAGGGATAAGAATAGTGTCAACTATTTTAAAATCTTCCAAGTTTCTTGTGCCTGTCAGTTCCTTTGCTCTTCGTTGCCACAGCAAATCATATATTTGTTGAGTTTTGTTTAGTCGAACCCTTTTGTAATTTCCTAGAGTCTGATTTCATGAGAAGCAATGGAAGAGCGTTGGACATTGTTAAATAAGTATCATAATTTATACCTCAGAGCATGACTATTGCAATAATCTGGCCATAGAAAATTGAAGAGAAAATAGCACTAGACACCATTAATTGGTAGGTGGAGTCTCAAAATGGTCATTCATTATTTAAATTGTTCCAAAATCACCATTTCAATAAAACATTGTTCATTAGCGGCCATTATATCAAAATGTAACAGAAAGCTGTCGTTATCCGTGACATGACACCCACAAAGAACTGCAACTTACACACTAATTTCAAGCATTGCAGTTGGGAAACGTTCTTGAGAACAACCCCACACCAATCACGGAAAACTTGAACCATAATTTAGTTCTTTATGACATTTTTCAATTTGGAGTATCGTACTAAAATCTTATGATGGTTTTTTTTTTTTTTGCTTATTGAGCATCCAAGATGTTTCTTTAATTTGTTGTTTAAATTACAAAATATCGCCAATTTGACTGAAGCTTGTTATTTTGGAGCTTGTTGTTTAAATTACATAATGTTAAATTTTGCAAAAAAAAAAAAAACAATTAAAGAGCAAAGTGGCAACAATTGATACTTTCTTTTTATGAAATGGCTAATTTGAGCCATTTTAAAAAATTAATAGTCATTTAGGGATAACCTCACCAAATTAGTGGCTTTAGAAATCATTGACCCAAAATTGAATTAAAGAAAGGGGTAAATGTTGTTTTTAATCATTGTAAAGAAAAGACATACGATCCTCGTAATCTGGAATTCAGGACTGGATTTATCTGTGGAATAGGTCTACTGATTGTGATGTTTTTGCTAGCATAGCACTGTTCTACTCATCTTTCAACCGACTTTATGCTGTGCTGATGATGCAAATAGTTGTGGAAGGTTTTCTAACCCCACTTTTCTTTCCTAGCCACTGTAAGTGTCTAGCCTTATAGTGCGTCATTTTAGGCGAATGCTAAATGGGATTGTGGAATTTGGATTGTCGATTGTGATATAAGCTCATTTAGGCAAAAGTTTGTTCTGTTTGGTGACTATGTTTTAAGATTGTTCTGCTAGGGCTTAAATTCATGGATTTGTTAACCGTGTTTATAGTTTGCAGGAGTTTGAGAAATGAATATTTTTTAGGTTATGACTTATGATTTGCATGTTGGAATGAATAGGAAGATTAAGTGCCCGTTTAGAAGAGCTTGTCTACTAGCTAAAAGAGCTTTTTTAAAAAAAAATTGTATCGTTTCGTTGTCAATCAGTAGAGCTTTTGGATGATTAAAAAAGTTATTTTACGTCTACTTGGAGAAGCCTAAATTTAGAGCTTTTCCAAGTAGATCTTTTGGAGTTTTTTTAACGACACTAAAATCTCCAATATAACCCCATCATTTAATATTTGCTAGAGTATTTTGGTAATTCTATCATTAAAATAGCTTTTTTTTTAATTGACAACCAAACGATCAACGACTTTCATTTAAAAGCTCTACTTCCAAAAGATCTATTTCTAAAAGATCTATTGTAAAAAGATCTACTTAAGAAACTCTCCTAAACGTACTCTAATCCATAGGGGTTTTTTAAACGATTTGAAGTTGTGACTGAAATTTCTGTATTAATAGTATGACATATTTAGAGTCTTCAAACTTCCAATTGTAGATCCCTTTAGTATAAATGTCTCTTTATACTGCTATGATATGTTTCACTTGAAGAGCATGGATTCATCATGTGCCCCAATCTGTGCTATCTCTTGACCTATTTCTTTTGCTTTTTGTTCAAAAGCTGCATGATATCTACAATTCTAGTTCTCCTTTATTATAAAAACAAAAAATAAATTAAAAAATCTCAACTCTTCTAGGTTTCTATGGTCAGAGTTTAATGTAATGCGGATCCCTCTTTTGTGTTTTAGTTTGCTTGAGTCTTTTTTTTTTTTTTTTGTATTGAAACAAACAAGCCAGTTATTGCATAGGATTGTTAGTGTATATATTCTCATATACGGTAGAATGAATAACAAATGTCAAAGATATTCGTCTTCTATGTTTTGATAACTGCTAAACTTGGGTCCGGTGATATACTGACATTTAAATATTTATTATCATTCAAGAAATTGCCTGCATGGGTAGATGTCAATATATAACAATAAACTGTTGAAGAACCTACATCCTAAATTCTTCTGGATTCCAAATGAAGACCCCTCACTTTAGCGTAGTTCTACCGGGCATCTGAACTTGAGGATTTTTGGTACTAGATTAGCTCGATTAAGCTGGAAAATTTGTCTAGCATTCAGGTGAAGATCAAGAATCTATAGTCATTAAGGTTGTTTGTTGGCCTATGGATCATAATTTGAGAAAATAAATTTTTTGGAGAACAATTTATCTATATTAAAATATATCCTGTATCTTCTTCTGCATTTGTCTTTGGAGCTTGTTTTTGGATTAAGACGCTGTTAAGATGAGAGCTGCTTTCTAGTACTTTGTAGTCTATATATTAGGTTTTGTCCCTCTTTCACTGGACAAATTTTCACCAATGGATCCATGAAATAGACTCTTGTTTCTTTTGAACTTGGTACAGGGCCAACTGATGCAGATGACAATGATGGCTACACCAAACATCAACAAGGAGCTGCATTACCTGAACAAGGAAGATAGGCTACTTCGTTGGCTTCTGGTTAAACACCGAGACATAAAATATGGGATGGAATTTCTCACCGAAGAAGACGGAAAAACTGAGCTCAGCAGTCTTTCCGGAAGCAGCATCAATGATGAATGGGACAAAGAGGATGACTGTGATGAAGATAGAGATATATACGATGCGGAGCAGGAGCAGAAAAAAAAGCCTTGATGGGTGATGGAATGTTTTCATCTCATCTCGTTATGTCGGAGCGTATCTTGTTTGCAGTATGAGGCAATAAAACTAATTGATGGTAATTTTGATATCTTTTCATGAATAAGGGTTCTCTTGTTTACTCTTAAGTATGCACTTTGCCTATGTATTGAGTCCTAAACATTAGGCATCAAAGTACTACTGTTTCGAGTTGTCATGTTATGAGATGATTTAATTTGTAGGCATCTAATCTGTAATTATAGAGATCTACCTATGTATAAAATATAAAATCGGGATAAATAGTTGTAGTGTTTGAAAAATTCTTGAATTTTATTGATAGGTAAATTTCATTGAACTTATCATCCACACAAAAAATCAGATTAAAATTCGTAGAAATCGATGTGATTTTATCAAGATCCTTACCGAAATTAAAATAAATGATCATTTATGATAGAATCACTAATATATATATATATATATATATATATGAAACTTTTCTTCTCAGTGCTCACCGATAAATATATATTAGTGTCTTGTATATATATATATATATATATATATAACGTTTCTCTAAATTTAAAAGACTTTTTCAAGTAGATGAATTTTGTAGAGTTTATGGATTTTTAAAAACTTTAAAAAATTATGAAAGAATTTTATAGACTTTTATTTTAAAAAACTTTCATATACATTAATAGACTTCCACTGACTTCTAAATATAATATACATTTTGTTTTATATTTCGCATGTCAATAAAATATTTTTTTAAAGAATAAAAAAAACAAAATCATCGTTAATATGTAACTGGACGAAAGCATTCATGCGTAAATATGTAATTTTGAAAATTTTATTATATTTTACATCATAAAAACAATTATACACCTAAATTTTATGATGATTAGTCAAAATATGTGTAAAATATAACCAAGAAGGTTAAATTTTCTTTTACCTATAGGTATAGTTATATCAAACCGACAATAATATTACAGTAATGCTACACATCCCACCTATAATCCCATCATTTTCATCCCAACACAAGTGGCAGCTGAGGTGTCACTTAGTGGGTGGACAAACATTAATTGGTGAGTGAATACATTGGTAAGAGAGATAAGTATCAATTAATGTGTGTCCACTCACCAAGTGACACATCAGCTGCTATGTGTATTGAGATGTAAATGGTGGGATTGTAAGTGAGATGTTTAGCATTATTCATAATATATATTGATTGTTGTGGTTATCAATTGTTACACTGTTTATTTAATTAGAGATTTGTGTCTAAAATAGTGCGAAAAGAAAAAGAAGAAAGAAAGTTGATTTTGTTTGAATTTCGGTGGCTAAGTTTTTTTTAGTAGGTTTATAATGATAAGAGATAATTTGATTGCGGTGTGTTGTGGCTTGCTTAAATTGTGGTTTTTTGTCTTTTATTATTTTTAATTAATCATAAATGAAGTTCGTTTGATTTGTCGCTTTGAAAATAAAGGAAAAAAATGAAATTGAATCTCTCATCCTTTGTGGTATAGCCGGTGGAGAGTAATTTTATTTTATGTAATTTTTTAGTTTAACATTTATTTTTGTTATTCATCGCTAATGTTTGTATGATTTTTTTTTTATAAGTTGGGTTCATTTTAAAAGTTGAAAAAAAAAATTATCACTTTAATTATTTGTGAATTTTGTTAATAAGAATGAATGTGCTTTTTTTATTTATTAGAAAATAAAATGTCATATATTTTTTCAAGAAGTTTTATGTTTTTTTTTCTAAGTAAAAATCATTCAAAGTCATTAATATTTTGAATACCTTCAAATTTATAGACTTTTTTTAAATAAAATTGGACCGATCTAAGGGGAAAAAACATCACAAACGATTATATGCTAAAAAACTCTCAAACAATATCCATATGTATAAAAGATAAAAGAAAAGTAAAGAGTAATAAAAAGCAACAAAGCACAGAGAACCATGGGGAGAAAAACTCCAAACAAAAAGAAGTATGTAGGCCACACCATAAGAGAAAAAAATCAAGAACTTATAGTTATAATTTACGAATGCAATCTTCTTATTGCAAACATTTATTATTAATAATAAGAGAGGAAGAATAAGAGATCAAATAATATAATAAAAATATATGTGCCGATAACGTGTTATAAATCAAAACATAAAAGGATATAAAGTAATATTAACCGAAAAAAGAAAGAATGAGAGCAAACAAATTCTATTAATTAATTTCTCTATACATTAAGAATATTTACACAATAAGCCTATATATATGCATTTGGAGAATTGAATCTATAGTGAAACAGAAAATAAGATCAAGAGAGGTAATTACCCTATATTGAAATAGGAAATGAGATCAAGAGAATTAATTGAAGGAGATATTGGTTTGGTTTGAAAACCACAACAATTAACGGTAAAATTTACTAAATGCATGAATACTACTTTTCAGTCCACAACAATTTCAACAGCAACATTAACCAAACAATTACCTGATTAACTTCACAGTAGATTATTTATTCAACACAGCTAACTGTAATTATTGTAAAAGCTACATCAATACCAAACTGACCCTAAAACTAATATTGATAAAAAGAGAGTGTCTAAAAAGTATTTGAAAGAAAGAAAAAAAATATAGATTTTAAGAAAATAATACCGATATTATAGAGGAAACAATGCATAATGATTTTTTCTTCTAATAAAAATAAATTTATGAATAATTTTAATTCATTTTTCATACTTTACGATCGATTTGTATTTCTTAAGAGAAATTAAAATTATATTTAAAATCCATATTTAAAAGAGAAGCTATAGTTTGTAAATATAAAAAAGGGATGAAAGTCGAACAATTAATATGATTTTTCTTTTTGACGAAATACGATTAAAAGGCTTATTGGATTTTCAAACAGATATTAATTTAGCGGAGTACGTATAGTTTTAAGGGGTGCAAATATCTACTCATATTATAAAATTTAAAGATTAAATACAATTCGACATATTTAAAAAAAATGAAATTAGAATTAAGTTTGATTTATTTATTTATTTTACGGGTAAATACATTGACCTCCTTTGAAGTTTGGTATAAATACAGCTAGAGATCAAGTACCCATTTATCTACTAAGAACGCTCATGCTCTTAAAATTTAAATAATAAAAAGATCACAATACCCTTAGTTATTAAAATTTAAAAATGAAGATTTTTTTTTTACAAAACCCCAATTAAATTAAATTAATTGAAGATAATAATTTCAATGGAATATAAATGAAAAAAATATTTTTAAAATTTTAAATTACCTTCATTTTATTTACTATTTGTAAAGGTTACTTATTAAAAATGAAAATAATTTAATAACTCATAAAATAATTTTTTTTCTTACTATTTTTAAATTTTATATTTTAAAACCATCAAACAAAAAATTTAATTTAAAAATGAAGATAATTCAAAATTTAAAACATTTTTTATTTACTTTAAAATAGTAAAAAAAAAAAGATAATTTAAAATTGTAAAATTGGTTTTTTATTTTTTTCATTATAAATATTAAAAAGATTATCTTCAATTAATTTAATTTAATTAATTTTTATAAAAAATTATTTTTATTTTTCAATTTTAATAATTAAGAACAATTTAATCTTTTTATTAGTTCAATTTTATGAGTAAAGAAGGACCTAGATAAATACATATTCTTTGGTGATTATATTTATTCCTTTGTCTTAATATTCACAAAATGCGAACCAAATACAAGTCAAGAAACAAAGTGAGGTTTTTTTTTTTTTTTTGCTGACAAGACGACAAATCATCTTGATAAGTGGGGGTGGGCGTTGAATGGATCGGTTCTTTTTTCCACAGAACCGATAAAGTAACCGATAAAGTCCAGTTTTTGAAAAAGTGAACCGATCCAATCAAATTGATATTTACCAACTGATCACAAACCAACCGAATTGAACCGGTTCGGTTCGGTTTTTTTGGACTTGTTCAATTCATCAGTTTTTTCCATGTATTGGTCATATTGGGCCAATTTTGACTAAATTAAAAAAGACAAACCAAATATGTTGCCAAATTATATATAAAAAATTGATGCAAATGGCCCATTAGTGCCAAAACAATACCAAGCACCTAAAAAAATAACACAGATTATATATTAAATTGAAAAGAAATAAACAATCCATCATTCCATAAACACAAATAAATCCATACTCATAATAACACTACTTCACTAAATATTCCAGCATTCCACATAATATCAATCCACAATATAAAAAGTTAATAACTAAGCAAATAAACAATCCATTTACCAAGTGGCCCAAGTCTAATAACTAAACAAATAAACAATCATACATTCCATAAAAGTTCTTCATTGCTCCATAACATAATAAAAACAGTCCATGAAATTGAAATTCTTAAAGTTCTTCATTGCTCCATAAAACGCATTGATTGATTCAAAATCCAAACTTACTCCAAAATAATAAGAAACATGTCGTCATTAAATTAACTTCATTGATTCATCAAACAATAAGTTACAATAAAAAAAACCAAAATTTTAAAATATTCTTACTAGTTACCGTTGATGGTTCACTACTCTCCCATATCAAATGTTGTCATTGTTATCAATTCGCTAGTCAACTTCGCAAGCTCTATATAAAGATAAAAATAAAGTATGTTAGAATTTGTTAAAATAAAACATGAAAATTAAATAAGATAGGTAAGCATTCAAATTAATTAATAACTACTTACCGGCTTCAACATCTTCATTGAATTGCAAGTTTTCTAATGATGCATCATCATTTTGAGCATTCATTATTGCTTCTTCAAGTTGATTTGTACGATACGTGGCTTGCAACCAATTTTGTGTACAAATCAAACACTCCACTATTTTAGGATTCAATAAACTCTGGAATGAATCTAGAACTCGTCCTCCACCACTAATTGCAGACTCAGAAGTCACAGTGGAAATCGACATTTCAAACACATCTTTTGCAATCAATGTCAAAATAGGATAATGTGCACTATTAACATTCCACCAAGTCAATACATCAAAATTAGGACGCTTAGGTTCAACCGGCACCAACAAATACCTCTCCACCTCATTTCTACCCCTAACATTATCTTGCTTCTCAACCGTCTCAGAAAAAACTACCGAAAGGTCAAATATACTACTATCATCAATTTCTCCACCACAAAATAAGGGGATTTCATCAACAATACCACCACTGCCATTGTATAATACATTATAACTCTCATATAACCCAACCAATGCATCTTTGATGTTTGCAGTCATTGATTCACGACTTCCAGCACCATATAAAACCGCAAAACAATAAGACACATATTGCAATTTGTACATAGGATCAAACACCACTGCTATTATCAGCAACTTGTTCGTGGTTTCCAAACTCCCCTAATATTTTTCAAACTTACACTTCACTGTGAGGTCATTTGACACACAATGTGATTCCTATCACCACTTATTGATGTAAATTGGTTGTTAATTGTGCTCAATTTATGAAAATATAAGTTTGAAGTGACACTCAATGTAACACTAAATTGCAAAGTAACATCATAAAAGATTTCCAGGAATTGTATAAATACCTTAGCATTCTCCCAATGCTCAAAATTAGGTGGCCCAATCTTCTTTGGCTCATTTTCAGTCTCCTTGAAGTAGTTCTGGTAGTATCCATCTTCGTCATCCATCCGATCAAATGCTTTGACAAATTTGAGTGCACCCGCCAACATTATAAGTGGAATTCCACCTAGTAGGCACATCTAACACTGCAAGCCCCTTATTTTGAATTTTTTCACACTTAACATATTTTTTGAAGTTCTCAAATCTACTAGGACAGGTTTTACAAATTTCACTGCATTGCATATGGCAACCACCTAATCATGCATCTCCTTTAACACATCGTTTACTATTAAATGCACAATGTGTGCATAACACTGTAAATGCAAATGCTTCCCATCCAAAATCAAACCATCTGCATTCCAACTTTTCAACTTTCTTTTGACATAAAGAATTGACGTCTTGTTGGAAGATGCATTATCCATAGTGATAGTAAAAAACCTATCAATACCCAAATTAAGCAACACTTGCTCAATACACTTCCTAATGGTTTCCCCCCAATGATCGAAAATTTGAGTAAAACTCAAAATCCTCTTCTGCAAATACCATTGTTCATCAATGAAATGGGCCATCACAACCATATAATTGATATTTTGGATCGATGTCCAAGTATCAGTGGTAAGACAAATCCTCACCTTACTCTCTCTAAATTGCTTCATCAAAAACGTCTTCATATCGATATACATTTGCAAAATATCCCGACCTATTATTATTCTAGATAGGACATCAAACATAGGCATACCCACATGACAGAACTTGTGAAAACCCCGTTTCTCTACAAATCTAAATGGTAACTCGTCAACAATCAACATCTCTGCTAATGTCTTCCTAGTATCCTCCTTATTAAATATACCAAAACCTAAACTACTACCGCAACCCTCTTTGGATGATGTTGTAAATGAAGTAATATGGGCTTGTTTTACAAAACATTTTTGCTTTGGGTCGGTTGCCGCTAATTTGGCATGGTAGTTTTTGCATTGATTCTCTATATGCTTATTCATATTGGTTGTCCTATTAGTATTTGAGTCACAAACATAATTTTTGGGACAATATTTGCATTGTGCTCTTATTCTCCCATTTTCTTGGTATTTAGTAAAATGATTCCATGAATCAGATGATTGTCTACCCTTCCCACCCCCAAGTTTAACTTTCCATGTTACAACGGCACTATTTGGTCTCCTCACCCTTAGAATTTGAGGAATCAAAAGCATTTATCGGTGAATCATTATCCCCATTCATTTCTGTCATGACAACAAGATAATAAAACAATTTTCAGTCTTCTATTGATTAAATTCGGCCTTAATAAAACCATACTCTAACCAAACACTTTTACAAATCAAGTCAATTATTTGTCAAAAACAACATTTTTACCGAAAACAATTGAACTGAATAATTGGTTTGATTAATTATTAGGCTTAGACTTTTGGGCATCCTTTCAGCTTCAGTCTAGCAACAACAAAAAAATTAATAGTCAAGGACTCAAGGCTGGACCAATAATGCATATACTGATATACAAACTAACATTATACTGATATACAAACAAAAACAGTTATTTAGTCATAGATCAATTAATGCAAAAATAGTTTTACAAATCAATTATACAATTCAATCAACACCCACCCCCAAATAAAACCATTTAATGCATATACCGATATACAAACAAACATTTACAAATTACAACAACCAATACAAAAAAAAGACAAGATTTTCTTTAATTTTCTTAAAGACAACAAATATTTATTATAGAATTTGTACATGAGATTCCTGCTGAGAGAATGAAGAGATTGAAGGTCGTTGACTGCGTCGGTGTTGAGGAGACCTAGACGGCGATGTTAGACTTGAGAGAGAGATGTAGTGCGGCGGGCTAGGTCTGAGAATGAGAAGAGAAATTAATTTTTTATATATATTTTTCGACTAGAAATAAACAAAAAAGAAGAAGAGATGGATATAGATTTTGTACCTGAGAGATGGAGAAACAAAACCGGTTGATGGGCGGCCGCGGCATTGAGGAGACCAAGATGTTGTTGAGGACTTAAGGTCAGACCTGAGAAGTTTTGAGAGAGAGATGTGCGGCAGGCTAGGTTAGACTTGAGCAAAGAGATGTTCTGCAGATGACAAAAAATATTTATACTTAATACCGGTTCGGTTTTTACCGGTTTTGAGGACCAAACCGGGAAAAAAACTGAACCGGTCGGTTTTCTTAAAACATCAACCGAAATAAACCAGTCAGCCAACCAAAACCGGAAAAAAAACCCGATTATACCGGTTCGGTTCTGTTGGCTGGTTTTGGCCCACCCCTATAATGATAAGTTATACTTATTAAGTAGGCCCACAATCTTAAGGTCAGACCTGAGAAGTTTTGAGAGAGAGATGTGCGGCAGGCTAGGTCAGACTTGAGCAAAGAGATGTTCTGGAGATGACAAAAAATATTTATACTTAATACCGGTTCGGTTTTTACCGGTTTTGATGACCAAACCGGGAAAAAAACTGAACCGGTCGATTTTCTTAAAATATCAACCGAAATAAACCGGTCAGCCAACCAAAATCGAAAAAAAAAAAACCGATTATATTGGTTCGGTTCAGTTGGCTGGTTTTGGCCCACCCCTATAATGATAAGTTATACTTATTAAGTAGGCCCACAATCTCAATATCAAATGTGTTTCCTTGTTTCTCCAATCAAACTGGGTCCCGCCATCGATCCCACAACACTTATCAAACGTGTACGGTTAAGATGGTTTTGCAAGGGGATAATTACCCCGGTGACTATCAATTTGATGACACATTATCAAAATGACCCCTATTTCGAAAATGGTTTTAAAATGACTATTTATGGCGAAAAGTGTGATATTAATGGCCATTCCATCAAATTCCATCTAATTATATCTAATGAGTGACATTTTAGTAAATAAGGGGATGCCATTAATTTATTTTAGATGTTTTTTGGAAATCAATTTTTTCAATGAGTGACATTTTGGTAAATAAAGGGATGAAATTAATTTATTTTAGATGTTTTTGGAAATCAATTTTTTCTTTTGTTTTTTGAAACGAATAATTATATTTAGTGTATGTAAATATATATATATATATATATATATATTTGAGATATGCTATACGTATATACAGACATTAAATATAATTATTCGTTTCAAAAAACAAAAGAAATGGTTTAGGTCAATACAATTGTCTCTTCTTTGTTTTTTAGATTTTGTAGTCTTACTCCTCTCGAAAAAGATATATATATATATATATATATAGTCTTTTATTATCAGTTCGAACTAATATATGTATGTGAGTCATTGGATTTAGAAGATGCTTTGACAAGTGCATGCAGCTAAGTCAAAGCATTTAAATCCAATGGCCCACATAAAAGGAACTGATATATCTTATATCAATTCTAGCTGACAATAGAAAAATTGTATATATATATATATATATATATATATTTGAAATATGCTATACATATATATACACACTAAATATAATTATTTGTTTCAAAAAAACAAAAGAAAAAATCGATTTCTAAAAAATATCTAAAATAAATTTATATCATCCATTTATTTACCAAAATGCCTCTCATTAGATGGAATGACCATTAGTGTCAGGGGTCGTTTGTTTTTTGTCTGAAGACTGAACAATTTTGAATTTTTCTGAAGACTGAATAAGGGCTGAAATTTGAACTTGAATGACATGTTTGTTTTTTTTTTTCTCACATCTAAATGTATTTTCAACACATTTGTTTTTTAAAAGTAAAATTGTCTGAAACTAAGTAATTTTACGTTTATACCCATGTTAAACAATTATACATATAATATGGAATAAAAATAATCTAAAAATAATAATTATATATGAACACATATGATCATGATCTTCTTCTTTGATTACAAATAAACTTCATTTGTACGAAAAAAAGAAAAAAAAAAGGTGTTTTTTTTCAAAAAATTACTCTAAAATATAATATATAAATATATCACCATAATATCATAATAAATGGTTGATAGTAGCACCAATATGAGAAGTGATCAGAGTTCTTTTTTATTTTTAAAGCTATTTAAAATAAGTAATATATTAAAATAAAGATTTATGTACCGTATATAGTTATGATGAAATTAGAAACATGTTATAATGTTATATATGGAGGATAGTATCAGAAGAAAATTTTTTGGATTGCATTTAATGCAATTTAGTGATTTGCAATTAAATGAAAATTCAAGATTTTTTACTTTTTATTTTAAGTTTTTTTTTTTTTTTTTGTATTTTAAAGTTGTTTAACCACTTATAAAAATAAATAAAACAACTTAATAATTATGATTCATACCTATTAAATTTTAAGTGGAAAAACAAACACGATTTCTCACACTTTTCGTCAAAAATAACAATTTTAAAATCAATTACTAGTGGTGATGATCCCGACGTAATTATCCTTTTGCAAACAAATTAAAAAATAAAAAAATAAAAAAAAGGGTGAGGTGTGTGGGGCCCTCTGTCGTCTCGTCTCGTCTCTGTCAAAACCAAACCAGAAACTAATATAAATGATTTCGAGAATTCAATGGTACAGGACGCATAGCAGAGAGGAGATGGACGTGACGACGACGCCTCCCGTCAAGAGAGTGGTCGCAGGCGCCACCGCTGCCGCTGACGGATCCAGCTCCGACACCAGCAGCGGAGGTGCCGCCGCCCGCAATGGCGGCCACCACCACCGCCGCAGCAGCAGCCTTGGCGGCGAAAACCCCTTTTTCGAGTACTTCGGATGGGTTTATCATCTCGGCGTCAATACGATCGGCCACGAGTATTGTCACCTTCGTTTTCTTTTCATCAAAGGCAAATACATGGAGATGTACAAGCGCGACCCTCATGAGAACCCCGGCATTGTACGTTTTTTATTCCGATTCTCCTTATTTTGAATCTCAATTTCTCTGCTTTTTTGTCATTTTTAATCGATCAATTTTGAATAGTAAACAGGAATGCAGTAGTAGTCTTTTATATGCTTGAATTATGGATAAAGAGATATTGAAAGAGAGAAGCTTAGTTGAGAACAAGTGGAAGATAAATTTTTCGCAGATTGTTTTTCATTGCTACTCCAGTTTATGTACATTATATGATTTTGTCTTGGCGACTTTGGTTATTCTTTGTAGAATGGATCTATATTTACTCATGTATAAAAGCATAGTATGTATTTGTATTATTGTATAGCTATTTGGGCACTGTTTTGAGTGTCTTTGTTTTTCTATTTCTTGTATATTTGGTGCAGAAACCCATTAGGAAGGGTGTAATAGGCCATACACTAATGATTGAAGAGGCAGGACGTCGAAAGGTCAATCACGGGGTAAAGTTCTTGATGTTCTATACAAATTATTTTTCTAGTAAAGCTGATCCTTGTAGGAGGCTTTCGGATATTATCTTATCAGTTCTTTTAAATGGTTTGAGAAGAGTATGGAAGCTAATTTCATTTGTAATATTTTTTGTGTTATCTTTTGTAGGATATTTATGTTATACGCTTTTATAATCGATTGGATGAAACAAAAAAGGGACAGGTAAGCTGTAGTCTCACATATTTAAGTTTTATGAATCAAGCAAGATGTTGATAGATACTTTACTTTATACATTTTGGTACTTCAGGAAATTTTGTAACCATTTAGGAGACCTTTTAAAAGGTTGTTGGTTTGTAAGTAGAATTAGTTTTTGTTTCATATAAAAAGTAGAATTATGTTGCATGTTATATTCATTTGGTTGGTTGACAACTTACTAGTCTGGTAATGGTTCAAATTTTCTTCCGATAGAAGTGCTTCAGAAATATTTCAAAACCAAACAATTGCAAATAAAAAATTCAACTGAAGTACGTAAATAATAAACAGGACTCAAGGTTTTTAAATAACTTACTTGGTCATGAACAACACAAGGGTTTTATATGCAAAAGACAGTTTCCTAATAGTATTTGAAATTGGAAAAGGAAGGGAGATGAAAGTTTTATGAGGAGATTCTATCCAGGAAATGCCAAATCAAAATTTTAAAAGTAGCAGTGTCAAACCTTCCTTTTAAACACTTTGATTAAAAATAATAAAAAGCTCAAGTTCATACATCTAATCTTGATTCGTCAGCTCCTAAGTCAGTTTTCTTTGCAGTGAATATTTCGATTTTTTTTTTCACATATGCTAAGATCGTCTTCCAATTGACTGACCTTTTTTCCCCCTTTAAGATTGCTTGTGCTACAGCTGGTGAAGCCCGGAAATGGATGGAGGCATTTGATCATGCCAAGCAACAGGTACAATTAAATCACTCAATTGTTGTGACTAATTCAGTGGAAGTCATTGAATTTTGGGAATATTTCTTCCTGTAAGATCATTATGATTGTGACTGATTGCAGTCCAAATCAATTGCAATTCCATCATTTATATATTCCTGCCTTTCTATCAAGTCCAACCCTTTATCCTTTTTTGTTGGAATTTTATCCTTTTTATGGTTTGCACTATGAAACTGATTCTGATAAACACAATTATTTGTTCAATATTTTTTGTGCCAAGTAAATCAACACGCTTATAGATTTTACCAAATCTTTTTTCATATTTATCTTACCGAGGACTTACTCTTTACAGGCTGAGTATGAGATTTCTAGAGGAGTCAGCGCCAGAAACAAATTGAATATGGAGACTGAGTATGGTTATCATTCGTGGTTTATTTTCATTAATAGTTTTGATTAGATATTTTTAATCAGCGATCCTAAGTGGATTAATTTTTGTATCCCATAGGTCCGATTATCCTTCAGTGACCCAAAAAAAATTGGACTTGATAGGTTATTGAGTAAAAATAAAATATTTTTGGATCATCACTTAAATGTAATGATGTTTAGCATGGTCAATAGTCTGGTTTAATGGAATATAATTTTCATCTAGCCAAGTACAAAAGTTGCAATTTGATATTGATTTCTAGTTCAGATTCCAGTCTAGCTTTTCAATTTTTTTTTCTCTGCATTTGATGTTGCTATGATCATTTTAGCATTATGTGTGTGCTCTACGTATTGTTTTATACTATGATTGAAGACCTATATAAGAGTAAATTGGTTTTTAAACTTTAATAATTATTTAATTAATTAATTGTTCATATGTGGACTTATAATATTCTGTTATTTCGTTTTGGAAGGATCAATCTGGAAGCACATCGACCTAGAGTTAGGCGGTATGCAAGTGGGTTGAAAAGGCTTATAAAAATAGGACAAGGTGAGGCGTTGCTGTTCATTATTTTTGTTTTGTTTTGTTTTTTAAATGAAGTTTCTTTAAGGTTGTTCAATGTATGTTTCTTTGAGGTTTACTTATGCATTTTAAATATATATATATATATATATATATGTCATGGTATTGTGGCTATAGTTTTTGTTCTTTTAATTTTTCACATATAAATTTCCATGCATGGTGTGCATTTTGGAATCTAACAATTGAATTAATTAGCCTGCCCCATGCATTCCATACTTAATTCTTGGGATGAACGTAATTCTTGGGATGAAGGAAATTACATCCATCATTATGCTTTCAAGAAACATTGTAGACTTGGTATTTTCCGAATATGAGGGACCTTTTACTGCAATGAAAATGTGTAGTGCCTCTGGAGATTTTCATTTATAATGTGTGTATGTGTTTATGTCATTAGTTAATGCTTACTCATTTTCATTTGGTGCCAGATTCAATATATCAACTAGTTGTATTTTCTGCTTATTATATATATATATATGCATATATATTTATATATTAAAAGGTCTTTCTCTCTCTCTCTCTCATCCTTTTATTATGTTATTGGTTAAAGGTCCAGAGTCACTTTTGCGGCAATCCTCGGATTTAGGTGGTAGTGTTAGGGATGGCTACTTTGAAGGGGATGTTGGAGATGCAGTTGAAGCACATCAATGGAAATGTGTTCGTACAGTAAATGGTATGTTTCTTTTCTTAGAAGGATATCATAGAAGAATTTTACTTAGCTTTCACACATGATTTTTCTCCACCCTTAAGCATTTATGTGTGTGGGTTTGTGTGGTATCCGGAGATTTCACTACTATTTTCTGCAAATATAACATATGTTCTGTTTTACTTTTGCACTTAATATGATAAACATCAGTGGTAAAATTCTGAAGTGTATTTCGAAGTTTGTAAATGTCTTTAGGACTTCTAACTTCTTTCTTAGGTTGTTTGTTTCAGGAGAAAATAGTATTTTACTTGTAAAACTTTTGCGGTACACTTTTTTTTAATTTTTTTTTTATTGTTATATGTTTTAATTGATTTTATATAGTGGAGTACTGGAGTTGGTTAAATCCATTATTTTTCAGGTTAGCTTCAGGGAAAACATTAGTTGACTCTAGAGTTATTATATTTTTTGTGTGAAGTTAAAATTCTACAAATCAAAATCTTTAAGCTTGGAGCTGAAAGGAAAAAAGCAGTTCTGTAGATAATATCTTATCTAGGATATGTCAGGTATGTTGAAGTAAGATTCAGGCACAATTTGAAATGCCTTGAGAGAGTCAGCCCTAAAACTTCTTATCACTGATTGGAGAGGGATACAGTGCTTGGATGATGGGCCAATGAACAATCGCAAAGCAAGCTTATGCTTTATGAATGGGATAATAACACGACTTCCAAATAATCATGGGTGTAAGCTGCAACTGGCATAATATCTTTTTGTTCTGTCTGTTTGGTTTATTTGATGAAACTTTATTTTTCTTTTTGCTAGCTATAGAAATGAAAGAAATAGTCTATCAACTGTTTATCAAGCTATTTTTTTAATGGTTTTGGCAAACTGACTGAGATGTGGAGAATTTAATCTTAACCAGGGGAATTTTATTTAGTTTCTGTTACACTGGCTGGTTAATAAAAGCGATGACATAATTCTTCCTGAAGTTGATATAGGAGGAAAATTTAATCACTTTTACCAATTATTATTAGTCTTTGATATACAAATTCTGGATACAGAATCTAGTGTTAAGGGAAAAAAATAATTTATTTCCTTTCTTCCTTTCAGCATGATGCTCTTCTTTTTGGTTTCAGGTGTTAGAATCTTTGAAGATGTTTCTGATTCTAAGGTATTTATCATTATATCACGTGCTCTTCCTTCCCTTTTTTATAATGTGGTCCAATCTCTTCAATGGGACATGCATCCTAGAAACATCTCTCTCTCTCTCTCTCTCTCTCTCTCTCTCTCTCTGTCTCGCACTTATTATTTGTTCTAGTGTATCCGAATTGCAAGTTGAGTATTAGGTATTAGTAGCAACAATTAGATGGCTTGTGAAGGACCAACTATAGTTTGTGTGATTAAAAGATGCTTATTCATTTGTACTATCGATATGACTGAATGAATTCTCTGACTTTGTATCCATGGTTTGTTGTATAGATGAATTTACATGCACAAATTTAATCCTGGAAATCTGTCTCTCTGTCTCTCTCTGTCTCTCTCTCTCTCTGTCTCTCTCTCTCTCGCTCTCTCTGTCTCTCTCTCTCTCTCTCTCTCTCTCTCTCTCTCTCTTCTCTACTTAGATACAAATATTATTTTGGAAAATTGTCTTGCAGAAACTTTTCATCATTATTTCTTTCATGCCCTAGAATCAGATTTTTATATTAATCAGAAGACTTGTATGTTTTCTAATGAAGATAATTATAAAATATCATGTCTTTCCAGTTTTTGAGTATTTAATGTAAGGTTACTAGGATTCTTTAACACATTGGCAAGTATGGCATTGTTCTTTTAACAAGTGAGATTGTTTTTTTGAAAAGTGGCTAAAGAAAAGGAGGTGCATACCTGGTTGACAACTGCTATACAAGATAAACCTTCCAACAAAGACCAAAAAAGAAAATTCCTAACCTTGATTTAATTAGTCTACGTGGTTGACAAAAGATAAGAGGAAAATTCATTCTACGTAGGTGAGCACACCCAAAAAATGAACAAAAGAAATCCCTGTATTAATGTTTGTCATTATTTTGTCTACAAAAAGTTCTATTTACTTGATTACATAGAAAGTTAACATATTTGGAGATACTACCTCTTAGGATAGAGATTCTATGATCTGTTTGTGCATATGTTTGTCATATAGCTTTCTTTTGTTGTAATCATCAATTAAATTTAGCATCCTGATATTGCTTCTGATGAAACTGAATTTGCACATTTTTTTTTATTGATTTGATTATGGCCTCAAGTTTCCGTTTGATTATATTTTACTCATTGTAGAGTGGTAGAGGTAGAGGTGTCCTTGTGAAGTCTGTTGGTGTTGTTGATGCAAGTTCTGATACTGTTTTTGAGGTGATTTTAAACCTTGATCGACACCGGAGATACGAGTAAGTTGCTTGATTGGTCTTCTGGAATTCTCTTCTGCGGTTTATACAACCTAAACATTTCAAATAATTATCTTCTCAGGTGGGATATGTTGACAGGTGATTTAGAGTTGGTAGATTCTTATGATGGACACTATGATGTGGTTTATGGGACATATGACCCGAAATACCTTACTCGGTAATGTTTTCAGACCAGTCCGTTTGATTGATTGATTATTTGTTTGTTGTTTCTTCTTCTTCTTCTTCTTCTCTTCTTCTTCTTCTTCTTCTTCTTCTTCTTATTACTACTATATTTTTCAGTTTCTTGATTTTCAAGTTACATGGTTTATAGTTTTGATTATTAGATTTGGTGCTCTGTACTTCCTAACCTTTAATTTCTTTACTTGTTTTTGTTTTTTGCATATCCAGTCATTGTATTTTGATTGTGTCCAGTATGATATATGTAATATGTGGCAGTGAGTAATTTGAGTTCCTTGCTTTGGCATTATCTTTTTCAAATTGCTTTATGTATGTCATGGATAAGCAACTAGCCATGTAGCTTTCTGAGTGCAGGCTGTACAATCAGTTGCATGTTTATTTGGTTGCATGATTTTGCCATTTGTAATGGAATGAATTTCAAGAGCATCCAAATTTTGTGCGATCAGTTTGTTATCTTACTTCCTCAGCGAGAGTCAGTGAATGCTTACAGAAGTGTTTGTTATATGCTATGTTCTGCAGGTGGCAGTCCAAGAGAGATTTTGTTTTCTCTAGGCAGTGGTTTTGTGGACAAGATGGAACATATAGTAAGACAATATAATATCTTGTTTAGTTTCTAGAGTTGCTTCATATCATTAACTGAGATGTTGTGCATAAGTTGATTCAATCTTAAACATGTGAGTGATGAAAGTTTGTCAATCCTCTCGTAAAAAAAAATGTTTTACAATCCAAACGCTAAATCTATCTTTGGAAATAATGCTTGCCCAAATTGTGACAGCTGAGTTTCTGTATTATAGGTTATGGTGAAATGTGCATCATCAGCTATAATGCTGGAAGTAAGTTGATTGCGAGTCCCGGACATTAACAATCAAAGGGACTCTCTGTTGTGTTTTTTGGCTCATCAAAACCCAAGCCAAGGCTTAGAAAGGAATCCTATTTGGATAAGGAGAAAACAAAGTGCACATAATTTCCTATTAAGAAATTAGATTTTCTCAAGAATCTCTGATCAACTAGGATAAGGAAATAAGTTAGCTTTTCTTATTCTAAGAGGATTTATGAGTCCTATTATAGCAAGGAATGTAACCCAAGTCCTATTACCTATAAATAGGGTTTCTAGGAGCTTATTTTTTACACAAAAAAACAGCAAGCATACAAGGGTAGAGAGCAAGAGTGATAGAGAGATTCTAGCAAGGTTTTGGGGAATTAACTAAAGGGTTTCAATAAGTTTCTTAGCGTTTTTCTCCATAGTGCTAGTGATTTCTCAAGAGAGATCACACGAGGATGTAGGCAAAGTTAGCTGAACCTCGGTAAATTCTGTGTTTGTGTGTGGTGTGTTTTCTTTATCGTTCATATTTTATTCCACATATTTCACATATCATTATCCTATAAGTTTATCACTGGAATCTATCAAGAAAACAAGGTCAATAAGGGAGTTTAAAATCAACACTCTAACCGCAAGCCAGGGTGGTCTGCAATGTATACCACATTTTTTTTTATAGAAAACAAAAACTTTATTCGAAAATGATGAAAGTACACCGGTGAACAAGCAGTCCACCCAAAACAACAAACTAAACAAAAATAAAAATTATAATGAATTCAATCAAAAACAACGGCCTTCCAATCTAACATAATGAAAAATTGAGAACCGTCTCTAAATTCTTCACAGATGGATGCCCATAGAGAAGCTAAATAATAAGTTTTATCCCATAAAAAACTGTCATCTTTAGCTTCCTCAAATATTCTTTAGCTTCCTCTCTAACCAATTAACCCATCAAACATAAAAAATTCCTTGATACCAAAGAATCAAAGTTTTCTTTCCTCCCCCAAAACCTTTAAAACCCCCCAAAAAGAAAGAGACAACGAACCAAGGTGCATCCAATTTCAAACCCTCCTTACATCCAATAGAATTGGACAGAGAAGTCAACTTTCCTTCATACCACATTTTTGTCAGCACATGTTGGTTAGTTACACTATATTTCATTGTATATTTGTGATGTAGATTATTTATATATTTTCTGTCATTATATAGTATTCATAACAAGCTATAGTTCTTGCTTGTGCTTTCACTTTTGCTTCTGCGCTTAGAGATTGGTGGACCTCTCCATAGGATCTCTTTTGTTCTAGAATGCCATCTATATGTAGGTTTCTGTTAGGAACTTTTTTTTTTCCTGATGGGATGTTTGAAAATTTTCTTTTTCATATTTTATTTGAGTTTTTAAGCCATCTAGTAGTAAGATTTCTTATAATTGACCTTAGGAAAAATTAAATGACTTCCTATTGATAAAAAACAAATGAATAAGAATACAACCCTACATAAAACCTGTAATAATAGGTTTGATTTTTATTGTACTATATTTGAAAATGGTACAACCTACTTCTATAGAGTTTTTACAAAGAAGGAAAGAAATAAAAGAGAATATACAGTTGTACAAAAGAATAAAAGAGACCAGATTTTAAGGGACGGATGATCTCCAAATTAAGACAGAATAAAACTTTATCGTTAATTGACACTCACCTCCCCTGTCCTCAGTCAACGGCCATCAGACTTAACCTTTGACCTTATCAGACCATGTAAAAGTCTAAAATACCCCTAAGTATGTCTATTTATAACCCCAGAAAAAGACAAAAACTAATTTTTTTTAAACAAACAAAATTTGGAAATTTTTTTAAAAATTAAAATAAAAGAAGATGGATCTCAACCATCAATCACATAAATAGATGGTGGAGATTCATTCATTTAATTAAAATTAATTTGTTTTAAAGAACGAATTTAAAAAAAAACAATAAAAAGAAAAAAAAATTGATATTATCTATCCATACAATCTCTACCATTGAAAAAATAAAATCAAAAATCAAAACAAAATCCAGAAGGGATCTGGAATCCCTCTTCGCCAAGATCGTCCAATAGAGCAGAATCCAAATCTTCTTCCTATTAAAAAAACTAACAAAAACAACAACATCACGTTTATCAGGTTGAAGTCAATAAAACAAAATCACAAATCAATCCCAAAATCAAAATCCACTAATCTCATCTAACAATTCATATCATCATCATCTTCAAGCAATTAAAAGAAACAAAATAATCTGGAAAAAAACAAACAATCATCGATCCAAATCCTCTCCAATCTGTTTTCCAAATTATTAAAAAAAAAAATTGAACAAGAAGATATGGTGCTTTGATAAAATGGTGCTTTGATGATATGGTTCATTTGGCATCAGGTTCGTTCTCAAGGAATATCATTATAAGTTTATAACATCATATAATCATATTGGAGTAGAATTGAATTGAATTAAAAAAAAAATTGAACTTGGCAAGAATTTGATTTGAAAATTTTCCAAATTTCTTCAATCTGGAAAATTTTCGGATTCATCAAATCCACCACCAAATACACACCCAAACCACCACCCATCAGTTTCGATTCCAACTTCTTTCGGCCAACTCGCCTCCAAACTCTTCGATTCCAACCTCCAACTCACTTCCTACGAGATCTTTGTCGCCGCATGCCGTACCTCCACCGATAAACCCCTCACTTTCATCACCAATAACTCCGCCGACTCGTCGAGCCGTTACAACTCCTCCAACTCGCCGAATCACGCATCACCTCCCGCGCTGCAGCGATCGCTGACCTCCGCCGCTGCTCGTCGCTCTCGCTTTCTTCTTCTTTCTCTTTCTCTGTCTCCCAAACAGCTAGCCACAATCACAAACATCATCATCAATCCATCCACCCCAAACCATCTCCAACACAAACATCTAGTGCGCCTCTCTCTTTTTCTCACTTTGCAAATAACACGAAAAGAATTCACAACCTAATAGAAAAGAAAAAGATGAGCAAAAGGTTCAGTTGAGGAACCTCCATTTTTGTTCTCATCATCAACATCAACAACAACAAAAATCAAACAAGAGAAAAGAATCAATGACGATAAAAAACAAAGGTAAAGTATACCCATCTCCATCTCCCCATCGATGAGATCCAACCCTTTAATTTCTGTTATTAATTTTTTTTTGTGATAAATCATTTCCATCTTTTTTTTTTGATAAATCCGGAGATCCAAAATTTTTAAGATTTTTTAATTTACTTTTTTGTATTGTTTTTTTTTTGAGATATTTTTATTTTTGTTAATATTTAATTATAAATTACAAAATAAGTTGAAAGACAAGATTACCCTCTTGATACAGTCAAAAGTTAAATCTGACGGACGTTGACTGACGACAGGGGAGGTGGGTGTCGTCAATTAACGATAAAGTTGTTTTCATATGTAAAAGAGCAAACCTCAGGGGATGTTGGTGTAATTAGTTCTAAAAAGAAAGCCAGTTACGTTTTCTTTGAAGTCTTCTAAACAAAAATCATAACTCAAAATTTGCAAGGTGATTTTTTTCTTTTTGCTCTGTTTTCCAATTTTTTTTTTTTTCTTTTTTCTTTGATAGGAAACAAAAAAAATTATTCAAAGATGAAGAAAGTACAAAAGTGAATCAGTATTACACCAAAACAACAAATTAAACAAAAAAAAAATATACGAGGAATTCATTAAAAAAACAATAGCCTTCCAATCCAACATGATGAAAAATAGAGAATTGTCTCTAAGTTCTTTAGAGGTAGATGCCCATAGAGAAGCTAAATAATAAGCTTTATCCCATAAAAATCTGCCCTCTTTAGCTTCCTTAAATATTCTTCTATTTCTCTCTAACAAATAACCCAACAAAACAGCCAAAATTCCACAATACCAAAGGACCATAGCTTTCTTTTCTCCCCTAAAAACTTTAAGATCTTCCAAGAAGAAAGATACCACATACCAAGGAGCAGCCCATTTCAAACCCCAAACTGAAAACAACTTACTCCATAACTTTACGGTCACCAAACAATGGAGAAAAAAATGATTCAAATTTTCTTAAGACTTCTTGCACATAACACAGAGGGAAGAAGACAAGGATTATGATATCTATTCTAAATAATATCACAAGTATTTATTTTGCTATGAGCTATCAATCAGCCCCAAAATTTGACATTTTCTGTAGTTGGTACAAAAAGTTAAGCACATTGCCTGGCTCTGTAGCTGACATTGACATACATTTGTTTATGCAGCAATCTTGCAAATTCCAGCCATACACAAGAAGAGGCCTCCAAGAAATGGATACAGACGTACAAAAATTAGTCGTATGTGATTTCTTTTTCTAAGCTGGAGAGCTTTCATAATATCTGAATAATTTTTTGTTTTCCATAACATTGTTGTGTGCCCACATTTTTAGTTGCCTCCATTGATCTTTCAAATGTCATCTTTTGTGTCAGTTTATTGGAGTTCAATTTCATATACTATTGTTGATAAGAATAGACAATCACAGGGATGTATAGTGCATTAAGCATATGTGGCCTATATATTCTATTTCCTGTGGAAGTTAAATAGTTATTGATTTCAGATGGACAACATTTTTAGATTATATACTTGATAAGCATTTCTACGATGCTTCCCAATAGTGGAAATTACTACTTTAGAGGTGGAAAGTTGAGAAGAGGATCTTAAAAATTGTTGTGAGCATTCCTATTGGTATTACCCTGTAGTTGAGTTTCTTTGTTCAGAGTGTTTAATTGGTTCCCAGCACTAAAATTGTCAATTAAGAAGGTTCTGCTAGGATGTGGTATGTAATGCACGGGCTACTACCTGGAAAATGGAAGTTCGAAATAAATGACGATAAATGTGAAAGAAGATGAGCAAGTTAATATCTTATTTGGACTCACTTATTGATTCAATCTAGTCTTGAACATGCAGTTTTTTATCTGGAGGAAAGAAAATTAGAAATGAAAACCAAAAAACAAATTCAACCTTGCACATGGAAAGGTGTGTTAGAAGTTACATATTATTCTCAGACCCTTATCTATTGGCTTAAATTTAATTGAAGGGCTAATGATTACTTAACATATACATTAGAGACATTGACTTCATTATGCTTGTTTATACTGGTCATTGCTGATTATAAAATTTTTTTATTCAGTTTTTTTTCAGTTTAACAAGTATTTTGTGATTAACTGTGTATCTAGATTGATGTTAAACTCTAAATTAGGTAAGTGGGTTGTCATTAACTATAATTCTCTCTTTTTTCAAATGTTATCTATATGAATTGTAGCATCAACTTGGGAGGTCAGAAGTTTAAACATGCCAATGGGTTCGAGTGGTGCAAAGTGTCTTGTGACACAAATGTTAGAGATACATTCTTCTGGCTGGTGTAGATGGAAGAAAAATTGCTCCTCCAAGTTTGAAAAGACTATCCATTACGCATTACTGAGCCAAGTGTCAAGTTGGGTGATATTATCAATTCTTTTCTTTGTATTTAGGTGGCTTTGAAACTATCAAGCATTTGTTTACTCAACAAATCAGTGCTGTGATCAATGTCAGAAACAGTGACTTTTTCTGAATTGCGAACCTTGATTAGCTGAGACAACTGCCCTTTAGTGGTTCAAGGAACATTAGAAGTTTGATCAAATCAAATATCTATTTGCTTCAAGACTTTCATCGCAAAACAATGAATTTTGTTGAACCAACGAAGTGGTGTTGCAGAAAATGTTTATGTATGATCATTGCAATGCCAATTATGTAATTTGGTTCTTCATTTTTTAGGTCTAAAGGAATATATTGGTGCAAATCCAGCGCTCAAAGTTGAATCCTCAACCATGGTTGTCCAATCAAAACATTCAAATGCTTCCTCTTCCAGCGGCGATTATGAGGATCTAGATGTTCAAGATCAGTTTTACGATGCAATTGCTGCTGCCTCATCATCCTCAGAAGATGAAGATAGTGATGATGACGGTGAACTTGATAAGAAGGTTTTCTCTTCTCTACTTTCTTCTCATTGGAAATAGTGTTCGCTCCAACAATTCGAAAAGGAGAAAATAAGTAGTGTTGTATATCACAATAAAAATGAGTACATACTGTGGAAAGTTAAATTGATATATGTCTCTCAATTTCATTAGGACATGAAGGTGAAGTTGAAGAATGTATCATGGGCCATCACAAGCTTAGCTTTGAAGCGAACTTCAGGTCTTTGCTTTGCCTGAAAACTTGTATTTGGAATTATATATCTATTTGCCTGATTGTTTATTTAATATCATCATTTTTTTTCCTTGTATATAAGTGTGTACTTTCTAACAAGGCAGTTTTTTTTTTTTTTTTCCAATCTATTTCTAGGAAGAAAGACTACTATAGTTTTTCCCGTTATACTACAAATTGCTTAAAATAATCACTAATTCTGTTTGCCGTTTTTTATGTTAATACTCTTTACTAAAATATTAAGTCATTCTTGATGCAGGTCCAGATGCAAATAAGGAATTAGATTCTAGCGTTGCTCCAATCACTATTGATACTAGCCAGTTTCATGGTTCCATGCAACATGAGAGGGATGGGATTGACTCAAACTGTTGGAGTTCTCCAAGTGGAAAGGGATTTATGATCAGAGGAAAGACTTATCTAAAAGATAATGCTAAGGTAGTTTTTACTCTCCTTCTAAATAAATCATTTGTTAGTTTTGGAGTTTCTGGTCATTGTAGTTTTTCTTTGTAATGTATATACCTAAAAAAAAAATCTGCATTCTATTATGTAATATAAATATATAAAGAACAATGGTATCTGAATATAGTCTTCACATGCTGATTGACAGACTTGTGTTCATCTTCAGTTGTTACATCTGTGTGACAATGACTATGCACTTCTTGTTCATCATCTCTTTACATATTTTCGTAGGCAGATGAATGATTAATTGGGAAACGGTTTTTGGGTAGCTTTGTATTCAATACTTTTGACAAAAGATACGTTTCTTATAGACAATTTTTGGGTTTGGGGCAAAGATCATACAAGTTTCCATACATGTTATTTTTGGTAGTCCACAAAAGGTGGTTTTTGAGTTGTGGACATTTTGTTCACCTTTGTATTTACTTTCTTCAATAAAATCATTCTAGTTTCTTATCCAGAAAAAAAAATCTAGTTTGTTATATTTTCATATTATTATCGATTAGTATGGCATAACCTAATAATTCCAGAAGTGTGGCACATCTGGTCTTACTTTCAGTTCTCTTATTACTTTCACTTTTTTTAATGCTGTTCATAGGCAGCCTAATATTGGGCTTAAATAATGATTTCACAATGTTGCACTGTGCTGTATTGTTCTTATTTTTGCAAAATGAGGTTATTTAGTTGAAGAAATTTTATATTTGTTTTACAAAAGACAGGTTTTGTTGGTTATTTTATAGATTGTGAGGTAGATCATTGCATTAAGTTTTAATTCTGTTTATATGTCATCTACATGTTAGTTTTGCAGTATGTTAGCTAATTGAATATATTATTTCAGATAATGGGCGGAGATCCCCTGCTCAAGCTCATTGCAGTTGATTGGTTTAAAGCTGATAAAGCTGCAGATAGGATTGCATTGCATCCCAGATGTCTAGTTCAGGTAATTGCATATGTATATAGCTTTTGCTTTCACTTGCTATTCATAGCTATAGGCAAAATCGTGACGCAGAATCCTTTTCTCACCTTATATGTTAGCACCCATAAGGACATCTGTGTTGAGTTAGATCTACTTTGTTTGCAAAGCTGATGCACTACTCAATATTTTGTGTTGTTGAATTGATTGCAATGTTCATACTGTAATTTTGGGAAGCAATTTTAAGACCCTAACATGTAATGTTTGCCTCTTGATATTTTTAATAAAGCTTCTTCAATTTTATTCGTCCTCTTATACTAAACAAGTTTGACTTCTTTCCTACCTCCTGCCATTTTCAACTCAACTTTATAAATTGTTGAAAGGAAGAAAAAAGGTATTTTATATCAAATTGGTCTTGGAGTTGTAAGAGTGCTACATGGCACTTCATACAATATCCAATTGTAATAGTTGAGATT
Source organism: Dipteronia sinensis (assembly GCA_033220585.1). Classification (NCBI taxonomy): domain Eukaryota; kingdom Viridiplantae; phylum Streptophyta; class Magnoliopsida; order Sapindales; family Sapindaceae; genus Dipteronia; species Dipteronia sinensis. The sequence goes on from CM065638.1 coordinate 34,720,527, forward strand.
TGATAATTGGATTGCCTGCACTACGTCATCTTCATACTGCTAGGTGTTGAGTTCTCCGGTTATTTTTATTTTGTAAAGCCTTTTTGTCTTTATGCACATAGAAAAACATATCTCTATTGGAAAAAAAATGACTGAATAGTTTGCGATAAGAAGGCGTTTCTTTCATTCTTTTTTTGTTTAAAGAAAAAACGGTGATTCTTTTATGAGTATCTTAGCCATATGTTTGCGGAATTAAGCAAGTAGCCTGTAATCTAAAGGCTTTTTTCCCCCCTAAATTCAGTCAGATGCTGGGAAAAAGCTTCCTTTCATCCTAGTCTTTAATCTCCAGGTACGCATATGATTTCATTTTAATCTCCTTTTTTTATATGTTTACAATTACAAAATACCAAGTATATGCAAGAATTTCTGGCATACATTAATCGTTCTATGAAGTGGTAAAAGTAATATACTTTTTTAAGTTTTGCTCATGTACATCTTTGCAAAATATTGTTTTGAATTTCCAGATATATTATGATGAACTCGGTTGAAGGATTTTCTGATATCTTTTGATAGTAGAGTGGTCTGAAGACTGATATGCGATATGGAAGTCAAAGTGGAAAATGTTCAATAAATTTAAACAGTTGAATCATTTAAAGGGAGAATTGTCTACTTTTCATCTTAAGACATGTATTGATGCTACTAGTGGGTTGTTTATTTTTGTTATAATTATTGTGGTTTCTGGTGCTATCAATGTCATTGACTCGTTGCATCCTTTTAAGGGTAAATATTTATTTATTTTTTGTTGCAGGTTCCAGCAAAACCAAATTATAATTTGGTTCTCTACTATGCTTCTAGTAGGCCTGTGAATAAAGATTCTTTGTTGGGTAAGTTTGTGGATGGGACTGACGCATATCGCGATTCAAGATTTAAACTGATTCCAAGCATTGTCGAGGTATGAACTATGAAGTGTTTAAGAAGTCCAAAAAGTTCTGTAAAAGTTTAGTGGTTTTTATCTGATTTATCTTCAATGACTTTGAGCAGCAAATGCAATTTCAATGTTACAGGGATATTGGATGGTCAAGCGTGCAGTTGGAACAAAAGCTTGCTTGTTAGGGAAGGCTGTCACCTGCAGATACCTTAGACAAGATAATTTTCTGGAGGTATTTTTGCCTGGCACTATTTGATATTCTTTCCTTTACTTAGGCATGCTGGTAGTCATGACGTCAATGTAATAGTGTGAATAAGAAATTGAGTGTGGTTATTTAGACATTATAAATGATAGGAAGTCTTCATTTTTTATGCATTTGTTTACTGGCGGGCTGAAAGAAAGAAAGACGTTAAGTTTGATAGAGAACCCACATGTGAAACTAGTAAAGATGGGATTGAATCCCACTTTGAAAATATAAAAGGTAAGAGAAGGGTATATATACTAATAGAGGTCACAACTCAATAGACTATTCTTTTGGGTTGTAAGGCTATCCACCAATATATATACCACTTCTCATAAACACAAAAAATACACAAGTATGAAAATTTTACAAAGTTCAAACTAGAATCTTCAGTGCCTTGCCCTTTATATATCCTCTCCTCTATGGATTTCTATTTTCATATTTTGTTATGTCTTGATATGATTATATTATGCATTTTTTCTGCTTCATATTAGATTTAGGAATGTTAGTGATTAAATTAGATAGGAGGTCCTTCGCAGTTATTCTTCTTCTGGTGGTTGCTACTGGTGTTTTATAAACTATCTCCAAAACCTCTGTTATGCAGATTGATGTGGATATTGGATCATCATCTGTAGCAAGAAGTGTCATTGGCCTTGTCCTTGGATATGTTACAAGCTTAGTTGTTGATCTTGGAATTTTGATAGAGGTATGTGCTATTGTGTTGGTAATGTATGTGAAATTAGTATGCTTATTTTGTTGTGATATGTGCTCTTCTTTTTGTGTGGACTTGCGAAGCCGAAAGGCTATAAACTTTCATTAGTTCTTCATTGTGGAATTTCCATATAACATGAAGGCTTGAGTGATTAACCCTTGCAGTATTTGATTTACTAGAGTTGGATTCTTTCTAGTTGTAAAATATGAAGTTGTGCTGGTTACGCAAAACTTGATACTGACAGTTGCTATTTTTGCAGGCAAAAGAAGAGGGAGAGTTACCTGAGTATATTCTTGGGACCGTTCAATTGAATTGCATTAGGCTTGACTCTGCTGTAGAACTGGAGGTTTGATGATTTTTTGTCAACATTCTCAATCATCTCGTTTAGTACAGTTTATGCCATGACTTTTAATTTTACTCGTTTTCTGCAAGTCCGCTTTTGGAGGTTCTCTAGAACCTAAATTCTGAAGAAGTTTGTCTTTCAACGATGGGATCTCCATTCTCTCACTTGCACCAACTACTTTTTATATCTTAAATGGTGCTTCCATAGATGATACAATGAGTTTTGTTTTCTTTGTAGTAGGCAAGGAATTCAATTTGCAATTTTTAGTTTCTGATCAAACAAAAGAAAGTCAATCAACCCAACCTAGATTAATTCATTTTGTGTAGTTGTTACAAGTATAGCTTTTATAAGTAGTAGAACTATAAGTAAAAGCTGTTAGTTGTTCCGTTGTCAATCATAAAAATTTATGGTAATTCATTATTATCATAAAGGCATACAAAATATTTTCTTTTTCTTTTTTACCTAAATGGAAATGGAACTGTTATTTTATTGTAAATCATGCATTATGTTACTGGTATTTCATTTGAAGTCATATAAACTATACAAAATATGTATACATCGTTAAATAATTTAATCATATCCCTGGACTATTTCTTAGATTTATTTTGAATTGTTTGATCAAATTCAAAATTATGCTTTCAAGAATTCAAATTTATACTCGTTAAATCAACAAAGTAAAAAGGTTGAATCTCTAACTAGCCTTTAGTTACCCTTGATGTACATGTAATATATGTACGATTAAGGTTAAAAAGAAGATTTGTTGAATAGTATAGGGTCCTCTTATGAGAGGTGTGGTGGAATTTGTAAAATAACATTATGATAGACCAGACAAGAATATATTACTATGCTGATACTTGCAACTATCACATTGGTAGACATCTTTTTGGGTCCAGAACAGGAATTAATGCATCCGTGTCAAAGTGAACACTCATTGAGTTGCATCAGCCTTGACTTATACCTCAACTGGTTATCTATCACATTATTATGTACAACCGGGATGTTGGTTGTTATGGTGCTTTGCGGTATCTCATCAGATTTTTCACTCAGAAAAAGCCTACTTGAACTGAATTTTTCTGTTAAATACCTCCTTGAAGTCTTTAAAGTTAGATCTCAGCTTGAAGCATTTCCTTAACTAGTCCTGTTATACTAAATTCATCATGCTAAACAAATTCATAATATTTGTTATGCTCCTGTTATTTTATCATACATTGATTCGCTTCATCAAATATGTTTTTTTTTTATCAGGTTGTTCAAGGTTCAGCTTAGACATGTAGAAAGACTCCGGTGCATGCAAAATCTCATTCGAAGCTGCAGCAGCACAGTGTCCACACTCCACAAAAGTGCTTTTGTCACAGTGGTGGTGTATACGCAAGTTGCATATTCTTTGCTCTTCAAAGCAAGGAAACAAGCAATCACAAATTTGAAAAAATAAAGAGCACTTTTGTAGTTGAAATGAAATGTTGGTGGTGTTGGTGTATCCTTTCTCATCAATCTACTAACTCCACCTACTCTGTCTATAACCTTTACCATTGTTTATAAATATCACTTTATGAATGATTGATATTCTTTTTTTATTTGTTTATACAATGTTAATACGTGATTACTGCTCATTAGTTTCAGCACCTAGCAATTTTTGACTAATTGTCCCTCTTCCTTTTACTTAATTGCCCTCATAATCCCCAATCAGACCTCTTAATCGGGGTTATTAGTTGCCTTTTTCCATCACAGGATTGACCTACCTTGAAGAAGAAGAGGTTCCCAGTTAAATAAACAGGTTTTGTTACTGTACTCTAGTAGCGGTGTGGATACTATTAAGTTAAAGTTGTCGCGGATTGAACATGTATGTTAGAGTTGAAATTTGTATCGAATTTTCATCCTAGTACTGTAGCAAAGTCCCTACATAAACATTTTTATTTGCACTTGTTGCATATGATTAGATTAAGATATGAATTCATGCTATGCATGAGCGAGCATGAGCATGAGCATAAGCCTCCAAATCTTTAGACCCAAATGGGAATCCAATTCAATTTTGTTAAATCATTTTCTTTTCCTAAAAAGACGTGTTTCTTCCCCAGCACACACGGGTAAGGGTCGGTGCCATGTCTTTTTCAAACCTTTAGTCTCTGAGAAATTTCTCTGGGTCCAAAAGGTCCACTGTTTCTGGCCGTTTTTAAGTGAATGATGGTGATGATTACTTCCAAGAAAATTAAAAAAACAAAACCTCATTTTTCTTCAAGTTTTGATTTAAATCTTATGATGGTTTGAGTTTGTGAAGTTGAAGATTGGATTTGGTCAAGTAAGAATTATATGCGGTTTAACCTATTTTTGGCCACACTCAAGCTCGCAAACATTTGCTGCAATTAAGTGTTCATGATAGTTGATATACTACACATTCATTGTCACATTCCACATCGCTAGCAAGTGAGGTCCATAGTTTGTATATAAGCCTTGATTTCTCCTGACTAAGTAGACGTGTTTTGGGCTATAGGTGAAGGATGTTTGCGTGAAGCCTATGATCCAAAACAAATTCATGAGGGTGAAGGACGCATGTTTGAAGCCCAAAACGGATAATATCTACTTGGTGGGTCCTGGGCCATTACAAATGGTAGAGCATGCTTGCTACACGGTGTGGATGTGGATTTGGATTTGTGATTGTATTTGGACCCTCATGAGGACGCGAGGTCCGAAGGGGGTAGATTGTCACATCCCATATCGTTAGTAAGTGAGGTCCATAGTTTGTATATATGTCTTGGTTTTTCCTAACTAAGTAGACGCGTTTTAGGCCATGGGTAATGATGCTTGCGTGAAGCCCATGATCCAAAGCAAATCCGTGAGGGTGACAGACGTGTGTGTGAAACCCAAAGCGGAGGTCCATGGTTTGTATATAAGCATTGGTCTCTCCTGACTAAGTAGACGCGTTTTGGGCCATGGGTAAATGATGGTTGCGTGAAGCCCATGACTCAAAGCAAATTTGTGAGGGTGAAGGACGCGTGTGTGAAACCTAAAGCGGACAATATCTACTTGGTTGGTATGGGCTGTTACATTCACTCTTAGCAAAGTGGTTGTACACCTCTCTTTTTCTAGTTGTAACAGGGTTCGAGTCTTGTTTTTTATCCCCCTCTCTTTTTCTAGTTGTGATAGGGTTCAAGTCTTGTTTTTGTATCCCTAAAATCGTAAAATGAGTGAAGACCCCTCCCTCATGCTCTATATTGAGTTATGCATTCAAAACCATGTTTGTAACGGTATTCAAACTTGCAATTACACAAAACACAATTTGCTTAAAAAATTTATTTTAACTATTACAATATTTCAAGATTTGGGGGAGGAAGCATGTCTCAAACCCATAACCTCTTGGAAATAGATGCAAAGGGCTTACCACTATTTTGTATCAATTTGCTTCAATTAAGTGTACATGAGACGCACATCCATTCTTACCAAAGTAATGATATATTTTTTTCTTTCACATATGTAACGTATTCAAATATCACTTTTACTGTAACAGCACAGGCCCACCAAGTAGATATTGTCCGTTTTGGGTTTCACGCAAGCGTCCTTCACCCTCACGAATTTGCTTGGGATCATGGGTTTTACGCAAGCATCTTTCACCCATGGCCCAAAATGCGTCTACTTAGTTAGGTGAGATCAATGCTTATTAACAAACCATTAACCTCACTTACTAGTGATGTGGGATGTGACAATCTACCCCCTTTCAGACCTCGCGTCCTCGTGAGGGTCCAAACACAATCACAAATCCAAATCCACATCCACACCGGGTAGCAAGCCTGCTCTGATACCATTTGTAACAGCTCAGGCCCACCAAGTAGATATTGTCCGCTTTGGGCTTCACAAACACGTCCTTCACCCTCACAGATTTGCTTTGGATCATGGACTCCACGCAAGCATCATTCACCCATGGCCCAAAACGTGTCTACTTAGTTAGGAGAGACCAAGACTTATATACAAACCATGAACCTCACTTGCTAGCGATGTGAGATATGACATTTACAGTTTTACCCGTTAAATCGTCAAGTATAGAGAGACCTCTCCATATACTTGGCAAAAAAGTGTGCATGATACAATCATACAAATAGCAAAGTCAATTAATTTTGCAAAGATTTTTTTTTTTAAACAAATTTTGCAAATTCTTTGTCCAATCTTACCCCACTTTTTTTTTTATTAAAGTGTAGCTCTCTCAGCAAGTCTGCCTCTGACTGAAAACCCCATTAATTGAAACCCTAATTATAACACACACAAATGGGATGCCTATAGGCACATAATTTCATCACAGGTTCACTGTGAAAATTTTGCAGGAGAAGATACTTGTGATGTGAGTACCAATAAAACCCCAAAATTTTCTTTGGAGTAATGAATGTAAGAGACAATGTTTTTATGTGGGTTAATTGCACTAACTTACCCTTAGTTTATTACATATAGTAGGATTTTAAAAATGTTCTATAAATTAACACAAAAACGCAATACCATCACAATTCGTTAACTTTAAGGTTGACTAACAGTGACCCTTAGAAAGCCAAATATACCCTTATCACATCATCCCAAATATAAAATATTTTTTAATTAAAAATTGAAAATAATAATAATAATAATAATAATAATAATAATAATAATCTACAGGCGATGGATCTCCACCGCCAAAGGAAACAAAAATCTTTGACGATCTCCTCATACTAAAAGAGATCATCGCTGATCTCCTCTAGTCTTCTGCAAGAGGAGGCTCCTCCGCGAATTAAAAATGTTTCTGTGAACTAATTATCTTTTTATTTTATTTTGATTTTTCACTTTTTAATTAAAAAATATTTTATGTTTGTAATAATGTGTGGGGGATATTTTTGATTTTCCACGGGTCAATGTTTGTTAACCGTTAAAGTTAACCGTTTGACTTGATGGCAATGGATATTTTTATAAATTTAGGAAATCTTTTTAAAATCTTATTAGATTCAATAAAGTAAGGGTAAGTTAGTGCAGTTAACTATTTTTATGTCCATATCAATTCAATTGAATAATAATAATAATAATAATACTAATAATGATGGATTTTTGAGTTTTGACCTATATGACTATAAAATCCAAAACATAAACTAAATGACCACCTATTAGGGTTTCAATTTTGTCCTTTTCTGAAGAATTAATGAATCACTTTGGAGAGTACCTATCTTGTATTTATTATTATTTTCAGGTGTAACATAAACAATAAGCAGTGTAAAAAAAGAAACAAATAATGTTTGGTATAATTTTCAAAAGTGATTAATCGATAATCTGATAAGTTTTGACAGTGTTTTAAAAAGTTGGCGGGGTTTACTTTTTGAAAGTGATTAAAAAATAATCCATTTCAGCATTTAATGAATCTTTTAAAATATCATTATTATGCTTATGAAATCAAATAAAAATCTGTTAATAGCCAAAATTGGCTAAGGACCAAAGGAAAATTTTCCACCTCCCAGACCTGTTTCCATACCCGAGAGTTTCATCAAGAGACCTCTCAATCCTGAGCCGAACTGCGATACCACCCCAGGAACAAGGGCAGGCTCAGGAAACATCAGGGGTAGAGCCCGGACCCGAGAGCTTCCACCAGGAGACCTCTCTATCCAGAGCCGAACTGCGATACCACTCCAGGAACAAGGACGGGCTCCGGAAACATCCTGGATAGAGCCCGGAACGATCAGATCTAGCCCGCATCACTAAAACTAGAAGCTCCCCCAAGTCGAGGTCACCTCACAAATGCTCTAGAGACTCGTCTGTACCTCGATTGACACAGAATAATGTCCCTAAAAGGCCGCAAGGTCAGTCGAAGCCACACCTAGCTTCAAAAGGTCAGTCGAGGCCACACCTAGCTTCGAAAAGGTCAAGGGAAGCCAGATCTGGCTCCAAGCTGGATGAAACTTCTCAGATATCAAGGTGCACCACACCATGTCATATCCAACGACCTTTATAAAGGATCATGCTGAAAGGATACGAGGGATACACTGAATCATATCTGAAAACGTTAACTATATGCAGAACAAGTAACAAAATCCAAAAAGGAAACAAACTGATCTCCACCATGATACTCTCAATTCGGATGTTAATTCAAAGTCAATGACATTAATACGAGAAATCCCGCCCGATAAGGAGGAGACTGAGAAAATCAAGGGAGAATCAGTCTGTTGACCTACAAACTATGTATAAATAGAAAAGAAAGGAAATGATAAAGAGGAAACTACTATTCGACTGGCATACGACAAACAATCAACCATTCCCTAGAGAGAGTTGAGAGCAAAGATAAAAGAATTTCTGTATTTGTGTACCATGCACGTTCAATAAAAATATTCTTGCTTTCTTGTCATTTTATAAATCATTGCTACACATACAATAAATCTTGGCCACCACCTACGTGGTAGTAGTCTCGAGGGCGTTAACTGAGATTTCTCATCCCGAGCAAAATTTCCGTTAACAAAATCATTTATATACCCTATTTCATATTAAAATTAAAGATTCTAATTAAATATTGATTTGATTTATAAAATCTTTTAATAATCTTTTTATTGTTCTTATGGAATTTATTTTTCTAATTTAAATATTCTATTTAAATATTGATTTAATATATATATAATTAATAATAAAAAATGAAATAAGGTTCTAAAATCATGCCTATTTTAGTCATTATAACTAATTTCAATACTTTTAAAATAAAATTACCGAACATATATATATATATATATATATATATATATATATACAGCTTTTGAGCCTTACAGTAGTTTTGAAAGTATAATTAACCAAATATCTACTAATTAACTTCACATGTGATTATTCTTTTAGCATAGCTAACTGTGATTTTTGATTGCTCTGTTTAAAAAATAATCTACTTATAGTTTAACTTAACAAATAATTAACTTAACAAAAAGGTGGGTAGATGTTTGGTAAATTAAAGAATAATCAACTTAATAAAAAAGTAAGGGAAATATGTTTGGTAAACTTTAATGGATTATGAAAAATGACAAAATAAAGGACATTGTTGACAAATGTAATATATATATACTTTTTTTTTATCTTGTATATAATATTTTAATCTAAAGTTTTTTTTTTTAAATTCATTTTCTTGCATTTTGATTTAAATTTGTGACTTAAAATTTTGACTCTATGTTTTCAATTTTTTCATTTTGTTTTTAAATTAAATTTAATAATATAAAAGATTAATAAATAAAAATACAAATTTTATTTTAGTAAAATTACAAATTTTATTTTAAAAAAGATTGCAGAGGAGAGGATTGAGGAATCACCTCGCCTTCATCTCATAGAATCAACGACTGGAGGAGGATCGTTCTCATCCGACGTCATTGCCAGAGGACGGAACATCCTCCGGTGACTTCTCCAGAGGACAGATCCTCCTTCGGCGTAAGGAGGCAAGAGGTGAGATGCTAACGTCAGAAGAAACTTCCAACGTCGGATACCTCCTCCAACATTGGAGGAGGACCGCTCCTTCTCCGGCGACGCCGACGTCGGATCCGACATCACCATAGAAGGATCAGTCTGCTCCTTTTTCGAGGTTGGAGGAGGCTCTCTCTTTCTCCGTGGTCATAAATGGAGGACTCGCCTCCTCTTTTGGCCATTAAAGAAGGAGGCTCCTCCTTCATTGCCGGATGAGAAACCGACCTCCTCCAGCAACTTCGGCTTCATCGGTGAATGCTGGCTCTCCTACGGCCTCCATCGTCGGTGGTGGCCACTATCGGCGAGCAGTGGTCACCACTATACGAATCTTCAGAAATTAAAATTTATTTTTTTTAATTTTTCGGTTTTTTTTTTTAAGAAAAATATTATAATTCTTAAAAAATATTAGTATTAAATATAAGGGTATTATTTCCTCTTTAATAAAATGGTGAAGGTATTATAGACATTCCAAAGGTAAGGAATTAGCTTTTCAAATAATAAGTTTTGAAAAGCAACCCATAACAAATTTTTTAAAATCCGATTATTTGAGGTGCAGATTATGAAATAAGTTGTTTTTGAGAAGTTTACCAAACACCTATTTGTTCAAAACTTGAGAAATAAGTGATTATTTCTTAAATAAAAGCAATTCAAAAAATAACATTAGTATTTAGAAGTAGAACTAAGTTGAAGTAAGCTGTAAGCAACAGTAAAGGGCTGTTTGTTTTTCTTCCAATAAGTCTTATTACCCCTTATGACTTAATTTAAGATAAATTAGATTGTTTATTTTTCTTACTTATAACTTATTTTAAGATTTATATGTCTGATAGAAAAAGTAAATTTTTTTGACTTTCATCTTATCGAAAAGTGCTAAAGTACAGTATTCTAGTATATTTCCACAATATCCTATACCAATTCATACATTTACCAAAAATAACCTTAACAAAAAAAATTCCCAAATTTCCTAAACAACTCTAACCCTAACCTAAGCTAACCCTAAATTGACCTAAATGGAGGCGCCGGTGCTGGCGCCGCTTCCCTGCGATTTGACCGAAAGGAGGCCGACCGGTAAATTGACGGCGTCCAGAACCTATAACCGTACACCATCACGTAGACCAGCGTCGTGAAGAGTATCGAGCAAGTGATTCGTGCAAGAAAACTCCCAACGGCGAGATGCGAACTGCGATAGCGATCTGAGATGCGAACTCAAGCCACATGAACTCGGATATGTACGACAGCGAGATGCAAACGACAACGGTGGTCTAAGATCGATCGAGCAAGCGGTGGTCTGAGATTGATTGAGCAAGCGGCGGTGGTCTAAGACCGTTCGAGCAAGCGGCGGTGGTCTAAGACAGTTCGAGCAAGCGACGGTGGTCTGAGATCTAGTAAGCAATTCGAGCAAGCGATCGGCGGTGGTTTGAGATCGGGATCTGAAGTTGACGGAAAGGTAGGCGAGATGATCGGCGAGATGGGGCTGACGGCGTTGGGGACTGAGATCGGGCAAGTTATGGCGGCGGTTAGGGTTTGAAATTTTTTTCCTCTACAGGTGACAAAACGGTGTCGTTTTGTTATTAAAATTTTTTTAGCATAATTTAGGTTGTAACTAGTGTCGTTTGACCTATCCAGTCAACAACTCAATCTATTAAAAGTTCCTTTAGATGAGGGTATAATAGTAAAATCAAAATCAACTTAATATTTAAGTTCTAAAATATCAAATAAAAAACAAACAAATGAGTATGTCTTAATATTTAAGTGATATTGAAGCAAATAAAAAAAAAAGTGTTCCAATTATGAAAAAAAAATGCAAGATTTGAACCGCAAAACATAAACAGTGAGGTTGAGTGTTGACTGCCAAGAAGTGAAGGAGGTTTAATAAATCTTGAGGAACACAAAAAGTAAAAACCAAAGGGTATCTCAAATCAAGAAAAAAGGCAAAACTGCTTTTATCACATTTTTTCCTCTTTAGCTTCCTTGCAGCTGCCACTGTCCTCTCATTTCAATGACACCACTACCACTTTAAAGATCATGAAAAAGATGTACTCTCTCTCTCTCTCTCTCTCTCTCTCTCTCTCTCTCTCTCTCTCTCTCTATATATATATATATATATAATATACTAAACGACTGCTATGCGTTTATCCCACCCCACCTATCTCTTGTTTCTTTCTCTAGGGATTTGTATGAAATATGTTGAGACTTAAATTCCTTCCACAAAAATTTGCAGACCATTTGAACTAAAGGTGATATGTATGTCATGTGTTTTGATGATCAAATATTTTGTGTCAAATTAGATTGATATGATAATAAAGTTTTGGAAAGGCTTCACATCCTTAAATGGAATAAACAAAGAGCCTCAAAGATGTAGCTCAGTTAGTAAATAGACGAGTTTGATATTTGGACAAATGACTTCAAAGTCAACGGTTCGAACTATGATAAAATTTTTTTTAAAAAAATTCATGATCTATATATCTGAATAGATAAATTTTGTCAAAAAAAAAAGAAATAAACAAAGATCACCCCAAATCTACTAAAAAGTATTATTATCAGACTATAATTCAATTATATTTTAAGAAGAACAATGCTTGGGTGCTGATCGGTCAGCATCCAAGATACTGACCTCAACAATGAGAATGTGACACGTGGCCTTTTGGTGGAGTCAATACCTTGGGTGCTGACAGCACCTGCGGATTATTCTTTTAAGAAAGCTTAAAAAAATATATACTAACATTAACTCAACACACAATAATGAATAATGATTTCGTATATTTTCATGACCCCATAACCCATGTCACTACTAATCTAACTTTGCCTGCACTATATGATAATCAACACATTAATAAAATCATTCTCTTTTAAAATACTAGTCGAGAACAGCTGTCATGGTAATTACTTAATAAGTATATCAATCAATTAATAAAATTATTCTACAATTTGTTTCTATCCATCCAACCTGAAAAAGGTCATGAATGAAAGAGAAGAAATCTTCATTGCTTTCGTATTAAAATAGCATGGATATGGTTATGGATGAATGGATGATGGTCATATTCATGTCCCAACACTGTTCATGTAATTTTAAAACAGTCAAGTGGAAGGCACACTTCTGACTGATTGTCAAATTGAATAAATTTTTTTTAAATAATATAATTTCATTTTACATTTAGAAAACCCACGTAAATTTTAGAAAAATAAAATGTTTAGCTTCATTGTATTATTTTAAATCATAATCAATTCGTCTTTGTATTTTAGTTATCTTCTCTTAAACATGGGTCATATGTATGATTTCAGACCTTTGAATTGTTGAAATTTGTTCAAGATATCTTAAGAAATATATTAAAGAAAAAACCTCTCATAAAACTTATTAAAAGTTATATTATATATTGACGTCCATTATAATTAGGTGGTAAAAGCAGTTATTCAACTTCACGATGTGGTTAGAGTAATCCGGAGACATATAATTTCAACTTAACAACGTTCAAGATAGACTTTGAGAATTTTTGTAGGAAAGAGATTGTTAAGAATTTTTAAACCAAATAAAACCGCTATTTAACTAAAGGGAGGTGAGAAATATTTTTTTTTTCCCATTTCAAATTAGACGGTGGTTCATGGTTGTAGCCTATTGGATTCTCCGGTGAAAAAAGAAAGAAAAAAAAAGATGCCTTAAAGATTAAAAAAAAAGTTATATTCTTTAACACCATATATAAATAAACAAACACAAAAGGGCTCCACTTTTGTCCCAAAAATATTCTTATACCATCTAATCACACACACACTAATCACTATATATCTTATTTACTCATTCTTTCCTTTCAAGCATACTTTCACTAGTTCCCATGCATCACTGGCCGATCAACAAAAACAAAAACATGAATTCATACACACATTTACATTTTATTATTATAATCTGATCAACCCAACAAAACATTTTCCTGCAATTCTTTTTCTTTTTCTTTTTCTCTCCTCCTCCTCTGCTGCAATTTCCAATGGAGCTTTTTCAATGTTTGTACATCAATCTTCTTCTCATTTCCTCCTTGTTTGTTGCAGCAGTTTTTGCTAGTGATCCTTACTCAGAAGCACTTCTCAGCTTAAAATCTGAGCTCATTGATGATTTCAACAATTTAGATGACTGGTTAGTACCAGCTGCTGCTCCTGGAAAAGTGTATGCATGTTCTTGGTCTGGTGTTACTTGCAACAAAAACAACACTATTGTTGTTGGACTAAACCTGTCAATGAAAGATCTTGGTGGGGTGTTGTCTGGAAAACAATTCAATGTTTTCAATGAGCTTGCTGATCTCAATCTCAGTCACAACTCATTCTCTGGTCACCTCCCTGTTGATATCTTCAATCTCACCAATTTAAGAAGCTTGGATATTAGCAGAAACAATTTCTCTGGTCACTTTCCTGGTGTAGTACTTTCAGGGCTTAAAAACCTGGTTGTTCTTGATGCCTTTAGCAACAGCTTTTCCGGTCCATTGCCTGTTGAAGCTTCTCAGCTTGAATATCTCAAGATTCTCAATCTAGCTGGAAGTTACTTTAGTGGACCAATCCCATCACAATATGGTTCTTTTCAAAGCCTTGAATTCATTCACTTGGCAGGAAATTTTCTCAATGGTGAGATACCACCAGAGCTTGGTAAGCTCAAAAGTGTGACTCACATGGAGATTGGTTACAATTCATACCAGGGAAGTATTCCATGGCAGCTTGGTAACATGAGTGAGGTCATCTATCTTGACATAGCTGGTGCAAATCTCTCAGGTTCAATACCAAAACAACTCTCCAATCTCACCAAGCTTGAGTCACTTTTCTTGTTCAGAAACCAGCTCATTGGAATGGTTCCAGACGAGTTTAGTAGAATCAGTGGTCTCAAAAGCTTGGATCTTTCTGACAACCATCTTTCAGGGCCTATTCCTGAGAGTTTTTCAGAGTTGAAGAATCTTAGACTGCTAAGTCTTATGTACAATGAAATGAGTGGTACTGTACCTGAAAGCCTAGCACAACTTCCATCACTTGAAATTCTATTCATATGGAACAATTACTTCAATGGGTCACTTCCTGAAAACTTGGGCAGGAATTCAAACCTTAGATGGGTTGATGTTTCTACAAACAACTTCGTTGGCAAAATCCCACCTGATATTTGCTCAAGAGGTGTTTTGTTCAAACTAATCCTGTTTTCAAACAATTTTACAGCAAGTCTTTCACCATCACTCTCCAATTGTTCTTCACTTGTTCGACTTCGGCTTGAAGACAATTCATTCTCAGGTGAAATCCCTTTGAATTTCAAGCAACTTCCTGAAATCACATACATAGACCTGTCAAACAACAAGTTCACAGGAGGGATTCCAACAGATATGTCACAAGCTCCAAAGCTTCAATACTTGAATCTCTCTAACAATCCAAAGCTAGGAGGCAACATCCCACCACAGACTTGGTCTTTGCCACTTCTTCAAAACTTTTCAGCATCAGCTTCTAATATCACAGGCAATCTCCCTCCTTTCAAATCCTGTAAATCTATTTCCGTCATCGAATTGCATAAGAATCATTTATCAGGATCTGTCCCTGAAAGTATTTCTCATTGCAAGGCACTTGAGAGGATCGATTTAGCTAACAATAAGTTAGTTGGTTCTATACCTGATAAGCTAGCTACTCTGAATGCTTTAAGTGTTCTAGACTTGTCACATAACAATTTAAGTGGTACAATACCGGCAAAGTTTGGCAATGCTTTAAACTTGTTGCTCTTGAATGTATCTTTCAACGACTTATCCGGTTCCATTCCCTCAGGAAAGGCATTGAAATTGATGGGTACAAGTGCTTATGTTGGAAATCCAAGGCTTTGTGGAGCACCTCTAAAACCATGTCCTTCTTCTGTGTCGATATTAGGAAGAAAAGGCACCGGGAAGAAGCTTATACTGGTTTTGCTATTGTGTGTAGGTGTGGTTATATTCATAGCAGCTTCACTTGTTGGGATATTTTTCTTCAGAAGAACAAGTAAAGGCCAGTGGAAAATGGTTTCTTTTCCTGGTCTGCCACGATTCACAGCGAATGATATCATGAAAAGTTTCAACTCCACAGATTCAACTTCAGTTTGCAAAGCCGTTCTGCCCACAGGAATAACAGTTTCGGTGAAGAAGATCGAATGGGGACCTAAGAGAATGAGTATAATGTCTGAATTTATAACGCGAATGGGCAATGCAAGGCACAAGAATTTGGTCAGATTGCTTGGTTTTTGCTACAACAAGCGTCTAGCTTATCTGCTAAATGATTACTTGCCTAATGGGAATTTAGCTGAGAAGATGAAAATGAAGAGGGATTGGACATCCAAGTACAAAACTTTGATTGGAATTGGAAGAGGACTATGTTTTCTTCATCATGACTGCTATCCTGCAATTCCTCATGGAGATTTGAAGTCAAGTAACATTGTTTTCGATGAAAATATGGAGCCCCATTTGGCTGAATTTGGCTACAAATATCTTATACAGTTGGCTAATGGTTCAATTCCAGCAACAATTGCCAGGAGAGATTCGGGTACTGTTCTTTTTTTATCAACATTCCTTTCATGTATCATGCTTTTTAATTATCTTCAAATTCTATAATGTGAAACAAACAGACTAAACTTTTAAGACAAAAGTTAATTCTAAGGTGCTCCAAAGTCAAGAGAATGTCTGAAAATAAAACCTCTGAAAGTTTTTGCTTTTAAACAAGTACATATAGCAATATAGCATCACTGTTGATATATATTCCATTTGCAGTACAAACAATGATAGCAAAATTGTTGCACTACTACTGTTTGTCACTGAACATTATTCTTGTAATAAACAAACAGATGAATTCAACAATGCCATCAGAGAGGAGCTATGCATGGATATCTATGGCTTCGGAGAGATCATTGTTGAAGTCTTGACAAACGGTAGGCTGACGAATGCTGGAAGTAGCATACAGAATAAACCAAGAGATGTTGTTTTGAGAGAAATATACATGGACAATGAAGTTGTTGGTGATCATGATCCTACCAATTCATTGCAAGAGGAGATCAAGTTGGTTCTTGATGTTGCTCTCCTCTGCACGAAAACTAACCCATCTGATCGACCATCTATGGAAGATGCACTCAAGCTTTTATCAGGGTTGAAGCCGCTAAGAAAGTAGCACAACATATATATATATATATATATATATATATATGTTCATCAGTTCATCAGTTTTCACATTGTTACATTTGTAGTACATGAACTGATGAACATATATATATATATATATATAATATAATATAAGAAGTTGTTAACATATAAGAGTGGCCATTTGTATTTAATTTTGGTTGATATATCAGTTCATCAGTTTTCACATTGTTACATTTGTAGTACATGAACTGATGAACATATATATATATATATATAATATAATATAAGAAGTTGTTAACATATAAGAGTGGCCATTTGTATTTAATTTTGGTTGATATATATATATATATATATATTTGTTTTGTCATTATTAATAGAACTGTGTTTTTTTTTCTTTGAGAGAATTATTGGAACTGTGTTACTGTGATGTATTTTAACAATAAGTTTGTGTATTATTTTTTATTTTATCAAACAGAAAATCAACTATTGTAATCTTATTTTTGTCAAGAGATTTTGTTATTGATTCAATTAAGGTAGTTCACATCTCTGTATGGGGTATTATATCTCTTCCAAGTAAGGTTTAGCACAATACAACATAGAGTTTTAACCGTATGTGGTGGAGGCAACTCAAACATAATTAAACTGAACAACTCAAACATGATTAAACTGAACGAACGCTCGTTAGGCCCAATCAAACTTAAGGGTTAGGCACATATGACATACCTTGTCCATGATTTCTGTGCTAAACGGGCTTGAACGATTTGTTGGACTTTAGTGTATTTTGTATATAATTTCATTTAGAGGAAATTACACAAACAACCTTGGTTATATGCATAACTAGGGGTGGGCACGGTTCGGTTCGGTTCGGTTTTGGGTAAAACCGAATTGAACCGAAAATATTTCGGTTCATCCAAAATTAAACCGGTTTAAACCAATAAGAAATGGGAACCGAACTGAACTGAACTAATTTTAATCGGTTCGGTTCGGTTCGGTTCAATTTGGTTTTGGGCCTAATGGGCCGGATAGCATAATGAGTCTTTTTAATTTGTTTTAAAATTAATGAATAGCTTAATGAGCCTAATTTTGGCCATTTGAATAACCCAAAGCCAAAACAACATATTACATAATAGTACATATTAATACATTCCAAAACATACTAATACATAATAATAAGTTAATAACAAATCCGTTCCAAAATATAAAAACATACTAATACATTCCAAAATCCGAACTCGTAAATAAAAGTTCAAAATATGTTAATAATAGTACACTACATAATAATACCTCCCCACAAATAAATAGAATTGAGATGTTGTGTGGTTGTGTAAGAGAAAGAACACTATAAATGTTAGGGTTTTTTTTAGGGGGTTTAATTGGTTCAAACCGGTTTTCAGAAAAGAAAACCGGTTTGAACTGAAAACTTTTTCGGTTTTCAATTTTTAAACCGGTTTAAACCGAATTAATTATACGAACCGAACCGAACACCCTTTTTTCGGTTCGGTTCGGTTCGGTTCGATTCGGTTCGGTTCTGAACTTAGTGCCCACCCCTATGCATAACTATATAAAAACCGGTAAAAAGACCATAATAATATAAAGGGAAAAATTCATAAATAGGCATAAAATTAAGGGAAAATTCAAAACTATTGCTTTTCAATATGTTTTTTTTTATCGAAGAGAAATGTTTCTCGGACAAGTTTGCCCTTAATGCATGTCTGATGTGACACTCAATCAACGGTGATTTTTTTTTGAAATTTGAAATTGTTAACGGAAATTTTGCTCGGGATGAGAAATCTCAGTTAACGCCCTCGAGACCACTACCACGTAGGTGGTGGCCAAAATTCTTTATATATGTAACAATGATTTATAAAGTGACAAGTAAGCAAAAATGTTTTTATTTAACATGCATGGTATACGAATACAAAGATTCTTCTCTCTTTTCTCTCAAATCTCTCTGGGAAATGGTCGATTGTTAGTCGTATGCCTGTCGAATAGTAGTCTCCTCTTTTTTTTTCTTTTCTTTTCTATTTATACATGGTTTGTAGGTTAACAGACTGATTCTCCCTTGATTGTCTCAGTGATTGTCTCAGTCTCTTCCTTATCGGGCGGGATTTCTTGCGTTAATATCATTGACTTTTGGATTGAATCCCGAATTGAGAGAATCGTGGTGGAGATCAATTTGTTTCCTTTTTAGATTTTATTACTTGTTCTGCATGTAGATAACGTTTCCAGGTATGATCCTTATAGAGGTCGTGGGATGTGACGATATGGTGTGGTGTATCAATCAGGGAGGTTGATTAGTATTTCGACCTTGATGTCCGAGAAGTTTCATCCAGCTTGGAGCCAGATCTGGCTTCCCTTGACTTTTTCGAAGCTAGGTGTGGCCTCGACTGACCTCGCGGCCTTCTAGGGACATTCTTCTGTGTCAATCGAGGTACAGACGATTTTCTTGAGCATTTGCGAGATGACCTTTGACTTTGGGGAGCTTCTAGTTTTGGTGATGTGGGCTAAATCTGATCGTTCCGGGCTCTATCCCGGATGTTTCCGGAGCCCGCCCTTGTTCCTGGGGTGGTATCACAGTTCGACCCTGGATAGAGAGGTCTCCTAGTGGAAGCTCTCAGGTCCGGGCTCTATCCCGGGTGTTTCTGGAGCCCGCCCTTATGCCTGGGGTGGTATCGTAGCTTGGCTCTGGATATTGAGATCTCCTGATGAAACTCATGGGTATGGAACCAGGTCTAGGAGGTGGAAAATTTTCCTTTGGTCCTTAGCTAATTTTGGCTATTAACAGGAGTCCCCTCTGACTTGAACACCAGACGTTAAGCTCGAGTTGAGGTCAGATTTTCACTTTATTTGGGAAATCTTCCTCTTTTTATCGTTACCGAAATTTTGGGAAATTTCTTCATTTGAGTGACGTGTTATGAACTGACTATTTTATCTTCGAATTTAATCTGATCACGTTACGGCAGTCCCCGAGATTTTTTACCGTTACCAGGATCTTGGGGATATCTTCTTCTTAACTGCGTAAATGATGTGGCATGAGATGATTAGCCCGCTTTCGAGTTTAATCCGGTTACGTTACTGAGTCGATAGTTTTTAACCGTTACCAAACGAGTATCTTGGTAACTTGTGCTGTTGCCCTCCTGCCTATATATATGTCTGTTTTCCTACTCATCTTCTTCACATCTTCTCGAGCTTGCTTCTTTCTTCATTCTTCGTCTTCTATTCTTCGTCTTCTATAATGTCGAAAAACAGTCATGATTCAAGTGATTCCATATTCGACGGCGAGGAGGTCGTCAGTCTTAGTCTGGGGAAGCGGGCTAGGAGGAGTTCTGACGGTGATGATTCCCCGCTCATCTCACAACGTCGGCGGTCCAGTAGGAATGTATCTATCGGGACCGGGTTCTCCAACCATCCCAACCACCCTTTAGATATCGTCGATGATGATTCCGACAAAGAAACGGTCGTTGGCGCTGCAGGAGGAGCATCGGGTCTTGGCTCCTAGTCCCCTTGGGGAGAGGCTTCCTCCCTATGATTTCCGGGTTATCCCAGATTCCACCGTTGGCCCGGTGTCGATCGACCGCTTGAGGTCAAAGTTTGGCATCCCCGACAGTGTATCCATCTCGGTGCCTCCCAAGAATTTCAAGTTTTTCAACCCCTCTAAAGGCGTGCTTCAGATCCATGTGGCCGCTCTTGAGAACGGGGTCAGGCTTCCCCTCCATCCGACCCTTCGGCGGGCTCTAAACGCCATCCAGCTCGCTCCCCTCCAGTTAACGCCGGGCTTCTGGAGGCATTTGATTGGTTTCCTGGTGCTATGGAGGGAACAATGCCAGATGAGTGAAGTGACGAGGGAGCCAGGTGCAGAGGAGCTGGCTTATCTTTTTCAGATTGGGAGCCTGGGGCTCCTCGGGGTCAGTTCTACGCCAAGGCCAAGAATAAGCTCAATTTCATCGTTCCCGGTGCATCAAAGAAAGATCCCGCGTGGAAAGAAGAATGGATCCTGGCGGGGGATGACTGGGGGAGCTCGATTTTCATCGGAGGGCATGAATTCGAGGTTCCTACGGCTTTCAGTGACAAGCCCTCCTGGGACCGGGCCTCCCTGCCTGCCGAGTCCGAAGCCGTCTTACAGGCTATTCTAGCCCAGAATTACCTGAATCCGAAGTTCCCTACCGCTGAAGCTTTTGACCCTCGTAGGGTGAACAAATATCTGCGGATTTTAGACGCTATTCCTCGTAAGTATCCTTGTGTCGCTTCGTCTTATTACTTAGCTTGGTTCTAACATTTTCTTCTTTAATCTGCTTATTCATAGTTTTTGTCATAGAGCCAGCCACCCGACACGTCTCACTCTCTCCTTAAGGTGGAGCTTCTCTTCCCTCCTCTGGGGTCGAACCTGCCCTGGCTTCTTCTATCTCTCCGGCTGGGTCTAAGATGGCCACTCTGACCTCGCGGGCTTTCCGGGCTATGGGCAAAGCTCCCCAGGTGGTTAGCCCGGCTGTTTCTGCCCCCTCGGCCGTGGCCGCTAAAGTCGCTACCCCTTCGACTCAAACACTTGATTCAGCTGCGCTTTCAACAACTAAAGCCTCGGCGGTTTCTGGGAAAGATGTCGCTAAGGCTCCTTCCAGCCGCTCCCGGCCTCAGTCGAGTTCGACATGGCGGGATGAGGTCCTGGAACAGTTCATAGCGTCCTGTCCGGGTGGCGGGATCTCCAAGATGGCTTCTATGCCTGTGGACGTCCTTATAACCAAGGGGTCTGCTATCTTAGCTGAGGTAATTGTATTTGAAAATACACAAAGTGTGTCTAATACAACCTAGAGGGGGGGTGAATAGGTTTTAGTTGATTTATTACCAACTTTTCGACTTAATCAATTTTAATAATCCTACTCCATATTAGCAATCAATCAATCCAATATAAATATGCTGAAAAAAAATAAAAACACAAGGATTGATTTACGTGAGAAATCCTCCAACTGGGCAAAACTCACGGGCTATCCTTTAGCCACATACGGTCCTCAAATCCACTATTTGAACGAAAGTTTACAACCTAGGTTGACCTCAAGTTACACCTACTTGGTCACTAACCCTTTCACACTACCTAACGGGCCTTTAATAGTGATTCTTGACCACAAGCTTGTGCACTAACTCACTTAGTCACAAAGCTTAACAATCAATGAAGAGGTTAAACAACCTATGTGAATATGTAAAAGATATTCAAACATGCAATTAATGCTAGGCAACAATAAATGCTTATCTAAGGATTTAAAGATGTCAATAAATGCAAATCCTAGATATCAATATCTAAATGCAAATGCATGAAGATTTAGCTAGAAGGGTAAAATCGTCCTAAATGCTAGCTATTAATGAACAAAGCTCTCAACCAACAAACAACAACTCAATCATGTTATAAATGCCAATAAACATAAAAATATGCAATAAAATCACATAAAAGAGCTAACCCTAGGTAAACAAGAACATAAATAAATACAATAAGATTTAGGGCATGTTCAAGTTACCTAGTCAATGAAAGCAAGAAGAATCCATGATGAGATAATGCTTGAAGAGGTTAAATGCACATGGATTTGTGTTTGGTTGAGTAAAGATGAGTTCTTGGGAGTTTCTCTCTCTAAGGGAAGCTTGGCCTATCAAAAATGGCTTCTTGAACTCATAAAAACGAGCAAGGAAGAAGATAGAGTATATATAAGGGAGCCCTAGTTAAAACAGCGTCGTTTTGAACTTAGGGCACAAAATCCCGTCAATACCGCTAGGATGGACCGCATCGCAGGCAAGTGTCCAGACCGCGGTACACACAGCAGTGCACCGTCTGGACACCAACGCGGTGTAGGGCGCTGTGCATGCAGGTGCACAGGCCTCGGTATGGGCAACAGAGGCCTACTGGACAACACCGCGACTTAGGTCGCTTTGCGTGCAAGTGTACAAGAAGCGGTACAGGGAGCATGACCCTGCTGAGGTATACCGCTCTGTGTGCCGCGGTGCAAGCATGTCTTGCCAAGCTGTCTAGGCCACGCTAAGAGAAGAAATTCTCTTTTCTGGGCAAACTCAACACACTAAGTGATGTGCAAAATGTGCAAGTGTGGAGTGTGAAAAGAGGCATACAATACATCATTCAATAACATGAAGATAAGAACAATAATGCATGCAAGTGAGTGTGTGCAACTAGATCTCTTCAAAGAAAGTTAAACTAGTGAGATACCTTTGAAGTGCTCTTTGAGAGAGATGATGTCCTTGAAGCTTGATCACACTCAAGAGGCCTAAATTACCCTTACAAAGAATAATCCCCAATGTGGTTTGTCAACGAAATAAGCCAATCAAAAAATGAGGAACTTACAATCTCCCCCTTTGGCTATTTCGTGACAAAACCACCACTCACAAATCATCCTCACAAAAAAGTAAAAACAAAAGATCAACAAAAGATATTCTACATTACAAAAAGATACCTAGATACTAGGTCTTCAAAACTTCAAGCTCTTGTAGAATAGCCACCTTCCCTACAAAACAATGAGACTACACTTTCCAAGACAAGTGCATGTGAGGTGATCAAGAGAGATAAATAAATAAGAGCAATTTGCATAATAAAAGAAAATTTCAACATGCAACATGCAAATGCTCCCCCTCAACGGGACAATCTCTCCAAATATGCAATCCCCTTAAATAAAACCACATTACTACTCCCCATTTTTGTCATGAGATAGGCAAAGGAGTATTCCACAACCGGGTCACTTTAGCAAAGAGAGCTATTTGCAAGATAAGTGCATAATCATATACAACAACTTTATGCAACTCAATTAATTAAGGGAGAATTATTGAGGGTTTTATTGTTTAGAAGAAAATGTGTGACTTAGTTGCTCTGGATGTAAGACATGTAGCATCATGGTTCAAGCAAATGGTATTTGGCAAGGAGAACATCAAAAAAAGGGTTCCAAAAGAATTCAAGCCAATTTGCACCCTTTTGCCATAAAGAAACATGATATAGTATTTTGAAAAGAAATTTCAACGCACACAAAACTACATTAATTCTTAAAAGCAAATCAAGACATTGGATCAAGAGATCCTTTTAGATTTTTCAGGATAATTTGTCCGTATGATAGTAGTCTTGATTAACAATTAAGAAGAAAGAGAAGACTAATTTGGATATAAAATCCTTATTGATTACGTGGATACAAGATCCTTATTGATTAGTCTTCTCATCTGCATACACACACATTTGCATTCAAGCAATCAAAACATATTTCATGCATATCATTTTGAGCATGTCATAATCAAGTTCACATGTCATGGAGATAAATTATAGGTCATTCAAACGTACTTCCCAATCAATTCTCCTAATCCAAAAATGCATGTTTGAACATAGAGGTGACATGGATTACAAACCAAGCAAGGCACACTTATTAAATAAAAAGCCATATAAGAATATATATAAGCACAACCAAGAATACTCAAGCAATTAATAAAGAAGCATAAAGTTGATCAAGTTTTTGCTTATTCCAACATGCAAGGTTGCTCTCTTTGCTTGAGTTCCCCATAAAGGGTCAATCACCAAAACACATCAAGTCATATGACAAATCCCAATAGACATACTAAGTGACTTGAACCTAGTTGAGTCTAAGGGCTTTGTAAATAAATCCGCTAGTTGATCATTAGTGCCCACATGCTCAAGTGCAATGCATTTGTTTTCAACTAGTTCTCTAATGAAATGATGCCTAATGTCTATATGCTTTGTCCTAGAGTGCTGAACAGGATTCTTTGAAATATTAATTGCACTCATGTTATCACAATAAAGGGTAAGAATACCTTGATCAAAGCTGTAATCCACAAGCATTTGTTTCATCCAAAGGAGTTGTGTGCAAGCACTCCCGGCGGCTATGTATTCCGCTTCAGCTATGGATAGAGAGATGGAATTTTGCTTCTTGTAAAACCATGAGACCAAGTTGTTACCTAGGAAGAAGCAACCGCCCGATGTACTCTTCTTATCATCACAATTTCCCGTCCAATCTGCATCACTAAAGCCAACTAAGCTAGCATTAGTGTCAAAAGAGTACCATATCCCATAGTTGGATGTCCCATTCACATATCGAATGATTCTCTTCACGAAGGAGAGATGGGATTCCTTGGGATCCGCTTGGTACCTAGCACACACACCCACACTAAAGGCTATATCGGGACTACTTACGGTCAAGTAAAGCAAGCTACCAATCATGCCACGATAAAGACTTTGTTCCACACTCTTGCCACTAGCATCCTTGCTTAGTTTCAAGGTGGTACTCATGGGTGTGTCACAATGTTTGGCATTCTCAAGGCCAAACTTCTTCACTAGATTCTTAGCATACTTAGCTTGGGATATGAAAATCCCATCATGCAATTGCTTGATTTGCAAACCTAGGAAGTAATTGAGCTCCCCAACAAGACTCATCTCAAACTCATGAGACATGACATCAACAAATTTTTAGACTTTGGATTTGTTGGTGGAGCCAAAAACAATATCATCAACATAAATTTGAGCTATGAAAAGCTCATCTTTGTTCCTCTTGATGAATAAAGTTTTGTTAACACTACCTCTAGTGTAGTCATTGTCAACAAGAAATTGAGTGAGGCGCTCATACCAATAGGTGCTTGTTTCAACCCATATAAAGCCTTCTTGAGGCTATAGACATGATTGGGGTGGTGTGGATCCACAAACCCCTTGGGTTGCTCAACAAACACTTCCTCATGCAAGAAACCATTGAGGAAGGCACTCTTAACATCCATTTGATACAATTTGAACTTGTGCACACATGATATGGACAAAAGAAGCCTTATGGACTCAAGACGGGCAACCGGAGCAAAAGTCTCCTCAAAGTCAATACCCTCAATTTGAGAGTATCCTTGTGCTACAAGTCTAGCCTTGTTGCGCACAATGTTGCCATTTTCATCCGACTTGTTCCTATATACCCATTTGGTGCCTATGACATTAGTATCCTTGGGTCTAGGAACAAGAGTCCAAACCTCATTTCTTTCAAATTGGTTTAGCTCTTCTTGCATGGCAAGAACCCAAAACTCATCATTCAAGGCTTCACCAACCTTTTTGGGTTCAATTTAAGAGGTGTAACAAGTATAGCTAATTTGATTAGCTATTTAACGTCTAGTTCTAACACCCTCATTCATATCTCCAAGAATGTCATTCTTATTGTGGAGATGTCTAACCCACGGAGCGGGTTCTTTAGAGTCCAAAGATGGATCTCTATCAAGAGGTTGGATGACCTCTTCATCAAGACTTGACTTCACATCAATTGAAGTCTCACCATTCTTCTCCAAGAAAGGATCATCAAGCACAATGACCTCCTCATCATAGTCTCTAGTCTTAGGCCTACAATCATCTATGACGACATTAGATGATTCCATGACACTCCTAGTTTTTAAATTGAAAACTCTATAGGCCTTACTATTAAGGGCATAGCCAATAAAAATCCCCTCATCACTCTTGGCATCAAACTTGCCAAGTTGATCTCGGTCATTTAGAATGTAGCATTTGCTCCCAAATGAGTGGAAGTAGCTAACATTTGGCTTCCTACCCTTCCATAATTCATAGGAGGTTTGCCTAGTACCGGGGCTTAGGAAGACTCTATTTCCTATGTAGCAAGCCATATTGACGGCCTCGGCCCAAAGGTTCCTAGGGACATTGTTGCTAAGCAACATCACACGACCCATCTCTTGAAGGACCCTATTCTTCCTCTCAACAACCCCATTTTGTTGAGGAGTTCTAGGAGCCGAAAACTCATGGGAAATGCCTAAGCTATTGCAATAGCTTTCAAAACAAGCATTTTTAAATTCCCTCCCATGGTCACTCATAATTCTTTTAATGCTTTTAATGTGTGAGTTCTTTTCATTTTGAATTTTAGTGCAAAGCATTTTAAAATTTTCAAATGTTTCAGATTTTTCTCTAAGAAAATATGTCCATGTAAATCTAGAAAAATCATCAACACAAACAAAAATGTATCTCTTGCCACCGAGACTCTCGGTTTGCATGGGTCATTTTTGTGAAACAAGACGGAGAGTCCATCATCATTAAGATGAGAAATGCTTATAAGATTGGCCTGCAAGCCATCAACAAGTAAAGCATTGGACAAAGAGGGTAAGTCAGGAATGGAAATGGTTCCTTTCCCTATGACTTTCTTTCTAGATCCATCACCAAAGGTGACAAATCCTCTATCCTCCAAGACAAGAGATTTAAAGAAGCTCTTGTTCCCCGTCATATGCCTAGAACACCCACTATCCAAATACCAAGTGTTAGAGGCATTTGCCTTCAAGGCAATTTGAGCCACATAGCAAGAATAGTTATCCCTTCTAATCCACCTAGGTGTAATGTTCTCATTCCTAGTGGTATTAGTCACATTGGCTCTAGATTTCCTAGGATCATGCAAATTTGCTCTAGATTTCCTAGGAACATGCATTTTAGCTCTAGCTCTATTTCTTTCAATCATGCTCTTGATTTTACACATTTCAATGTATTTGAAGCAATTAGGTCTAATGTGACCATCAACACCACAAAAGTGACAAGTGGGAATAAAGTAAGAAGACATACCATGCCCTTGTGAGTACAAAGGGGCTTTTCCACGCATTTGAGCTTGTCTTTGGTGTTGGATTGGTTCTCTTCTTCTTTGTTGTTGAGTTGGAATGAATTGCTTCCTTGATTGACCTTGCATGAATTGCTTCTTGGCTTGATGGTATTTGGGTTGAGGGAAACTTGCTTGATGCACCCTTGTTGATTGAGCTTGAGCTTGTTTCCCTTGTGCTACCTTGACTTGAGGATCTTTAGAGCACTCTCCTAGTTCGATCTTCTTCCTAGGATGTTGTGGGGGTGGAGGCTCTTTGTTATCCAAACTCTTGACAAACACAATCTTGCTTGAGGATGAGGTCTCCTTGTCATCTTCATAGCCAAGACCTTTCTTATCACTTGGCCTCTTGCCAACTCCCAACATATGGTCAAGTTTATTCGTGCTTGAAGTCATCTTAGCAATGATCTCTCTAGCTTCTTCAAGCTCCTTTTCCATCAATTCCTCATTCCTTTTGGCTATCTTCACTTCTTTATTTAAGTGAGTAGCTTCGGTGGATAGCTTGAGATTCTCTCCTTTTAGCCTTTGAATCTCTTTCTTCATCTTCAATCTTGAGCTTTGAAAATGCTCAATGAAGCCTTCAAGATCCATTCCTCCTACATCCATATTTGTTGAATAGGATGAAGAGTCACCATCGCTAGAGTCATCTTCACTTTGTTTCTCTACCTCTTCATCATCTATTGCTTCCTTACTCTTGAGAGAAGATGCGAAGGCAATAAAGTTTGCCACATGATCCTCATCATCTGAAGATTCTCCTTCTTCTTCCAAGTCATCACCATCGCTCCATGTGGCGGCCATGGCCTTTCCTTTCTTCTTATTTTTCAAATTTCCACAATCCGAGGAGATGTGTCCGAAACCTCCACATTCGAAGCATTGAATCCCTTTTCTTGTGGGCTTGTCTTCACTTGACTCAAACTTCTTGAAAAGAGTCTTCTTCTTTATTTCCTTTCCTTTGGATCCAAATCCCCTCTTCTCAAAATTGATGAACTTCTTGAATCTTTTCACCATGAGGGCCATTTCTTCATCTGAGTCTTCTTCCTCCTTCTCAACCTTAGAAGTCTTCAGAGCAATACTCTTTTGCTTCTTTTGAGGTGTAGGTGTGGGAGTCCATCTAGACTCATATGCTAGAAGCCTTCCAATAACTTCACTTGGCTTCATATTCTTGTAGTCACTATTCTCCTCAAGAGCCGTCACTTTTGACTCAAATCTTGCTGGAAGCGACCTCATAATTTTTTGCTTGATCCTCATATCCGAATAGGGATCACCAAGTTGATGGCTCTGATTGACTATGTCCATCAACTTCACTTGAAAGTCGTTGAAACACTCATCCTCCTCCATCCTAATTTGCTCGAATTGTGTTTGGAGGACTTGAAGCTTGGAGTCCTTGACCACCTCGGTTCCCTCATGGGCCGTCTCTAGAATCTCCCATGCCTCTTTTGCAATTCTTGTTGTTTGGATCAATTTGTATTGATTGTCATCCATTGCACAAAGAACAGCATGCATAGCCTTGTTGTTCCACTTGGATGCTTCAAACTCTTGAGTTGACCATTCCGACTTTGGCTTGGGAACTACACTTTCGTCTTCAAGAGTCTTTTCCGGAAGAGTGTAGCCATCTTCAATTGCCATCCATGCTCGGTCATTTATTTGGCAAATGTAAGACTCCATCTTGCCTTTCCAAGAGGCATAGTTTACTCTGGTGAGCAAAGGGGGTCTTGTACTAGAGGCTCCCTCATTACCACTTCCGTTCCCACTCATAGTGTTTGGGTATGAATAAGATGAATGTTTATGATGCAACAAACACAGACAAAATGCAAGACACACAACGAGCAAGGATCACCTAAGTGTATCTAGGAACCCGCTCTGATACCAATTGAAAATACACAAAGTGTGTCTAATACAACCTAGAGGGGGGGGGGGGGGGGGGGTGAATAGGTTTTAGTTGATTTATTACCAACTTTTCGACTTAATCAATTTTAATAATCCTACTCCATATTAGCAATCAATCAATCCAATATAAATATGCGGAAAAAAATAAAAACACAAGGATTGATTTACGTGAGAAATCCTCCAACTGGGCAAAACTCACGGGCTATCCTTTAGCCACATACGGTCCTCAAATCCACTATTTGAATGAAAGTTTACAACCTAGGTTGACCTCAAGTCACACCTACTTGGTCACTAACCCTTTCACACTACCCAACGGGCCTTTAATAGTGATTCTTGACCACAAGCTTGTGCACTAACTCACTTAGTCACAAAGCTTAACAATCAATGAAGAGGTTAAACAACCTATGTGAATATGTAAAAGATATTCAAACATGCAATTATTGCTAGGCAACAATAAATGCTTATCTAAGGATTTAAAGATGTCAATAAATGCAAATCCTAGATATCAATATCTAAATGCAAATGCATGAAGATTTAGCTAGAAGGGTAAAATCGTCCTAAATGCTAGCTATTAATGA
The DNA here is from genome assembly GCA_033220585.1 of Dipteronia sinensis. Lineage (NCBI taxonomy): Eukaryota > Viridiplantae > Streptophyta > Magnoliopsida > Sapindales > Sapindaceae > Dipteronia > Dipteronia sinensis. The sequence continues at coordinate 34,750,321 of CM065638.1, forward strand.
ACAAAGCTCTCAACCAACAAACAACAACTCAATCATGTTATAAATGCCAATAAACATAAAGATATGCAATAAAATCACATAAAAGAGCTAACCCTAGGCAAACAAGAACATAAATAAATACAATGAGATTTAGGGCATGTTCAAGTTACCTAGTCAATGAAAGCAAGAAGAATCCATGATAAGATAATGCTTGAAGAGGTTAAATGCACATGGATTTGTGTTTGGTTGAGTAAAGATGAGTTCTTGGGAGTTTCTCTCTCTAAGGGAAGCTTGGCCTATCAAAAATGGCTTCTTGAACTCATAAAAACGAGCAAGGAAGAAGATAGAGTATATATAAGGGAGCCCTAGTTAAAACAGCGTCGTTTTGAACTTAGGGCACAAAATCCCGTCAATACCGCTAGATGGACCGCGTCGCAGGCAAGTGTCCAGACCACGGTACACACAGCAGTGCACCGTCTGGACAACAACGCGGTGCAGGGCGCTGTGCATGCAGGTGCACAGGCCGCTGTATGGGCAACAGAGGCCTACTGGAAAACACCGCGACTTGGGTCGCTTTGCGTGCAAGTGTACAGGAAGCGGTACAGGGAGCATGACCTTGCTGAGGTATACCGCTCTGTATGCCGCGGTGCAAGCATGTCTTGCCAAGCGGTCTAGGCCGCGCTAAGAGAAGAAATTCCCTTTTCTGGGCAAACTCAACACACTAAGTGATGTGCAAAATGTGCAAGTGTGGAGTGTGAAAAGAGGCATACAATACATCATTCAATAACATGAAGATAAGAACAATAATGCATGCAAGTGAGTGTGTGCAACTAGATCTCTTCAAAGAAAGTTAAACTAGTGAGATACCTTTGAAGTGCTCTTTGAGAGAGATGATGTCCTTGAAGCTTGATCACACTCAAGAGGCCTAAATTACCCTTACAAAGAATAATCCCCAATGTGGTTTGTCAACGAAATAAGCCAATCAAAAAATGAGGAACTTACAGTATTTCCTTCACGCTATTTTTTTTAATTCGTTCAGTTTCTAACTCGGGTTTTGTATTTGTAGCCTTTAAGGTTAATGTCGTGATGGGCCAGCAGGTAGCCCTCCTCCGTGATCGGGCTACAAAAGCTGAGGCTGAAGCCGAGAAGGCCGGGGAACTGCTCAAGCAGGCTCGGTCTTTAGTGGAAGAGGTGACTTCCAGCCAGGGCAAAATTGAGCTCGAGATTGCTGAGCTTCGCTGCGATCATGAGAGGATGAAGCAATCTTTCGATCATGAGCGTCTTCAATCTCTCCGGCGTGCTAGGTAGCGGGATTCCTAGAGATCTGAGGCTAAGAAGCTGGACCTCGAGAACCGATCTCTGATTTCTTAAGTGGCCAAACTACAAGCTGATGCGGAGACCTCCTTCAGCGACAGGTATTTTTATGCTTCCTTTCAGGCCGCAGAAGCTCTTCCTCCTCCCTTTGATTTATCAGCTATTACGGGCTGGGACATGCAGAAAATTATGCTCAAAGCTGCCGAGTTATCTCGCCTTGAGGGCGACAAGGTGGTCCCCTCTAGCCCAGCAGGAACTGGGAAGCAGCCCACTCAGTCAGATCCCTCCTTCCATCTTCCTTCCTTTATCACCTCGGGTCCCGGGGAGTCTTCCAGTAAAGTGATATCTTCTCGATCCGAGGAGGACCAATCGGGAGCTGGTGAAGAGGTTAGGAACCCATCTGAGGATCCCCCTTTAATAGAGATGGAGGTCGACAGGAGCCAGATGGGGTCCTTGGCTGCTCTTCTTGACGCGGCTGTCCCTCCTGAGGTTATGGAGGTAATTAATGAAGTATTGGAGGAAGATCCAGCTGATCATCCGATGGAGCCTCTAGATGGAAGGGTGGTCGGCGAGGATAACCCAGATGGACAGCTACCTGTAGAGGGGGTTGATGCCGCGGATCAGCAGGAAGGAGGAGGGCAAACGGAGGGGAGCCATGAGAGCCCCAAAGCTTGAAGCGGATGATTTGTTTTTGATTGCCCGGAAAAAGGGGGTGGGCACCCTGTTTTGTCATTTTGCCATTATCAATTTTTCATTTTTCTTCTTCTTTTGTAGCCCTGAGTTCGAGGGTTGGGCTCCCCATTTGGATATAGCCTTATCGGGCGATAGGCTCCCCTTGCCCTTAATGATAAATCGAAGCGCCTTTTTGAGAATTTTATTATGTTTCTGGTCTTGAATGGTATCCAGAGTAGCACCTGTAGCAGTATTTAAGATTCGTGTAGGGAATTATGGTGATTTTGATCCTGCACACGAAAGCAAACATTATATATATATATATATGTTTATATATACATACATATATTTTATTATTTTTTTATGGGGTGATAACCCAACCAAGACATTAGGAGGGTTACTTAGTTATTTCCAAGTCTTAGAGATCTGGAGGGCAACTATGCTCTTATACTCAGATCCTTCTTGAGGGTGGTAGCCCGACCAAGGCATCAGGAGGGCTATCGAGCTATTTCCTGATCTCGAGATCTGGAAGGCAACTATGCTCTTACACTCAGATCCTTCTTGGGGGTGGTAGCCCGACCAAGGCATCAGGAGGGCTATCGAGCTATTTCCTGGTCTCGAGATCTAGAAGGCAACTATGCTCTTACACTCAGATCCTTCTTGGGGGTGGTAGCCCGACCAAGGCATTAGGAGGGCTATCGAGCTATTTCCTGATCTCGAGATCTGGAAGGCAACTATGCTCTTACACTCAGATCCTTTTTGGGGGTGGTAGCCCGACCAAGGCATCAGGAGGGCTATCGAGCTATTTCATGGTCTCAAGATCTGGAGGGCAACTATGCTCTTACATTCAGATCCTTCTTGGGGGTGGTAGCCCGAACAAGGCATCAGGAGGGCTATCGAGCTATTTCCTGGTCTCGAGATCTGGAGGGCAACTATGCTCTTACACTTAGATCCTTCTTGGGGGTGGTAGCCCGACCAAGGCATTAGGAGAGCTATCGAGCTATTTCCTGGTCTCGAGATGTTTATGTCGAATTCCCATACAAGGGTATAGTCACTAACGTTGAACATAGTTGGAGACAAAGATGGAAGAGAAAAGGAAAATGACTTTATTGATGATTGAGATGTAGTACATCTTTATTAGGACCTGTAATGAAACCTAAGTGGGGATAGTCTGCTTGAGAACTCATTTCAAGGGTAGAATTTCTTCAAATGATCTGCATTCCAAGTGTGGTTGATAGGTCGTCCGTCCATGTCTTCGAGTTTATAAGCTCCATTGCGAACAACTAGCTTTATCAAATATGGCCCTTCCCAATTTGGACTTAAGACTCCATCCGACCTTTTCCGAGTATTCAGTGTTACTTTCCTAAGTACCAAATCCCCTTCCTTGAATTTCTGGGCTCAAACCTTTTGGTTGAAGTATCTAGCGATCCTGCTCCGGTAGATCGCTACTTTCTCTGCTACCCTGTCTTGCTTTTCTTCTAAGAGGTCTAAACTAGCCCGGAGCTTGACTTCGTTACTTTTGGGCTCAAAGTGCTGTACCCTGAATGAGGTCAATTTATGCTCGATGGGGAGGACTGCTTCAACCCCGAAGGCCAGGGAGTAAGGTGTTTCTCCAGTAGCTGTTCTTTTTGTAGTGCGGTATGCCCAAAGGACTTCTGGTAGCTCTTCGGCCCATTTACCTTTCCTCTGCTGAAGCTTCTTTTTCAGAAGTTTCTTGATTGTCTTGTTGGTGGATTCTACCAGCCCGTTAGTATGGGGATGATCCACTGAAGCGAGCCTGAGGTCGATCCCCAATCCCTTGTAGAAGTCTTTGAATCGGGCGTTGTCGAATTGCTTTCCTAGGTCGGCTACAATGATGAGAGGGGTCCCGAACCTGCATACCACGTTAGTCTTGATGAACTTGGTTGTATTCTTTTCAGATATTCGAGCAAGAGGTCCTGCCTCGACCCATCTTGTGAAGTAGTCGATAGCCACGATAGCATGTTTCATCTGTCCAGGAGTGGTGAGAAGTGGCCCAATTAGGTCTATTCCCCATATGGCAAAAGGGTAAGGTGAGCTGAGGGACGACAGTCGCTCGGGTGGCTGGTGGCTCAAGTTTGAGGTTCTTTGACAAGGTTTGCAGGATTGCACAAAACTCTTTGCATCTTGATGGATGGTCGGCCAGTAGTACCCTATACGAAGCACCTGATAGGCTAGACCTATGTGGTTCCCACAGTCCCCAGAGTGGACCTCTCTCAATGCCCACTTAGCATCATCGGGATGCAAGCACCTAAGTAAGGGGAGGGATCTGCCCCTCCTGTAGAGGTATCCGTCCACCATACAGTATCGAACTGAGAGTCTCTTAACTCTTCGGGCTTGGTCGGGCTCTTCAGGAAGCTCTCCTTCATGGAGATAGGTGACAATTGGGTCCATCCAGCAAGGTTGGCGATCCAGGGAACAAATTTCTCCATTTGTGGCTATGCTTGGCTGAGTGATTACTTGGAGGGGAATTCCCCTTGGTAGGGATTGGCCTCCGTTCGCCGCTATTTTAGCCAGAACATCTGCGCGATGGTTTTGGTGTCGAGGCACCTGATCGATCTTGAGGCCCTTAAATTTGCTTTTCAGCAGCCGAGCTAGATTTAAGTAAGCAACCATATTATCTCCCTTTGCCTGGTAGACCCCAGTCACCTGGTTTACAACAAGCAACGAATCACTCTTGATCTGCAGATAGTCGGCTTTTAGTTCGATGGCTACCTTCATCCCGGCTAGGAGGGCTTCATATTTCGCTTCGTTGTTGGTAGCTTTAAATTCAAATCTGAAACAATGACAGAATTCAGTCCCCTCCGGATCTATCAAAACTTTGCCAGCTCCTCCCCAAGCTCGTCCGGATGCTCCGTCTGAAAAGAGGATCCATGGCTTGCAGCCCTCCAGCCAATTTTTGACCTCAGATATCTTCTCAGGGACCTCGTTTGATACTGACGGATCAACTGGATCTGGGATCGCTGAGAATTCTGCCACGAAGTCGGCTAAAGCCTGTGCCTTAATCGTAGTCCGGGGCTTATACTTTAAGTCGAACTGAGTGACTCTAGTGCCCATAAAACTAGCCTTCCTGACACATCTGGTCTTTGCAAGAATTGATGGAGGGGTTGGTCTATCACCACTGCTATTGTGTGAGCTTGAAAATAGGGACGGAGTTTCCTCGCTGAGATCACCAGAGCATAAGCGAGCTTCTCCAGGAGAACGTAATTCCTTTCTGATTTGGTCAAGGCATGACTCACATAGTATATGGGTCTTTGAAAACCGTCGCTACAATCCTTGGCCAAAGCCCTGCTTACTGCAGTTTCTGATACGGCCAGGTAAATCTGCAATTCATCTCCGAGAACCGGCTTGACTAACAAATGGGGGCTTGTTAGGTACTCCTTTAAAGCTTGAAAAGCCTGCTCGCTTTCCTGGCTCCATTTCATGTTCTTTCCTTGTTTGATGGCCTTGAAGAAAGGGAGACATTTATCGGTGGAGCGAGAGATAAACCTGTTGAGTGCTGCCACTCGTTCAGTCAGAATCTGCACTTGCTTGAGCGAGGTCGGGGATTCCAGGTCCAAGATAGCTTTGATTTATTCTGGGTTGGCTTCTATACCTCTCTTATGAACCATGAAGCCCAGAAACTTTCCTGCCGTTACCCCAAAAGCACATTTGGAGGGGTTCAAACGCATCTGGTTTTCCCTTAGTATGAGGAAGGTTTTGTGAAGGTCTTCCTGATGTCCCTTTGTGGTTGGGGATTTCGTGATCATGTCGTCGATATATACTTCCATCGTTCTTCCTATCTCGGGCTTGAACGGTTTGTTAACCAGCTGCTGGTATATGGCTCCTGCATTCTTCAAACCAAACGGCATCACCTTGTAGCAGTATAAGCCCTGCCCGGTAATTAAACTGGTTTTATCTTGGTCAGCCGGGTGCATTTTAATTTGGTTGTATCCTGAGAATGCGTCCATAAAACTCAAAAGTTTATTTCCGGATGTGGAGTAAACCAGCTGGTCGATCTTTGGCAAAGGAAAACTGTCTTTCGGACAAGCCCAGTTGATGTCAGTGTAGTCGACACACATACGCCATTTTCCATTCGCCTTCGTGGCCATGACCACGTTGGCGATCCATTCGGGGTAACGTACCTCTCTGACGAACCCCGCTTTGATCAATTTATCAACCTCTTCCTGCACCGCCACGTTCCTATCAGTGTTGAAATGACGCCTCTTCTGCTTGACGGGCTTGACTATTGGATCTACTGCTAGCCGGTGAGTGGCCAATGATGCTGGGATTCCAGGCATTTCATTATGGTTCAAGGCGAAGATGTCGCTGAATTCCCTGAGAAGATCAATCAGTCTTCTTTTTACTTCTTGATCGAGGGTGGCTCCGACCTTGATGACCTTGGAAGGATAGTCATTCCTGATGGATATCTCTTCTAGTTTATCCACGGGCTGCCCGCTGGTCCATTCCTTACTTCGTTCTTCCTCGTAGGGCATGATAGGTTCATCCTCCGGATGCCCAAGGTGTTCTGTGGCTCCTTCTCCTTCTGGATTATCCGGGATGTATCTATGTCTTCCTGGATTACTGTCACCTGTACACATTGCTTCGCTAAGGCTGTAGGATTGGCAGATACTGCGTAACATTTCCTGGCTGCCTGCTGGTCTCCACGTACCTCTCCTACCTTGGTTCCAACCGGGAATTTCAAGACGTTGTGGTATATGGACAAGACTCCCTTCAAGGAGGACAGGAAAGGTCTACCTAAGATGGCGTTGTAGGCCGATGGGGTGTCAACCACAACAAAGTCGGTCATTACATTCTGTTGGAGTGGGGTGACCTCGATGATTACTGGGAGGATCATTGACCCCACTGGTATGATCCAGTCCCCAGTGAAATCGTAAAGTGGAGTGGTACAGCAGTTGTAGCAATGTTGCTTCAGGTTCAGTTTTTCCAAGGTATCCTTGAAGAGGATATCTACACTGCTACCCGTATCCACGAGCACGCGATGGACCAGACAGTTGGCGATCTGTATCGTGATGACCATAGGATCATCATGAGGTTGCACAGTGTTGAAGACATCTGCTTCGGTGAATACGATCTGAGCTGACTGGGAGGGCTCTATCGGGCTCTGGCTGACTTCGAAGATCCCCCGGCTCTCTCCGAGGTGGGGAACCTTTCTTGCATGGTTTTTCCGGGAGTTATTGGAGACGCCAGCCAATGTAGGACCTCCGCTGATAGTGTGTATCACTTGGATCTGTTGCATTAAGTCAGCCTGCTCCCCTTTCCTCTTCTCTGCGTCCTCGCGGATTTCAGCTTGCACCTCCCTTCCAGTTCTGATATTATCTCTGACCTGTTGTAAGAACTCAATCAGGCATCCTCCCTTTATCAAGGCCTCAATCTGGTTGCGTAAGTTATAGCACTCCGATGTGTTGTGGCCAACGTCTTCGTGGAAGTCGCAGTGCTTGTACCGGTTTCTCCTGTCAGCTGGGGCCTTCATGGGAGTGGGCTTTTGAAGCAGCCCTTTATCTCGTATGGCAAGGTAGACTGTTTCCCTGGAAGCATTCAAAGGGGTATAGTGGTCATACCCTTTTTCCCCTTGCATTACTAGATCCACGGTCCTGGGAGGCGGCGAAGCCCGGGGAGGGGTTCGTTTTGCTGGATATCTTTCTTGCCTATGCAGAGATGCCGAGAGGCGACAGGTCGACCTGTTAGGAGGTTTATTCTGAGCTTTCTGCACTGGCTCAAATTTGAGGGCTTCTTTCTTCAGACGCTTGGCCGTTCTCATGTCGTCATGTTCTATCTTAACCTTGAGTTGTTCGTCAATCTTGACCTGCTCGAGAGCCCGGTCATAGGCCTCCTGGTAAGTCTCGGGAGGTCTCTTGGTGAAAGAACGGAAAAGCTTTCCTGCCCAGAGGTTTCGTCTGAAGTTGGCGAGGGTTTCTTTTCAGTGAAAACTCTCATTTGTATGACCTCCTTGTGAAATCGCTCTACATACGATCAAAGAGTTTCACTCCGCTCCTGGATCACATATTGGAGGTTTATAGGATCTTTCGGATGAGGTTTAACTCCTTGGAATTGTGAGCAAAAATCGGTTGACAGTTTTGTGAAAGAATCCACGCTACCAACGGGCAATTTCCTGAACCAGGTTTTCGCATAGTCGGTCAAGGTTGTTGGAAACATCCTACACATAGCTGCTCTGGTAGTATTCTGGACTTCCATCTGTTGAACGAAGCTCTCTAGATGGCTTAGAGGATCTTCCGTTCCAGAGAACTTATCTGCTGGCATTTTGAATTTTGGGGGGAGCTCTGCTTCCCGGATCCTCTTAGTGAATGGAGCGTTCATCTCTCTCAGGGGATTCTTTTTGTCCTCATTATTCTTTCCCTTCCTTATCTGCTGGACCTCTTTTTGTAGCTTTGCCAGCTGATCCCTCAGTCGCTTGTTCCCGGGTCTCTTCGAGTTAACCTCAGATTCCTCACTGTCGAATCTTTCTGATGAACTGGCAATTTCTATCCGGTCCTCCTCCTGGACATGATCCACTTGGGGAGTTTGTCTACTTTCCTCCTCTAGGACCCGGGTAGTTCTCCTAGATGTAGTTGGATGAGATAGCCCTCGGCGGCTTCCGGGTAAAAACATCCGCGGCAGACTTAACCTAGCCTGGGTTGATATTGTGAAAGTCTTTTCGGAGCTGGGGGCATGGGTCCCAGCCTATCATGGATTGAACGTTGAGGCCCTGATCTATCTCGAGCTGGCTCTGGAAGAGGAGGTCCTTGGCGATCGAAAGCAGGTGGTCTAGCTCCGAGCCTACTCGGCTCTCCATGATCATTCAGGTTGGTTGTCTGGATTGTGATGCCTTCAGCGAGGAGGCGGATGCGGATGGATTCTACGAAGGCCGCCTCTTGTTGGTCGAGCGCTGCCTGGCTCACTATGGGGTGGCCAGTAGCCCGAGTATTGGTTGTCTGGATCAGAGCTTGATTACTATATCTAGACTTTCTCCCCCTTCCTGGGGCTTTTCGGGTTGGCCTCACCGGAGATTGCTCCGGGACTCTATGTTGGCCTTGGGAGGAGCAGAGTCTCATAGTTCCTGTAAAACAATGAAAGTATAGATGCAAACTATTGGTTTATTGGGTGTAGGAAGTTTTTTCCCACAGACGGCGCCAGAAAGTGTTAACGGAAATTTTGCTCGGGATGAGAAATCTCAGTTAACGCCCTCGAGACCACTACCACGTAGGTGGTGGCCAAAATTCTTTATATATGTAACAATGATTTATAAAGTGACAAGTAAGCAAGAATGTTTTTATTTAACATGCATGGTATACGAATACAAAGATTCTTCTCTCTTTTCTCTCAAATCTCTCTGGGAAATTGTCGATTGTTAGTCGTATGCCTGTCGAATAGTAGTCTCCTCTTTTTTTTTTCTTTTGTATTTATACATGGTTTGTAGGTTAACAGACTGATTCTCCCTTGATTGTCTCAGTGATTGTCTCAGTCTCTTCCTTATCGGGCGGGATTTCTTACGTTAATATCATTGACTTTTGGATTGACGCCCGAATTGAGAGTATTGTGGTGGAGATCAATTTGTTTCCTTTTTGGATTTTATTACTTGTTCTGCATGTAGATAACGTTTCCAGGTATGATCCTTATAGAGGTCGTGGGATGTGACGATATGGTGTGGTGTATCAATCAGGGAGGTTGATTAGTATTTCGACCTTGATGTCCGAGAAGTTTCATCCAGCTTGGAGCCAGATCTAGGCTTCCCTTGACTTTTTCGAAGCTAGGTGTGGCCTCGACTGACCTCGCGGCCTTCTAGGGACATTCTTCTGTGTCAATCGAGGTACAGACGAGTTTCTTGAGCATGTGCGAGATGACCTTGACTTTGGGGAGCTTCTAGTTTTGGTGATGTGGGCTAAATCTGATCGTTCCGGGCTCTATCCCGGATGTTTCCGGAGCCCGCCCTTGTTCCTGCGGTGGTATCACAGTTCGACCCTGGATAGAGAGGTCTCCTGGTGGAAGCTCTCAGGTCCGGGCTCTATCCTGGGTGTTTCTGGAGCCCGCCCTTATGCCTGGGGTGGTATCGTAGCTTGGCTCTGGATATTGAGATCTCCCGATGAAACTCATGGGTATGGAACCAGGTCTAGGAGGTGGAAAATTTTCCTTTGGTCCTTAGCCAATTTTGGCTATTAACAGAAAGCATTAATGAAAATACAAAATCTAAAAATTAAAAGAAATTAGAAACTATTTTGACGTGTAAACTTTGAAAAAAGATAGCGGTTTTGAGAAAGTGGTATTTTGCAGTTAGAAAGTGGTTTTTACAGAGAGAAAACAGTGTGGACTGAGAAAGAAGACCGAAGACGAGATTGGTTTGTCGCCGAAGAACTGTTCATCAACAAAGAGTTTCGTTATGGAGATAGAAAGACTATATGGGTATGTGCCTTATTTCAATTAAAGATTGTTGAACTTTGGGTCATATTTTTGTGAACAGTGTCTGTATTTTGTATGATTGAATTCTTAGATTAAGCTTCAAATTACCCAGAATGATTACACACTAAATTTACTTTACAATCGAGCGTGTAAACCCTAGTACAAGTCATCGTGTTTGTTATACATCGTGTAAACACTTGTATGTTTGGTAGTAGATGACTTGTTATGTTATAGAAGTCTAGATAGATATTGTATGTTTGGTACTAGATCGGTTTTTATTTTCATTCTACAGCGTGTAATGTAAAGTTTTTGGGTTTGATTTATGTGAATATGTAAATGACCCAGAATGGTTACACGCTAAAATGGGAATACAATCGAGCGTGTAATCCCTTGTACAATCCATCGTGTAACGATGGTTAATGTACAGTGTGTAAATATTGCAATTTTTAGTTCACGTTGAAATGGGATTACAATCACTTGTGTAATCCCTTGTACAATCAAGCGTGTAATGATGTTTAATGTATATCGTGTAAAGATTGTTAGATTGATTTGTTTGTAAATGACCCAGAATGGTTACACACTAAAATGGGTTTACAATGTAGCGTGTAACCCCTTGTACAATACAGCGTGCAAAGATGTTTTATGTACAGCGTGTAAAGAATCTTGTTTTGTTTTTTGTGAACTTTGTAAATTATCCAGAATGGTTACACATAATAGCTTACAATTAAGCATGTAAACCATTGTATAATCCATCGTGTAAACATTTTGATTGTACAGCGTGTAAAGATTGTTAGCATGCTTTATTGGAACTTCTTCTGTGTGTCATCTTGATGTTAACTATCCTAGGAATATTTTCAGGTTTTAACCAGAGAATGAGAACATAAAAGAGACTGAGAACAAACCAGAGAATGCAAATGGCAGAGAATCAAGACCGAGCAGAGAATGAAAATGTTGCAGAGAATGTGAACCCACCACAAGCTGAGAACGTACTAGAGACAGGGAACGTACCAGAGAACGAGCATGTACAAGAGACTGAGAACGTACCACAGAATGAGAACGTAGTAGAGATTGAAGAGGCATCAGAGAACGGAGACCTAGATCAGTATTTAGTACACCCGAAGAATACATGGGCGTATGACATAACGATAATAGTGCATTGCAAACTGAAATTGATAGATGAAATTAAGACGGTGTTGGTGTTAGGATTATGCTCAATAGCAAGAGTGTAATGATGTATTTGACAATCTTTTCATATTAATACAATGATTTCTAGTTTAACAAATCTTATGCCATTTATAGTTTAATTATTATAATTGTCAAAAGTAAATAATCATAAGGTCAAAAGACTATGAGAGATAAAGAATTGTTCATACATCTGGATATGTATGAGGTAGACTCAATTCTTTAGTTAGTCTTGAACAGTGTTCACAACTTAAGATAAAGGTTGGGCGCCTTACCTTGTTAAAGTTGTAGATTCTTTTGCTAGCATTTGAGTGAGATCAAATGTGTTATGATGAGTCTAAAATCATCAAAGTGTAGTGTCTTTGGGCAAAAGAATCTAGTGCACTAGGTGCATTGAATAGGATCACAGTGAAATACTTTGTCCAGAACCGTCAATGGATAAAAGTTTTCACTTGAGGACAATCGGAGAGTCTATCTCAATCCTGAGATAAATGATGGATTTATGGTTACAAGTGTTATCATTTGAGCTATCAATGAGTACGATTATATAGCATAGTCTATCCTCGATAGTTTGGTGGTATTCATTTGTTAATCGATAGAGGACTTCATTTATAGATATGGATATCGTGGCTCCATTTATTAAATGTGAGTAGAATATCATCATATGGATGTTTTGAGGTATTAGATATTAAATCTTAACGTTAAGTTTTTAGTAGTGTCTATTGAAACATGGCTTCTAGACAAGTCAAAATATCCAAGTTCAAAATGTGGTCATATGAGTAAATATGGTAACTAGGAGAGCTATAGGCGGTCTATGAGCTCTTGGCGATTACTGATATTCTTCACGAGGATACACTATCTCCAATAAGATTGCCTAGGGTACGAATGAGAAATTTTATCTTATTCTATCTTTATTTAAGAGTTCAATTTTAGCTCTTTAGTGGAATGAGCTAAAATTAATAGATCGGACCTAAGTGAATCATTTGTTGATTGTGATTAGGTTATGTCTATTGAAGCTTAAATTAGATAGTCCGTCAAAATCCCCAATCCTCACAAACTTGCATGGATCACTTGATATATTATACCGGACCAATTCTGGGTCCATCTAGAATTGTTTTTGGATTTCAGAATCCAAAAGTTTTGGAGAGGTGCGGTCTTATGTGATCAAGACATACTGTAACTCTTCAAAAAGGCATGGAATGGGTGGCCAAGGATGTAGGAATCCTAGGGTGGTCCCAATAGGGTGCGTTCAGCATTCTATTAATACATTAAGAATATAATTTGCATATTTTAAATAAATGGGTTGCTAAATTATATTAATGTATTAATTTAAGGCATGTGGACTTGTTTCTTTTATAGTAAGAATTGGCCTAGTTCACATGTGGACTTTTCATTAAAGTCCAATGGATTTAATAAAATGGAAAAATAATATATTGCATAAGTATATACTTGGGCGACAAGGCTAATTAATTAGTCTAATATATTGTTTAATTTTATTAATTAATCAAATGGAAATTAATTAATTAATTAATTAATTGTTTGATTAAAAGTTAAAATCTTTTTCTAACTTGAATAAGACTCTTAGTGTCATACTATTGTTGATAGTATGGTAAATATCAAAGACTATATTTGATAAGTAGATAAATAAAAGTATTTTATTTATCTAGTCAAATTAGAAAGTTTTTGATATAGTCACAATTTTAATGTCCAATAATTTATTATTGGATAATACACTCATGAGTTGGAATATGGTTAAAACTCAAAATTGATACGAGACTTGGAGAAGAAGTAATCCTACTTGTGTGAGGATTTGACTACAAGGTAGAAATTCTACTTGAATGAGAATTTTGGCCACCCTATATATATATATATATTATTAAATTCGGAATTAATAATTTGAGTTAAGAAATCACAATTTTAATGTCCAATAATTTATTATTGGATAATACACTCATGAGTTGGAATATGGTTAAAACTCAAAATTGATACGAGACTTGGAGAAGAAGTAATCCTACTTGTGTGAGGATTTGACTACAAGGTAGAAATTTACTTGAATGAGAATTTTGGCCACCCTATATATATATTATTAAATTCGGAATTAATAATTTGAGTTAAGAAAAAGTTTTTTTTTTGAAAGAAAGAATTTTTATTCTCTTGCTTTTTAATAATAAAAAAAAAACTTCCAACTCAAGAAAGGGCTGTAGAATTCGGCCATAGAGAAGAAGAATAAGGAGCGATTTATTTTCGATAGTACATTAGAAGCTTTTACATCAAAAGGCTTAATGTACAAGATCGAATTAGGGTTCACGCGAGTTTTCGATTAAAAGATTGAGAATTCACAAGTGACCAAATGTTCTTTATTTTCTCTACGACGATTATTGTGACTAACAAAAAGAAAAAGATTTTTGTTTCCATCCTCAAGTTTACAATTCAAAGAAAGGGAGCCCACACTCCTAGGTGATTCACGTTCGTGATTGGATTGGAAGATCTTGCAGATTCAATTCGAAGCAAGTGGATTCAAATCGACGCAATATCAATCGTCATGTGAAAAAGGTACGATACTTTTATTATATGTTAATTAATCAAGGGTTATTGTTCTTTCTTTTAAAGGAAATTTTTTGAAATATACTAACCAAGTTTTTCGCTTCCGCCGCTTGTTTTTCCCAACAATTGGTATCAGAGCTTGGTTGTACCCTTTATTAATTGATGTATGTATACTTGAATCTATTTCTTTTTATTGTAAATATGCATGTTTTAGAAGGAGATGACACTCTAGGTATTCACATATATAATTACATGAGATTGTATGGATATATATATGTTTTATAATATGGTTTGTTATTGCTCGATTTTGGTTCTAGAATTTCAATGTAATTTTTGTTTGGAGTTGTAACAAGAAGGGTGGTCTATCATCGCCATAATTTCCTTTTTGACTGTTGTTATGTTTTTTTTTTATCGTTGTAAGTGTTGGCGGTGATTTCTGGACTACGTGAAATTGATCACTCGTCACACAAAATATGCTAAGTTGATGATTATGTAATAAATTGAAAAGAGTAAAAGAGATTTATGAAAGCAAGATTTTACGTGGTAAAACCTCAAGGTGAGGAAACATCCACGGTTGCCGGTGACAACGAGAGAAAATTTACTATGTATAACACGATTACACACTCGGTCTTACTTGCTCTCTTGAGCATCTAATGATTTGTTAACCCTTGTTAGGTATTTTCTAGGTCTATTTATACATGCATAGAACCCTAGATCTTGGAATACAAGTAAGAGAAAGGTAGTGGTGATTCAATAGAATTCTAACTTGTTGGAGTCATTGTAATCGTATCAGGACTTCTGCTTCTTTTGGGTTCTGATAACTCTAAAGAAATTTGTTTCCTTATCAGAGTGTGCATCTTGAGACCTTATTTAAGGAGGATTCTTCTTTACGTCTTTGAGTCGTTATAGCGTTATCAACATGCCAAGCGTCCGATCGTATCTAGACTTTATCCACTTGTCGCTTAACCGACCGTCTTTCAAACCCGATCAGATCTATTTTGCCCTCGACCAAGGATCTTCACCTGATCAAGTAGCTATGCCCGATCATTCAGTTTTCCTCTGATCGTTGTTTTGATAACCCGATCAATCTAATTACCTTGGTCGGGTTTTCCTAACCCGACCATCTAAGTAACTCTGATCCATATTGTAGGGATATTTTTCGATCATTTTAGGTTGGTTCAATTTAGCTGACATTTGTTGATATGACACTGGTTGTTTCCATGCTACTCGGTGTTTATGCTGACATGTCACCTTTCCAAATTGTTAACAGCCAAAATTGGCCAAGGACCAAAGGAAAATTCTCCTCCCTCCTAGCCCGAATCCAGGTCCAAAGATTATCCACCATGGAGCGCCTCCCGAGGTCAGGCCACGAAGCCACCTCGCAAAATAAAAAGGGGTCACCGAGCTATGGAAACACCCGAGATGAAGCCTGACACAACCGGATCGAGCTTCCGACACCAAGGTCGAGACTACCTCGCAACCTCCCTCGAAGCCTGCATTCCTCCCCAAATTCAAAGAGAAACTATTAGGCTTTAAGCTCGTATTACAATGTTTTGCCACCTCATCGAACAGAGTTTCAGACCTATTAGGATGGGTAGGAGGAAGCTCGTCAAAGCCTGTTGATGAGGTGGTTTTTTCCGTCAGAAAACCGTCCGTCAAAACAATTTGTAAAACCTATGCGATGCATTCACAAGTAGAAATACAAGTAAAGCAGTAAGCACGGGTGTCGTCCACTGAGATCGGGGTAGCGGTGATAAGATTAGGATTAATATAACTAGTATGCATAAAAGTAAAGTGATGGTGAATGAAGATACAATATAAACTAAACTATGAAAGCAAATAAAATGGGATGACAATGGAGTGATGAATGAATGATGATGGAACTACGAAGTTGATGGACTCGTAAGTGAATATTGGGGCAATTGCAACAAACTCTCAATTAAGCACGTTTTGACAAATGTAACCAACCTAGGGTGTATAGTGTTGGTATATATCTATAGCAAGAGGTTAACATAGGGTGTATAGCGAAGACCTCCTACTAGAGATTAATCCCTCCTAAGCAACCAACAGTGGCTAGTTACTCAATTGGGACTTGTTCCATGAATGCTCATCTATCTAGCTATGGCTCAACCTATTACTAATGTAGCCATCCTAGGATGTATAGTGATGGCTTCCAATTCCCTCACAAGTGGCCGACCTAGGATGTATAGTGAAGGCCACCCGTTTGAGATTGGATGAGGCTTTAGGTTATCAACCGAATTCTACTCGAAGGTTAATTCTCGTAGAATCACTAAAGTAGCCAACCTAGGGTGTATAGTGGAGGCTTCTAATTCTCTCACAAGTGGCTAACCTAGGATGTATAGTGAAAGCCACTAATTAAAGATTAGATTAAGGGCATGGTTTTAGAGCCGGATTTCTGAAAATCCTTCCATTCAATTGAGCATTAGACAACCTAATTGCCTACTCAAGTAATCCAAATCAATCATGCAAAGAGGGTGTATCCAAGCAAATCAATAATGGAAATCAATTAAAGCAATGGAGTAAAACATAGAGATAGAATAAATATAACACATAGAGTTTATTTACAAAGCCCAAATATCCATCATACAAATAACATCAACCCCATAGTGGGGTATTTTAGCTACTCATGTTCTATTACAAACAAATAAACTAAGAGAGAGAGAGAGTAGAGATAACCCTTGAAGATTGATCTCTTTCCTTGAAGCTTGAATCCAAGTCTCCTAGTTGCCTTTGATTGAGTAGAGATGGTTTGGATGATAGGGAGATGTGTTTCTAGCTAAAAATACAAGTGTTGGGAGGTATGGTGATCTTTTGGTTCGTCCCATCCTTTTCTATTTATAGAGGATGGAAAAATAGGTCACTTAAGCTTGAAACCAGAAACTGTCACGCGCAGAGTGCGGGTAGAGTGCAGGTGAATTACCCGCACTGTAAGGGTTTTCTTCATCTTCAGGTCTCTGATCTGGGCAATAGTGCGGGTGGAGTGCGGTTGGATTACCCGCACTTGAGTCGCACTGTAGTCGCACTTGAGTCGCACTTTATTGTCAGGTGCAAAATCCCTCCTCTGTTTTGAGCAATAGTGCGGGTGGAGTGCTGGTGGATGACCTGCACTGTACCCGCACTCTAATGTCAGGTGCAACTTCAACTTCTCTGGTTTGGCAATAGTACGGGTGGAGTGCGGTTGGATGACCCGCACTGTACCCGCACTTTAACGTCAGGTGCAACTCAGCTTCTCTGGCTTTGGCAACAGTGGGAGTGGAGTGCGGTTGGATGACCCGTACTGGACCCGCACTGTAACTCTTCTCCTGTATCAAGTCCTGACTATGATCATGAGTGTGGTTGGAGTGCGGTTGGAGTACGGTTGCGACCCGCACTTGACCCGCACTGTAGAGCTGCTTATGATCCTTTGTCTTTCCTTTTGCCCCTTTTCTGCCAGAATCACCGCAACATGCTTCCAAACCCAGAATTACATCTATTGCCTGCAATTAGCACTAATGAGCCTATTAGACATAAAATATATAGAAAATACACACAAGAACGAGACAAAGGAATAGGAATGAGGGCCGAAATATACAACAATTTAGGCACGATCAAACACTTCCAAACCAAACCTTTGCTTGTCCTCGAGCAAACATAAAATGAAACAAATAAGACACAAACTAAAAATGACTCGAACTAAAAACTTTCCTAGACACAAAGAAAAACTTGCTGCAGAACCAACTAGCAGAGAGATATGCAAAAGCAAATGGAAGTGAGGAATGAGCATATGCGAAATGTTCTAAACAACTCGAAGACACCCCAAGGGAAGCTGGCACAACACGAACCCTACACTTAAAATGCCCTCGCCTCAGAAACTACTTACTCTCACACCTCGAGCATAATTCGCTTCGAAGCTAGGTTCTCACATGGATTCTCTCTTATATTTCCTCTCAGAACCTAGGTTCACACTCATGCAACATGTATGCCAATGAATTTATGAAACTGAATCAACTTAGTTGCATACATTTAGTGTAGAATAAATGCTGTTTTCAGTGAGTGAGTCTCATGAAAGAATCACGTGTCATGAACGTGGAAAGAGCATTCATTAACTAATATTCCCAATCTATACGTCCTTTAAGATCAACTAGGTCTTTTCCATTTGGTTGTAACGTGGCCATGGTGAATGGTGATTAGAAGAATGAGAAATTTAGGCACAAGCACTAGTCAACCAAGTTAAGGCAATACATTCTACACTTGTGTAAATTGTAGAATGTATTGCTTCAAATGCCTTGTGTAAATTGTAAATGCTACTCAAATGGGTAACATGAGTAGTTAAAGATTGCACGTAGAGTCTAATTGTATGCCTGGACGCCATATTGTATTTGGAAGTGGAGTTGCACGAGAAATTAAATGCTTAAGTGTAGAATGTATTGCCTTAACTTGGTTGATTAGTGCTTGTGCCTAAATTCTCATTCTTCTAATCACCATTCACCGTGGCCACGTTACAACCAAATGGAAAGACCTAATTGATCTTAGGGGACGTCTAGATTGTGAATATTAGTTGATGAATGCTCTTTCCACGTTCATGACACGTGATTCTTTCATGAGACTCACTCACTGAAAACAGCATTTATTCTACACTAAATGTATGCAACTAAGTTGATTCGGTTACATAAATTCATTGGCATACATGTTGCATGAGTGTGAACCTAGGTTCTGAGAGGAAAGATAAGAGAGAATCCATGTGAGAACCTAGTTTCGAAGCGAATTATGCTCGAGGTGTGAGAGTGAGTAGTTTCTAAGGTGAGGGCATTTTAAGAGTGGGATTCGTGTTGTGCCAGTTTCCCTTGGGGTGTCTTCGAGTTGTTTAGAACATTTCGCATATGCTCATTCCTCGCTCCCATTTGCTTTTGCGTATCTCTCTGCTAGTTGGTTCTGCAGCAAGTTTTTCTTTGTGTCTAGGAAAGTTTTTAGTTAGAGTCATTTTTAGTTTGTGTCTTATTTGTTTCATTTTATGTTTGCTCGAGGACAAGCAAAGGTTTGGTTTGGGGGTGTTTGATCGTGCCTAAATTGTTGTATATTTCGGCCCTCATTCCTATTCCTTTGTCTCGTTCTTGTGTGTATTTTCTATATATTTTATGTCTAATAGACTCATTAGTGCTAATTGCAGGCAATAGATGTAATTCTGGGTTTGGAAGCTTGTTGCGGTGATTCCGGTAGAAACAGGGCGAAAGTAAAGGCAAAAGAGTACAAACAGCTCTACAGTGTGGGTCCGGTGCGGGTCCAGTGTGGGTCGCAACAGTACTCCGACCGCACTCCAGCCGCACTCATGTTCATAGCTGGGACATGATGCAGTAAAGAGATAAAGTGCGGGTATATTGCGGGTCATCCAACCGCACTCCACCCGTACTTGCACCAAGAACAGAAGAGC
Organism: Dipteronia sinensis; assembly: GCA_033220585.1. Taxonomy (NCBI): domain Eukaryota; kingdom Viridiplantae; phylum Streptophyta; class Magnoliopsida; order Sapindales; family Sapindaceae; genus Dipteronia; species Dipteronia sinensis. The sequence goes on from CM065638.1 coordinate 34,769,852, forward strand.
AGAATTGCACCTGACGTTAGAGTGCGGGTACTGTGCGGGTCATCAAACCGCACTCCACCCACACTTGCACCAAGAACAGAAGAGCAGAATTGTACCTGACATTAGAGTGCGGGTACTGTGCGGGTCACCAAACCGCACTCCACCCACACTTGCACCAAGAACAGAAGGTAGATTTTGCACCTGACAGGGAAGTGCAATCCAAGTGCGGGTCAAGTGCGGGTAATTCAACCGCACTCCACCCACACTAATGCCCTGATCCGAGAACTGAAGTTGCAGACAACCCATACAGTGCGGGTACAGTGCGGGTAAATCACCCGCACTCCACCCGCACTCCGAGCTCGACAGCTTCTGGTTTCAAGCTTAAGTGACCTATTTTTCCATCCTCTATAAATAGAAAAGGATGGGAACGAACCAGGAGATCAATATACCTCCCAACACTTGTAGTCTAAGCTAGAAACACATCTCCCTCTCATCCAAACCATCTCTACTCAATCAAATGCAACTAGGAGACTTGGATTCAAGCTTCAAGGAAGGAGATTAATCTTCAAGGGTTATCTCTACTCTATCTCTTAGTTTATTGGGTTGTAATAGAACATGAGTAGCTAAAATACCCCACTATGGGGTTGATGTTATTTGTTTGATGGATATTTTGGGCTTTGTAAATAAACTTTGTGTTATATTTATTTTATCTCTATATTTTATTCCATTACTTGTATTGATTTCCATTATTGACTTGCTTGGATACACTCTTTTAGCATGATTGATTTGGATTACTTGAGTAGGCAATTAGGTTGTCTAATGCTCCATTGAATGGAAGGATTTCTGGAAATCCGGCTCTATAACCATGCCCTTAATCTAATCTCGAATAAGTGGCTTTCACTATACATCCTAGGTTAGCCACTTGTGAGAGAATTAGAAGCCTCCACTATACACCCTAGGTTGGCTACTTTAGTGATTTTACGAGAACTAACCTTCGAGTAGAATTCGGTTGATAACCTCGAGCCTCATCCAATCCCAAACGGGTGGCCTTCACTATACATCCTAGGTCGGCCACTTGTGAGGGAATTGGAAGCCATCACTATACATCCTAGGATGGCTACATTAGTAATAGGTTGAGCCATAGCTAGATAGATAAGCATTCATGGAACAAGTCCCAATTGAGTAACTAGCCACTGTTGGTTGCTTAAGAGGGATTAATCGCTAGTAGGAGGTCTTCACTATACATCCTAGGTTGACCTCTTGCTAGAGATATATGCCAACACTATACACCCTAGGTTGGTTACATTTGTCAAAACGTACTTACTTGAGAGTTGTTTCAATTGCCCCAATATTCACTTACGAGTCCATCAACTTCGTAGTTCCATCATCATTCATTCATCCCTCCATTGTCATCCATTTATTTGCTTTCATAGTTTATTTTATATTGTATCTTCATTCACTATCACTTTACTTTTATGCTTGCTAGTTATATTAATCCTAATCTTATCACCGCTACCCCGATCTCAGTGGACGACACCCGTGCTTGCCGCTTTGCTTGTATTTATACTTGTGAACGCATCGCATAGGTTTTATAAATTGTTTTGACGGACGGTTTTCTGACGGCAAAAACTTTCCCATCACCCGCACTGTAGTCGCACTTGAGTCGCACTTTACTGTCAGGTACAAAATCCCTCCTCTGTTTTGAGCAATAGTGCAGGTGGAGTGCTGGTGGATGACCCGCACTGTACCCAGACTTTAACGACAGGTGCAACTCAGCTTCTCTGGCTTTGGCAACAGTGCGGGTGGAGTGCGGTTGGATGACCCGCACTGTACCCGCACTTTAACGACATGTGCAACTCAGCTTCTCTGGCTTTGGCAACAGTGCGGGTGGAGTGCGGTTGGATGACCCGCACTGGACCCGCACTGTAACTCTTCTCCTGTATCAAGTCCCGACTATGATCATGAGTGTGGTTGGAGTGCGGTTGCGACCCACACTTGACCCATACTGTAGAGCTGCTTATGATCCTTTGTCTTTCCTTTTGCCCCTTTTCTGCCAGAATCACCGCAACATGCTTCCAAACCCAGAATTACATCTATTGCCTGCAATTAGCACTAATGAGCATATTAGACATAAAATATATAGAAAATACACACAAGAACAAGACAAAGGAATAGGAATGAGGGCCGAAATATACAATAATTTGGGCACGATCACCTGTTGCCATCGAAAAGCGCCCACAGTAAGCTGTTTAAAGCTCCAAGGGACCTGGAGAGGTCGGACCAAGCTCCTAGCACCATGACCATGGCACTTCGCTCTACGAAACAATAAGTGCCATACCTGCCATCCTCCATGAAGAATCATACCATGGAGATACACAAGATCATACCTACAACAAATATGGAAACACTACGTGCAGAAGAAGTGATTGAATCCAAAAAGGAAACAAACTTATCTCCGCCTATGATACTCTCGAATCCGTCATTAAATAAAAGTCAATAACTTTTTGAAATAAAGAGATCCTGCCCGATAAGGAGGGGGGAGGATTGAGAAAATCATGGCGGGAAAACCGCAAATGGAACCTACCTAAACTACGTATAAAACGATCGATCAAGAAGAAAAAGAGGAGACTACTTTTCGACAGGCACGATAGTGCCACCCTACTGTACCCCAGAGAGATCGAGAGTATTTTGAGAGATTTTTGTACGTTACACATTATAGATAATAAAGCCAATTTGTTCTTATTTGTCTTGCATGAGTGGTTGTGGTTGGAGTAAATCATTCAAAACAATGAATCCCCGGCCATCATCTCTGTGGTAATGGTCTTGAGGGTGTTAACTGATATTTCTCATCTCGAGTAAATTTTTCGTTAACACTTTCTGGCGCCGTCTGTGGGAAAGCCCACACCTAGCTAAACACATCAACAGTTTATATTTTGGCTGTCTTACAGGTATCATGAGGCTCCGCTCCTCCCAATGACAGCCCGTGGCTTCGGAACAACCTTCGGCGACCCCGACGTGAAAAGCCCCAAGGAGAGGAAAGAAACCCGGACACCACAGCCAAGTTCCGGTCCAAACAACTAATGCACGGGCTTCTGGCCCTTCTATGATAAGCCAGGCCTCACTCGATCAACGAGCGGTGGCCTTTCTTGGAAAATGTTCGCCTCCGCCTGCTTGCAGAAGGCATCGCAGTCTAGCCAACAAATCCAAATGATCAGGGAGAGCCGAGCAGGCCCGGGACCAGGCAGCCTGCCTTTGATCGCCTGAGAACTCCTTCCCTAGAGCCAGCCCATGATAGGACCGGGCTTCAACCTTCGATCCGGGATAGGCTACGGCCTATGCCCCCAGTTCCTCGAATGCCATCACAATATCAACCCAGGCGAGTTAAGTCCGCAGCGGACGCTCTGACCCGGGAGCAACGAGAGGCCCCTCGCCCGTTGGCTTCAAGGATGGAAGCCTGAGCCTAAAAGGAAAATAGGTGGAAAACCTCTCGGATAGATCCCACTCATGAAGAAGGCCTAGTCGAGATCGCCAATTCATTGGAAAGATCTGATAGCAAAGAATCCAAGGTCGATTCAAAAAAGCCCGGGAACAAGAGACTGAAGGATCAGATGATAAAGCTACAGAAAGGGGTCTAGCAGATAAGAAGGGGAAAGAGTAGGGAGGATAAGAAAGATCCATTAAGTGTGATGAACACTCCCTTCACTAGAAGGATCCAGGAAGCGGAGCTCTCACCTAAATTTAAAATGCCTACAGAAAAGTTCTCCTGAACAGAAGACCCTTTGAGTCACCTAGAGAACTTCGTCCAGTAGATGGAAGTCCAGAATACCACTAGGGCTGCTATGTGCAGGATGTTCCTTACAACCCTGACCGACTACGCAAAAACTTGGTTCAGAAAGCTGCATGCTGGTAGCGTGGATTCTTTCACAAAGTTATTGATAGATTTTTGGTCATAGTTCCAAGGAGTCAATCCTCATCTAAAGGATCCCATACATCTTCAGTATGTGATTCAAGAGCGAGGGGAAACACTTCGGTCTTACGTGGAACACTTTCACAAGGCGGTCATCCAAATGAGAGTCTTCGCCGAGAAAGAGACACTCGCCAATTTCAGGCGGAACCTGTGGGCAAGAAAGCTTTTCCGTTTCTTTGCTAAGAGACCTCTGGAGACCTATCAGGAGGCTTATGATCGGGCTCTTGAGAAGGTCGAGATCGACGAACAACTCAAAGTTAAAATGGAACATGACGATATGAGAACGGTAAAGCGCCAGAAAAAAGAGGCTCCCAGATCTGAGCCAAATCAGAAAAATCAAAACAAACCTCCTAATAGGTCGACATACCGCTTCCCTACTGCCCAGCTCAGGTAAGAAAGTTATCCAGCAAGACGAACCCCTCCTCGAGCTTCACCTCCTCCTAGGACTGTAGCTCCTGTAATGCGAGGGGAGAAATGGTATGATTACTACACTCCTCTGAACGCCTCCCGGGAAATAGTCTACCTTGCTAGACTGAACAAGGGCTACTCCAAAAGCCCGCACCCATGAAATCCCTAGTTAGATAGGAGGAACCGGTACAAGTACTGTGACTTCCATGAAGATTTGGGCCACAACACTTCAGAGTTTTATAATTTGCCAACCAGATCGAAGCCCTAATAAGGGGAGGATGTTTGATTGAGTTCTTGCAGCAGGTTAGAGATCATATTCAGACTGGAAGGGAGGTACAAGCTGAGATCCGCTAGCATACGGAGAAGGGAAAGTGGGAACAGACTGATTTATTGCAGCAAATCCAAGTGATACACACCATCAGCGGAGGGCCCACACTGGCTGGCACCTACAATAATTTCAGAAAAAACCATGCAAGAAAGATTCCTTATGTGGAAGAAGGTCGAGATATCTTCAAGGTCAGCCAAAGCCTAGGTTGGACCCTCCCAGTCGGCTCAGATTATTTTCACCGAGGCAGATGTTTTCAACACTGTACAACCACATGATGATCCCATGGTGATCACGGTACAAATTGCGAATTGCATGGTCCACCGTGTGTTAGTTGACACGGGCAGCAACGTGGACATTCTCTTCAAGGACACCTTAGAAAGGCTGAATTTGAAACAATGGTGTTATAATAGTTGCACGACTCCACTTTATGGATTTGCAGGAGATTCGATCATACCAGTGGGATCAAAGATCCTCCCAGTGATCGTTGGAACATCACCTCTCCAGCAAAACGTTATGACGGATTTCGTTGTAGTCGATGTCCCATCAGCGTATAACACCATACTGGGGAGACCTTTCCTATCGTCCTTGAAGGGAGTCTTATCTATCTATCATAATGTCCTAAAATTCTCAGTAGGAACCCAGGTCGGAGAGGTACGTGGGGGCCAGCAAGCAGCTAGGAAATGCTACGCAGTGCCTGCTAGTCCGACAGCTTTAGCAAAACAGTTTGTACAAGTTGCAACGGTCCAGGATACGGAAGCACCCAGGGTGATTCAGGAAGATGAGGAGCCCGCGAATCATCCAAAGAACAAACCCATAATGCCTATTGATGAAGAATAGAGCAAGGAATGGACCAGCGGGCAACTGTGGATAAACTAGAGGAGATACCTGTCAGGAACGACAATCCCTCCAAGGTTGTCAGGATTGGAGCCGGCCTCGAACCGAAAGTAAAAATATGCTTGATTGAGCTTCTCAAGGAATTCAGTGACATCTTCGCTTAGAGCCATGATGAGATGCCCGAGATCCCGATATCTTTGGCTGCTCACCTGATTAGTAGTGGATCCAACATTCAAGCCCGTCAAACAAAAGATGCGTCACTTTAATGCCGAGAGAAACGCTGCGGTACAAGAGGAAGTAGACAAATTGATCAGGGCAGGCTTCATCAGAGAAGTGCGCTATCTCGAGTGGATCGCCAACGTGGTTGTTAACGGAAATTTTGCTCGGGATGAGAAATCTCAGTTAACGCCCTCGAGACCACTACCACGTAGGTGGTGGCCAAAATTCATTGTATATGTAACAGTGATTTATAAAGTGACAAGTAAGCAAGAATGTTTTTATTGAACATGCATGGTATACAAATACATAGGTTTTTCTCTCTTTTTTCTCAACTCTCTCTAGGGAATGGTCGATTGTTAGTCGTATGCCTGTCGAATAGTAGTCTCCTCTTTTTCATTTTTTTTCTTTTCTATTTATACATAGTTTGTAGGTCAACAGATTGATTCTCCCTTGATTTTCTCAATCTCCTCCTTATCGGGCGGGATTTCTTACTTTAATGTCATTGACTTTTGGATTGACGTCCGAATTGAGAGTATCGTGGTGGAGATCAGTTTGTTTCCTTTTTGGATTTTATTACTTGTTCTGCATGTAGGTAATGTTTCCAGATATGGTTCAATGCATTCCTCGTATCCTTTCAGTATGATCCTATATGGAGGTCGTTGGATATGACGATATGGTGTGGTGCATTAACCAGAGAGGTTGATTAGTATTTCAACCTTGATATCTGAGAAGTTTCATCCAGCTTGGAGCCAAATCTGGCTTCCCTTGATCTTTTCGAAGCTAGGTGTGGCCTCGACTGACCTTTTGTAGCTAGGTGTGGCTTCGACTGACCTCGCGGCCTTTTAGGGACATTCTTCTGTGTCAATCGAGGTACAGACGAGTCTCTGGAGCACTTGCGAGATGACCTCGACTTCGGGAAGCTTCTAGTTTTGGTGATGCGGGCTAGATCTGATCATTCCGGGCTTTATCCCGGCTGTTTCCGGAGCCCGCCCTTGTTTCTGGGATGGTATAGTAGCTCGGCTCTGGGTTGATAGGTCTCCAGGTGAAACTCTCTGGTCTGGAACCAGGTCTGGGAGGTGAAAAATTTCCCTTCGGTCCTTAGCCAATTTTGGCTATTAACAGAAGTCCCCTCTGACTTGAACACCGGCTCGGGGTTGAGGTCAGATTCTCACTTTATTTGGGAAATCTTCCTCTTTTTACTGTTACCGAAATATTGAGGAAATTTCTTCATTTGAATGACGTGTTGCGAACCGACTAATTTATCTTCGAATTAATCTGATTGCGTTACGGCAGGCCCCGAGATTTTTTACCGTTACCAGAATCTTGGGGAGATCTGTTAGGATTATGCTCAATGGCAAGAGTGTAATATTGTAATTGACAATCTTCTCATATTAATAAAGTGAATTCTGATTCTTACAATTACTTATAGCATTTATTATTATAATTGTCAAGGTACATAATCATAAGGTCAAAAGACTATGAGACATGAAGAATTGTTCATACATCCGGATATGTATGAGGTAGACACAATTCTTTAGTTAGTCTTGAATAACGTTCACAACTTAAGTTAAAGGTTGGGCACCTCTATCTTGTTAAAGTTGTAGAATTCTTTTACTAGCATTTGAGTGGGATCAAACGAATATGATGAGTCTGAAATCATCGAAAGGTTTTCGAGTAAAAGAATCTAGTGCACTAGGTGCATTGAACTGGATCACAATGAAATACTTTATCTAGAACCATCACTAGATATAAGTCTTTTCATTAAAGAGGACAATCGGAGAGTCTATCTTAATCCTGAGATAAATGATGGACTTATGATTGCAAGTGTTATCATTAGAGCTATCAATGAGTACGATTATATAGCATAGTCTATCCTCGATAGTTTGGTGGTATACATTTGTTAATCGATAGAGGACTTCATTTATAGATATGGACATCGTGGCTCCATTTATTAAATGAGAGTATAATAACATTATATGGATGTTTTGAGGTATTGGATATTAAATCTCAACGTTGAGTTTTCAATAATGATTATTGAAAACATGGCTTCAGGACAAGTCAAAGTATCCAAGTTCGAAATGTGGTCATATGAGAAAATATGGTAACTTGGAGAGCTATAGGCGGTCTATGAGCTCTTGGCGATTACTGATATTATTCACGAGGATACACCATCTCCTATAAGATTGTCTAGGGTATGAATGAGAAATATCTCCTTATTCTATCTTTATTTAAGAGTTCAATTTTAGCTCTTTAGTGGAATGAGTTAAAATTAATAGATTGGACCTAAGTGAATCATTTGTTGATTGTGATTAGGTTGTGTCTATTGAAGCTTAAATTTGATAGCCCGCCAAGATCCCCAATCCACACGTATTTGCATGGATCACTTGATATATTCTACCGGGCCGATTTAAGGGTCCATCTAGAATTGTTTTTAATATATCAATAATATAATATGTCTATTATTTAATTAATGGGCTGCACTATTATATTAATATATTAAAAGGAGACATGTGGGCTTGTTCCTTTTAGTAAGAATGGGTCTGGTTCACATGTGAGCTTTTATTTAAAGTCCAATGGATTAAATGAAATAAGAAAATAATATATGGCCCATTTATATAAGTGGGGCGGCAAGGTGTATATATTAACCTAATATATTATTTTGTTTCATTGTTTTAATTAAATAAGAATTAGTTAATTTATTAATTAATTGTTTAATTAAGAAACAAATCTTTTTCTGATCAGGAAATATTTTTCCTAAAGTTATACTATTGGTAGTAGTATATTAAAAGTAAAAGACTTGTTTGATAAGAAAATAAATAATTAATTTTATTTATTTAATCAAATAAGAAGTCTTTTTATTTAGTCTATAAAAGAATAAAAATATCTATGAGTTGGATTAGGTTTTGAAGTCTAAAGGTTGATGGAAATTAGGGTGCAACACAAACTCTTTTTGGTATGTGATTTGCGGCAACCCTAGTCCATTTAGAGGAAGATTTCGGCAATCCTAAATAGAAGAGGAAGCAAAATTTCGGCCACCTATATAATACCACATATAAAATTCGGCCACCATAGTTGATTGAATGATTCATTTTTTCTTCTTCTTCTCAATTCATAGAAAAAGATAGTTTTTATTCTACTAAACATAAAAGAGAGAAGAGATTATTCTTTGATAGTACACTGATTGCTTGTTCATCAATAAGCTTGTGTGTACAACATCGAATTAGGTTCACGTGAGTTTCGATCATTAGATTGAGAACTCAAAAGTGACCGGAATAATTTTTGTCTTCTTTTGATTGTTTTGTGACTAACAAAAGAAAAAGAAAACTTTGTTCATCCATTCTCAGGTTTGCAATTCAAAGAAAAAGGGAGACCACGCTCCTAGGTGATTCACGTACGTGTTCGGATTGGAAGATCTCGCGGTACTGTTCACGATCACTGTTCATGCGGGTACTGTTCATGATCATTGTTTACGCGGGTACAGTTCGCGATCACTGTTCAAGCGGGTACTGTTCACAATCACTATTCACACGGGTTCTGTTCACGTGGGTACTGTTCACGGGCATCGGAAAAGATTTTACGGATTACCAATCGACGTAACTCAATTGGATCACGCGTCAAGAGGTATTTAACTCTAACCGTATATATTTGAGTTTAATTAATTAAAAGGTTAATGTTCAACTTTGACAAAAATTTTAAAACCATACGAAATCTATTTTTCGTTTCTTCCGCTGCGTTTTATATCGATTTTTCCCTACAATTGGTATCAGAGCCTTGGTTGTACCTTTTAATTAATTAACGTATATATACGTGAATCTATTTCTTTTTTATTGTGATTATACATGTTTTAGAAAGAGATGGCACTCTAGGTATTCGCATATATAATTACATGTTGAATGTATGGATTTATATATGTTTTATAAAGTGAATTGTTATTGCTCGATTTTGGTCCTAGAATTTCAATGTAATTTTTGTTTCGGATTTGTAACAAGAAGGGTGGTCTATTATCACCATAATTCCTTCTTGGTAGTTGCTAGGGTTTTATTTATTTTTGTATGTAAAATAAGTGCAGTATTTTTTTTTTATAATCAGGTGCAGTATTTTTTTTTGTAAATCTTACTGCAGTAAAATAAAAAATAAAAAAAAAATTTGCTGCAGTAATTTATTCGTAATATGATGTAATGTATTCGGGTATTGAAAATTCAAAGACACGAAGAAAAACGAAGCAACTGGAACCGAGAACGAGTACCGTGAGCACCCTAGGAGTGGATTGGGCTGCGCATGGCAAGCCCAATCCTTGGTGGGCTGCACACGGCAGCCTTGTGTGGCCTTATGGGCTGCGCAAGGCAGCCCCTTTGTGGGGTTGTGGGCTGTGCACGTCCATGGGAGGAGGCCGAGGGATGAGCGTATGGTTGATGGCCACCTGAAGATCTTGTATTCCTAACAATTGTAATTTACTTGCTTTTCTAGGATGGGCCAAAATTGTTGCTATTTAATTTTTGCTTAAATATTACAATATTTGTTGTTCTATGATAACATGACATTTTAGAATAGGAGTGCCACTCATATATCTCTTTTGGTATGAACATGCATTGAATGATTTAGGTATCTAATTGGCATCTAGATAACTTGGTAAAAATCATTCTTTGGGATTTAATCACACGCCTTAAATAATTGAGTGGGAGAAGGTGTGCAAGAACGCCTATGGCCTCCAAGATTAGTTGAGTTTTATTATTTTTGGTAATCCCCCCAAGGGGCGTCCATAAATGGAATTTAACAATATACTTCCTTACAAGGATAGACTAGACAATTGACTTAAACGAAATCTACTCCCCAAGGAGGGATTTTCGTGAGAGAAAATTGAGGGTCGATATCTTGGTAACACACTCAATGTAATTTTATTAATATCCTCCTAAGAGTTCTTGTCAATAAAAATTATAAGGCTAAAATTAAAAACGCTGGTTGTTATGTTAACAATTAGGTGGGACCTAGTCTAACTAGTAAATAGTGCGAACTCCCAAAGGAGGCGTAATATTTATGGGTGTTGGATCACCGTTGAATTTTTATGATTGAATTATTTATTTTAATTCAAGATAAATTTTTAAAAGTGCTATTATCATGATTATTTACTTATATATGTTTTTGTTTTAATCAGAAATCATGACCCCATCACTTATGAACATCCTGAAAGATAACACCTTAACTGGAGATAACTACGTAACATGGAAAAGGAAAATTGGGTTGTTGCTACAAAGTGAAAAACATAAGTTTGTTCTAACCACTCCTAAACCACCCCTTCCTAATAATGAATCTAATGTGATGCAAAGAGATGAGTATGAGCAGTGGAAGACTTCTGATGATATGGCAAAATGTTACATTATGGCCACTATCTCCGACATGTTGCAACAGCAACATGAAGGAATGGAGTCCGCTGCTGATATAATGATGTCTCTAGAGGAAATGTTTGCTATGAGGTCTAGGACGGCTAAGAGAGAGGCAGTGACTGCTTTTATGAATCTTAGGATGAAACCTGGACAATCTGTGAAAGATCACATGATGAAAGTCATAGCACATCTCAATATTGCTGAACTAAATAGTGCTGAGATTGATGGTGAGACCAAAATTGATATGGTAGTTAACTCACTGTCAGATTCCTTTGATCAGTTCAAGTTGGACTACACCTTGAACAAAAAGGAATACACCTTGCAGGGCCTGATGCAAGATGTTCAAAGCGCTGAAAAGATTCTTGTGAAAAACAAAGGTCAAGAGATTCATTTGGTTGGTAAAGTTGCTACTGTTAAGACCCGTAAGAAGGTCAAGAAACAACAGAAGAAAAAGCAACTTGGGCCTACCAAGAAGGAAACCAAGAAAGTAACCAAGATCAAAGGGAAATGCTTCCTTTGTGGTGAAAAGGGACATTGGAAAAGAGATTGCCCAAAGTCCTAGAAAAAGAAGGAAGAAGGTAATGTTAATTATCTAGAAACATGTTTTCTGGCAGATTCTACTGATTCTTGGATCATAGACTCTGGAGCCACTAATCATGTTTGTTATTCCTTGGAGGGGTTTCAGGAAAAGAGAAGGTTGAATGAAGATGAAGTCAATTTGCGCTTGGGCAATGGAACGTTAGTGTCTGCAAGTGCAGTGGGAGTTATTAGAGTTATTTTAGATTCTAGTAGGCATTTAGATTTAATAGACGTTTATTATGTACCTCAATTCAAGAGGAATTTAATTTCAGTTTCTTGTTTAAATAAGTTTGGATATTCGGTTACTTTTAATAAAACTTTTATTATTAGTAAGAATGACAAAGTTGTTTGCAAAGGTACATTGCAAAACGGTTTATTCTTTTTGCATAGAAATATCTCTCACTCGTTAGACACAGAAATAACGGAACCTAATCATAAAAGAGTAAAATTATCAAAAGATGAAACCTATCTTTGGCATTTACGCCTAGGTCACATTAACTTTAATATGATTAAAAGATTGGTATGTGACAGACCTTTAAGTGACTTAAAGGTTGATGATCTACCAACTTGTGAATCTTGTTTGGAAGGTAAAATGACCAAAAGGCCGTTCAATACCAAAGGTTCAAGAGCCACTGAATGTTTAGGACTAGTACACACTGATGTATGTGGTCCTATGAGCATTCAAGCTAGAGGTGGATATGAGTACTTCATCACCTTCACAGATGATTACTCAAGATTTGGTTACGTGTATCTCATGAGACATAAGTCGGATGCATTTGATATGTTCAAAGCATTCAAAGCTGAAGTAGAAAATCAGCTTGAGAAACATATAAAAATCTTGAGATCTGATCGTGGTGGAGAATATCTATCTGGAGAGTTTCAGCAATATCTTATTGATAATGGGATAGTTTCTCAGCTTTCTGCACCAGGTACACCTCAACAAAATGGGGTAGCAGAAAGGAGAAATAGGACTCTTTTAGAGATGGTTACATCAATGTTGAGTTATTCAACACTTCCTATTTCTTTTTGGGGATATGCTCTACAAACAGCAATATATATTCTAAACGATGTACCATGTAAATCTGTCCCTAAAACCCCACATGAATTGTGGACTGGGCGAAAGCCTAGTTTACAACACATGAGGATATTTGGTTGTCCTGCACATGTGTTGAAAGGAAAGACAGAAAAGATGGAGTCCCGTTCGGAAACATGTATATTTGTGGGGTATCCAAAAGGAACTAAAGGATATTATTTCTATAGTCCTTCTGATCTAAAAGTATTTGTTTCAACAAATGCTTCAGTTCTAGAAAAGGACTATATGAATAATTTTGTGCCCAAAAGTAGAATTGTCCTGAATGAGATGTCAGGAGATATAATTCCACAAGAGGTTTCACAACCCAGCCCAATTGTAAGTTCCACTCCAACACAAGATCAACAACCTACCATTCCTCGTCGTAGTGGAAGGGTTAGAACACAACCCGAAAGATATATCGGTCTAGGAGAATCTATTGAGAATCTCCCGGACGACGATGATCCCTACACGTACAAGGAAGCTATGGAGGATGTTGATTGTCGTCATTGGCAAAAGGCAATGCAATCCGAGATTGAATCGATGTTCAATAACAAAGTCTGGTCCCTTGTAGACTTGCCTAATGGGATAAAACCCATTGGGTGCAAGTGGGTATACAAGAGGAAAAGAGGTATGGATGGTAAAGTGGAAACCTTTAAAGCTAGACTAGTAGCTAAAGGTTATACACAGAAATAAGGTATCGATTACGAGGAAACCTTCTCACATGTGGCCATGCTTAAATCCATTAGGATACTCTTATCCATTGCAGCATCTCTAGACCTAGAGATTTGGCAAATGGACGTCAAGACAGCTTTCCTTAATGGAAGTCTTGACGAGAGCATCTACATGATGTAACCAGAGGGATTCATTGAAAAAGGCCAAGAAGAAAGAGTATGCAAGTTGCAAAAGTCCATATATGGACTAAAGCAAGCATCCAGATTCTGGAACATAAGGTTCAATCAAGCTGTAAAGGGTTTTGGATTTATTCAAAACCCTGACGAACCTTGTGTATACAAGAGGATCAAAGGCGACAAGTTGTTTTTCCTCATTCTTTATGTTGATGATATACTACTCATTGGAAACGATGTAGGTATATTGACATCAGTGAAAGAATGGTTAGCAAAACAATTTGATATGAAGGACTTAGGAGAAGCAAGTTATATTCTTGGTATCCAAGTAATAAGGGATAGAAAGAATACAACGATTGCATTATCCCAAGCTTCATACATTGATAAAATCTTGTCTAGATTCACCATGCAAGATTCCAAGAAAGGTATGTTACCTTTTGGACATGGAATCAAACTTTCTAAGGGTCAAGCACCTAAGAATGTGCATGAAGAGCAATTCATGAGTAGAGTTCCATATGCCTCGGCAGTTGGAAGTCTCATGTATGCAATGCTCTGTACTAGACCAGATATTTGTTTTGCTGTTGGCATAGTTAGCAGGTTTCAATCGAAACCTGGTCCTGATCATTGGACGGCAGTCAAGCATATTTTAAAGTAACTCAAGAGAACTAGAGATTATATGCTTGTATACTCTGGAGGGGATTTAATTCCCGTTGGGTATATAGATTCTGATTTCCAGTCGGATTCTGACTCCAGAAAATCCACATCAGGATCTGTGTTTACCATTGGAGGAGGAGCAGTCATATGGAGGAGTATCAAGCAATCTTGTATTGCTGATTCCACCATGGAAGCTGAGTATGTTGCTGCATGCGAAGCTGCCAAAGAGGCTGTTTGGCTCCGCCAATTCTTGATTGACTTAGAAGTAGTTCCTGGTGCGAATAACCAGATCACTATACACTGTGACAACAGTTGTGCAGTGGCTAATTCGAAAGAACCAAGAAGTCATAAGAGAGGTAAACACATTGAAAGGAAGTATCACCTTTTGAGGGAAATTGTTCATAGGGGAGACGTGACGATCACCAAAATCGAGTCAGCAGAAAATCTAGCGGATCCTTTCACAAAGGCTCTACCTCAGAAGAGCTTTGATAGACATCTAAAGAACATGGGAATGAGAGATATGACACACTTGCTATAGAGAAAGTGGGAGATTGTTAGGATTATGCTCAATGGCAAGAGTGTAATATTGTAATTGACAATCTTCTCATATTAATAAAGTGAATTCTGATTCTTACAATTACTTATAGCATTTATTATTATAATTGTCAAGGTAAATAATCATAAGGTCAAAAGACTATGAGACATGAAGAATTGTTCATACATCCGGATATGTATGAGGTAGACACAATTCTTTAGTTAGTCTTGAATAACGTTCACAACTTAAGTTAAAGGTTGGGCACCTCTATCTTGTTAAAGTTGTAGAATTCTTTTACTAGAATTTGAGTGGGATCAAATGAATATGATGAGTCTGAAATCATCGAAAGGTTTTCGAGTAAAAGAATCTAGTGCACTAGGTGCATTGAACTGGATCACAATGAAATACTTTATCTAGAACCGTCACTAGATATAAGTCTTTTCATTAAAGAGGACAATCGGAGAGTCTATCTTAATCCTGAGATAAATGATGGACTTATGGTTGCAAGTGTTATCATTAGAGCTATCAATGAGTACGATTATATAGCATAGTCTATCCTCGATAGTTTGGTGGTATACATTTGTTAATCGATAGAGGACTTCATTTATAGATATGGACATCGTGGCTCCATTTATTAAATGAGAGTATAATAACATCATATGGATGTTTTGAGGTATTGGATATTAAATCTCAACGTTGAGTTTTCAATAATGATTATTGAAAACATGGCTTCTGGACAAGTCAAAGTATCCAAGTTCGAAATGTGGTCATATGAGGAAATATGGTAACTTGGAGAGCTATAGACGGTCTATGAGCTCTTGGCGATTACTGATATTATTCACGAGGATACACCATCTCCTATAAGATTGTCTAGGGTATGAATGAGAAACATCTCCTTATTCTATCTTTATTTAAGAGTTCAATTTTAGCTCTTTAGTGGAATGAGTTAAAATTAATAGATTGGACCTAAGTGAATCATTTGTTGATTGTGATTAGGTTGTGTCTATTGAAGCTTAAATTTAGATAGCCCGCCAAGATCCCCAATCCACACGTATTTGCATGGATCACTTGATATATTCTACCGGGCCGATTTAAGGGTCCATCTAGAATTGTTTTTAATATATCAAGAATATAATATGTCTATTATTTAATTAATGGGCTGCACTATTATATTAATATATTAAAAGGAGACATGTGGGCTTGTTCCTTTTAGTAAGAATGGGTCTGGTTCACATGTGGGCTTTTATTTAAAGTCCAATGGATTAAATGAAATAAGAAAATAATATATGGCCCATTTATATAAGTGGGGCGGCAAGGTGTATATATTAACCTAATATATTATTTTGTTTCATTGTTTTAATTAAATAAGAATTAGTTAATTTATTAATTAATTGTTTAATTAAGAAACAAATCTTTTTCTGATCAGGAAATATTTTTCCTAAAGTTATACTATTGGTAGTAGTATATTAAAAGTAAAAGACTTGTTTGATAAGAAAATAAATAATTAATTTTATTTATTTAATCAAATAAGAAGTCTTTTTATTTAGTCTATAAAAGAATAAAAATATCTATGAGTTGGATTAGGTTTTGAAGTCTAAAGGTTGATGGAAATTAGGGTGCAACACAAACTCTTTTTGGTATGTGATTTGCGGCAACCCTAGTCCATTTAGAGGAAGATTTCGGCAATCCTAAATAGAAGAGGAAGCAAAATTTCGGCCACCTATATAATACCACATATAAAATTCGGCCACCATAGTTGATTGAATGATTCAATTTTTCTTCTTCTTCTCAATTCATAGAAAAGGATAATTTTTATTCTACTAAACATAAAAGAGAGAAGAGTTTATTCTTTGATAGTACACTGATTGCTTGTTCATCAATAAGCTTGTGTGTACAACATCGAATTAGGTTCACGCGAGTTTCGATCATTAGATTGAGAACTCAAAAGTGACCGGAATAATTTTTATCTTCTTTTGATTGTTTTGTGACTAACAAAAGAAAAAGAAAACTTTGTTCATCCAATCTCAGGTTTGTAATTCAAAGAAAAAGGGAGACCACGCTCCTAGGTGATTCACGTACATGTTCGGATTGGAAGATCTCGCGGTACTGTTCACGATCACTGTTCAGGGGGGGGGGGTACTATTCACGATCACTGTTCACGATGTACTGTTCACGACCACTATTCATGCGGGTACTGTTCATGATCATTGTTCACACGGTACTGTTCATAATCACTGTTCACACGGGTACTGTTCACGTGGGTACTGTTCACGGGCATCGGAAAAGATTTTGCGGATTACCAATCGACGTAAGTCAATCGGATCATGCGTCAAGAGGTATTTAACTCTAACCGTATATATTTGAGTTTAATTAATTAAAAGGTTAAGGTTCAACTTTGAGAAAAATTTTAAAACCATACGAAATCTATTTTTCGTTTCTTCCGCTGTGTTTTATATCGATTTTTCCCTACAAGATCATCCTCTTAACTGCGTAAGTGATGTGGCATGAGATGATTAGCCCGCATTTGAGTTTAATCCGGTTACGTTACTGTAATCGATTTTTTACTGTTACGAGACGAGTATCTCGGTGCTGTTGCCCTTCTGCCTATATATATGTCTGTTTTCCTCCTCATCTTCCTCACATTTCTTCGAGCTAAAAACCTTTTTGCTGAGAAATATTTCCATAGCTTTTCCTTTGAGCTTGCTTCTTTCTTCATTCTTCATCTTCTATAATGTCGAAAAACAGTCGTGACTCAGCTGATTCCATATTCGACGGCGAGGAGGTCGTCAGTCTTATTCTGGGGAAGCGGGCTAGGAGGAGCTCTGACGGCGATGATTCCCCACCCACCTCACAATGTCGGCGGTCAAGTAGGAATGTATCTATCGGGATTGGGTTCTCCAACCATCCCGACCACCCTTTAGATATCATCGATGATGACTCCGACAGAGAAGCGGCTGGTGGCATTGCGGGGGAGCGTCGGGTCTCGGCTCCCGGTCCCCTTGGGGAGAGGCTCCCTCCCTACGATTTCTGGGTTGTCCTAGATTCCACCGTTGACCCGGTGTTGATTGACCGCTTGAGGTCAAAGTTTGGCATTCCCGACAGCGTATCCATCTCGGTGCCTCCCAAAAATTACGAGTTTTTCAACCCCCCTAAAGGCGTGCTTCCGATTCATGTGGCCGCTCTTGAGAACGGGGTCAGGCTTCCCCTCCATCCAACCTTTCGGTGGGCTCTCAACACCATCCAGCTCGCTCCCCTCCAGTTGACACCTGGCTTTTGAAGGCATCTGATTGGTTTCCTTGTGTTCTGGAGGGAACAATGCCAGATGAGTAAAGTGACGAGGGAGCTAGGTGTAGAGGAGCTGGCTTATCTCTTCCAGATTGGGAGCTTGTTTGGGGCTCCTCGAGGCCAGTTCTATGCCAAGGCCAAGAATAAGCTCAACTTATTGTTCCTGGTGCCTCGAAGAAGGACCCCTCATGGAAAGAGGAATGGATCTTGGCGGGGGATGACTGGGGGAGCTCGATTTTCATCGGAGGGCATGAATTCAAGGTTCCTACGGCTTTCAGTGACAAGCCCTCTTAGGACCGGGACTCCCTGCCTTCTGAGTCCGAAGCCGTCTTAAAGGCTATTCTAGCCCGGAATTATCTGAATACGAAGTTCCCTACTGCTGAAGCTTTTGATCCTCGTAGGGTGAACAAGTATTTACGGATTTCAGATGCTATTCCTCGTAAGTGTCATTGAATTGCTTCTCCTTTTTACTTGGCTTGGTTCTAATATTTTTCTTCATTTTTTTTTACAGTTTTTGTCGTGGAGCCAGCCACCTGTCACAGTCTCACGCTCTCCTCAAGGTGGAGCTTCTCTTCCCTCCTCTGTTGTCGAACCTGCCCTGGCTTCATCTATCTCTCCAGCTGGGTCTAAGATGGCCACCCTTGCCTCGCGGGCTTTTCGGGCTTTGGGTAAAGCTCCCCAGGTGGTTAGCCCGACTGCTTCTGCCCCCCCGGCTGTGGCCGCTAAAGTCGCTACCCCTTCGACTCAAACACCTGATTCCGCTGCGCTTCCAACAACCAAAGTCTCAGAGGTTTTTGGGAAAGGTGTTGCTTCTGGGAAAGGTGTCGCAAAGGTTCCTCCCAGTCGCTCCCGGCCTCAGTCGAGCTCGACGGGGCGGGATGAGGTCCTGGAACAGTTCATAGCATCCTGTCCGGGTGGCTAGATCTCCAAGATGGCTTCTATGCCTGTGGACGTCCTTATAACCAAGGGGTCTGCTATTTTAGCTGAGGTAATTGTATTTCCTTCACGCTACTTTTGTTAATTCGTTTAGTTTCTAACTCGGGTTCTATATTTTGTAGGCCTTTAAGGTTAATGTCGCGATGGGCCAGCAGGTTGTCCTCCTTCGTGATCGGGCTGCAAAAGCCGAGGCTAAAGCCAAGAATGCCGGGGAACTGCTCAAGCAGGCTCGGTCTTTAGTGGAAGAGGTGACTTCTAGCCAGGGAAAAATCGAGCTCGAGATGGCTGAGCTTTGCTGCGATCATGAGAGGATGAAGCAATCTTTTGATCAGGAGCGTCTTCAATCTCTCCGGCGGGCTAGGTAGCGGGATTCCTGGAGATCTGAGGCTAAGAAGCTGGACCTCGAGAACCGGTCTCTGATTACTCAGGTGGCCAAGCTGCAAGCTGATGCGGAGACCTCCTTCAGTGACTGGTATTTTTATGCTTCCTTTCAGGTCGCGGAAGCTCTTCCTCCTCCTTTTGATTTATCGTCTATTGCGGGCTGGGACAGACAGGAAATAATGCTCAAAGCTGCCGAGTTATCTCGCCTTAAGGGCGTCAAGGTGGTCCCTTCTAGCCCAGCAGGAACTGGGAAGCAGCCCGCTCAGTCAGATCCCTCATTCCATCTTCCTTCCTTTATCACCTCGGGTCCTGGGGAGTCTTCCAGCAAAGTGATGTCTTCTCGATCCGAGGAGGACCAATCGGGAGCTGGTGAAGAGGTTAGGAGCCCATCTGAGGATCCCCCTTTAACAGAGATGAAGGTCGACAAGAGCCAGATGGGGTCCTTGGTTGCCCTTCTTGACGCGGCTGTCCCTCCTGAGGTTATGGACATAATTAATGAAGTTTTGGAGGAAGATCCAGCTGATCATCCGATGGAGCCTCTAGATGGAAGAGCGGTCGGTGAGGATAACCCAGATGGACAGCTACCTGTAGAGGGGGTTGATGCAGAGGATCAGCAGGAAGGAGGAGGGCCAGCGGAGGGGAACCATGGGAGTGCCAAAGCTTGAAGCGGATGACTTGTTTTTGATTGCCCGGAAAAGGGGGTGGGTGATCGTGCCTAAATTGTTGTATATTTCGGCCCTCATTCCTATTCCTTTGTCTCGTTCTTGTGTGTATTTTCTATATATTTTATGTCTAATAGGCTCATTAGTGCTAATTGCAGGCAATTGATGCAATTCGGGGTTTGGAAGCATGTTGCGGTGATTCTGGCAGAAAAAAGGCAAAAGGAAAGACAAAGGATCATAAGCAGCTCTATAGTGCGGGTCAAGTGCGGGTCAAGTGGTCAAGTGCGGGTCGCAACCGAACTCCAACCACACTCATGATCATAGCCGGGACTTGATACAGGAGAAGAGTTACAGTGCGGGTACAGTGCGGGTCATCCAACCGCACTCCACTCGCACTATTGCCAAAGCTAGAGAAGCTAAGTTGCACCTGACGTTAAAGTGCGGGTACAGTGCGGGCCATCCAACCGCACTCCACCCGCACTGTTGCCAAACCAGAGAAGCTGAAGTTGCACCTGACATTAGAGTGCCGGTACAGTGCGGGTCATCCACCAGCACTCCACCCGCTCTATTGCTCAAAACAGAGGAGGGATTGTGCACCTGACAGTAAAGTGCGACTCAAGTGCGACTACAGTGCGGGTCAAGTGCGAGTCAAGTGCGGGTAATCCAACCGCACTCCACTCGCACTATTGCCCAGACCAGAGAACTGAAGATGAAGAAAACCTTTAAAGTGCGGGTATAGTGCGGGTAATTAACCCGCACTCCACCCGTACTATGCGCGTGACAGTTTCTGGTTTCAAGCTTAAGTGACCTATTTTTCCATCCTCTATAATTAGAAAAGGATGGGAACGAACCAAAGGATCACCATACCTCCCAACACTTGTAGTCTAAGCTAGAAACACATCTCCCTCTCATCCAAACCATTTCTACTCAATCAAAGGCAACTAGGAGACTTGGATTCAAGCTTCAAGGAAGGAAATCAATCTTCAAGGGTTCTCTCTACACTCTCTCTTAGTTTATTTGTTTGTAATAGAACATGAGTAGCTAAAATACCCCACTATGGGGTTGATGTTATTTGTTTGATGGATATTTGGGCTTTGTAAATAAACTCTATGTGTTATATTTATTCTATCTCTATGTTTTATTCCATTGCTTGAATTGATTTCCAATATTGATTTGCTTGGATACACCCTCTTTGCATGATTGATTTGGATTACTTGAGTAGGCAATTAGGTTGTCTAATGCTCAATTGAATGGAAGGATTTCCAGAAATCCGGCTCTAAAACCATGCTCTTAATCTAATCTTGAATGAGTGGCTTTCACTATACATCCTAGGATAGCCACTTGTGAGAGAATTAGAAGCCTCCATTATACACCCTAGGTTGGCTACTTTAGTGATTCTACGAGAACTAACCTTCGAGTAGAATTCGGTTGATAACCTAAAGCCTCATCCAATCCCAAACGAGTGGCCTTCACTATACATCCTAGGTCGGCCACTTGTGAGGGAATTGGAAGCCATCACTATACATCTTAGGATGGCTACATTAGTAATAGGTTGAGCCATAGCTAGATAGATGAGCATTCATGGAACAAGTCCCAATTGAGTAACTAGCCACTGTTGGTTGCTTAAGAGGGATTAATCTCTAGTAAGAGGTCTTCGCTATACACCCTAGGTTGACCTCTGGCTATAGATATATACCAACACTATATACCCTATGTTGGTTACATTTGTCAAAACGTGCGTAATTGAGAGTTTGTTGCAATTGCCCCAATATACACTTACGAGTCCATCAACTCCATAGTTCCATCATCATTCATTCATCACTCCATTGTCATCCCATTTTATTTGCTTTCATAGTTTAGTTTATATTGTATCTTCATTCACCATCACTTTACTTTTATGCATGCTAGTTATATTAATCCTAATCTTATCACCGCTACCCCGATCTCAGTGGACGACACCCGTGCTTACTGCTTTACTTGTATTCTACTTATGTACGCCTCGCATAGGTTTTATAAATTGTTTTGACGGACGGTTTTCTGACGGCAAAAACCTTCTCATCAAATGGCGTCGCTGCCGGGGATCAGTGTGCGTAGTAGTGATTAGATTAGTTTTAATATTATTAGTTTATTAGTTGTTTTTAGTTTTGTTAGTTTCTTTTTATTTCTTTTTGTTTGTTTCAAGACTCTATGGATTCCTTTTGGCAAAATTCAGGGTCAAGCTACGAGCCTAATGAGAATGCCTACATCTCGTCATTCCAGTCAGATTTCGTTGAAGATCAACTAAGAAATTTCATGAAGAATCATGTGCGGGAGACTGAGCAGATGATAGCTTCTCAACAAGAAACTCAAGCCTTCATAGAAGAGAAAACAACCAAAATGCTCGAATCCGCCCAGCAGTCCACCCCGGTAAGTCAGAGTTATTTCCAAGTTAAAGCAACCAAACCGGTAGATCCCTCCAATTTCTCAAAAGAAGACATATATAAGCTCCGAATAGAATTTGAAGTGGAGCGAAGCAAGAGAATGGACGAGATGGACAGGATGATCAAGATTAACCAGCAGCTTATGAGCGTGAGCACAGAGCTAGAGTTGGAAAGGGGTGTGTTGAATGAAGAGAATGAAGCACTTCAAGATAGAGAAGCCTTGGGAATGGAAAAGGCGAGTAATCTCCAAGAGTTGAACAAGAAATTATTATTTGAAGTGAAGATGCTCAGGGTTGAGAATGGTACTCTCAAGAAGATAAATAGCGAAGTCTCCGACAAGAACAAAGAATTAGAAGAACAAATTGAGAGATTTGAAGCCGAAAAGAGTACCGCATCGAAGGCTTGGAGAACTTAGTGAGGCTATCAAAAGATTTTGAAGATGAGATAGCTCACAAGTCAATGAAGATGCAAATGGAGGTTGATCAAAAAGCCAATGCCTTAGAGGATGCAAAGGTAGCACTAAGCAAAAAGGAGGAGGAGGTCAAGGCGTTACATGTGAAACAAATCAAACATCCTCAAGACCACACATCAAAGGGGAGTTCCTCTAACTCTAATATCTTTTGCTATGCATGTTCTAGGATAGAGCATTTTAAGGCTACAAATTACAAGCCAAATCAACATAGGAAAACTAGAGGTCCTAGGAATAGATGGAGTCCACCTAGGTAAAGCAAATATGGGTAAGGAAAGACCAAGTGCACTTATATAGAAACATGTTAAAGGAAAAGATAATGAAGGCACCTAAATTTATTTGGGTAGTGAAAAATAGGGAATTTCCTAACTTGGTCAAACCACCCTTAGAGGACCCTAGCCTCTCCATGAATGCATCCCATTGAGTAATTTTGATGCATGTAGTTAGTTTTATGTTTTATGTTGTTTAAATTCAATAAATTGTGATGTTGGGATAGTTTGGTTAGAATGTTATATTTTGTGGATATTTGCACATTGAATTTATTGATTATATTGGTGGATGAAAGAGCCGGAGGCTCTTGTGCAAGTATGAATGCATGTGCTTTATATTTTTTAATTCGTTTTGGGGGTTCATGCCCCATTCCGTCATTTTTGATAAAATGCATGATGTTAAACTTGACTTGTTCTTCAATGATATATTGCATGAATTGCCTTTATTTTGTGAGCCTTGTTTGAGTCAGTTTTATTTTGTTGGGGCATTGATTGTGGTTGATTAGTGCCTAGGTTTGTTTGAGTCATGTTAGGTGCATACCGCTTGGCCGGATTCTCTTGTCTTCAACATTGAGGACAATGTTGGGTTTTGGTTTGGGGGTATAGACGCCTTTTTGAGTCATCTTTTGTGTCTTGAGTCATTTTTGTGTCTTTTTTTCAAAAAAGTTGCTGCTTAGCCAAAATTTTGAGCTTATTTAGCTTGGTGAGATACCTAGAGCATAGTGTTTGTGGCAAATGTGTGTATGCTTTGTGTGCTTATTCAATAACTCTTAGTCACTTTAGGGGTCTCACTTGCACTTCATGGGTTAGTCTCATCTTCTAGTGTCCAAGTTTAGGGAACTCGGTGCTCAAGCGCCTTGTTCTAATAGTGGAGATTTCCCTTGTGAGATCACAAACACAAGCCAAAAGCGTGTATATTTGAGGGAAAATGTTTTTCAAATCTGTAAACACTATTCAAACACCATGCATAGTCTCACTACATCAAAAATCATCATTTGTCATTGAACATGCATCATATATGTGGATTGCTTGACGGAAACTTTGATTCCCTTGGTAGATTGATCCTTTGAAGTGATATTAGGCAATGTGTGTTTTAGCCACTCAAAAAGAAAGCCTAAATACTTCCCATTCCCGTAATATGTGTGCTCCCAAGCCAATTTTGAAGCCAAACACATATAGACTTTTCCATTCTACACCCACGTTATCCATAACCCAAGCAACCTAAACACTTAGCCAACCCTCTCTTAATTGATCTTGTTGAGGCTTAGGAATGTAAAGTTGTGCTTTAATTTGATAAATGGCGTGTACCTTGGCAAGAGTAATGAGTTGTGAAAATGTGCCTAGTAAAAAGGCATGAAAAGAAAAGAAAAGAAAAGAAGCAAAAAGTAACAAAAGAAAAATATGCTTCAAATGCCTTGTGTAAATTGTAAATGCTACTCAAACGGGTAACATGAGTAGTTAAAGATCGCACATAGAGTCTAATTGTATGCCTGGACGCCATATTGTATTTGGAAGTGGAGTTGCACGAGAAATTAAATGCTTAAGCGTAGAATGTATTGCCTTAACTTGGTTGATTAGTGCTTGTGCCTAAATTCTCATTCTTCTAATCACCATTCACCGTGGCCACGTTACAACCAAATGGAAAGACCTAATTGATCTTAGGGGACGTCTAGATTGGGAATATTAGTTGATGAATGCTCTTTCCACGTTCATGACACGTGATTCTTTCATGAGACTCACTCACTGAAAATAGCGTTTATTCTACACTAAATGTATGCAACTAAGTTGATTCGGTTACATAAATTCATTGGCATACATGTTGCATGAGTGTGAACCTAGGTTATGAGAGGAAAGATAAGAGAAAATCCGTGTGAGAACTTAGTGTCGAAGCGAATTATGCTCGAGGTGTGAGAGTGAGTAGTTTCTGAGGCGCGGGCATTTTAAGTGTGGGATTCATGTTGTGCCAGTTTCCCTTGAGGTGCCTTCGAGTTGTTTAGAACATTTTGCATATGCTCATTCCTCACTCCCATATTGCTTTTGCATATCTCTCTGCTATTTGGTTCTGCAGCAAGTTTTTCTTTGTGTCTAGGAAGTTCTTAGTTTGAGTCGTTTTTAGTTTGTGTCTTATTTTGTTTCGTTTTATGTTTGCTCGAGGACGAGCAAAGGTTTGGTTTGGGGTGTTTGATCGTGCCTAAATTGTTGTATATTTCGGCCATCATTCCTATTCCTTTGTCTCGTTCTTGTGTGTATTTTCTATATATTTTATGTCTAATAGGCTCATTAATGCTAATTGCAGGCAATTGATGTAATTCGGGGTTTGGAAGCATGTTGCGGTGATTCTGGCAGAAAAGGGGCAAAAGGAAAGACAAAGGATCATAAGCAGCTCTATACTGCGGGTCAAGTGCGGGTCAAGTGCGGGTCGCAACCGAACTCCAACCGCACTCCAACCACACTCATGATCATAGCCGGGACTTGATATAGGAGAAAAGTTACAGTGCGGGCACAGTGCGGGTCATCCAACCGCACTCCACCCGCACCTGTTGCCAAAGCTAGAGAAGCTGAGTTGCACCTGACATTAGAGTGCAGGTACAGTGCGGGTCATCCACCAGCACTCCACCTGCACTATTGCTCAAAACAGAGGAGGGATTTTGCACCTGACAGTAAAGTGCGACTCAAGTGCGACTACAGTGCGGGTCAAGTGCGACTGAAGTGCGGGTAATCCAACCGTACTCTACCCGCACTATTGCCCAGTCCAGAGAACTAAAGATGAAGAAAACCTTTACATTGCGGGTATAGTGCGGGTAATTAACCCGCACTCCACCCGCATTATGCGCGCGACAGTTTCTGATTTCAAGCTTAAGTTACCTATTTTTCCATCCTCTATAAATAGAAAAGGATGGGAACGAACCAATGGATCACCATACCTCCCAACACTTGTAGTCTAAGCTAGAAACACTTCTCCATCTCATCCAAACCATCTCTACTCAATCAAAGGCAACTAGGAGACTTGGATTCAAGCTTCGAGGAAGGAGATCAATCTTCAAGGGTTCTCTCTACACTCTCTCTTAGTTTATTTGTTTTTAATAGAACATGAGTAGCTAAATACCCCACTATGGAGTTGATGTTATTTGTTTGATGGATATTTGGGCTTTGTAAATAAACTCTATGTGTTATATTTATTCTATCTCTATGTTTTATTCCATTACTTGAATTGATTTCCATTATTGATTTGCTTGGATACACCCTCTTTGCATGATTGATTTGGATTACTTGAGTAAGCAATTAGGTTGTCTAATGCTTAATTGAATGGAAGGATTTTCAGAAATCCGGCTCTAAAACCATGCTCTTAATCTAATCTTGAATTAGTGGCTTTCACTATACATCCTAGGATAGCCACTTGTGAGAGAATTAGAAGCCTCCACTATACACCCTAGGTTGGCTACTTTAGTGATTCTACGAGAACTAACCTTCGAGTAGAATTCGGTTGATAACCTAAAGCCTCATCCAATCTCAAACGGGTGGCCTTCACTATACATCCTAGGTCGGCCACTTGTGAGGGAATTGGAAGCCATCACTATACATCCTAGGATGGCTACATTAGTAATAGGTTGAGTCATAGCTAGATAGATGAGCATTCGTGGAACAAGTCCCAATTGAGTAACTAGCCACTGTTGGTTGCTTAGGAGGGATTAATCTCTAGTAAGAGGTCTTCGCTATAAACCCTAGGTTGACCTCTTGCTATAGATATATACCAACACTATACACCCTAGGTTGGTTACATTTGTCAAAACGTGCTTAATTGAGAGTTTGTTGCAATTGCCCCAATATACACTTACGAGTCCATCAACTCCATAGTTCCATCATCATTCATTCATCACTCTATTTTCATCCCATTTTATTTGCTTTCATAGTTTAGTTTATATTGTATCTTCATTCACCATCAATTTACTTTTATGCATGCTAGTTATATTAATCCTAATCTTATCACCGCTACCCCGATCTCAGTGGACGACATCCGTGCTTACTGCTTTACTTGTATTCTACTTGTGAACGCATCACATAGGTTTTATAAATTGTTTTGACGGACGGTTTTCTGACTTCAAAAACCTTCTCATCAGTCGGCACCTTGTTTTGCCATTATCAACTTTTCATTTTTCTTCTTCTTTTTGTAGCCCGAGTTCGGGGGTTGGGCTCCTCATTTGGATGTAGCCTTATCGGGGGATAGGCTCCCATTGTCCTTAATGATAAATCGAAGCGCGCTTTTGAGAACTTTTATTTTATTTCTGGTCTTGAATGGTATCCAGAGTAGCATCTGTAGCAACAATTAAGATTCGTGTAGGGAATGATGATGATTTTGATCCTACACACGAAAGCAAACATTATATATATATATATATATATATTTTTTATGGGGTGATAACCCAACCAAGACTTTAGGAGGGCTACTTAGCTATTTCCTAGTCTTTGAGATCTGTAGGCCAACTATGCTCCTACACTCAGATCCTTCTTGGGGGTGGTATCCCGACCAAGGCTACAGGAGGGCTATCGAGCTATTTCCTGGTCTCGAGATCTGGAGGGCAACTATGCTTTTACACTCAGATCCTTCTTAGGGGTGGTAGCCCGACCAAGGCATCAGGAGGGCTATCGAGTTATTTCCTGGTCTCGAGATCTGGATGGAAACTATGCTCTTACACTCAGATCCTTCTAGGGGGTGGTAGCCCGACCAAGGCATCAAGAGGGCTATCGAGCTATTTCCTGGTCTCGAGATCTTGAGGGCAACTATGCTCTTACACTCAGATCCTTCTTGGGGGTGGTAGCCCGACCAAGGCATCAGGAGAGCTATCGAGCTATTTCCTGGTCTCGAGATCTGGAGGGCAACTATGCTCTTACACTCAGATCCTTCTTGGGGGTGGTAGCCCGACCAAGGCATCAGGAGGGCTATCGAGCTATTTCCTGGTCTCGAGATCTGGAGGGCAACTATGCTCTTACACTCAGATCCTTCTTGGGGGTGGTAGCCCGACCAAGGCACCAGGAGGGCTATCGAGCTATTTCCTGGTCTCGAGATCTGGAGGGCAACTATGCTCTTACACTCAGATCCTTCTTGGGGGTGGTAGCCCGACCAAGGCATCAGGAGGGCTATCGAGCTATTTCCTGGTCTCGAGAGGTTTATGTCGAATTTCCATACAAGGGTATAGTCACTAATGTTGAACATAGTTGGAGACAAAGATAGAAGAGAAAAGGAAAATGACTTTATTGATGATTGAGATGTAGTACATCTTTATTCGGACCTGTAATGAAAACTAAGTGGGGGTAGTCTGCTTGAGAACTCCTTTCAAGGGTAGAGTTTCTTCAAATGATATGCATTCCAAGTGTGGTTGATGGATCGTCCGTCCATGTCTTCGAGTTTATAAGCTCCATTGCGAACAACTAGCTTTATCAAATATGGCCCTTCCCAATTTGGACTTAAGACTCCATCTGACCTTTTCCGAGTGTTCAGTGTCACTTTCCTAAGTACCAGATCCCCTTCCTTGAATTTCAGGGCTCTAACCTTTTGAATGAAGTATCTAGCGATCTTGCTATGGTAGATCGCTACTTTCTCTGCCACCCGGTCTTGCTTTTCTTCTAAGAGGTTTAGACTAGCTCAGAGCTTGACTTCGTTACTTTGGGGCTCAAAGTGCTGTATCCTGAACGAAGTTAATTTATGCTCGATGGGGAGGACCGCTTCAACCCCGAAAGCCAGGGAGTAAGGTGTCTCTCCGGTAGCTATTCTTTTTGTAGTCCGGTATGCCCAGAGGACTTTTGGTAGCTCTTCGGCCCATTTACCTTTCTTCTGCTGAAGCTTCTTTTTTAGAAGTTTCTTGATTGTCTTGTTGGTGGATTCTACCAGCTCGTTAGTTTGGGGATGAGCCACTGAAGTGAGCCTGAGGTCGATCCCTAATCCCTTGCAGAAGTCTTTGAATCGGGCGTTGTCGAATTGCTTTCCTAGGTCGGCTATAATGATGAGAGGGGTCCCGAACCTGCATACCACGTTAGTCTTGATGAACTTGGTTGTATTCTTTTCTGATATTCGAGAAAGAGGTCCTGCCTCGACCCATCTTGTGAAGTAGTCGATAGCCATGATAGCATGTTTCATCTGTCCAGGAGCGGTAGGAAGTGGCCCAATTAGGTCGATTCCCCATATGGCTAAGGGATAAGGTGAACTGAGGGACGACAGTCGCTCGGGTGGCTGGTGGTTCAGGATTGAAGTTCTTTGACAAGGTTCGCAGGATTGCACAAAACTCTTTGCATCTTGATGGATGGTCGGCCAATAGTACCCCATACGAAGCACCTGATAGGCTAGAGCTTCCCCACCTATGTGGTTCCCACAGTCCCTAGAGTGGACCTCTCTCAAAGCCCACTTAGCATCATCGAGATACAAGCACCTAAGTAAGGGGAGGGATCTGCCCCTCATATAGAGGTATCCGTCCACCATACAGTATCGAACTAAGAGTCTCTTAATTCTTCTGGCTTGGTCGGGCTCTTCAGGAAGCTCTCCTTCAAGAAGGTAGGAGACAATTGGGTCCATCCAGCAAGGACAGGCGATCCAGGGAACAAATTTCTCCATTTGCGGCTATGCTTGGCTGGGTGATAACTTGGAGGAGAATTCCCCTTGGTAGGGACTAGCCTCTGTTCGTTGCTATTTTAGCCAGAACATCTGCGCGATGGTTTTGGTGTCGAGGCACCTGATCGATCTTGAGTCCCTTAAATTTGCCTTTTAGCAGCCGAGCTAGATTTAGGTAGGCAACCATATTATCTCCCTTTGCCTGGTAGACCCCAGTTACCTGGTTTACAACAAGCAACGAATCGCTCTTGATCTGCAGGTAGTCGGCCTTTAGTTCAATGGCTACCTTCATCCCGGCTAGGAGGGCTTCATATTCTGCTTCGTTGTTGGTAGCTTTAAACTTGAATCTGAAACAGTGACAGAATTCAGTCCCCTCCGGATCTATCAAAACTATGCCACCTCCTCCCCCAGCTCATCCGGATGCTCCATCTGAAAAAAGGATCCATGGCTTGTAGCCTTCCGGCCAATTTTCAACCTTGGATATCTTCTCTGGGACCTCGTTTGATACTGAGAGGTCATCTGGATCTGGGATCGCTGAGAATTCTGCCACGAAGTCGGCCAAAGCCTGCGCCTTAATCGTAGTCCGAGGCTTATACTTTAGGTCGAACTGAGAGAGCTCTAGTGCCCATAAAACTAGCCTTCCTGACACGTCTGGCCTTTGCAAGAATTAGTGGAGAGGTTGGTCTGTCACCACTGCTATTGTGTGAGCTTGAAAATAGGGACGGAGTTTCCTCGCTGAGATCACCAGAGCATAAGCGAGCTTCTCCAGGAGAATGTAATTCCTTTCTGATTTGGTCAAAGCATGACTCACATAGTATATGGGTCTTTGAAAACTGTCGCTACAATCCTTAGCCAAAGCCTCGCTTACTGCGGTTTCTGATACAGCCATGTAGATCTGCAACTCGTCTCCGAGAACCGGATTGACTAACAAAGGGGGGCTTGTTAGGTATTCTTTCAAAGCTTGAAACGCCTGCTCAGCTTTCCTGGCTCCATTTCATGTTCTTCCCTTGTTTGATAGCCTTGAAGAACGAGAGACATTTATCGGTGGAGCGAGAGAAAAACCTATTGAGTGCCGCCACCCGTCCAGTCAGAATCTGTACTTGCTTGAGCGAGGTCGGGGATTCCAGGTCCAAGATAGCTTTGATTTTTTCTGGATTGGCTTCTATACCTCTTTCATGAACCATGAAGCCCAGAAACTTCCCTGCCGTTACCCCAAAGGCACATTTGGAGGGGTTCAAATGCATCTGGTTTTCCCTCAGTATGAGGAAGGTTTTGCGAAGGTCTTCCTGATGTCCCCTTGTGGTTGGGGATTTCGTGATCATGTCGTTGATATACACTTCCATCGTCCTTCCTATCTCGGGCTTGAACAGTTTGTTAACCAGCCGCTGGTATGTGGCTCCTGCATTCTTCAAACCAAACGGCATCACCTTGTAGCAGTATAAGCCCTGCCCAGTAATGAAACTGGTTTTATCTAGGTGAGCCGGGTGCATTTTAATTTGGTTGTATCCTGAGAATGCGTCCATAAAACTCAAAAGTTTATTTCCGGATGTGGAGTCAACCAGCTGGTCGATCTTTGGTAAAGGAAAACTGTCTTTCGGACAAGCCCAGTTGAGGTCGGTGTAGTCGACACACATATGCCATTTCCCATTCGCCTTCATGACCATGACCACGTTGGTGACCCATTCGGGGTAACGTACCTCTCTGACGAACCCCGCTTTGATCAATTTATCAACCTCTTCCAGCACCGCCGCGTTCCTATCAGCGTTGAAGTGACGCCTCTTCTGCTTGACGGGCTTGACTGTTGGATCTACTGCTAGCCGGTGGGTGGCCAACGATGCCGGAATTCTAGGCATTTCATCATGGTTCCAGGTGAAGATGTCACTGAATTCCCTAAGAAGGTCAATCAGTCCTCTTTTTACTTCTGGATCAAGGGTGGCTCCGACCTTGACGACCTTGGAGGGATCGTCATTCCTGACGGATATCTCTTCTAGTTTGTCCACGGGCTGCCTGCTGGCCCATTCCTTACTCCCTTCTTCCTCGTAGGGCATGATAGGTTCATCCTCCGGATGCCCAGGGTGTTCCACAGGCTCCTTCTCCTCCTGGATTATCCGGGATGTATCCATGTCTTTCTGGATTAATGTCACCTGCACACACTGCTTCGCTAGGGCTGTAGGATTGGCAGATACTGCGTAGCATTTCCTGGCTGCCTGCTGGTCTCCGCATACCTCTCCTACTTTGGTTCCAACCGGGAATTTCAAGATGTTGTGGTATATGGACAAGACTCCCTTCAAGAAGAACATGAAAGGTCTCCCTAGGATGGCGTTGTAGGCCGATGGGGTGTCCACTACAACAAAGTCGGTCATTACATTCTGTTGGAGCGGGGTGACCCCGATGATTACTGGGAGGATCATTGACCCCACTGGTATGATCGAGTCCCTAGTGAAACCGTAAAGCGGAGTGGTACAGCTGTTGTAGCAACGTTGCTTCAGGTTCAATTTTTCTAGGGTATCCTTGAAGAGGATATCTACACTGCTACCTGTATCCACGAGCACGCGATGGACCAGACAGTTAGCGATCTGTATCGTGATTACCATAGGATCATCATGAGGTTGCACAGTGTTGAAGACATCTGCTTCTGTTAATATGATCTGAGTTGACTGGGAGGGCTCTGTCGGGCTCTGGCAGACTTCGAAGATCCCTCAGCTCTCTCCGAGGCGGGGAACCTTTCTTGCGTGGTTTTTCCGGGAGTTATTGGAAACGCCGGCCAATGTAGGACCTCCGCTGATAGTGTGTATCACCTGGATCTGTTGCATTAAGTCAGCCTGCTCCCCTTTCCTCTTTTCTACGTCCTCACGGATTTCAGCTTGTACCTACCTTCCAGTCCTGATATTATCTCTGACATGTTGTAAGAACTCAATCAAGCATCCTCCCCTTATCAGGGCCTCAATCTGATTGCGCAAGTTATAGCACTCCGAAGTGTTGTGGCCCACGTCTTCGTGAAAGTCGCAGTACTTGTACCGGTTTCTCCTGTCAGCTGGTGCCTTTATGGGAGCGGGCTTTTGGAGCAACCCTTTATCTCGTATGGCAAGGTAGACTGTTTCCCTGGAAGCATTCAAAGAGGTGTAGTAGTCATACCCTTTTTCCCCTTGCATTACTGGAGCCACGGTCCTGGGAGGCTGCGAAGCCCGGGGGGGGGGAGGGAGGGGTTCGTTTTGCTGGATATCTTTCTTGCCTATGCGGAGGAGCAGGGAGGCGATAGGTCGACCTGTTGGGAGGTTTATTCTAAGCTTTTTGCACTGGCTCAAATTTGGGGGCTTCTTTCTTCAGACGCTTTGCTGTTCTCATGTCGTCATGTTCTATCTTGACCTTGAGTTGTTCGTCGATCTCGACCTGCTCCAGAGCCCGGTCATAGGCCTCCTGGTAAGTCTCGGGAGGTCTCTTGGTGAAAGAACGGAAAAGCTTTCCTGCCCAAAGGTTTCGCCTGAAGTTGGCGAAGATTTATTTTTCAGTGAAAACTCCCATTTGTATGACCTCCTTGTGAAATCGCTCCACATATGATCGAAGAGTTTCACTCCGTTCCTGGATCACATATTGGAGGTGTATGGGAACTTTCGGGCGAGGTTTTAATCCTTGGAATTGTGAGCAAAAATCGGTTGATAATTTTGTGAAAGAATCCACACTTCCAACGGGTAGTTTCCTGAACCAGGTTTTAGCGTAGTCGGTCAAGGTCGTTGGGAACATTCTGCACATACCTGCTCTGGTAGTGTTCTGGACCTCTATCTGTTGAACGAAGCTCTCTAGATGGCTTAGAGGATCTTCTGTTCCAGAGAACTTATCTGCTGGCATTTTGAATTTTGGGGGGAGTTCTGCTTCCCGGATCCTCCTAGTGAAGGGAGTGTTCATCTCGCTCAGGGGATTCTTTTTGTCCTCCTTACTCTTTCCCTTCCTTATCTGCTGGACCTCTTTTTGTAGCTTTGCCAGCTGATCCTTCAGTCGCTTGTTCCCAGGTCTCTTCGAGTTAACCTCAGATTCCTCACTGTCGAAACTTTCTGATAAACTGGCAATTTCTATCCGGTCCTCCTCCTGGACATGATCTACTCGGGGAGTTTGTCTACTTTCCTCTTCTAGGGCCCGGGTAGTTCTCCTAGATGTAGTTAGATGAGATAGCCCTCGAGGCTTCCGGATAATAGCATCCGCGGCAGACTTAACTAGCCAGGGTTGATATTGTGAAAGTCTTCTCGGAGCTGGGGGCATGGGTCCCAGCCTATCCCGGATCGAACGTTGGGGCCCTGATCTATCTCGAGCCGGCTCTGGAGGAGGAGGTCCTAGGCGATCGAAAGCAAGTGGCCTAGCTCCGAGCCTGCTCGGCTCTCTCTGATCACTTAGGTTGGTTGGCTGGATTGTGATGCCTTCAGCGAGGAGGGGGACGCGGACGGATTCTACGAAGGCCGCCGCTTGTTGGTCGAGTGCTGCCTGGCTCACTATGGGGTGGCCAGTAGCCCGCATATTGGTTGTCTGGATCGGAGCTTGACTACTATATCCAGACTTTCTCCCCTTTCCTGGGGCTTTTCGGGTTGGCCTTGCCGGAGATTGCTTCGGGACTCTGTGTTGGCCTTGGGAGGAGCGGAGCCTCATAGTTACTGTAAAACAATGAAAATATAAATGCAAACGATTGGTTAATTGGGTGTAAGTTTCCCACAGACGGCGCCAGACCTCGCGGCCTTTTATGGACATTCTTCTGTGTCAATCGAGGTACAGACGAGTCTCTGGAGCACTTGCGAGATGACCTCGACTTCAGGGAGCTTCCAGTTTTGGTGATGCGGGCTAGATCTGATCGTTCCGGGCTTTATCCCGGATGTTTCCGGAGCCCATCCTTGTTCCTAGGGTGGTATCACAGTTTGGCTCTGGACAGAGAGGTCTCCTGGTGGAAGCTCTAGGGTCCGGGCTCTATCCCGGATGTTTCCGGAGCCCGCCCTTGTTTATGGGATGGTATAGTAGCTCGGTTCTGGGTTGAGAGGTCTCCGGGTGAAGCTCTCGGGTATGGAACCAGGTCTGGGAGGTGGAAAATTTCCCTTTGGTCCTTAGCCAATTTTGGCTATTAACAGTGGTTATGGTTACAAAAGCAAATGGGAAATGGCATATGTGCGTCGACTACACCGACCTCAACTGGGCATGTCCAAAAGACAGCTTTCCTCTACCAAAGATCGACCAGCTGGTCGACTCCACGTCCGGAAACAAACTTCTTAGTTTCATGGATGCGTTTTCGGGGTATAACTAGATTAAGATGCACCCAGCTGACCAAGATAAGATCAGTTTTATTACCGGGCAGGGCCTGTACTACAATAAGGTGATGCGGCCTTAAGAATGCGGGGGCTATATACCAGCGGCTGGTTAACAAACTGTTCAGGCCCGAGATTGGGAGGATGATGGAGGTATACATCGACGACATGATCACGAAATCACCAAGTGCAGAAGGGCATCAAGAAGACCTTCGTAAGACATTTCTAATCCTAAGAGAAAACCAGATGCGGTTGAACCCCTCCAAATGTGCTTTCGGGGTGATTGCGAGGAAGTTTTTAGGTTTCATGATTTATGAGAGAGGCATAGAGGCTAACCCAGAAAAAATCAAGGCTATCTTGGACCTGGAATCCCCTACATCACTCGGGTAGGTACAAGTCTTGACAAGGCGTATAGCAGCGCTCAACATATTCATTTCACGATCCACCGATAAGTGTCTCCCCTTCTTCAAAGCTATCAAACAAGGAAAAAACATGAAATGAAGCCAGGGAGAGCGAGCAAGCCTTTCAAGCCTTGAAGAGGTACCTAACAAGCCCTCTATTGCTAGTCAAGCCAGTTCCCAGAGAGGAACTACAAATCTATCTGGCTGTCTCAGAGACTACAGTAAGTGGGGCTTTGATCAAGGAATATGGAGACAAGGTTCAACGGCCCGTGTACTACGTGAGTCATGCCCTAACCAAGCCAGAAAGAAATTATACCCTCTTGGAGAAGCTCGCCTATGCTTTGGTGACCTCAGCAAGAAAGCTCCGTCCCTATTTCCAAGCTCACTCAATAGCGGTGGTGACAGACCAACCTCTCCGTCAGTTTTTACAAAGGCCGGAAGTGTCTAGAAGGTTAGTTCTATGGGCCCTGGAGCTCCACCAATTTGATTTGAAGTATAAACCCAGAACCATCATCAAAGCTTAGGCTCTAGCGGATTTTATGGCAAAATTCTCGACACTCCCAAGCCAAGCCATCTCCCCAGCAAGGAATGCAGCCCCTAAGAAAATTTCAGAGATCGACAATTGGCCGGAAGATTGTAAGTCCTGGATCCTCTACACAGATGGAGCGTGCGGGCAAGCTGGGGGAGGAGCTGGGGTAGTCTTAATAGATCCAGAAGGAACTGAATTCTGTCACTGCTTCAGATTCGAGTTTAAGGCCAAGAACAATGAAGTAAAATATGAAGCCCTCATAGCCGAGATGAAGGTGGCCATTGAACTTAAAACCGACTACCTACAGGTCAAGAGTGACTCGTTGCTCGTAGTCAATCAGGTTTCTGAGATTTACCAGGCAAAAGGAGATAACATGGTCGCTTACCTAAAATTAGTTTAGTCGCTTAAGGATAGATTCAATGGATTCAAAATCGAGCAGGTACCTCCACACCAGAACCATCGCGCGGATGTCTTAGCGAAAGATAGTTGTAAATGGAGGCCAAGCCTTATCTCGAGGAGTTCCTCTCCAAGTGATCTCCTAACCAAGCATAACCACGGGTAAGGAAATCTGCTCCCTGGATCGTCAGCCTTACTGGACGGATCCGATCATTCCTATCTCAAGGAGGGAAAGCTTTCCGAAGAGCCCTATCAAGCTCGAAGAATTAGAAGACTCTCTGTCCTATATTGCTTGATAGACGGATACCTTTATAGGAGGGGAAAGTCCCTCCCTTTGCTTCGATGTTTGCATCCTGATGATGCCAAATGGGTGTTAAGAGAGGTTTATTCTGGAGACTGCAGAAACCACATCGGCGGTGAAGCTTTAGCATATCAAGTGCTACACATGGGGTACTACTGGCCAACCATCCACCAAGACGCAAGAAGCTTTGTACAATCTTGTGAACCATGCTAAAGGACCTCGAGCCTGAGTCATTGATCGTGCCTTAATTGTTGTATATTTCAGCCCTCATTCCTATTCCTTTGCCTCGTGCTTGTGTGTATTTTCTATATAATTTATGTCTAATAGGCTCGTTTGTGCTAATTGCAGGCAATAGATGTAATTCTGGTGTTAGAAGCTAATTGCAGTGGTTCCTGCAGAAAAGGGGCAAAAAGAAAGACAAAGGATCATAAGCAGCTCTACAGTGCAGGGTCAAGTGCAGGTCGCAACCGCACTCCAACCGCACTCATTCCCACAGCCGGGACCTGAATTATGAAGGAAAGATAAAGTGCGGGTAAAGTGCGGGTCATCCAACCGTACTCCACCCGCACTATTGCTCAATACAAAGGAGCTGATTTGCACTTGACACTAAAGTGCGGGTCAAGTGCGGGTCATCCAACCGTACTCCACCCGCACTATTGCTCAAGACAAAGGAGCTGATTTACACATGACACTAAAGTGCGGGTCAAGTGCGGGTCATCCAATCGCACTCCACCCGCACTATTGCTCAAGACAGAGGAGTGGATTTACACCTGACACCAGAGTGCGAGTACAGTGTGAGTAGAGTGCTGGTACAGTGCGGGTAATTCACCCGCACTCCACCTGCACTATTGCCCAGATCAGAGAACTGAAGATGAAGAAAACCCATATAGTGCGGGTACAGTACATGTAATTCACCCGCACTCCACCCGCACTCTGCGCGCGACAGTTTCTGGTTTCAAGCTTAAGTGACCTATTTTTCCATCCTCTACAATAGAAAAGGATGGGAACGAACCAAAAGGACACCATCTCTCCTAACACTTGTAGTCTAAGCTAGAAACACATCTCCCTATCATCCAAACCATCTCTACTCAATCAAAGGCAACTAGGAGACTTGGATTCAAGCTTCAAGGAAGGAGATCAATCTTTAAGGGTTATCTCTCTACACTCTCTCTTAGTTTATTTGTTTGTAATAGAACATGAGTAGCTAAAATACCCCACTATAGGGTTGATGTTATTTGTTTGATGGATATTTTGGCTTTGTAAATAAACTCTATGTGTTATATTTATTCTATTTCTATGTTTTATACCATTGCTTAAATTGATTTCCATTATTGATTTGCTTGGATACACCCTCTTTGCATGATTGACTTGGATTACTTGAGTAGGCAATTAGGTTGTCTAATGCTCCATTGAATGGAAGGATTTCCGGAAATCCGGCTTTACAACCATGCTCTTAATCTAATCTCGAATTAGTGGCTTTCACTATACACCCTAGGTTAGCCACTTATGAGAGAATTAGAAGCCTCCACTATACACCCTAGGTTGGCTACTTTAGTGATTTAACGAGAACTAACCTTCGAGTAGAATTCGGTTGATAACCTCGAGCCTCATCCAATCCCATATGGGTGGCCTTCACTATACATCCTAGGTCGGCCACTTGTGAGGGAATTGGAAGCCATCACTATACATCATAGGATGGCTACATTAGTAATAGGTTGAGCCATAGCTAGATAGATGAGCATTCATGGAATAGGTCCCAATTGAGTAACTAGCCACTGTTGGTTGCTTATGAGGGATTAATCTCTAGTAGGAGGGTCTTCGCTATACACCATAGGTTGACCTCTTGCTATAGAGATATACCAACACTATACACCCTAGGTTGGTTACATTTGTCAAAACGTGCTTAATTGAGACTTTGTTGCCATTGCCCCAATATTCACTTACGAGTCCATCAGTCATCTCCCGCCAGAGCGACTGTCCTCTCTCAGTTCGCCTTACCCCTTCGCCATGTAGGGGATCAACCTTATTGGACCACTTCCCACCGCTCCGGGGCAAGCTAAATATGCTATCGTGGCCATCGATTATTTCACTAGGTGGGTCGAAGCAGGGCCTCTCTCCAGAATATCAGAGAAAAATACGACTAAGTTCATCAAAACCAACTTAGTCTGCAGATTCGAAACCCCTCTCATCATTGTAACCGACCTGGGCAAGCAGTTCGACAATGCCCGATTCAAGGGACTTTTGCGAGGGTTTGGGAATGGACCTCAGGTTCGCTTCAGTTGCCCATCCTTAGACAAACGGGATGGTGAAATCCACCAATAAAACTATCAAGAGGCTGCTGAAGAAGAAATTACAGCAGAGGAAAGGACAAATGGGCCAAGGAGTTGCCCTAGGTCCTCTAGGGCATATCGGACTAC
This sequence comes from Dipteronia sinensis, assembly GCA_033220585.1. Taxonomy (NCBI): domain Eukaryota; kingdom Viridiplantae; phylum Streptophyta; class Magnoliopsida; order Sapindales; family Sapindaceae; genus Dipteronia; species Dipteronia sinensis. Next base: position 34,808,999 of record CM065638.1, read on the forward strand.
AAAGAGGACAACTACCGGGGAGACACCCTACTCCCTAGTCTTCGGAGTTGAAGCGGTCCTCCCCATCGAGCATAAATTGACCTCATTCAGGGTACAACACTTTGAACCTGAAAACAACGAGGTCAAGCTCCGAGCTAATCTGGATCTCCTGGAAGAGAAACAAGACGGGGTAGCTGAGAAAGTGGCGATTTACCAGAGCAAGATCGCTAGGTATTTCAACTAAAAGATCAAGGCCCGGAATTTCAAGGAAGGGGAATTAGTGCATAAGAAGGTGACCTCGAATACCTGGAAAAGGTCGGATGGAGTCCTCGGTCTCAATTGGGAAGGACCATACTTGGTAAAGGTAGTAGCTCGCAATGGGGCTTACAAGCTCAAAGACATGGACGGTCGACCCATCGACCACACCTGGAACGCAGATAACTTGAGGAAGTTTTACCCCTAAGTAGGGGACTCTAAAGCAGACTACCCCCACTTAGTTTTCAATAAAATCCCTACTTACGATGTACTACGTTTCGATCATCAATAAAGTCTGCTATTCATTTTATCTCCGACCATGTTCTACATTTATTTCTCTATATACGACTAGGTTATCCACAGATAAATTCGCCATAATCGCCTCAAAACCAGAGATCAGCCGAGGAAGCCCCCTCGCTGCCCCTGATGCCTTGGCCGGGCACCACCTCCCGCCAAGAAGGGTCCGAGTGTAAGAGCATAGTTGCCAACAAGATCTCGAGACTAGGGACTAGCCGGATAAGCCCTCTCGCTACCTCTGATGCCTTGGTGGGGCTACCACCCCAAAGAAAGGTCTGAGTGTAAGAGCATAGTTGCCATCCAGATCTCGAGACTAGGAAATAGCTAGATAGCCCTCCTAATGCCTTTGTCGGGCACCACCCCCCGCCAAGAAGGGTCTGAGTGTAAGAGCATAGTTTCCAACAAGATCTCGAGACCAGGGACTAGCCGGGGAAGCCCCCTCGCTACCTCTGATGCCTTGGTCTGGTTACCACCCCCAAGAAGGGTCTGAGTGTAAGAGCATAGTTGCCATCCAGATCTCGAGACCAGGAAATAGCTAGATAGCCCTCCTGATGCCTTGGTCGGGCTACCATCCCCAATAAGGGTCTGAGTGTAAGCACATAGTTTTCATCCAAATATCGAGACCAGGAAATAGCTAGATAGCCCTCATGATGCCTTGGTCGGGCTACCACCCCCAAGAAGGGTATGAGTGTAAGAGCATAGTTGCCATCCAAATCTCGAGACCAGGAAATAGCTAGATAACCCTCTTGATGCCTTGGTCAGGCTACCACCCCCAAGAAGGGTCTGAGTGTAAGAACATAGTTGCCATCCAGATCTTGAGACCAGGAAATAGCTAGATAGCCCTCTTGATGCCTTGGTTGGGCTATCACCTTCAAGAGGGTCCGAGTGTAAGAACATAGTTGCCATAAAGATCTCGAGACCTAGAAATAGCTAGACAGCCTTCCTAATGATCTGATCGGGCTATCTCCCCAAGAAAATGATTCAAGCATGAATAATTGTTTCGTTCATAGGATGGAGGTCGCCCTGTCAAACATATCCTACATTGCTAGTTTAAAATTTGAACGGTGGATCATCAGAAATAGGGTTTCTTGCCAAAAACTAAGTGACCACCTAGCGAGTAGGCTTACATTTAGTAAATCCTTGGTTTCTCCTTACCTAAATTCATTAAATCAAAGTTAGGTAAAGGGGGAATAAAAAAGGAGTCCTCAATCAAGTTGGAAGCCCAAAGTCAAGGTCAATCGAAACAAATATGAAGGAAGTTATAGCATATTCTTATTAATAATGAAGGAGCCTATCCCCAGTAAGGCTACATCCATCAAGCGGGGAGCCCAACCCCCGAATCCGGGCTATAAAAAAAAATTGACTAAACTAATCATGAGTAAAGCGGGGTGCCCACCCCCTTTTCCGGGCAATCAAAGCCAGTCATGAACAGGTGGTGTCAAGCTTCGCAGTCCTCCCGATTTCCCCTAGCTACTACTCCTCCGTGATGATCCTCGCCCCCAGCTCCTCCGTCAAGTGGTTGCCTATTTTGGCCGCCCTCGTTAGCTACCTTTTCCTCCAAAGGTTCCTCGATGGCCTGCTGCCCAGCAGGATCCTCTTCCAAGACCTCGTTGACTACCGCCAAAACTTCAGGAGGGATGGCCACATCAAGAAGGGCAGCTATGGATTCCTATCTGTTTCGCTCAACCCCCAACTCTACTCTAGAGGGCTCTTCTAGGTGGACTTTTACCCCTTCCCGGGATTCAGGTTGACCTCCCTCGGACGACTCGGGTAGAACCCCACTTGAGGATTCCTTAGGAGCTGAAACGGAGAAGGTCGGTGGAGGGAGGGAAGGGTCTGCCTCAACAGGTTGCTTCCCAGCCTCAGCCTGATTAGGAGGGACCACTTCATCACCCTCAGGGTGGGACATTTCTGCTGCCCTGGCCAATATCTCCTCTCTATCCCAGCCTGCGATGGTCGATAGGTCGAAGGAAAGAGGGAGAGCTTCTGCAACCTGGAGCGAGGCATAGAAATACCCATCTCTGAAAGAGGCGTCCAGCTCAGTTTGCAACTTAGCCATCCGAGCTTGCAGGTCCTGGTTCTTAAGGTCCAGCTTATTGGCTTCGACTTTCCAAGAATTCCTTTGCATCGCTCGTCGTTTGGAGTGAAGGATTTCCTGGTCAAAGGATAGCTTCATCCTCTCGTGATCACAGCTGAGCTCAGACAGCTCATCCTCCATTCCCTTTTGACTCTAGGTCATCTCCTGTACGCGAGTAATCCCATGGCTTTTTCAGCCTCGGCCTCAGCCTTCGTGGCCCGATCACAGAGGAGAGCTACCTGATGGCCCATAACAGCGTTTAATTTGAAGGCCTATAAGAAGCAAAGCAGAAGTTAGAAAATAATCAAACAAGCGGTTACAGAAAAAGTGTAAAGGGAAAATAACTACCTTAGCCAAGACAGCAGATCCCTTAGTGAGCAAAACGTCAATAGGCATTGAAGCCATTCCAAAGAGCCCACCACCCAGACAGGACTCTACGAATTGCTCTAAGACTTCGTCCTGCCCTGCCATGCTGGACTGATGATGGGAGCAGGTAAAAGGAACCTCCGTAATTCCCGCCTCGGGGTAAGCTTTAGGATTTGAAAGCGCAAAGATAACAAGTGGGTTAACCTTAGGAGCAGTAGCAGCAGTAGTAGTGGCGACAACAGCAGGGGGCGGGAACAGATGTATCAGTAGCCCGTGGAGCAGAAGTTCCCCTATATAATGCCGTGGAAGCCCGTGACGGGAGATTAGCTCTCTTAGACCCAACCTAGGAAAGGGATAGAGCAGAAGCAGGCGCGGTCCCGGCAGAAACAGGCAGCCCTTCCCTATCCGAAGGAATGATAGTCAATCTGGCAGAGAGGAGAAATTTGCGAGCTTGCCAGAGTTGCTGGGCCACGCGAGAAGCTGGTTCAACAACATAAACTGTTAAAATGTTAGAACGGAGTAAAAAAAAAGAAAAGAAAAGAGAGACAATCCGGTGTTACTTAGGAGGAACAGCGTCAGAGATCCGCAGATATTGATTCACCCTGTGAGAATTGAAGGCGACGGTGGTTGGGAACTTCAGGTTCAAGTAGTTCCTGGCAAGGATAGCCTTCAAAACAGTTTCAGACTCAGATGGCAGGGAGTCCCGGTCCCACGATGGTTTGTCATTAAAAGCCATGGGAACCCTGAACTCGTGCCCTCTAATAAAAATAGAGCTTCCCCAATCACCCCCGGCCAGAATCAACTCTTTCTTCCAGGCGGGGTCTTTCTTCGAAGCACCAGGAATGTGAAGTTGAGCTTATTTTTGGCTTTTGCATAGAACTGACCTCGGGGAGCACCAGATAGACTCCCGATTTGAAAGAGGTAAGCCAGTTCCTCTGCCTGGGCTCTCTCGCCACCTTGCTCAGCTGGTATTGTTCCATCCACAACATGAGAAAGCCAATCAAGTGCCTTCAGAAGCCGGACATCAACTGGATAGGAGCTAGCTGAATAGCGTTGAAAGCTCGTCGAAGGGTAGGATGTAGGGGAAGCCTGACCCTATTCTCGAGAGCTGCTAAATGAATCGGAAGCATACCGCCGGAAGGATTGAAGTCGTTATAACCTTTAGGGGGAACCAAGATAGAAACACTATCAAGGATGCCGTACTTGGACCTGAAGCGGTCGATCGAGTTCGAATCAAAGATAGAGTTGGGGATAACCCTGATGTCATAAGGAGGAAGCCTTTTCGAAGGAGGCCCAACCACCATAACTTGGTCCTTCCCAACAGCGTCGTCTCTGTTCTCTCCATCAGAGTCGTCGTCGACCAATTCCAGAGGGCTGTCGGGTCGGTTGGAGAACCCGGTTCCAATTGCCACGTTTTTATTCGACCTCCGTCGTTGCGGATTCGGAGGAGAATCATCGCTGTCGAAGTTCTTTCCTGCCCATTTTCCGAGGGCGAGACTGGTTCCATACCCGAAAGTTTCACCTAAAGACCTCTATATCCAGAGCCAAGCTACGATACCACCCCAGGCACAAGGGCGGGCTCCACAAACATTTGGGATAAAGCTCTGACCCTAGAGCTTCCACCAGGAGACCTCTCTATCCAGGGCCGAACTGCGATACCACCCCAGGAACAAGGGCGGGCTCCGGAAACATCCGGGATAGAGCCCGGAATGATCGGACTTAGCCCGCATCATCAAAACTAGAAGCTCCCCGAAGTCAAGGTCATCTCGCAAATGCTCAAGAAACCCGTCTGTACCTAGATTGACACAGAAGAATGTACCTAGAAGGCCGCGAGGTCAGTCGAAGCCACACCTAGCTTCAAAAAGGTCAGTCGAGGCCACATCTAGCTTCGAAAAAGTCAAGAGAAGACAGATCTAGCTCCAAGCTGGATGAAACTTCTAAGACATCAAGGTAAAAATACTAAACAACCTCCCTGGTTGATGCATCATACCATATCGTCATGTCCCGCGACTTCTATAAGGATCATACAGAAAGGATACGAGGAATGCATTAAATCATACCTGGAAGCGTTATCTACATGCAGAACAAGTAATGAAATCCAAAAAGGAAACAAACTGATCTCCACCACGATACTCTCAATTCGGGCGTCAATCTAAAAGTCAAATGATATTAACGCAAGAAATCCCGCCCGATAAGGAAGAGACTGAGACAATCACTGAGACAATCAAGGGAGAATCAGTCTGTTGACCTACAAACCATGTATAAATAGAAAAGAAAAGAAATGAAAAGAGGAGACTACTATTCGACAGGCATACAACTAGCAATCGACCATTCACCAAAGAGAGTTGAGAGAAAAGAGAGAAGAATCTTTGTATTCGTGTACCATGCATGCTAAATAAAAACGTTCTTGTTTATTTGTCACTATATAAACCACTGTCACATATATAAAGAATTTTGGCCACCACCTACATGGTAGTGGTCTCGAGGGCGTTAACAGAGATTTCTCATCCCGAGAAAAATTTCCGTTAACACTTTCTGGCGCCGTCTGTGGGAACAAATCCTACACCCAACTAACCAATCGTTTGTATTTATATTTTCATTGTTTTATATTAACTATGAGGCTCCGCTCCTCCCAAGGCCAACACAGAGTCCCGGAGCAATCTTCGGCGAGGCCAACCCGAAAGGCTTCAGGAAGGGGGAGAAAGTCTGGATATAGTAGTCAAGCTCCGATCCAGACAACCAATACACGGACTGCTGGCCACCCCATAGTGAGCCAGGCAGCGCTCGACCAACAAGCGGCGGCCTTCGTAGAATCCATCTGCGTCCGCCTCCTCGCTGAAGGCATCACAGTCCAGCCGACCAACCTGAATGATCAGGGAGAGTCGAGCAGGCTCGGAGCTAGACCACATGCTTTCGATCGCCTAGGCCCTTCTCCTCCTGAGCCGGCTTGAGATAGATCAGGGCCCCAACGTTCGATCCGGGATAGGCTGGGACCTATGCCCCCAGTTCCTAAAAGAGTTTCACAATATCAACCACGGCTAGTTAAGTCAGCCCCAGATGTTTTTACCCGGAAGCCGCGAGGGCTATCTCATCCAACTACATCTAGAAGAACTACCTGGGCCATAGAGGAGGAAAGTAGACAAACTCCGCGAATGGAACATGTCCAGGAGGAGGACCGCATAGAAATTGCCAGTTCATCAGAAAGGTTCGATAGTGAGGAATCTGAGGCTAACTCGAAGAGACCTGGAAGTAAGCGACTGAGGGATCAGCTGGCAAAGCTACAAAAAGAGGTCCAGCAGATAAGGAAGGGAAAGAGTAAGGAGGACAAAAAGAATCCCCTGAGCGAGATGAACGCTCCCTTCACTAGGAGGATCAGGGAAGCAAAGCTCCCCCCTAAATTCAAAATGCCAGCAGATAAGTTCTTTGGAACGGAAGATTCTCTAAGCCATTTAGAGAGCTTCGTTCAACAGATGGAGGTCCAGAACACTACCAAAGTAGCTACGTGCAGAATGTTTCCAACAACCTTGACCGACTATGCGAAAACCTGGTTCAGGAAACTGCCCGTTGGTAGCGTGGATTCTTTCACAAAATTGTCAACCGATTTTTGCTCACAATTCCAGGGAGTTAAACCTCGCCCGAAAGATCCCATACACCTCCAATATGTGATCCAGGAACGGAGTGAAACTCTTTGATCATACGTGGAGTGGTTTCACAAGGAGGTCATACAGATGAGAGTTTTCACTGAAAAAGAAACCCTCGCCAACTTCAGATGAAACCTCTGGACAGGAAAGCTTTTCCGTTTTTTTTGCCAAAAGACCTCCCGAGACTTACCAGGAGGCCTATGACCGGGCTCTTGAGCAGGTCGAGATCGACGAACAACTCAAGGTCAAGATAGAACATGACGACATGAGAACGGCAAAACGTTTGAAGAAAGAAGCCCCCAAATTTGTGCCGGTGCAGAGAGCTCAGAATAAACCTCCCAACAGGTCGACCTATCGCCCCCCTGCTCCTCCGTATAGGCAAGAAAGATATCCAGCAAAACGAACCCCTCTCCGAGCTTCGCCGCCTCCCAGGACCATGGCTCCAGTAATGCAAGGGGAAAAAGGTTTGACCACTATACCCCATTGAATGCATCCAGGGAAACGGTCTACCTTGCCATACGGGATAAAGGGTTGCTCCAAAAGCCCGCTCCCATGAAGGCCCCAGCTGACAGGAGAAACCGGTACAAGTACTGCGACTTTCATGAAGACGTGGGCCACAACACTTCGGAGTGCTATAACTTGCTCAACCAGATTGAGGCCCTGATAAGGGGAGGATGCCTGATTGAATTTTTACAACAAGTCAGAGATAATATCAGAATTGGAAGGGAGGTACAAGCTGAAATCCGTGAGGACGCAGAAAAGAGGAAATGGGAGCAGGCTGACTTAATGCAACAGATCCATGTGATACACACTATCAGCGGAGGTCCTACATTGGCCGGCGTTTCCAATAACTCCCGGAAAAACAAAGCAAGAAAGGTTCCCTGCCTTGGAGAGAGCCGGGGGATCTTCGAAGTCAGCCAGAGCCCGACAAAGCCCGCCCAGTCAGCTCAGATCGTGTTCACCGAAGCAGATGTCTTCAACACTGTGCAACCTCATGATGATCCTATGGTCATCACGATACAGATTGCCAACTGTCTGGTCCTTCGCGTGCTCGTGGATACAGGAAGCAGTGTCGATATCCTCTTCAAAGATACCCTAGAAAAACTGAACTTGAAGCAACATTGCTACAACAGTTGTACCACTCCACTCTACGGTTTCACTGGGGACTCGATCATACCAGTGGGGTCAATGATCCTCCCAGTAATCATCGGGGTCACCCCGCTCCAACAGAACGTAGTGACCGACTTTGTTATAGTGGACACCCCATCGGCCTATAACGCCATCTTAGGGAGACCTTTCCTGTCCTCTTTGAAGGGAGTCTTGTCCATATACCACAACATTTTGAAATTCCCAGTTGGAACCAAGGTAGGAGAGGTACGCGGAGACCAGCAGGCAGCCAGGAAATGCTACGCAGTATCTGCCAATCCTACAGCCCTAGCAAAGCAGTGTGTACAGGTGACAGTAATCCAGGAAGACATGGATACATCCCGGATAATCCAGGAGGAGAAGGAGCCCGCAGAACATACTGGGCATCCGGAGGATGAACCTATCATGCCCTACGAGGAAGAAAGGGGTAAGAAATGGGCCAGTGGGCAGCCCGTGGATAAACTAGAAGAGATATCCATCAGGACTGACGATCCCTCTAAGGTCGTCAAGGTCGGAGCCGCCCTTGATCCAGAAGTAAAAAGAGGACTGGTTGATCTTCTCAGGGAATTTAACAACATCTTCGCCTGGAACCATAATGAAATGCCTGGAATCCGGCATCATTGGCCACCCACCGGCTAGCAGTAGATCCAACAGTCAAGCCCGTCAAGCAGAAGAGGCGTCATTTCAACACTGATAGGAACGCTGCGGTACAGGAAGAGGTTGATAAATTGATGAAAGCGGGGTTCGTCAGAGAGGTACGTTACCCCGAATGGATCGCAAACGTAGTCATGGTCACGAAAGCAAATGGGAAATGGTGTATGTGTGTCGACTACACCGACCTCAACCGGGCTTGTCCGAAAGACAGTTTTCCTTTGCCAAAGATCGACCAGCTGGTTGACTCCACATCCGGAAATAAACTTTTGAGTTTTATGGACTCATTCTCAGGATACAACCAAATTAAAATGCACCCGGCTGACCAAGATAAGACCAGTTTCATTACTGGGCAGGGCTTAAACTGCTACAAGGTGATGCCGTCTGGTTTGAAGAATGCAGGGGCCACATATCAGCTGCTGGTTAACAAATTGTTCAAGCCCGAGATAGGAAGGACGATGGAAGTATATATCGACGACATGATCACGAAATCCCCAACCACAAAGGGACATCAAGAAGACCTTCGTAAAACCTTCCTCATACTGAGGGAAAACCAGATGCGTTTGAACCCCTCCAAATGTGCTTTTGGGGTAACGGCAGGAAAGTTTCTGGGCTTCATGGTTCATGAAAGAGGTATGGAAGCCAACCTAGAAAAAATCAAAGCTATCCTGGACTTGGAATCCCCGACCTCGCTCAAGCAAGTACAGATTCTGACTGGACGGGTGGCAGCACTCAACAGGTTTATCTCTCGCTCCACTGATAAATGCCTCCCTTTCTTCAAGGCCATCAAACAAGGAAAGAACATGAAATGGAGCTAGGAAAGCGAGCCGGCGTTTCAAGCTTTGAAGGAATACTTAACAAGCCCCCCTTTGTTAGTCAAGCCGGTTCTCGGAGATGAGCTGCAGATTTACCTGGCAGTATCAGAAACTGCAGTAAACTGGGCTTTGGCCAAGGATTGTAGCGACGGTTTTCAAAGACCCATATACTATGTGAGTCATGCCTTGACCAAATCAGAAAGGAACTACGTTCTCCTGGAGAAGCTCGCTTATGCTCTAGTGATCTTAGCGAGGAAACTCCGTCTCTATTTTCAAGCTTACACAATAGCAGTGGTGACAGACCAACCCCTTCGTCAATTCTTGCAAAGACCAGATGTGTCAGGAAGGTTAGTTTTAAGGGCACTAGAGCTCACTCAGTTCGACTTAAAGTATAAGCCCCGGACTACGATTAAGGCATAGGCTTTAGCCGACTTCGTGGCAGAATTCTCAGCGATCCCAGATCCAGTTGATCCCTCAGTATCAAACGAGGTCCCTGAGAAGATATCCGAGGTCGAAAATTGGCCAGAGGGCTGCAAGCCATGGATCCTCTTTTCAGACAGAGCATCCGGACGAGCTGGGGGAGGAGCTGGTATAGTTTTGATAGATCCGGAGGGGACTGAACTCTGTCACTATTTCAGATTCGAGTTTAAAGCTACCAACAACGAAGCGGAATATGAAGCCCTCCTAGCCTGGATGAAGGTAGCCATCCAGCTAAAGGCCGACTACCTGCAGGTCAAGAGCGATTCGTTGCTTGTTGTAAACCAGGTGACTGGGGTCTACCAGGCAAAGGGAGATAATATGGTTGCCTACTTAAATCTAGCTCGGTTGCTGAAAAGCAAATTTAAGGGACTCAAGATCGATCAGGTGCCTCGACACCAAAACCATCGCGCAGATGTTCTGGCTAAAATAGCGGCGAACGGAGGCCAATCCCTACCAAGGGGAATTCCCCTCCAAGTAATCACCCAGCCAAGCATAGCCACAAATGGAGAAATTTGTTCCCGGGATCGCCTACCTTGCTGGATGGACCAAATCGTCACCTATCTCCTTGAAGGAGAGCTTCCTGAAGAGCCCGACCAAGCCCGAAAAGTTAAGAGACACTCAGTTCGATACTGTAGGGTAGACGGATACCTCTACATGAGGGGCAGATCCCTCCCTTTACTTAGGTGCTTGCATCCCGATGATGATAAGTGGGCATTGAGAGAGGTCCATTCTGGGGACTGTGGGAACCACATAGGTGGGGAAGCTCTAGCCTATCAGGTGCTTCGTATGGGGTACTACTGGCCGACCATCCATCAAGATGCAAAGAGTTTTGTGCAATCCTGCGAACCTTGTCAAAGAACCTCAAACTTGAGCCACCAGCCACCCGAGCGACTGTCGTCCCTCAGCTCACCTTACCCCTTTGCCATGTGGGGAATCGACCTAATTGGGCCACTTCCCACTGCTCATGGACAGATGAAACATGCTATCGTGGCTATTGACTACTTCACAAGATGGGTCGAGGCAGGGCCTCTTGCTCGAATATCAGAAAAGAATACAACCAAGTTCATCAAGACTAACGTGGTATGCAGGTTCGGGACCTCTCTCATCATTGTAGCCGACCTAGTAAAGCAATTTGACAATGTCTGATTCAAAGACTTCTGCAAGGGATTGGGGATCGACCTCAGGCTCGCTTCAGTGGCTCATCCCTAGACTAACGGGCTGGTGGAATCCACCAACAAGACAATCAAGAAACTTCTGAAGAAGAAGCTTCAGCAGAGGAAAGGTAAATGAGCCGAAGAGCTACCAGAAGTCCTTTGGGCATACCGGACTACCAAAAGAACAACTACTGGAGAAACGCGTTACTCCCTGGCCTTCGGGGTTGAAGCAGTCCTCCCCATCGAGCATAAATTGACCTCGTTCAGGGCACATCACTTTGAGCCCGAAAGTAACGAAGTAAGCTCCGGGCTAGTATAGACCTCTTAGAAGAAAAGCAAGACCGGGTAGCAGAGAAAGTAGCGATCTACCAAAGCAGGATCACTAGATACTTCAACCAAAAGGTTAGAGCCCAAAAATTCAAGGAAGGGGATCTGGTAGTTAGGAAAGTAACACTGAATACTCGAAAAAGGTCGGATGGAGTCTTAAGTCAAAATTGGGAAGGGCCATATTTGATAAAGCTAGTTGTCCGCAATGGAGCTTATAAACTCGAAGACATGGACGGACGACCCATCAACCACACTTGGAATGCAGACCATTTGAAGAAATTCTACCCTTGAAAGGAGTTCTCAAGCAGACTATCCCCACTTAGTTTTCATTACAGGTCCTAATAAAGATGTACTATATCTCCATCATCAATAAGTTCATTTTCCTTTTCTCCTCCATCTTTGTCTCCAACTATGTTCAACGTTAGAGACTATACCCTTGTATGGCAATTCGACATAAACCTCTCGAAACCAGGAGATAGCTTGATAGCCCTCTTGATGCCTTGGTCGGGCTACCACCCCCAAGAAGGATCTGAGTGTAAAAGCATAGTTGCCTTCCAGATCTCGAGACCAGGAAATAGCTCGATAGCCCTCCTGATGCCTTGGTTGGGCTACCACCCCCAAGAAGGATCTGAGTGTAAGAGCATAGTTGCCCTCAAGATCTCGAGACCAGGAAATAGCTCGATAGACCTCCTGATGCCTTGGTCGGGCTACCACCCCCAAGAAGGATCTGAGTGTAAGAGCATAGTTGCCTTCCAGATCTCGAGACCAGGAAATAGCTCGATAGCCCTCATGATGCCTTGGTCGGGCTACCACCCCCAAGAAGGGTCTGAGTGTAAGAGCATAGTTACCTTCCAGATCTTGAGACCAGGAAATAGCTCGATAGCCCTCTTGATGCCTTGGTCGGGCTACCACCCCCAAGAAGGATCTGAGTGTAAGAGCATAGTTGCCTTCCAGATCTCGAGACCAGGAAATAGCTCGATAGCCCTCCTGATGCCATGGTCGGGCAACCACCCCCAAGAAGGGTCTGAGTGTAAGAGCATAGTTGCCTTCCAGATCTCGAGACCAAAAAATAGCTCGATAGCCCTCCTGATGCCTTGGTCGGGATACCACCCCCAAGAAGGATCTGAGTGTAAGAGCATAGTTGTCTTCCAGATCTCGAGACCAGGAAATAGCTCGATAGCCCTCCTGATGCCTTGGTCGGGCTACCACCCCCAAGAAGGGTCTGAGTGTAAGAGCATAGTTGCCTTCCAGATCTCGAGACCAGGAAATAGCTCGATAGCCCTCCTGATGACTTGATCGGGCTACCACCCCCAAGAAGGATCTGAGTGTAAGAGCATAGTTGCCTTCCAGATCTCGAGACTAGGAAATAGCTCGATAGCCCTCCTGATGCCTTGGTCGGGCTACCACCCCCAAGAAGGGTCTGAGTGTAAAAGCATAGTTGCCCTCCAGATCTCGAGACCAGGAAATAGCTCGATAGCCCTCCTGATGCCTTGGTCGGGCTACCACCCCCAAGAAGGGTCTGAGTGTAAGAGCATAGTTGCCCTCCAGATCTCGAGACCAGGAAATAGCTCGATAGCCCTCCTGATGCCTTGGTCGGGCTACCACCCCCAAGAAGGGTCTGAGTGTAGGAGCATAGTTGCCCTCCCGATCTCGAGACCAGGAAATAGCTCGATAGCCCTCCTAATGCCTTGGTCGGGCTACCACCCCTAAGAAGGGTCTGAGTGTAAGAGCATAGTTGCCTTCCAGATCTCGAGACCAGTAAATAGCTCTATAGCCCTTCTGATGCCTTGGTCGGGCTACCACCCCTAAGAAGGATCTGAGTGTAAAGGCATAGTTGCCCGCCAGATCTCAAAGACTAGGAAATAGCTAAGTAGCATTCCTGATGTCTTGGTTGGGTTATCGCCCCATATATATAATGTTTGCTTTCGTGTGCAGGATCAAAATCATCATAATTACCTACACGAATCTTAATTGATGCTACAGATGCTACTCTGGATACCATTCAAGACCAGAACCAGAATAAAGTTCTCAAAAAGGCGCGTCAATTTATCATTAAGGGCAAGGGGAGCCTATCCCCCGATAAGGCTACATCCAAATGGGGAGCCCAACCCCCGAATTCGGGCTACAAAAAGAAGAAGGAAAAATAAAAAAATTGACAATGGAAAAGCAGGGTGCCTACCCCCTTTTTCGGGCAATAAGAAACAAGTCATCCGCTTCAAGCTTTGGGGCTATCATGGCTCCCCTCCTCTGGCCCTCCTCCTTCCTGCTGATCCTCAGCATCAACCCCCTCAACAGATAGCTGTCCATCTGGGTTATCCTTACCGACCGCTCCTCCATTTAGAGGCTCTATCGGATGATCAGCTGGATCTTCCTCCAAAACTTCATTGATTACATCCATAACTTCAGGAGGAATAGCCGCGTCGAGAAGAGCAGCCAAGGGCCCCATCTGGCTCCTGTCGACCTCCATCTCTGTTAAAACTGGATCATTAGATGGGCTTCTAACCTCTTCATCAGCTCTAGATTGGTCCTCCTCGGATCGAGAGGACATCATTTTGCTGGATGATTCCCCAAGATCTGAGGGGATAAAGGAAGGAAGATGGAAGGAGGGATCTGACTGAGTGGGCTGCTTCCCAGTTCTTACCGGGCTAGAAGGGACCACCTTGTCGCCTTCAGGACGAGATAACTCGGCAGCTTTGAGCATTATTTCCTGTCTGTCCCGGCCCGCAATAGACGACAAATCAAAAGGAGGAGGAAGAGCTTCCGCGGCCTGAAAGGAAGCATAACAATACCCATCGCTGAAGGAGGTCTCCGTATCAGCTTGCAGCTTGGCCACCTGAGTAATCAGAGACCGGTTCTCAAGGTCCAGCTTCTTAGCCTCAGATCTCTAGGAGTCTCGCTGCCTAGCCTGCCGGAGAGATTGAAGACGCTCCTGATTGAAAGATGCTTCATCCTCTCATGATCGCAGCGAAGCTTAGCCATCTCGAGCTCAATTTTGCCCTGGCTGGAAGTCACCTCTTCCACTAGAGACCGAGCCTGCTTGAGCAGTTCTCCGGCCTTCTCGGCTTCAGCTTCGGCTTTTGCAGCCCGATCACGGAGAAGGGCTACCTGCTGGCCCATCGCGACATTGACCTTAAAGGCCTACAAATATAAAACCCGAGTTAGAAACTGAACGAGTTAACAAAAATAGCGTGAAGGAAATACAATTACCTCAGCTAAGATAGCGGACCCCTTGGTTATAAGGACATCCACAGGCATAGAAGCCATCTTGGAGATCCCGCCACCTGGACAGGACGCTATGAACTGCTCCAAGACCTCGTCCCGCCCTGTCGAGCTCGACTGAGGCCGGGAGCGGCTGGAAGGAGCCCTCGCGACATCTTTCCCAGAAACCTCCAAGGCTTTGGTTGTTGGAAGCACCACAGAATCATGTGTTTAAGTCAAAGGGGTAGCGACTTTAGCGGCCACGGCCGAGGGGGCAGAAACAGCCGGGCCAACCACCTGGGGAGCTTTGCCCTAAGCCCGGATAGCCCGCGAGGCCAGAGTGGCCATCTTGGACCCAGCCGGAGAGACAGAAGAAGCCTGGGCAGGTTCGACCCTAGAGGAGAGAAGAGAAGCTCCACCTTGAGGAGAGCGTGAGACATGTCAGGTGGCTGGCTCCATGACAAAAACTGTGAATAAGCAGATTAAAGAAGAAAATGTTAGAACCAAGCTAAGTAATAAGACGAAGCAACACAAGGATACTTACGAGGAATAGCGTCTGAAATCCGTAGATATTTGTTCACCCTACGAGGGTCAAAAGCTTCAGTGGTAGGGAACTTCGAATTCAGATAATTCCGGGCTAGAATGGCCTTTAAGACGGTTTTGGACTCGGTAGGCAGGGAATCCCGGTCCCAAGAGGGCTTGTCACTGAAAGCCATAAGAACCTCGAATTCATGCCCTCCGATGAAAATCAAGCTCCCCCAGTCATCCCCCGCCAGGATCCATTCTTCTTTCCACGCAGGATCCTTCTTCGAAGCACTAGGAACAATGAAATTGAGCTTATTCTTGGCCTTGGCGTAGAACTGACCCCGAGGAGCCCCAGACAAGCTCCCAATCTGAAAAAGATAAGCCAGCTCCTCTGCACCTGGCTCCCTTGTCACTTTACTCATCTTGCATTGTTCCCTCCATAACACAAGGAAACCGATCAAATGCCTCCAAAAGCCCGGCGTTAACTGAAGGGGAGCGAGCTGGATGGCGTTTAGAGCCCGCCAAAGGGTCGGATGGAGGGGAAGCGTGACCCTGTTCTCAAGAGCGGCCACATGGATCGAAAGCACGCCTTTAGGGGGGTTGAAAAACTCGAAGTTCTTGGGAGGCACCGAGATGGATACACTGTGGGGGATGCCAAACTTTGACCTCAAGCGGTCGATCGACACTGGGTCAACGGTGGAATCTGGGATAACCCGGAAATCGTAGGGAGGGAGCCTATCCCCAAGGAGACCAGGAGCCGAGACTCGACGCTCCCCCGCAGCGCCACCGGTCGTTTCTTTGTCGGAATCATCATCAACGATATCTAAAGGGTGGTCGGGATGATTGGAGAACCCAGTCCCGATAGATACATTCCTACTAGATCGCCGACGTTGTGATGTGGGGGGGGAATCATCACCATCAGAACTCCTCCTAGCCCGCTTCCCCAGACTAAGACTGACGACCTCCTCACCGTCGAATATGGAATCATTTGAATCACGACTGTTTTTCGACATTATAGAAGACGAAGAATGAATAAAGAATATAAGACGAAGAATGAAGAAAGAAGCAAGCTTGGAGGAAAAACTGTGGAAATATTTCTTAACAAAAGGTTCTTTTAGCTCGAGAAGATGTGAGGAAGATGAGGAGGAAAACATACATATATATAGGCATGAGGGCAACAGCTCAAGTTACCAGGATACTCGTTTGGTAACGGTAAAAAATCGACTCGGTAACGTAACCGGATTAAACTCAAAAGCGAGCTAATCATCTCATGCCACATCATTTACGCAGTTAAGAGGAAGATCTCCCCAAGATCCTGGTAACGGTAAAAAATCTCGGGGACTATCGTAACATGATCAGATTAATTCAAAGATAAAATAGTCAGTTCACAACACGTCACTCAAATGAAAAAATTTCCCAAAATTTTGGTAACGGTAAAAAGAGGAAGATTTCCCAAATAAAGTGAGAATCTGACCTCAACCCCGAGCTCGACGTCTGGTGTTCAAGTCAGAGGGGACTTCTGTTAATAGCTAAAATTGGCTAAGGACCAAAGGGAAATATTCCACTTCCTAGACCTGGTTCCATACCCGAAAGTTTCACCTAAAGACCTCTATATCCAGAGCCAAGCTACGATACCACCCCAGGCACAAAGGCGGGCTCCACAAACATCTGGGATAAAGCCCTTACCAGAGAGCTTCCACCAGGAGACCTCTCTATCTAGGGCAGAACTGCGATACCACCCCAGGAACAAGGGCGGGCTCCGGAAACATCCGGGATAGAGCCCGGAATGATCGGACTTAGCCCGCATCATCAAAACTAGAAGCTCCCCGAAGTCAAGGTCATCTCGTAAATGCTCAAGAAACCCGTCTGTACCTCGATTGACATAGAAGAATGTACCTAGAAGGCCGCGAGGTCAGTCGAAGCCACACCTAGCTTCAAAAAGGTCAGTCGAGGCCACATCTAGCTTCGAAAAAGTCAAGAGAAGCCAGATCTAGCTCCAAGCTGGATGAAACTTCTAAGACATCAAGGTCAAAATACTAAACAACCTCCCTGGTTGATGCATCATACCATATCGTCATGTCCCGCGACTTCTATAAGGATCATACAGAAAGGATACGAGGAATGCATTAAATCATACCTGGAAGCGTTATCTACATGCAGAACAAGTAATGAAATCCAAAAAGGAAACAAACTGATCTCCACCACGATACTCTCAATTCGGGCGTCAATCTAAAAGTCAAATGATATTAACGCAAGAAATCCCGCCCGATAAGAAAAAGACTGAGACAATCAAGGGAGAATCAGTCTGTTGACCTACAAACCATGTATAAATAGAAAAGAAAAGAAATGAAAAGAGGAGACT
This sequence comes from Dipteronia sinensis, assembly GCA_033220585.1. NCBI lineage: Eukaryota > Viridiplantae > Streptophyta > Magnoliopsida > Sapindales > Sapindaceae > Dipteronia > Dipteronia sinensis. Next base: position 34,826,272 of record CM065638.1, read on the forward strand.
ACTATTCGACAGGCATACGACTAGCAATCGACCATTCACCAAATAGAGTTGAGAGAAAAGAGAGAAGAATCTTTGTATTCGTGTACCATGCATGCTAAATAAAAACGTTCTTGTTTATTTGTCACTATATAAACCACTGTCACATATATAAAGAATTTTGGCCACCATCTACATGGTAGTGGTCTCTAGGGCGTTAACAGAGATTTCTCATCCCGAGCAAAATTTCCGTTAACAGCATCACCGAGCTATGGAAACACCCAAGATGAAGCCTGACACAACCTGATCGAGCTTCCGACATCGAGGTTGAGACTACCTCGCAACCTCCCTCGAAACCTGCATTCCTCTCCAAATTCAAAGAGAAACTATTAGGATTTAACCTCGTGTTACAATGTTTTGCCACCTCACCGAACAGAGTTTCAGAACTATTAGGATGGGTAGGAGGAAGCTCGTCAAAGCCTGTTGCCATCGAAAAGCATCCACAGTAAGCTGTTTAAAGCTCCAAGGGACCTGGAGAGGTCGGACCAAGCTCCTAGCACCATGACCAGGGCACTTCGCTCTACCAAACAATAAGTGCCATACCCGCCATCCTCCATGAAGAATCATACCATGGAGATACAGAAGATCATACCTACAACAAATATGGAAACAATACGTGTAGAACAAGTGATTGAATCGAAAAAGGAAACAAACCTATCTCCGTCTATGATACTCTCGAATCCATCATCAAATAAAAGTCAATGACTTTTTGAAATAAAGAGATCCCGCCCGATAAGAAGGGGGGAGGATTGAGAAAATTATGGCGGGAAAACCACAAATGGAACCTACCTAAACTACGTATAAAATGATCGATCAAGAAGAAAAAGAGGAGACTACTTTTCGACAGGCACGATAGTGCCACCCTACTGTACCCCAGAGAGATCGAGAGTATTTTGAGAGATTTTTGTACGTTACACACTATAGATAATAAAGCCAGTTTGTTCTTATTTGCCTTGCATGAGTGGTTGTAGTTGTAGTAAATCATTCAAAACAATGAATCCCCGGCCATCACCTCCGTTGTAATGGTCTTGAGGGTGTTAACTGATATTTCTCATCTCGAGTAAATTTTTCGTTAACACTTTCTGGCGCCGTCTGTGGGAAAGCCCACACCTAGCTAAACACATCAACAATTTATATTTTCAAATGGCGGTTCAAATTTCAAATGGCGCGTGATCTTCGGGATTCGCACACCAACCACCACTCTCGTGACATCATCCTCGTATATATATATATATATATATATACATTTCAAAATCTCTCTACTTCCCCTCTCACACGATCTTTTTCCTTTGCACTTCATAACTCTTCATCTTCTCAACCCTTTTCCTAAATCTACATTCTTCCAGATTTCTTTGTCTTCGTGGATCTTCGTCACTCTCAGAGTTCTTCTCTTTCTTCAATTATCAGGTATGGATTCTGCTACCCGCCATCGTTACGTTGAGTTGTTGATTCATTATGTCGAGATAGGTGATAGAGAAAATATTGCCAGGGTTGAATCTATATTAGGAGGATTTTTTCCAGATTTCTCTCTTCCACCCCAACCCATTCCTCTTAATGTTGATTATTCAAGGGTTATTCATGAGTTCCAACCTTCTCCTTTTGAATCGAATATTGCTAATCCTTCTGTTTCTTCTCTAAATGCATACCCAGATATGTCGAAGACGTTAAGATCTAGTCAAGAAAACAAGCCCAGCTCAAAAGATTCGCCTCTAATAGATCTAAAAATTCCATCACAACTGCTGAAGATGGAAGATATTCCTAGAGAACGGCGAGCATTTTTGATGAAATTTTCTGCCGAACATCCCAGTGCTTTCGATTCAGAGATAAATGATGTTGATACACAAGAGCTAGTCAAGTACATCGAGAGATTCGATCTTCCTCGCTCGGTAAAACTTTTCCTAGATGAAAGGTGTGCGATCTGGAATCCCCCTCGTGGTGCAGTTGCTATTTATGGGGCAATGCTCACATCAGGGGTCACACTTCCCCTCCAGCCTTTTATTGCTCGATTTTTAGCCGATGCTGGAATTGCTCCTGCTCAGCTTTCACCGAACTCCTACCTAGTGCTGATGAGCCTATGGCACATGTGGACACAGATCGGTGCCAAGTACCCCCCAACCCCGTAAGAAATTCACAATTTCTACACCCTGGGATGATCAGATAATGGGGGTACGTTTTACCTTCAATCTCTTTCTATGAGCCATTGGATTCCCGAGGGATATGACCAACGGCCTTCACCCCCATCTAACAAGGACCACAAAGGCTTTATCTAGGGATTTCCCACTTCTAACAAATACTGGAAGAATAGCTGGTTCTTCATCCAAGGCAACTGGGGCGAAATAATAGTAGCGGATGGTCGCCAAGAATTAGCTAGAAGCGTAGTTCCTCGGCATTTCTATATTCCCGAACTGTGGAATAAAACTTCTGCTATGCTGACTGAGTCCCAAGCTCAGAATGTTGTCAAGGCTGCTCAAACGACATGAGAGGCTAGAGACCGACGCACCTTGTTCGTCGAAAAGGCTCTTCAAGACTCAGGATTGTTCCCTTCAATTTCAAGCCGGTGAAAATGCTGTGAGTACTCCTTCTCTAAGTCTTGGTTTTATTTTAAGTTTAACTTTGTTTATTCTGATGCTCTTTTGTTGGCTTCAGTGTACGAGATGGACATCGTAGCTGGGGAGCAGGCTGAGAAGATCAAAAATGTTGACAAAGTCAGTCGAGCTGAGGCTGCTTCTCAAATAGCTCAAGGGATCGCCCCCCTGAACAAATTATGGTTGAACATGTTTATCAACCTGACCCCAATATACCTCCGAACTCTCTTGATGAAGAAAGGGGAAATAATCCCTCTGACTAAGATAATGAGCAAAAAAATACCTCCTAGAGGTTCAAAAAGGAAATATGCCAAAGAAACGGTTGGTCGTCGTTTACCCAAACCTTTCGCGAGATCACTAGTCAGCAAAGTGACTAAGGCTGCTGCTGGCTCTTCTGCTTCTGATGCTGCTCGGGGAAAAGCGAAAGCCAAATCGTAACCTAGGAGCTTATCGGACTGGAATCAAACCAGTTATTATTGAGGAAGATGAAAGGGATCAGGATACTCTAACCATCTGGTCTGAAGGGAACATCGGTCAAAAAAAGGAAATGACCATGCCTCTGCTCCATTAGCAGTTCCACATCCTGAGCTCCGAACTGATGATCAAGCCACTGTTCCATCAGCAGTAATACCTCCCGATCATCAGGCTCACCCCCCAATTTTGGCTGAGTCGGTCCCTCTTCAAACTACTCATTCAACTGATCATGATCTTACGAGGTCTTTTAGTCATCGAGATGGTAAAGCTCCAATGCAACTCTCTATTAAGCTTCAGATAGTCTTTACTGACTTGGACTCTGATGATGAACAAGCCAGCCCTAACAAAGCATCAGCCTATTAGCCGGTTCCTAAAGATAATCTATCCGACCATGAGGTGGACCGTTCTTGTAAGTTTTCTGTAGGACCATTGCCCGATGTAACCGGGGCCTCCCTTGGAGGAAGTACTGAAGCGGGCCCATCGGGGGTTTCTAGTCTGAAATAACCCATCGCCACACCTTTAGTGGCCACTCCTGGATCCATTCCCATCATGAGTCCAATCTCCACTGACCAACAGCCTCAATGCCCCGAAGTGATGGAAGCCCCCACTGCTCGGATGTTCTTCGGGGGTAAGGAGAGGGCCACTTATGAGGCTCGCTTGAAATGGGATCAGATGATCAAAAAGCATAAGGCTGAGTCTCTGAGTGCCATAAGGAATCAGAGGATGAGATGGAGGGCTTATTGCAGATCTATAGGGTAGGACCCCCATGCAATGCATCTGAAACTGTCTTCCAAATTCTCCTTGATTTCTCTCCTCTCGGATGATTCATCATCCAAGGTCGTTGACATTGGTCCCTTGCCTGAGATAGATTATTCTCCTTTCATGGTTGAAAGCCCCGATGATGACATTTGTTGGCCTGATTTTGGTGATCTGACCAAAGGATATAGAGAAGAAGACCAACCCCCGAGTAAATCCGGTCCTGGCGGTCCCTCGAACATCTCTAGAGCTTAACTTTTCTCCTGTCACTAAGTGTATCACTTATTTTTGTAAAATATTGTCATGCAAGTGATAAAATCATTCTCAATGATATAAATTTTAGCTTGCTTGTGTGACAACTATTAATATTTGTTATTCGATCAATTATTTGATTAACTGATCACGACCGTTCAACTTTAAATGATACATATTAACTCGTTCAGCTTTTTCATTAATTGATCAAACTTAGTTAATTTAATTATCATTCTCCGCTGGTTTGACCGCTACCTAGCTTCTTGCCATCCTGATCGGTTATCTGATGAACCGACCAACTTTATTTTAGCTTTTGGTAATGTTCGGATAGTGTTCTTTCGCTGGACTATATACCTGGTATCCTTTTTTATAGACTCTTGTCATTTATCTGGTAACTAAGTCATCGGGACGTCTCCCAGTAGTTTGTTACTCAAGATTCGTTGCGATGAGGGTTTCGTTTATCCATTAACTTATCTTAACCAAGCATCTGATTAGCTGGTGTTAAGGTAAGAGAGTTTATAGATTGCCTCATCCAACTTTCTGCGCATCCCATCAGGTATATCTCCCGAAGGTGCTCTAACAGTGCTTTTATCGCACCCGGTTAGTTTCAGTGAAAGTGCACTGTCTTTGCGACATGTGCTTTCGGCCCCATCACTAGGCCCTTCGATATCCCGTTTGGGGTTTAACGAGATTTGCTTTTGTAATTGAAAGCAGAATCAGAACACTATTATTTGAACAATGCTTTCCCTCGAAAGGCTTTTATTAATATCTCCGACAAACTATACAAAGTGACAAACAGTTAATTATAACTGAAATTTGTAATTATTTTTAAACTGTAATAAAATATCTAAGAGTTCTGAAAGAAATCAAAATAAGAGAAACCCCTCAAGGGTAAAATATCTTCAAATATTGAGCGTTGCATGGTCTGGGTAACTCTTCCCTTTCTGGTCGGACAAGGCGATATGCTCCATGCCCAGCTAGCCCGACCACCTGATAAGGCCCTTCCCATTTGTCTGCTAAAGATCCAGCTGCCTTATCCTTTGTGTTTGGTGATACCCTTCTGAGAACCAGATCCCCGAGTTGGAATTTTCTCTCCTGAACATGCGAATTGTAATATCTAGCAACCCTTTTGCTGGTAGGCTGCGTTTCTTACCACCGCTATGTCCTTTTTTTCTTCCAACTCATCTAAGTTTTGTTCTAGCATCCATACATTTTATTCTTGTTGGTAAAGATGGACTCTGGGAGAGGTATAGGTTACTTCGATCGGGAAAACAACTTCAGTCCCGAAGGCTTAGGAATATGGAGTTTCTCCTGTTGATGTTCTTTGAGTTGTGCGATATGCCCAAAGCACCTCTTGCAACTTGTCTGCCCAATTCCCCTTCTTTCCATCGAGCTTTGCCTTCAAGGTGTGCTTGATGATCTTGTTGACTGCTTCGGTCTGACCATTGGTCTGAGGGTGAGCTGGTGTAGAATAATAGTTCTTGATGTGGAATTTTTGATACATCCCCCTGAAATTGTCACTATCAAATTGGGTTCCATTGTTTGTGATGATTGTATCTGGGATCCTAAATCGATAAATGATGTTCTTTTTCACAAAGCTAGTGGTATTGGCTTCGGTTATGTGTACAAATGCTTCCGCTTTAGCCCACTTTGTGAAATAATCTATCGCCACAATGGCGTGCTTCGCACCACCCTTATTTGCTGTTGGCATAAGACCGATCAAGTCCAACCCCTACACCGCAAATGGCCACGAGGAGGTCAGATTCCTCAAATGTTCGGGGGGTTGTTTGATGTCGTTTCCAATTATTTGACAGGTACTGTACTTCTCTGCCATTAATTTGGCATCTTGAAACAATGTTGGCCAGTAAAAAACCTTGCCTAAGGGTTTTATGAGCTAAACTTTTTCCCCAGTATGGTTTCCACATAAACCTCCATGCACGCTAGCCAGAATTTTATCTCCTATTTCCCGACTAACAAATTTCTGCAGGACCTTAGAAAATCCCCTTCTGTAAAGTTCACCACCTATTATTGAGTATCGGACTGCTCTGTATCTGACACGTTTTGCCTCAGTTGTGTCCTTGGAGAGTATACCATTTTCTAGGTATTGTTTGATCGGGGTCGCCCATGTGGTCAGCCCTTCTTCCACTATTTTGCACATGAAATTTATAAATGCCTGGACGCTTTATTATATATTTGTGTTTGGAAGGGTGTGCATAAGAAATGAAAGGTTTAGAAATATAATGTATTGCTTTAACTTGGTTGATTAGTGCATTGTGCCTAAATTCCCATTCTTTCTAATCACCAACCACCTTAGCCCCATTACAACTAAATGGAAAAGACCTAGTTGATCTTAGGGGAAGTTTAACTTGGGAATATTAGTCGATGCATGCTCTTTCCACGTTCATGACACTTGATTCTTTCATGAGACTGTTTCACTAAAAAGAGCGTTTATTTTGTATGAAATCAATGCAACAACTTTGATTCCATTACATAAATTCTTTTGCATACATGTTGCATGAGTGTGAACCTAGGTTCTGAGAGGAAAAACAAGAGGGAACCCATGTGAGAACTTAGATCGAAGCGAATTATGCTCAGGGCGTGAGAGTGAGTAGTTTCCAAGGTAAGGGCATTTAAAGTATGGGATTCATGTCGTGCGAGTTTCACTCTTGTGGTGTCTTGGAGTTATTTAGAACATTTTGCATTAGCATCTTCCTCAATCCCATTATCTCTGACTTATCTCTTAGTTAGTTGGCTTGCAGTTTATTTGTTTGAGTCTAAGTGTTTTGAGATCGAGTCATGTTTGCGTGTTTAGAGTTATATTTGGTTTTTTTTGGAGTTTGCTCGAGGATGAGCAAGGGTTTGGTTTGGGGGTATTTGATCGAGCCAAAAATGTCATACATTTTGGCCCTCATATCCTTCTTCTTTGTTTTATTGTTGAGCGTTTTTATGTGTATTTATGGCTCTTTTGGTTTTTATTGCAGGCATAAGGTAAAAAGGCATGAAGGGGGGCAAAATGGACCAATTAGTGCACAAATGAAGTGAAGCAAGCAAAAGTGCATGGGTAGCATACCCGTACACTCACCCGTGCACCAGAAGGTGAAAATATTGAAGAATCTCAGTGCACGGGTAACTGCACGAGTACGACATGTGCACTTACCCGTGCAATCCACAACCCAGTGAGCAGAGCCTCAAACAAGGAGCAAATGCACGATTGGTGCTCTGGTCATCTACCCGTGCACATACCCATGCACATTGTGCAAATCTGAAGGGAAATGAAGACTACACGGGTAAATGCACGAGCAACCTACCCGTGCTATATAGGAAACCCAGCTCGCCACATCATCATTTTGGCCTAGTTTTTGAAGGAAGTATAAATAGTTTTCAATTTTGATTCTTGAAGAGAGAGACCCACGATAATACACCTGTTAACGGAAATTTTTCTCGGGATGAGAAATCTCAGTTAACGCCCTCGAGACCACTACCTCGGAGGTGGTGGCCAAGATTTATTGCATGTGTAGCAATGATTTATAAAATGACAAGAAAGCAAGAATATTTTTATTGAAAATACAGAAATTCTTTTATCTTTGCTCTCAACTCTCTCTAGGGAATGGTTGATTGTTTGTCGTATGCCAGTCGAATAGTAGTCTCCTCTTTATCATTTCATTTCTTTTCTATTTATACATATTTTGTAGGTCAACAGACTGATTCTCCCTTGATTTTCTCAGTCTGCTCCTTATCGGGCGGGATTTCTTGCATCAATGTCATTGACTTTGAATTAACATCCGAATTGAGAGTATCATGGTGGAGATCAGTTTGTTTCCTTTTTGGATTTTGTTACTTGTTCTGCATATAGGTAACATTTTTCAGATATGATTCAGTGTATCCCTCGTATCCTTTCAACATGATCCTTTATAGAGGTCGTTGGATATGACATGGTGTGGTGCACCTTGATATCTGAGAAGTTTCATCCAGCTTGGAGCCAGATCTGGCTTCCCTTGACCTTTTCAAAGCTAGGTGTGGCCTCGACTGACCTTTTGAAGCTAGGTGTGGCTTCGACTGACCTCCCGGCCTTTTAAGGACATTTTTTTGTGTCAATCTAGGTACAGACGAGTCTCTGGAGCATTTGCGAGGTGACCTCGACTTCGGGGAGCTTCTAGTTTTAGTGATGCGGGCTAGATCTGATCGTTTCAGGCTCTATTCCAGATGTTTCCGGAGCCCGTCCTTGTTCCTGGGGTGGTATCGCAGTTCGGATCTGGATAGAGAGGTCTCCTGGTGGAAACTCTCGGGTCCGGGCTCTATCCCGGATGTTTCCGGAGCCCGCCCTTGTTCCTGGGGTGGTATCACAGTTCGGCTCTGGATTGAGAGGTCTCTTGGGGAAACTCTCGGGTATGGAAACAAGTCTAGGAGGTGGAAAATTTTCCTTTGGTCCTTAGCCAATTTTGGCTATTAACAGAAGTCCCCTCTGACTTGAACAGCAGACGTCGAGCTCGGGGTTGAGGTCAGATTTTCACTTTATTTGGGAAATCTTCCTCTTTTAACCGTTACCGAAATATTGGGGAAATTTCTTCATTTGAGTGACGTGATGCAGACCGACTAATTTATCTTCTAATTAATCTGATTGCGTTACAGCAGTCCACGAAATTTTTTACCGTTACCAGAATCTTGGGGAGATCTTCCTCTTAACTGCGTAAGTGATGTGGCGTGAGATGATTAGCCCGCTTTTGAGTTTAATCCGGTTACGTTATTATAGTCGATTTTTTACCGTTACCAAAGGAGTATCTCGGTAACTCATGTTGTTGCCCTCCGGCCTATATATATGTCTGTTTTCCTCCTCATCTTCCTCACATCTTTTCGAGCTAAAAATTTTTTTGCTGAGAAATATTTCCATAGCTTTTCCTCCAAGCTTGCTTCTTTCTTCATTCTTCGTCCTTTTTGGCTTCTACACTGTCGAAAAACAGTCGTGACTCAGCTGATTCCATATTCGATGGTGAGGAGGTCGTCGGTCTTACTCTTGGGAAGCGGGCTAGGAGGAGTTCTGACGGCGATGATTCCCAGCCCACCTCGCAACGTCGGCGGTCGAGTAGGAATGTATCCATCGGGACTGGGTTCTCCAACCATCCCGACCACCCTTTGGATATCGTCGATGATGACTTCGACAAAGAAACGGATGGTGGCACCGTGGGGGAGCGTCGGGTCTCGGCTCCTGGTTCCCTTGTGGAGAGGCTCCCTCCTTACGATTTTCGGGTTGTCCCAGATTCCACCGTTGACCCGGTGTCGATTGATCGCTTGAGGTTAAAGTTTGGCATCCCCGACAGTGTATCCATCTCGGTGCCTCCCAAAAATTACGAGTTCTTCAATCCCCATAAAGGCGTGCTTCCGATTCATGTGGCCGCTCTTGAGAACGGGGTCAGGCTTCCCCTCCATCCATCCCTTCAGCGGGCTCTCAATACCATCCAGCTTGCTCCCCTCCAGTTGACGTTCGGCTTCTTGAGGCATCTGATTGGTTTCCTTGTATTATGGAGGGAACAATGACAGATGAGTAAAGTGACGAGGGAGCCAGGTGCAGAGGAGCTGGCTTATCTTTTCCAGAATGGGAGCTTGTCTGGGGCTCCTCGAGGCCAGTTCTATGCCAAAGTCAAGAACAAGCTCAACTTCATCATTCCTGGTGATTCGAAGAAGGACCCCGCGTGGAAAGAAGAATGGATCCTTGTGGGGGATGACTGGGGGAGCTCAATTTTCATCGGAGGGCATGAATTCGAGGTTCCTACGGCTTTCATTGACAAGCCCTCCTGGGACCGGGACTCCCTGCCTTCTGAGTCCGAAGCCGTCTTAAAGGCTATTCTAGCACGGAATTATCTGAATCCGAAGTTCCCTACCACTGAAGCTTTTGATCCTCGTAGGGTGAACAAGTATTTGTAGATTTCAGATACTATTCCTCGTAAGTGTCCTTGAGTTGCTTCGCCTTATTACTTAGCTTGGTTCTAACATTTTCTTTTTTAATCTTCTTATTCATAGTTTTTGTCGTGGAGCCGGCCACCCGTCACGTCTCACACTCCCCTCCAGGTGGAGTTTCTCTTCCCTCCTCTGGGGTCGAACCAGCTCTGGCTTCGTCTATCTCTCCGGCTGGGTCTAAGATGGCCACTCTTGCCTCACGGGCTTTCCGGGCTTTGGGTAAAGCTCCCCAGGTGGTTGGCCGAGCTTCTTCTACCCCCTCGGTCGTGGCTGCTAAAGTTGCTACCCCTTCGACTCATACACCTGAGTCCGCTGCGCTTCCAACAACCAAAACCTCGGAGGTTTCTATGAAAGGTATTGCTTCTGGGAAAGGTGTCGCGAAGGTTCCTTCCAGCCGCTCCCGGCCTCAGCCGAGCTCGACAGGGCGGGATGAGGTCCTGGAGCAATTCGTAGCGTCCTTTCCGGGTGGCGGGATCTCCAAGATGGCTTCTATGCCCGTGGACGTCCTTATAACCAAGGGGTCTGCTATTTTAGCTAAGGTAATTGTATTTCCTTCATGCTACTCTTGTTAATTCGTTCAGTTTCTAACTCGGGTTCTGTATTTTGTAGGCCTTCAAGCTTAATGTCGAGATAGGCCAGCAGGTAGCCCTCCTCCGTGATCGGGCTGCAAAAGCCGAAGCTGAAGCCGAGAAAGCCGGGGAAGTACTCAAGCAGGCTCGGTCTTTAGTGGAGGAGGTGACTTTCAGCCAGGGAAAAGTCAAGGCCGAGATGGTTGAGCTTCGCTGCGATCATGATAGGATGAAGCAATCTTATGATCAGGAGCGTCTTCAATCTCTCCGGCGTGTTAGGCAGTGGGATTCCTAAAGATCTGAGGCTAAGAAGTTGGACCTCGAGAACCAGTCTCTGATTACTCAGGTGACCAAGCTGCAAGCTGATGCGGAGACCTCCTTCAGCGATGGGTATTTCTATGCTTCCTTTCAGGCCGTGGAAGCTCTTCCTCCTCCCTTTGATTTATCATCTATTACTGGCTGGGATAGACAGGAAATAATGCTCAAGGCTGCCGAGTTATCTCACCCTGAAGGCGACAAGGTGGTCCCTTCGAGCCCAGTAGGAGCTGGGAAGCAGTCCGCTCAGGCAGATCCTTCATTCCCTCTTTCTACTTTTACCATCTCAGGTCCTGGGGAGTCTTCCAGTAAAGTGATGTCTTCTCGATCCGAGGAGGATCAGTCGGGAGCAGGTGAGGAGGTTAGGAGCCCGTCTGAGGATCCTCCTTTAACAGAGATGGAGGTCAACAGGAGCCAGACGGGGTCCATGGCTGCCCTTCTTGATGCGGCTATCCCGCCTGAGGTTATGGACGTAATTAATGAGGTTTTGGAGGAAGATCCAGCTGATCAACCGATGGAGCCTCTAGATGGAGGAGCGGTCGGTGAGGATAACCAAGATGGACAACTATCTGTAGAGGGGGTTGATGGCGAGGATCAGCAAGAGGAAGGAGGGCCAGTGGAGGGGAGCCATGAGAGTCCTAAAGTTTAAAGTGTTTCATCATGACTTGTTTCTGATAGCCCGAAAAAGGGGGTGGGCACCCCGTTTTGCCCTTATTAGTTTTTCCTTTTTCTTCTTCTTTTTGTAGCCCGAGTTCGGGGGTTGGGCTCCTCATTTGGATGTAGCCTTATCGGGGGGTAGGCTCCCCTTGTCCTTAATGATAAATCGAAGCGCTCTTTTGAGAACTTTTTCTTTTATTTCTGGTCTTGAATGGGATTCAGAGTAGCATCTGTAGCAACAATTAAGATTCGTGTAGGGAATTATGATGATTTTGATCCTGCACACGAAAGCAAACATTATATATATATATATATTTTATGGGGTGATAACCCAACCAAGACATCAGGAGGGCTACTTAGCTATTTCCTAGTCTTTGAGATCTGGAGGGCAACTATGCTTTTACACTCAGATCCTTCTTGGTGGTGGTAGCCCGACCAAGGCATCAGGAGGGCTATCGAGCTATTTCCTGGTCTCGAGATCTAGAGGGAAACTATGCTCTTACACTCAGATCCTTCTTGGGGGTGGTAGCCCGACCAAGGCATCAGGAGGGCTATCGAGCTATTTCCTGGTCTCGAGATCTGGAGGGCAACTATGGTCTTACACTCAGATCCTTCTTGGGGATGGTAGCCAGACCAAGGCATCAGGAGGGCTATCGAGCTATTTCCTGGTCTCGAGATCTGGAGGGCAAATATGCTCTTACACTCAGATCCTTCTTGGGGGTGGTAGCCCGACCAAGGCATCAGGAGGGCTATCGAGCTATTTCCTGGTCTCGAGATCTGGAGGGCAACTATGCTCTTACATTCAGATCCTTCTTGGGGGTGGTAGCCCGACCAAGGCATCAGGAGGGCTATCGAGCTATTTCCTAGTCTCGAGATCTTGAGGGCAACTATGCTCTTACACTCAGATCCTTCTTGGGGGTGGTAGCCCGACCAAGGCATCAGGAGGGCTATTGAGCTATTTCCTTGTCTCGAGAGGTTTATGTCGAATTCCCATACAAGGGTATAGTCACTAATGTTGAACATAGTTGGATACAAAGATGGAAGAGAAAAGGAAAATGACTTTATTGATGATCGAGATGTAGTACATCTTTATTAGGATTTGTAATGAAAACTAAGTGGGGGTAGTCTGCTTGAGAGCTCCTTTCAAGGGTAGAATTTCTTCAAATGATCTGCATTCCAAGTGTGGTTGATGGATCTTCCGTCCATGTCTTCGAGTTTATAAGCTCCATTGCGAACAACTAGCTTTACCAAATATGGCCCTTCCCAATTTGGACTTAAGACTCCATCCGACCTTTTCCGAGTGTTCAGGGTCACCTTCCTAAGTACCAGATCCGCTTCTTTGAATTTCTGGGCTCTAACCTTTTTGTTGAAGTATCTAGCGATCTTGCTCTGATAGATCGCTATTTTCTCTACTACCTGGTCTTGTTTTTCTTCTAAGAGGTCTAGATTAGCCCGGAGCTTGACTTCGTTGCTTTCGGGCTCAAAGTGATGTACCCTGAACGAGGTCAACTTATGCTCGATGGGGAGGACTGCTTCAACCCCGAAAACCAGGGAGTAAGGTGTCTCCCCGGTAGCTGTTCTTTTTGTAGTTCGGTATGCCCAGAGGACCTCTGGTAGCTCTTCGGCCCACTTGCCTTTCTTCTGCTGTAGCTTCTTCTTCAGAAGTTTCTTAATAGTCTTGTTGGTGGATTCTACCAGCCTGTTAGTCTGGGGATGAGCAACGGAAGCGAGTCTGAGGTCGATCCCCAATCCCTTGCAGAAGTCTTTGAACCGGGCGTTTCGAATTGCTTTCCTAGGTCGGCTATAACGATAAGAGGGGTCCCGAATCTGCATACCACGTTAGTCTCGATGAACTTGGTTGTGTTCTTTTCTGATATTTGAGAAAGAGGTCCTGCCTCGACCCATCTTGTGAAGTAGTCGATAGCCACGATAGCATGTTTCATCTGTCCAGGAGCGGTAGGAAGTGGCCCAATTAGGTCGATTCCCCACATGGCAAAGGGGTAAGGTGAACTAAGGGACGACAGTCACTCGGGTGGCTGGTGGTTCAAGTTTGAAGTTCTTTGACAAGGTTCGTAAGATTGCACAAAACTCTTTGCGTCTTGGTGGATGGTCAGCCAATAGTACCCCATACGAAGCACCTGATAGGCTAGAGCTTCCCCACCTATGTGTTAGGATTATGCTCAATAGCAAGAGTGTAATATTGTAATTGACAATCTTTTCATATAAATAAAGTGACTTATGATATTGCAAAATCTTATAGCATTTATAATTATAATTGTCAAGGTAAATAATCATAAGGTCAAAAGACTATGAGACATGAAGAATTGTTTGTACATCCAGATATGTATGAGGTAGACACAATTCTTTAGTTAGTCTTGAATAACGTTCACAACTTAAGTTAAAGGTTGGGCAGCTCTATCTTGATAAAGTTGTAGAATTCTTTTACTAGCATTTGAGTGGGATCAAATGAGTTATGATGAGTCTAAAATCATCAAAAGGTTTTCGAGTAAAAGAATCTAATGAACTGGGTGCATTGAACTGGATCACAATGAAATACTTTATCTAGAACCGTCACTATATATAAGTCTTTTCATTATCAGGACAATCAGAGAGTCTATCTAAATCCTGAGATAAATGATGGACTTATGGTTGCAAGTGTTATCATTTGAGCTATCAATGAGTACGATTATATAGCATAGTCCATCCTCGATAGTTTGGTGGTATTCATTTGTTAATCGATAGAGGACTTCATTTATAGATATGGACATCGTGGCTCCATTTATTAAATGAGAGTATAATATCATCATATGGATGTTTTGAGGTATTGGATATTAAATCTCAACGTTGAGTTTTCAATAATGATTATTGAAGACATGGCTTCTGGACAAGTCAAAATATCCAAGTTCAAAATGTGGTCATATGAGGAAATATGGTAACTTGGAGAGCTATAGACGGTCTATGAGCTCTTAGCGATTACTGATATTATTCACGAGGATACACCATCTCCTATAAGATTGTCTAGGGTATGAATGAGAAACATCTCCTTATTCTATCTTTATTTAAGAGTTCAATTTTAGCTCTTTAGTGGAATGAGTTAAAATTAATAGATCGAACCTAAGTGAATCATTTGTTGATTGTGATTAGGTTATGTCTATTGAAGCTTAAATTTAGATAGCCCGCCAAGATCCACAATCCACACATACTTGCATGGATCACTTGATATATTCTACCGGACCAATTTATGGGTCCATCTAGAATTGCATTTAATATATTAAGAATATAATATGTCTATTATTTATTTAATGGGCTGCACTATTATATTAATATATTAAAAGGAGACATGTAGGCTTGTTTCTTTTAGTAAGAATAAGTCTGGTTCACATGTGGGCTTTTATTTAAAGTCTAATGGATTAAATAAAATAAGAAAAATAATATTGGGCCCATATATACATGGTGTGGGCGGCAAGGCTAAATAAAATAGCCCAAGATATTATTTTATTTTATTGTTTTGATTAAAAGGGAATTAATTAATTATTTAATTAATTAATAGTTTAAATCAAAATCTTTTCCTGATCAGTAAATTAAATACTATGTGTTGGATTAGGGTTGGAATTCTTTTAAGTGATAGGAGTCCTAATGTGGTAAGGATTAAGTCCACATACACTCCTTATTATACAAAGAATTCGGCCACCACTAATCCTACAAGGGTTAGGATTCATGAATTGATAGGAATTAGGGAAAAGGATAATTCCTTTTCAAGTAAGGAAATTAATCAACACTAGATTTCCTATTCAATGAATTCGGCCAACCCTACTTGGGGAAGGAGAAAATTCGGCCAACCTATAAATATAAGGTTATGAATTTTCGGCCACCAAGAAGCAAAATAGAGAGAGTTTTTTGTTTGTTTTGAAAATAAAAAATCCCACTCTATACACATAGATTTTTGGCCAAGAGAGAAAAAGAAAATAAGTTCTCATTCGATAGTGCACTTACAAGCCTTTAACATCAAAAGGTTTTGTGCACACTTTCGATTTAGGGTTACGCGAGTTTCGATCATATTGATTGTGAATTCAAAAGTGACCGGAACTATTTTTTTAGGCTCTTGGTGTTTTACTATTGAAGATCAAGATCAGAAATTTCATACATCCATTCTAAGGTAAGCAATTCAAAGAAAAAGGGAGACCACGCTCCTAGGTGATTCACGTACGTGCTAGGATTGAAGATCTTGCGGATTACCATCGACGTAAGTCAATCGGATCACGCGACAAGAGGTATTTAACTCTAACCGTATATTTGAGTTTAATTAATTAAAGGGTTAAGGTTCAAATCTTTAGAAAAATTTTAAACTATACGAAAATTATTTTTTCGCCTTCCGCTGCGGTTTTAAGCAATTTTTGCCTACAGTTTGTAGGTCAACAGACTGATTCTCCCTTGATTTTCTCAGTCTCCTCCTTATCGGGCGGGATTTCTCGCATTAATGTCATTGACTTTGAATTAACATCCGAATTAAGAGTATCATGGTGGAGATCAGTTTGTTTCCTTTTTGGATTTCGTTACTTGTTCTGCATATAGGTAACGTTTTCAGATATGATTCAGTGTATCCCTCGTATCCTTTCAGCATGATCCTTTATAGAGGTCGTTGGATATGACATGGTGTGGTGCACCTTGATATCTGAGAAGTTTCATCCAGCTTGGAGCCAGATCTGGCTTCCCTTGACCTTTTCGAAGCTAGGTGTGGCCTCGACTGGCCTTTTGAAGCTAGGTGTGGCTTCGACTGACCTCGCGGCCTTTTAGGGACATTCTTTTGTGTCAATCGAGGTACAGACGAGTCTCTTGAGCATTTGCGAGGTGACCTCGACTTCGGGGAGCTTCTAGTTTTAGTGATGCGGGCTAGATCTGATCGTTCCGGGCTTTATCCCGGATGTTTCCGGAGCCCGTCCTTGTTCCTCGGGTGGTATCGCAGTTCGGCTCTGGATAGAGAGGTCTCCTGGTGGAAACTCTCGGGTCCGGGCTCTATCCCGGATGTTTCCGGAGCCCACCCTTGTTCCTGGGGTGGTATCGCAGTTCGGCTCTGGATTGAGAGGTCTCCTGGTGAAACTCTCGGGTATGGAAACAGGTCTGGGAGGTGGAAAATTTTCCTTTGGTCCCTAGCCAATTTTGGCTATTAACAACACCATTCCATTCATTCTTTCTCTCTCTAAATCTCAAAAACCCTTTCTCATAAAACACCCATTATCATTTTCATCAATTGCTACTCATAAGGACATAGGAGGGGGATTGAAGATTGAAGAAAGATGGTTCTACATGGGTTTTTTCTACTTCCCTCCTTTTTATTCTTGTATTCCATTTGTTATGAGTAGCTAAATCCCATTAAGGGATTGATGTGATTCACTTTTAAATATGGGTATTTGTAATGAACTCAATATATTTTATTAAAATCTATCTCATTTGTTCTATTCAACGTTTTACTTGATTTCAAAAGCAATTTGTGTTTGATTGTACATGACTCTCTTCATGAGCTGTTTGAGAAATTATGTGTAGAGAATCAAGTATACATGATGATTGGCTCTCTAAGCTCAATCGAATAGGAGGATTGAACAAGGGTATATGGCCCAAGCAATATCCGGACTTATTAATCTCACCCAATTCTAATCTTTCATAGGTAATCAAGACTATACATCCTAGGATTGTTTGCATGTGATAGATTAAGCATCAACCTATACATGGTAGGTTGGTGATTTTTAACAAAGAGATTTGTCCCGTATATGATAGATGTTCTTTCATTGTATAACCAATTGTGGGTGGTCAATGCTATACATGATGGTCTGGGCACTCACAAGTGGTAAATAATCACTCCTATACATCATAGGGTGGTTACATTAGTTAATGACAATTAATGTGAGTTCATTCTTTACCTATTGTTTGCTAGTTGAATTCATCAATTCCTTAATCCACATATCACATATCCATACTTTTTAGATTAGTGCATTTTAGCTTAGTTTATATTTTAGTTTTACTCTTTTCTCGAAAACCACATCAATTTACTTTTCTTGCATTTTACTAAAGACATAGTTTAATCATAACGATCGCTCGGTCTCTGAGGAACGATACCCATACTTGCCGCATACTAGTTTTATACTTGTTTGAGTTCATCTTGAGATTTTGTAAATTTGTTTGAATAGTGCATATCACGACATATAAAAAACTGCACGTTCATCTACCCCTTACATATTATCACTTTACATGTGATTTAAAGCATTCCACTACTATATTCACTACTTGTTTATGCCATGATGCTATGATGCCATGATACTTTATTTCACTTTAGTAGTTCCTCATTACTAGCACTATTACATAAGTTTGTATGGATATAGATTCATTATGCATGGCATATTATTCATTATTTGAGTTGTCCTTTCTCTATATTCATATATAACAAATACGCACCACATGTGGTGCTCACTTTTTCATTTGATGAGTCTTGTTTGTTGTGGAGGAAATATGGTGTGTGGGACTCCTGGTGGAGCCGGTCTACCATGTTTCCCCTATGCAGCAAACCTGCTCATACACTTGTGGAACTCCACTACAGCAACTCTGCGCCTAGAGGGCTCCTCTATAGCAGATCCCTTTGGTACATCTAGAGCTTCTATGCAGTGAGATACACCTCTCCTGCTTCTTTACATAAGATTTGCTCCGCTACCATAAGATCTTTTATCCAGTAGATCCATTGGATTTACAACTGTTCATACGGATCCCCTCTTATCACTAGATCCACTCTTCAAAAGCGCCTAGGTAGCAGGTCAACACATGTATCAGAGAAGACAACTCAACTATGTGAACGTAGGAGCAGCACGACCGGTAGAAGACCAGTAGCTCCTCACTTTTTCTACTTGGCCATTCAATGCCCAAGTGAGCCACTGCGGTTCCGATCCATTCGAGGAGGGTCCAGAGCCTCATTTCACTTACTGGGGACTTCTAGGATCCCAAGCAAGCCTCTTCACTAGTATCATGTCAGTGGCTCCTCTCCATTTGTACCGGGACAGGGTATCAGGATAGGGTACTAGGACCAGGGACCAGGGACTAGGACTAGGGATTAGGGATCGGTACTAGCCCCTCACACCAGCAAGGGAACCTCAAGCACTATATCTTCTCCTTATCCTCAAAGAACCGACGGGCGGGGTGAGTTTTCTCCTCCCTACTGCACCTTACTTCTTACTCATACAAAACCCTGGTACCTAGAGGTACCTAGAGGTACCAACCCCATTGCGATCTACCAGGTTGCAGTTTGAGGGTGTTGATCGAAATTCTACCCCTTACAAATTTTCCATTTACACTTTTTGGCGTCATACCTTCTCTATGCAAGCGAGCAGCCTTCTTGAGGATCCGACATCAGAACTAGAGGAGCTTGCTCAAGCGTACCCTAGAAGAGCCATTGGACCAGCTAGTAGAACCGGGACAGACCGGAAGGACCTAGAGGTGAAGAATCATTACCAGGTTGTCCCATCCATCAAGAACACATCTATATAGTTAATGAGCACCAATCCTTCCTCCTTGTAGGTTATTCGGATTGGGGAACCATGAAAAAGACCTAGAGAAGAGACTGGGTACCAGGACCAAGGACCAAGACCAGAGACCAGGGACTAGGAATCAGAACCAACCCCTCAAATCGGCAAGACAACCTCAAGCATTATCTCTTCTCCTTATCCTCAAAGTCCTGACGGGTTGGGTACCCATACCTCTCCCCCTCCGACAGTGGCGCACCACTCTATCCAGTCTAAATGTTGTGCGGAAATGTCTCCATTCGGATAAGATTTTTGGCACCGTATGTGGGAAGCTCACTTGACCAGCGTGGCTTCTTTGTTTCTACATGAGCGTATATTTCTCTATCACTTGCATATTATCACTTTACATGTGATTTAACGCATTCCACTGCTATATTCACTACATGTTTATGCCATGATGCTATGATGCCAAGATACTTTATTTCACTTTACTAGTTCCATATTACTAACATTATTACATAAGTTTGCATGGATATAGATTCATTATGCATGGCATATTATTCATTATTTAAGATGTCCTTTCTCTATATTCGTATATACCTTATTCGTAACCAACATGTATTATATACCTTACGTGTGGTGTTACTTTGTCATTTGATGAGTCTTGTTTGTTGTGGAGGAAATATGGTGTGTGGGACTCCTGGTGGAGCCTGTCTACCTTATTGCCCCTATACATCAAACCTGCTCATATACTTGTGGAACTCCACTACAGCAACTCTGCGCCTAGAGGGCTCCTCTATAGCAGATCCCCCGGTACATCTAGAGCTCCTATGCAGTTGAGCCACACCTCTCCGGCTTCATTACATAAGATTTGCTCCACTACCATTAGATCTTTTATCCAGCAGATCCATTGGATTTGCACCTGTTCATACGGATCCCCTTTTGTCATCGGATCCACTCTTCAAAAGCGCCTAGGTAGCAGATCAACACATGTACCAGAGAAGCCAACTAAACTATATGAACGTAGGAGTAGCATGACCAGTAGAAGACCAGTGGCTCCTCAATTTTGTACCTGGCCATCCAACGCCCAAGTGAGCTACTACGATTCCCATCCATTCTAGGAAGGTCCAGAGCCTCATTTCAGTTGCTGGGGACTTCTAGGATCTCAAGCATGCCTCTGGACCAGTATTATACCGGTGGCTCCTCTCCATTTGTACCAGGAACGGGTATCAGGATAGGGTACCTGGACCAGGGACAGGGACAAGGGACAAGGACTAAGGACTAGGGACTGGGATCAGCCCCTCACACCAGCAAGAGAACCTCAAGCACCATATCTTCTCCTTATCCTCGAAGCACCGATGGGCGGGGTGATTTTTCTCCTACCTATTGCACCTTACTTTCTACTTGTACAAAACCCTGGTACTTAAAGGTACCAACCTCACTGCGATATACAAGGTTGTAGTTTGAGGGTGTCGATCAGAATTATACCCCTAACAAATTTTTGGTTTACACTTTTTGGAGTCGTACCTTCTCTATGAAAACGAGCATCATTCTTGTGGATCCGACATCGGAGCAAGAGGAGCTTGCTAAACCACACCCTAGAAGAGCCATTGGATCAGCTAGTAGAACCGAGACGGGTTTCGGCCTCGACCGAAAGGACTTAGAGGTGAAGAATCATTACCGGGTGGTCCCATCCTTCAAGAACACACCTATATCGTTGAAGAGAACCAATTCTTCCTCCTTTTATGTTATTCGGATTGGGGAACCACAAAGGAGACCTAGAGAAAAGACCAAGTACCAAGTACTGGGTACCAGGACCAAGGACCGGGACCAGAGACTAGGGACCGGGAATCAGAACCAGCCCCTCAAATCAGTAAGAGAACCTCAAGCAATATCGCTTCTCCTTATCCTCGAAGCCTCCACAGGCGGGGTACCTGTACCTCGCCCCCTCTAACAGTGGAGTACTGTTCTATCCAGTCTAAATGTTGTGTGGAAATGTCTCCACTATGATTTTTCAGATAATATTTTTGGCGCCGTATATGAGAAGGTCACTTGACCAACGTGGCTTCTTTGTCTCTACATGAGCGTATATTTCTCTATGCCTTACATATTATCACTTTACATGCGATTTAACGCATTCCACTACTATATTCATTACATGTTTATGCCATGATGCTATGATGCCATGATACTTTATTTCACTTTACTAGTTCCTTATTACTAGCGTTATTACATAAGTTTGCATGGATATAGATTCATTATGCATGGCATATTATTCATTATTTGAGATTTCCTTTCTCTATATTCGTATATACCTTATACGCACCACGTGTGGTGCTCACTTTGTCATTTGATGAGTCTTGTTTGTTGTGGAGGAAATATTGTGTGTGGAACTTCTGGTGGAGCCGGTCTACCATGTTGTCCCTATGTAACAAACCTACTTGTGGAACTCCACTACAACAACTCTGCGCCAGGAGGGCTCCTGACAGAGACACATTTTTCCTCTAGTCGTTTTAAAAGATCAGTCCGTCAATAATATTTAATAAAACCTCACAAAGCCTAAATCAGTTTGAAAACATAAATACAGTGGCAAGTGGGGTGTCGTCCATATGGAGCGGAGTTAGCTAAATTAGTTAAAGCTAAAGCAATGTTATGTATATATATATAATAGCCAAACATGAATTGGTGAAAATGTAGATTGTGAACCAACTCTAAATAACACTAAATTAAATATGTAAATAAAATGAAGGGGGAAATGGAATGAAGGATATATAGATGATGGAAACTAAGGAGTTAATGGATACGAAAGTAAATACTGGGCAATGTAACAAACTTGTCAATAGCACGGCTATTCAAGGTAACCGACCTAGGATGTATAGAGTCGGTTATTTATCCCTAGAAGGTGGCCAACCTAGGATGTATAGTGTGGACCACCTATTAGGGATTAATCCTTTTAAACTACCAACCTAGGATGTATATAGTTGGTGGTTTATCGGATTCTGGAAATGAAGCTCGTCTACCTAACAATGACTCAACCGATTACAAATAGTCACCCTAGGATGTATAGTGATGACTTCTAACTCTCTCACGGATTCCGACCTAGGATGTATAGTGCCGGAAACACAATCGAGGTTAGATTAAAACCGCGGTTCAAGAGTCGGAATTCATGACTTTCCGTCTATTCTTTAGAGCATTATACAACTAAATAAGATGTATATCTAGATGCAATACTCATACATAATACAAAGATATCTTGCAAAGAGGATGTATCTACACAAGAAATCAATGATAAACATTCACAACAAGAATAGATCAATGGAAGATAGACATGAATATCAATATAATATCAAGTTAATGTACAAGCCCAATATTCCACTAACTACTCCATCAACCTCTTAGAGGGGATTTAGCTACTCATTACAACTAGGAAACCAAGAGAGAGGAGATAGAAATAACCCTTGGAGAACATCTCCTTCCTTGTAGTGGCTCCAATCTCCAAACTTCCTTGAAGTTGAGTAGAGAATGTAAGGATGAGAGAGAGAGAGAGAGAAACTAGATCTAAGAGTGCTTAATCTGTGCTAAATGGAGTCAAAAAGCTCCTTAAAACATTTCTCTACTTTTCTATTTATACTAAATACAAAAATAGGTCACTTAAGCTTTGAAAATCAGACTGGCGAGCTCGGAGTGCGGGTGGAGTGCGGGTGATTTACCCGCACTGTATGGGTTGTTTGCAACTTCAGTTCTCGGATCAGGGCATTAGTGCGGGTGGAGTGCGGTTGAATTACCCGCACTTGACCCGCACTTGGCATCGCACTGTGATCGCACTTGAATCGCACTTCCCTGTCAGGTGCAAAATCAACCTTCTGTCTTGAGCAACAGTGCGGGTGGGGTGCGGTTGGATGACCCGTACAGTACCCGCACTCTAATGTCAGGTGCAATTCTGCTCTTCTGTTCTTGATGCAAGTGCGGGTAGAGTGCGGTTTGATGACCCGCACAGTACCCCTGCACTCTAATGTCAGATGCGGTTCTACTCTTCTGTTCTTGGTGCAAGTGCGGGTGGAGTGCGGTTTGCTGACCCGCACAGTACCCGCACTCTTATGTCAGGTGTATGATCAGCCTCTCTGGAATGACATTAGAGCGGGTAGAGTGCGGTTGGATTACCTGTACAGTACCCGCACTTTATCTTCAGGTGCAACATCAGCTTTCTGGTTTGGCATTAGTGCGGGTGGAGTGCGGCTAGCTGACCCGCACTGTACCCGCACTTTATCTCTGTACTTGCATTCTGCCCCGGCTATGCACATGAGTGCGGCTGGAGTGCGGCTGGAGTGCAGTTGCGACCCGCACTGGACCCGCACTGTAGAGCAGTTTGTGCTCCTTTGCCTTCGCTTTCTCTCCTTTCCTACTGGAATCACCACATATGCCTTCAAGCCTGTCTCTGCATCATTTCCTACAAATAAGCACAAAACCACCCATAAGAGATACAAAAACGCACAAAAACAGAACATAAGGTAAGGATCTAAGGGCCTAAATATACTACATATTTGGCCCGATCAAACACCCCCAAACCAAACCTTTGCTCGTCCTCGAGCAAATCTAATCGAAACAATAAGACGCCAGCTGAAAGTAATTTCTAGATACGTAAACAAAACATCAATAATGTCGCAAGTCCCATGTGTGATATGATACAAATAGGTGTGATAGAGAGGAGAAAAACATATGCACAAGATCAAGAGCAATTTGGAGACACCCAAGGGAGGCTCGTACGAACACGAATCCCACACCTAAAGGCATTCATGAATTTAGGACCACTTACTCCCATAACTTGAGCATAATTCGCTTCAATTCTAAAGCTCACATGGATCCTCTCTTTTCTTTCCTCAAGAGTCCTAAGTTCCACACAACAAGTATGCAAAGAAGATTTTGCATAAGATTTAAGCAATGAATTATCCTAGGAATGAGTCACCATGCCATGGATGCGAAAGATCGTGCTTCAACCTACATTCCCAAACTAGACTTACATGGATCAAATCGGGCTTTTCAACCGGTTATAGTGTGGCTGTGGGGTTGAATGAGTTTACACAAAAAATATGGAAATTTAGGAGTTCAAACTCACCAATCATGCTAGAATATATCCCTACTCCCACACCATGTTCTTTTCTCGCTTAAATGCAACCCTCTAGGAAACCATTTAACCCACATTTGTGCCTTTAACGTTGCATTCTGTTTGGGAGTTTTTAGCATAAAACACTCTCATTATGGCACTTCAAGTACAATCTTTCTTAAAAATTTTCTTTTAACAAGTTCCCAATTACAATGTTGTACTCCATTTGAGTTGTTACAATTTCCCTTTATTAGGCATTTAGGGTGCATAGCTTACCTCTTTCCTTGCATATTTTCAATAACTATTTCATTTTACCCGCTGTGGGACCATTTTGACCCTTTCCATCACTACCATTTCCCATCCTAACATGATTAGTACAAGGGTAGGCATGTGTTTAGGCTATTGGGTATATGGTTGAATGTGGTACCAAATGAAAGGGTAAGTGTTTGGCCTCAACTTGGCTTTGGAGCACACAATATGGTAAGTGGTGTTTAGGCTATAGAGGTAATTCAATACACATACATTCCCTAATATCACTTCCACAACCATCTAAAAAGGGAATGAAAGCATCCATCACGCAATTCACAAAATGATGCAAGTCCTATGGCACATGACATACATGACGAGAGGCGTGCTTAAGAATAATCAATAATGCACTCAGAAAACGCACTTTCATGCTTGTGTTTGTGATCTCATGGGTATCTCCACTATTAGAACAAGACATGGGAACAATGAGTCCCCAATACTTAGCACCAACGGGTGGGACGAACCCATGATGTTGCAAGCTAACCCTCAAGTGGCACCAAACTATATCACAAAGTCAGAGCACATATAAGGAACTTGTCAAAAACACACTCTAGAGGCATCATACCCATACTGGATTATAGTTTGAAAAATGGACAAGCGACAAAATTGAAAAATTGGACACTAAACTGTACAAGGCGGAGGCGTGATGCACCCCCAAACAAAAACTCAACAATGTCCCCATTGTTGGAAATAACAAGCATAAACTCAATAAATGGCGGAATGAGGGGTCAACACCCCTAAACCGAATCTAGACATACATTCAACCATGCTCATTTATAATACAAAAACTAAATCGCATTCATTGAAAGCTGAAGTACAAAATTTGAAGGTAGAAAACTCCCTTTAGAAGGAAGATTGTTCGATGTCCATACGTGTTGCTGTGTGCTTCCCAAAAGATGCACAACCTAGCTTAAAACCACACAAAAACTCTACCAAACGATTATTAAATGCGAAAAGAAAAGAATAATAAGTTTAAGCCGTTTAAAAGAAAATACAAATACAAATACAAGCAATAAAAGTTCTGAATAATAATAAAGAACAAGAATGGATGGTCAATCATCGTCGGAAAACTCCCTCTCCGGTTCACTGGCGATCCCTTTGCCCTTTGGGTCGATCTCTGATCTGATCCGCTCTTCATGCTCCCTCCTGGATCTCTCCATAGCAGCTCTGAGCTCTTCCCCATATGGGTCAATGCCTGGACCCCCTGAAGGAGGTGAGAAAGCAGCTGGCATCTTCTTCTTCTGCGGATAACTTGGAAGACTGAGTGCATCCCTCATGTCCGTGAGGTTGCCCCAAATGTCCATGAAATACTCATTGGCTTCCGCCCTGCTCTCAGTGATCTGCCTCCTGTTTTTGGTGACCTCCGTCCTGAGGTTCTCCAATCCTGTAAGCAAAGTCTGCCAAGGGACCTCTCAAAATGTCTCCTGCGTGGGTGGGGAATCAGCGGGCCTATAATCACCATACTCGATGTAAACCGGCTCCACATCTGGTTGTTCCGGGATGTCTTCAGCTTGTCTGCTCGTGCTGCCCCCTCGAGCAGGTTTTCTCCTCCCTGTTCGGACCCAGACACCAGAGGGGTCCCGCTCTCTGACCTGGTCGTTCCATGTGAATCGCCCAACTGGCCCCAAACCGCATTCGAACGGGTCGGATCCAAAATCTACTCCGGCAGTTCTACAGAATGCGGTGATGAGGCTAGGGAAGATGAGTGGCTGCTTGTACACCCTGACCCCTCCCATCTCAAGGATCTCTCTCTTGACCAGAAAGCCTATGTCGACCAACTGATTCCGCAGTATACAGTACAGGATCATTGCTGCATTGAAGTTCACTGAAGTCCTGTGCTTTCTGGGGATCAAGGAATGGGAGATGAATACATGCCAGAAACCCAACTCACTCCTTAAGTTGGTGTGCTTCATACGGTGATCAGGGGCCATCAAAAAATCCATCGGACGGATCACTAACTGATTTGCAAAATCCACATTTTGGGTCACGAAAAATTCACTCCAAGTCACCCCCTGCTTAAGACGTCTGACTGCTTCGGGATCAACTGGAAGTTCAGTCCTATAGTACCTGTTAATGTCCGCTATAGTCATCCGGACTTCTACCCCACGGACCATAACTGAAGAAGTGCGCTGAAAAGTTTCAGGTACCATCCCAGCAAAGAATTCTTCGACCACACGTCGGCAATACATCGGGGGGGGGGGCTAACAAAGGTTTCCCATCCCCTTATTTCTATCATTAGAGGAATTGGGGTGCCCGCCAGCTCTTCAACCGCTATCCCCCTCTCCACCACTACGTCTCGCTCCCTGAAATATTCTAAACGATCCTCGAAATCTGGGTGCCTGATGCGTGGTGGTGGAACTTGGGGTCCTCTCCTCGGTCTTTGTTCAGAACCCTGATTGCTTTGCCTAGTCATTCTCCTAGTTCTTCCTGACATCTGCACAATAAACACAGTTTTAAGGCAATATTCGGATCAAAGAACCAAGAGGTTATGATGCAGGAATTTGAAAGGACAAAAATTCTGCCAGGAGGAAAAAGTGCGGGTGGAGTGCGGGTGAAAGACACGCACTGTACCCGCACTCTAACTCGTTACCAGATACCAGCACATGCAGAGTTTCAATCCATGTATACATTTCATAATTTCAGCATATCATTCGACCGAATTAACACCACTATGATTCTAACTCAAGTATAGGCTTCCATTCAACCATATACACCCAATATCATAGTTTGAAATCCAATTGCAATAGAAAATCAATTAACAATGAACACATCACATGCATAATTAGATAACACCCATCATTCTATCCTTATAGATATTAGCAAAGGCAAAAACAAAAGTTCAAAACCCTAACTAATGAAGTTCATGCATAAGAGGAAAAAGAATTTTGATAAAGAGGGTTAGGGTTTGGATTAGAGAGATATGTAATGAAATTAGAGTAAGAATCCATACCTTAATTGCCAAAAAATCGAAAACGTGGCACACACGGAATACCTTTCAGTTGAGAAGAGGGAAAAATTTGAAGTTTGCTGTGTTTTTATTTTGTTTTTTTGTGGCAAGTGGAGCCCTAGAGAACGACAGGCAGTATATATACTGCGCGACCAAAGTGCGGGTGGAGTGTGGGTGACTGACCCGCACTATACCCGCACTTTATTACCTGATGCCTTCGGAGTGCAGGTGGAGTGCGGGTGACAGACCCGCACTATAACCGCACTGTTCCCCTGGACAGACTCCTGTATTCTGCCCTGTAACTGAATCTGTACCAAAACATTCTCAAGCATTCTCAAAAGTTTACAATGACAAAAACTAACCATCCGAAAAGTAAAAATAAAAATAACAAGAAAAAATACTACAATTAATTCAAAAGAGAGTGCAATGCACTCAAAGTGGGACCCGGTCAACCAAAGGAGGTTTGACCGGAATGGGGAGCACATTCAACTTGGCCACCCAAACCGGTGCCAAATGCCTATGCACTGCATCTCTCCCCACTTTCTTCATTTGCCCGACTAGGTCCTTTCGAACCCATATTTGTTTGACTCTTGGTGGGTTCATCCTAGATCCAACTCTACTTGCTTTTAACCTTTGGAAACTAAAGCAATAAGCCTTAGTGTGCCCTCTTTTGGCACAAAAGTAACAAGTAATTGGACGGTTAGGGAAACTCCCTGTTCGATCGTTGGCTTGGGCCACTTTTTGTTATCCGCATCTGAGGGATTTGACATTGCTTTCCATCACAGCGAGTTGCTCAATCAAATCACCCTCTTTGACCTTGGCCCACTGTTCATGCAATTCCCTTACCGCTTTTGCGGACTCCTCCACACCTAGTTGAAGTTTCCTTGTCCTTCTCCCATAGTCTTCTTCAAACTCTTCTGAGAGCTTTGCCATTGCATCTAAGTTCTTGGAGACTAACTCCTTTTTGGTGGCAAGTTCCACCACTTGCTCCCTTAACCCGTTGTTGACTGTTGAGAGATCATGGAATTTCGTCTTCAACTGTCCATTTTCAACCTTAAGCAAATAAACCTCCAGTTTGAGCCTTGTGTTGTCTTGCTCAAGCTCACCCAATTGTTCAAAAAGTTCGGTATTTGCTTCCTCCTCTTCGAATTCTGATTCTTGCCTTTCCTTAATGCAGTCTTCGTTTCCCAATTCCATTTCCTTAACACCCTTAAAGGCTTGCACAAGGGTGAGCACCCGGCTTCTTTTCTTTCCTGAATTTGGTGCCTCCAAGACCAAACAATCACTGATTTGGCTTGTTCCGGGGGATGTTACCTTGAAGTTCACACTCTTACCTCCACAGCTGAAGGAAATGTCCCTAGAACAAATATCAACCACCATACTTGCTGTGGCCATGAATGGCCTCCTCAACAGTAGTTTCCAGTCCCTACCACTGGATTCTCCTCGTTTACAATCCAACACAACAAATTCTACTGGCACCATCAAACCGTGCACATTCACATATACTTTCTCCAGGATACCAACTGGGGTGATGGGAGAATTATCCGCCATGATGAGAGTCTGGGAGGTGGGCTTGATTGACTGAATCTTCAGCTGTTCGTAGACCTCTAATGGCATCATATTGATGCTAGCCCCCATATCAATAACCGCTCCCATCTTTGGTGAATTCTCTATTTATACCTCTATGACGAAACTCCCGGGGTCTTCAAGTTTAATGGGGGAGTCTATGTCACCTCCCCTATTTTCCTTATCCGCGACCTCCACCATACTTTCCTCAGTCTCATCAACTCCCAACTGGACAACCTCTGACATATTAACATTTTCATCGGAGCTTGATGCCTTTTCCTTGTTCTTGACCAATGTATCAAAAATCTGTGCCAACTAAGTTTCCATCTTCTTCAGTGACACTTCATGACTGTTTGCTCTCTGATCATTGGACTGCAGGTAAGTTGACATTCGTTGCTCAGAGGTATGCAAGGTGTTCTTGAGGGCTTCCGACCCGATACCAACCATTTTGATCACTGTGCTCACTATCTCCTCTAGAGACTTGTCTTTTGGTTGGCTAGTGGAAGCGTGGGAATTGAAGTTGGATGGTGGGTTACTACTTGAACTTCCCTATTGATTGTAATTGTTCGCCCCTCCTTGATAGTATCTATTGTATCCCCGGTTTTGGTACCCTTGGTTGTTGTTTCCACCTTGGAAATTGGTGTTGCCACCTTGGTAATTGGTTGCTCCTAGGTGGTTGTTGTTGGACCAAGACAGGTTTGGGTGGTTTCTCAATCCAGGATTATATGTATTCGAATATGGGTCATTCCTTAGCGGCCTTGGAAATTCTCCAAGGGCTTGGGCTTGCTCTTCTTGACTGAAATGCCCTTCTCCCCCTTCAATCTCCCACATGACTTGACCAACTCCTTGGGAGGACCCTGGTTTTCCGGTTATAAGCTCCTTGATTGATTGAAGCTCCTTGTTCATTCTAGACATCTAAATCTTAACTTGGGCATCCTGACCCACTTCTATTCTTCCACCCCTTCTCACATGTGATGTCCTCTGTTGTGAGTTCTGGGCAATCTTCTCCAGAATGTCATAAGCTTCAAGTGCCCTTTTGTCTGCTATAGTTCCTCCGCATGCATTATCCACCATCATTTGGGTTATCGGTGAAAGTCCACTATAGAAGGAATTAACCTTCAGTTCTGGATGGTATGTATGCGGTGGCATTTGAGCTAACAACAAGTTGAACCTCTCCCATGCCTCATGGAATAGTTCACCGATTTCTCCGACAAAGGATGCTATCTTCAACCTTAGGTCTTTAGCCTTCTGCGACGGAAAATACTTGTTGAAGAAAACCTTGCAGACTTGGCTCCATGTCACCAGTGATCCTGGCCTCAAGTTCATGTACCAAGTCATTGCGGCATCTTTCAGACAATACTGGAAACACCTTAGATGAAGCTGCTCCCTTGTCAGTACTGCTTGGCGAGCCATGACCAGGAAGGTTTCTAATGTGGCCCCACACTGTTTCATGAATTGGAGGCAATCCTCGGTAATTCGCCCACTAAACGATGGCAGGAGGCTAATGTGCATAGTTTTCAACTCATACTGCCTTGTTACATCATCCAGTACTATGGCAGTGGGCACATTACCTACAAACGGGAGAGTGTACTCGCCCATGGTGAGGCCTAGCTCTTCATCCCCATGTACACTTCCCTCATTCTGTCGAGCCTGCTGCTCATTCTCTCTATGATCGTCCATATTTCCTTCTAACTGCCCGGTTCTTCTACCCAACTGATTGATGTTATCGCTAACCGGCAACACTGTTCCTCTTAACGATCTTCTTCCGTGCATATACCTAAAATCCTAAAATTTCACCACAAACAACGCACAACGTAAACGAGGAACAGATAGGGCAGAGCAGGAATATTACTAGACTAACCTTACTTATGTAAAACTAATTAAACTAACATGCCGCTCCCTGGCAGCGGCGCCATTTGACAGAGACACATTTTTCCTCTAGTCGTTTTAAAAGATCAGTCCGTCAATAATATTTAATAAAACCTCACAAAGCCTAAATCAGTTTGAAAACATAAATACAGTGGCAAGTGGGGTGTCGTCCACAGGGAACGGAGTTAGCTAAATTAGTTAATGCTAAAGCAATGTTATGTATATATATATATATAATAGCCAAACATGAATTGGTGAAAATGTAGATTGTGAACCAACTCTAAATAACACTAAATTAAATATGTAAATAAAATGAAGGATATATAGATGATGGAAACTAAGGAGTTAATGGATACGAAAGTAAATACTGGGCAATGTAACAAACTTGTCAATAGCACGGCTATTCAAGGTAACCGACCTAGGATGTATAGAGTCGGTTATTTATCCCTAGAAGGTGGCCAACCTAGGATGTATAGTGCGGACCACCTATTAGGGATTAATCCTTTTAAACTACCAACCTAGGATGTATATAGTTGGTGGTTTATCGGATTCTGGAAATGAAGCTCGTCTACCTAACAATGACTCAACCGATTACAAATAGTCACCCTAGGATGTATAGTGATGACTTCTAACTCTCTCACGGATTCCGACCTAGGATGTATAGTGCCGGAAACACAATCGAGGTTGGATTAAAACCGCGGTTCAAGAGTCGGAATTCATGACTTTCCGTCTATTCTTTAGAGCATTATACAACTAAATAGGATGTATATCTAGATGCAATACTCATACATAATACAAAGATATCTTGCAAAGAGGATGTATCTACACAAGAAATCAATGATAAACATTCACAACAAGAATAGATCAATGGAAGATAGACATGAATATCAATATAATATCAAGTTAATCTACAAGTCCAATATTCCACTAACTACTCCATCAACCCCTTAGAGGGGATTTAGCTACTCATTACAACTAGGAAACCAAGAGAAAGGAGATAGAAATAACCCTTGGAGAACATCTCCTTCCTTGTAGTGGCTCCAATCTCCAAACTTCCTTGAAGTTGAGTAGAGAATGTAAGGATGAGAGAGAGAGAGAGAAACTAGATCTAAGAGTGCTTAATCTGTGCTAAACGGAGTCAAAAAGCTCCTTAAAACGTTTCTCTACTTTTCTATTTATACTAAATACAAAAATAGGTCACTTAAGCTTTGAAAATCAGACTGGCGCTCTCGGAGTGCGGGTGATTTACCCGCACTGTATGGGTTGTCTGTAACTTCAGTTCTCGGATCAGGGTATTAGTACGGTTGAATTACCCGCACTTGACCCGCACTTGGCATCACACTGTGATCGCACTTGAATCGCACTTCCCTGTCAGGTGCAAAATCAACCTTCTGTCTTGAGCAACAGTGCGGGTGGAGTGCGGTTGGATAACCCGCACAGTACCCGCACTCTAATGTCAGTGCAATTCTGCTCTTCTGTTCTTGATGCAAGTGCGAGTAGAGTGCGGTTTGATGACCCGTACAGTACCCGCACTCTAATGTCAGATGTGGTTCTGCTCTTCTGTTCTTGGTGCAAGTGCGGGTGGAGTGCGGTTTGCTGACCCGTACAGTACCCGCACTCTTATGTCAGGTGTATGATCAGCTTCTCTGGAATGACATTAGTGCGGGTAGAGTGCGGTTGGATTACCCGCACAGTACCAGCACTTTATCTTCAGGTGCAACATCAGCTTTCTGGTTTGCCATTAGTGAGGGTGGAGTGCGGCTAGCTGACCCGCACTGTACCCGCACTTTATCTCTGTACTTGCATTATGCCCCTGCTATGCACATGAGTGCGGCTGGAGTGCGGCTGGAGTGCGGTTGTGACCCGCATTGGACCCACACTGGACCCGCACTGTAGAGCAGTTTGTGCTCCTTTGCCTTCACTTTCGCCCCTTTCCTGCCGGAATCACCACAATATGCCTCCAAGCCTGTCTCTGTATCATTTCCTACAAATAAGCACAAAACCACCCATAAGAGATACAAAAACGCACGAAAACAGAACATAAGGTAAGGATCTGAGGGCCTAAATATACTACATATTTGGCCCGATCAGCTCCTCTATAGCAGATCCCCCCCGGTACATCTAGAGCTTTTATGTATTGAGCTACACCTCTCTGGCTTCCTTACATAAGATTTGTTCTGCTACCATTAGATCTTTTATCCAGCAGATCCATTGGATTTGCACATGTTCACACAGATCCCCTATTGTCACCAGATCCACTCTACAAAAGTGCCTAGGTAGCAGGTCAACATATGTACCCGAGAATCCAACTCAAGTGTGTGAACGTACAAACAGTGCGATCAGTAGAAGACTAGTGGCTCCTCACTCTCTGTACCTGGCCATTCAACACCTAAGTGAGCCATTGCGGTTCCCATCCATTCGAGGATGGCCTAAAGCCTCATTTCAGTTACTGGGGACTTCTAGGATCTCAAGAATGCCTCTGGACCAGTATCATACTAGTGGCTCCTCTCCATTTGTACTTGGACCAGGTTTCAAGAAAGGGTACCAGAATTAGGGACCAGGGACCAGGGACAAGGACTAGGGACAAGGGAACGGGACCTGCCCCTCACACAAGCAAAGGATCCTCAAGCACCATATCTTCTCCTTATCCTCGAAGAACCGACGTGTGGGGTGATTGTTTTCCTATCTACTGCACCTTACTTTTCACTCGTATAAAACCCTGGTACTTAGAGGTTCCAACCCCACTGCGATATATTAGGTTGCAGTTTCAGGGTGTTGATCGAAATTTTACCCCTAACAAATTTTCGGTTTACAGTTTTTGGAGTCGTACCTTCTCTATGAAAACGAGCAGCATTCTTGTGGATCCAACATCGGAGCAAGAGGAGCTTGCTGAAGCACACCCTAGAAGAGCCATTGGACCAGCTAGTAGAACCGAGACGGGTTTTAGCTCCCACTGGAAGGACCTATAGGTGAAGAATCATTACCGGGTGGTCCCATCCTTTAAGAACACACCTATATCGTTGAGGAGCACCTATCCTTCCTCCTTGTATGCTATTCAGATTGGGGAACCATGAAAAAAGACCTAAAGAAGAGACCGGGTACTTGGTACTGGGTATCTGGACCAAGGACTAGAGACCAGGGACCTGGGACCTGGAATCAGAACCAACCCCTCAAATCAGCAAGAGAACCTCAAGCATTATCTCTTCTCTTTATCCTTAAAGCCCTGACAGGCGGGGTACCCGTACCTATCACTCTCCAACCATGGAGCACCACTCTATCCAGTCTAAATGTTGTGCGGAAAAGTCTCCACGATGATTTTTCGGATAACATTTTTGGCGCTGTATAATGAAAGCTCACTTGACCAACGTGGCTTAATTGTCTGTACATGAGCGTATATTTCACTATTCCTTACATATTATCACTTTACATGTGATTTAACGCATTCCACTACTATATTCACTATATGTTTATGCCATGATGCTATGACGCCATGAGACTTTATTTCACTTAACTAGTTCCGTATTACTAGCGTTTTTACATAAGTTTGCATGGATATAGATTCATTATGAATGGCATTTTATTCATTATTTGAGATGTTCTTTCTCTATATTCATATATACCTTATACGCACCAAGTATGGTGCTCACTTTGTCATTTGATGAGTCTTATTTGTTATGGATGAAATATTGTGTGTGGGACTCCTGGCGGAGCCTGTCTACCATGTTGCCCCTATGCAGCAAACCTGCTCATATACTTGTGGAACTCCACTACAGTAGCTCTACGCTTTGAAGGCTCCTCTATAGCAGATCCCTCCAGTACATATAGGGCTCCTATGCAGTTGAGCTACACCTCTCCGGCTTCCTTACATAAGATTTGCTCCACTACCATTAGATCTTTTATCCAGCAGATCCATTGGATTTGCACCTGTTCATACGGATCCCCTCTTGTCACCGAATCCACTCTTCAGAAGCTCCTAGGTAGCAGGTCAACACATGTACCCAAGAAGCCAACTCAACTGTGTGAATGTAGGAGCAACACGACCAGTAGAAGACCAGTGGCTCCTCACTTTTTGTACCTGGCCATTCAACGCCCAAGTGTGCCACTATGGTTCCGATCCATTCGAGGAGGGTCCAAAGCCTCATTTCAGTTGCGGGGGACTTCTAGGATCCTAAGAAAACCTCTTGTCCAATATCATATTGGTGGCTCCTCTCAATTTGTACCTGGACCGGGTATCAGGACAGGGTACCAGGACCAGGGACCAGGGACCAGGACTAAGGACTAGGGACCGGGACCAGCTCCTCACATCAGCAAGGGAACCTCAAGCACCATATCTTCTCCTTATCCTCGAAACACCGACCGGCGGGGTGATTTTTGTCCTACCTACTACACCTTACTTCTTACTTGTACAAAACCCAGGTACTTAGAGGTACCAACCCCACTACGATCTAGCAGGTTGTAGTTTGAAGGTGTTGATCGGAATTCTACCCCTAAAAAATTTTCGGTTTACACTTTTTGGCGACGTACCTTCTCTATGGGAGTGAGCAACCTTCTTCAGGATTTGACATCGGAGCTAGAGTAGCTTGCTCAAGAACACCCTAGAAGAGCCATTGGACCAACTAGTAGACCCGGGACGAGTTTCGGCCTCTACCGGATAGACCTAGAGTTGAAGAATCATTACTGGGTGGTCCAATCCATCAAGACCACACCTATATCGTTGAGGAGCATCAATGCTTCCTCCATGTATGCTATTCGGATCGGGGAACCATAACGGAGACCTTGAGAAAAGACCGGGTACCTGGTACTGGGACTGGGACCGGGACCGAGACCAGGGACTAGGAATCAGAACAAGCCACTCAAATCAGCAATAACACCCCGAGCACCATCTCTTCTCTTTAACCTCGAAGCCCCAACAGGCGGGGTACCAGTACCTCTCCCCCTCCGACCTTGGGGCACCCTCTCTATCCAGTCTAAATTTTGTGCGGAAAAGTCTCCACGACAATTTTTCAGATAACATTTTTGGCGCCGTATGTGTGAAGCTCACTTGACCAGCGTGGCTTCTTTGTCTCTACATGAGCATATATTTCTCTATTCCTTACATATTATCACTTTACATGTGATTTAACACATTCCACTACTATATTCACTACATGTTTACGCCATGATGTTATGATGCCATGATACTTTATTTCACTTTACTAGTTCCTTATTACTAGCGTTATTACATAAGTTTGCATGGATATAGATTCATTATGCATGGCATATTATTCATTATTTGAGATGTCCTTTCTCTATATTCGTATATACCTTATATGCACCACGTGTGGTGCTCACTGTGTCATTTGATGAGTCTTGTTTGTTGTGGAGGAAATATGGTACTTGGGACTCATGGTGGAGCCAATCTACCATGTTGTCCCAATGTAGCAAACATGCTCATATACTTATGGAACTCCACTACAACAGCTCTGCGCCTGTAGGGCTCCTCTATAGCAGATCTCTCGGGTACATCTAGAGCTCCCATGCAGTTAAGCTGCACCTCCCCTGCTTCCTTATATAAGAGTTGCTTTGCTACTAGTAGATCTTTTATCCAGCAGATCCACTGGATTTGCACCTGTTCATATTTGCACCTGTTTATACTAATCCCCTCTTGTCACCAGATCCACTCTTCAAAAGATCCTAGGTAGCAGGTCAACACATGTACCCGAGAATCCAACTCAACTGTGTGAACTTAGGATCAACACGACCGGTAGAAGACCAGTGGCTCCTCACTTTTTGTACCTGGCCATGCAACGCCCAAGTGAGCCACTGCGGTTCCGATCCATTCGAGGAGGGTCCAGACTCTAGAGCCTCATTTCAGTTGCTGGGGACTTCTAGGATCCCAAGCATGCCTTTTGACCAGTATCATGCAAGTGGCTCCTTTTCATTTTTTCTGGGCCCTTCAACGCCTTGTGAGTCACCGAAGTCCTGATCCATTGGAGCAGAGCCTAGAGGCTTCCCACATTTGCTGAGGCTTCCTACATGCCTAAGTAGGCCTCTGAAGCAGTAGCACCACTACAAGGCCAGTAGATCCTCACTTCTTGTACCGAGCCGGTTAACGCCCAAGTAAGCCATTGCGGTTCCGATCCATTCGGGGAGGGTCCAGAGCTTCATTTCAGTTGTTGGGGACTTTTAGGATCCAAAGCTTGCCTCTGGACCAGTATAATGCCGATGGCTCCTCTCTGTTTGTACCAGGCCTTTCAACGCCCTAATAAGCCACCGAAGTCCAGATCCATTCAAGGAGAGCTTAAAAGCTTCCCACATTTGCTAAGACCTTTTACATGCCTAAGCAAGCCTCCGGAGCGGCAGAACCGCTGCAAGGCCAGTGGCACCTCACTTTTTGTACCATGCCATTCAATGCCCAAGTGAGCCACTGCAATTCTGATTTTTTCCAGGAGGGTTCAAAGCTTCATTTCAGTTGTTGGGGGCTTTTAGGATCCCAAGCATGCCTCCAGATCAGTATCATGCTGATGACTCCTCTCCGTTTGTGACCAGGCCACTCAAAGCCCTAGTGAGCAACCGAAGTCTTGATCCATTAGAGGAGAGCTGAGAGGCTTCCCATATTTGTTGAGGTCTCTTACATGCCTAAGCAAGCCTCTAGAGCAGGAATACAGATATAATGCCAGTGGCTCTTAACTTCTTGTATCGGGCCGGTTAACGCCTAAGTGAGCTAGTGCGGTTTTAATTCGCTCGAGGAGGGTCCAGAGCCTCATTTTAATTGCAGAGGACTTCTAGGATCCCAAGCATGCCTCTGGACCAGTATCTGATCGAGCCAAAATTGTTATATATTTTGGCCCTCATTCCTTATCCCTTGTCTTATTTTCGAGCTTAATTTTGTGTTTACGGGCATTAAAAGTAATCTTGGTCATGGAGAAGAAAGTGGAAATTTTGGGCCCAAAGTAAGCCAATTGAAGTAAGAAGAAGAATGCAGTGCGCTGGTATATGTGCGGGTACCCTTACTCGTGCACCACCCACGCAATTTGAACTTCAGACCTTTGCTGGTCAAACCAGTGAACCTACCAACAAATCGAAGGTCAGAAATCATCAAAAGTTATCCAAGTGCCTAGTTCGCTGGCACTGCACGGGTCTTTACCAGCGCAGTTACCAGCGAACTGAAGATGGAAGCTGGTGGAGGGCAAGTGCGCGGGTACACTACCCGTGCATGTATACCTGTGCACTACGTACGTTCTGAAGACCACATCAGCAATCATACCTATTTTGGGAAAGCTATATAAAGAATCATTTCTGATTTCAAGCACATGCCCACACACCATCTTACAACACATTTTCTCTCTCTAGATCTAGGAATTATTCTCTCCAATAACATCCAACACCCACACATGATTTCTTTGATTTTATACTCAGGAAGTGATTTAGGAGATTGGAATTGAAGCTTGAAGGAAAGAGAATCTCTTCATGGGTATTTCCTCACTCTCATCTCTTAGACAATTAATTGGACAATCCACTCGAACAATCCACTCAAATCCAGTCTCCTCCCGAATAAATACATGTCACTTTTGTAACACAATTAATTGGACAATCCAATTAATTAATCGTGACCCTTGTTACCTAATTCGATCAGGCTAGCAAGGGGACCAAATGGACGTACAATATTTTGAGCTCCAATAATCCTTGGAATCATTAATTAAACTCTTAAATTAATATTCCTTGACTATTAACTCCGGTGTTATTCCACTAAAAACCCGAAGCTGCACTCTCTTAACTACGGACGCTTTTACACAGAACGATACAACTCGGTGTCCATCGATATAACTTTTACATATGGTGTGATCCTTCACAGTAGTTAATAATTAGAGCTGGGTCATAATGTCCGTTATACCCCTCTAATTACATATATCCTTTAAGTAGCATTGATTCTCTAATGAACAATAAATCATATTTCCTCACGGAATTAGGAGAGAGCTCATATTGTCCACCCTGAATCAACCCTTAAGGGAACTACCATCTACTTCTCATAAGAATGAGTGGATTCCACTATTGTGTACATACCTTCCCAGCCACAAGCCAAACCGTAATCCCAACATACGGAGTATATTGATCAAGAATTAAATCTGACCTCACCCATGGTATATCAAAGACTATGATCTAACCTGAAGGAGTCGATAAGACACTCATGATTAAGATCACCCACATATAGCCATAATTAGTTGATATATATGAATCTCATCAGTAAACGGATCTTGCTGAGAGATTCATATAGATCATGGCCCAGTCCTATACTATCACATCATACAAGGTGCCTCAATTCCCATATCTCATATGAATGATTCAGGATAGAACCACTGTACATTACGGAATGGACCGCAGCTATAGATTAACCACAAATAAAGTACCCAGCTTTATTTGTTATCTATGGACTCTTTAGATTGTACCTCTCTTACTGTATCCATCCGTATATAACACTCATATACACATTTTGAGATTACATCTGGCAATCTAGGATGTTAATATATGCACAACAATCACATCTTTTTAAGAATGAATTGAACTTTTCTTATTATTTATTTCATTTACAAATTACATCTTTAGGGTATAAATCCCAACAATCTCCCACTTGCACTAAAGCATGTGAGGCATGTCTCGTAACCCTAGACCATCTAGGTAACCCGAAAACACTTTAGCCGGTAAGGTCTTCGTAAATGGATTAGCATGATTGTCTTGTGAGGCTATCTTGGTGACGATCACATCTCTTCTCTACACTATCTCTCTAATGAGATGATACTTTCTCTTTATATGCTTTCCTCTCTTGTGGCTTCTTGGTTCTTTGGAATTAGCCACAGCACCATTGTTATCACAATAAAGTGTGATGGGCTTATCCAGATCTGGAACAACTTCCAGATCACTCAAGAACTTGTGGAGCCAAACAGCCTCTTTAGCAGCTTTACAAGCGGTTACATATTAGGCTTCAATGGTGGAGTCAGTAATGCACGATTGCTTTATACTTCTCCACACAATGGCTCCACCATCTAGGGTGAATACTGATCCAGACGTGGATTTTCTATAATCTCTGTCTGATTGAAAATCAGAATCTGTGTATCCTAACAGGATCAAATTCTGTCCAGAATACACTAGCATATATTGAAAATACATAAAGTGTGTCTAATACAACCTAGAGGGGGGGTGAATGGGCTGTTAATCGATTATTACCAACTTTTTCGATTCGTCAATATTAAACAAATAACCCAATTAAATCAAACATACAAAATCAAGTGTAAAGTGCGGAATAATAAACAACACTTGATTTTTACGTGGAAACCCTTAAACAAAGGGAAAAACCACGGGCTATCCTTCTAGCCACACACGATCCTCAAATCCACTATATGAGTAAAAAGTTACACCCTTAAGTGATACTCGGACTCTCACTCTAGATAACCTCAGGCTATGGACACTACCAGTCGCCACTCTTGGTTCAATCCCTAGTGATATCCACTGATACACTACTCTTGGCGTGAGCACCTCCTACTCTAACCGCAGGCCTTTTTTAATGGATTCTTGACCGATGCTTGCCAACCACAACGTGGTTGCAAGACTTCAATGCTTGTGCAACTTCACCCCGAAGCCACAAGACTTTGACTCAATGAAGAGTAGGGTCTAAGTGAACAATCAATGAATGCTCAACACAATATATGTTAGACCAAACATACAATGCTTAACTAGATGTAGATAATGCAATACAACATCCTAGTTATCAAATAATGCCTACATGTACACACATGAGGTCTCAATTAGTTGTAGAGAAATTCTAACAACCTAATTGTCAATTAAATTCACATAAACATTCATAAACTTGACTAGATGCATAAAGTCAACCTAATCACCAATTAAGCATACAGGAATATTTATGGATTAGCTATTTAGGCATATATGACCTAATAATGCAAGCTATCACAAACAAACAAAATCAAATATTCATGAACATTAACTAGTTGATTAAAACACAATTTCTCAACCTAGTTATCAATTAATCACACATGAATATCTATGACCTAGCTTTTAGGCAAAAATGACCTAATCAATTAAGCTATCAAAATACAAATCCAATCATGTTATCAAGACTCATAAATATGCAATAGAGTAGAGTCTAGGTATTTAACCATGCAATAAATACCTAATCTAGAGTAAGAAGAACAATAAATGATATTCAAAGAAGTTCTTGCTTACCTAGTCATGAAACAATGAAGACCCATGCTCAAATGATGTTGAATGATGCAAGATGGAGATGGGTTTTGGGTTTGGAGAGTCAAAGATGCTTTCTTGAAGCTTTCTCTCTCTAGGAGCTCTAACCTCTCTCTAAAAATGATTTTCTGAGCTCTTGGTCGGCCAAGAAGAAAAGAGGAAGAATGTATATGAAGCCCTAGTTAAAACTACATCGTTTTGAACTTGGGAAATAGAATCCCGTCAAAACCGCTTGCTGGACCGCGTCTCAGGTAAGTGTCTAGACCGCGGTACATACA
Organism: Dipteronia sinensis; assembly: GCA_033220585.1. Classification (NCBI taxonomy): domain Eukaryota; kingdom Viridiplantae; phylum Streptophyta; class Magnoliopsida; order Sapindales; family Sapindaceae; genus Dipteronia; species Dipteronia sinensis. The sequence continues at coordinate 34,867,667 of CM065638.1, forward strand.
GTAGTGCACCGTCTGGACAACTCCGCGGTTGGGACCGCTGTGCGTGCAAGTGCACAGGTCGCGGTCCACGTCGCGCATGGCGCACTGGAGAATACCGTTCCGTGTGCCGCGGTGCAAGCAGAGCCTGCCGAGCGGTCTAGGCCGAGCTAAAGGGAAAAATCCCTTTTTAACACTCAAGAAAAAAGTCTATCTTACATGAATGTTGTGCAAGTGTGAAGTGAGTGAGATGCACACAATGAAGCACAATTAACATGTCAAACATGTTTATCAAATGAGATACAATGCAAGATATGATATCTTATGCAAGCTAGTGAGTGTTTTGGAAAAGGATGCACACTTATACAAACAATAAAGAACACAAATGAAAGATAAACAAAACATGCATGAAGTGTGTGTGCACCTAAACTCTTCAAGAGACAAAGTCAAGTGAATATACCTTTTGCTCTTGAAGTCATGGAGATGCTTGGAAGCTAGCCAACACGGACCTAAGCTACCCATTACACAATCATCCCCAATGTGGTGGTTTGTCATGAAATAAGCCAATCATAAAATCGAGGTCCTTACATATATTTTCTCGTTCTCCGAAGATACTTAAGAATAGTCTTGACAGCAACCCAATGGTACCTGCTGACTACTCCCACTGCATAGCAGATGTCCGGTCTCGTGCATAACATAGTATACATGAGACTACCTACTACTGATGCATAGGGTACACGTCGCATATCCTCAACTTCTTGAGGTGTCTTAGGACACTATTCCTTCGACAAGTGAACTCCATGCCTAGAAGGTAAATTACCTTTCTTGGAGTTCTGCATCGAAAATCGCACAAGAATCTTATCGATATACGATGCTTGAGACAGTGCTATGAGTTTGTTCTTACGATCCCTTATAAGTTGGATCCCTAGAACATAACTCGCCTCTCACAAATCTTTCATTTGGAATTGGCTAGCCAGCCAGCTCTTTACATCATATAATATTCCTACATCATTCCCAATGAGTAGGATGTCGTCCACATATAGGACTAAAAAAACTACCTTTTTGTCAATGATGCGCTTGTAGACACAAGGCTCATCGATGTTCTGCTCAAAGCCATAGGTTTTGATCACATCATCAAACCTGATGTTCCAAGATCTAGATGCTTGCTTAAGTCCATAGATGGACCTTTGCAACTTGCAAACCTTTTGCTCTTGATATGGATACACGAATCCCTCTGGTTGCAACATATAGATGCCCTCATCAAGATTGCCTTTCAAGAATGCAGTCTTGTCGTCCATCTCTCAAATTTCAAAATCAAAATAGGCAACAATTGATAAGAGAATCCTAATAGACTTAAACATAGCTACTGGCGAGAAGGTATCATCATAATCGACCCCCTCTTTCTAGGTATAACCCTTAGCAACTAGCCTTGCTTTAAAGGTCTCTACCTTCCCATCTACTCCTCTCTTTCTCTTATAGATCCATTTACACCCTATGGGGTTTACCCCATTCGGTAAGTCTACAAGATCCTAGACTGAGTTCGAGTGCATAGACTCCATCTCGAGATTCATAGCTTTAAGCCATTCTTCTTTATCAGGATCTTGCATTGCATTCTTAAATGTTAATGGATCATCTACACAATCAGCAGAGACAACACTTTGTCCCTTACCTATACCTAAATAGCCTTCAGGCTGTCTTACAACTCTCCCACTACGTCTAGGTGATAATGTATCCTGATCAGGAACCATCTGACTTTCATATGTTTGTGGATCAACAACTCTTGTTGATGAAGCACTAGTCTCACCAAGCTCCAACTCATTCAATACAATCTTAGAATGAGGTTTATGGTAACTAATATAATTATCCTTAAGAAAAGTTGCAGTTTTCGATACAAATACTTTGTTATCTTCGGGACTATAGAAGTGTCCACCTCTGGTCTCCTTAGAGTATCCTACAAACAGGCAGACCATAGACTTGGGGTCTAACTTTCCACTTATGTTCTTCAGCACGTGTGCTGGACACCCTCATACTCGAAAATGTAGCAAACTAGCTTTACGACCATTCCACATCTCTAGGGGAGTCTTAGGAACAGATTTGGATGGCACTACATTCAAAATGTATGCCGCTGTTTGTAACACATATCCCTAAAAGGAATTTGGTAATGATGAGAAACTAATCATAGATCTCACCATTTCCATCAGGGTTCTATTTCTCCTCTCTGCTACACCATTTTACTGAGGTGTATTGGGAGCTGTTAGTTGGGAAACTATCCCATTCTCGACCATGAAGTCTTCAAATTCTTGGTCAAGGTACTCAGCTCCACGATCCAATCGTAGTGACTTGATAGTCCTACCTAATTGATTCTCAACTTCAACTCGAAATTCTTTGAACTTTTCAAACGTTTCCGACTTTCGTTGCATTAGGTAGACATATCCGTATCTTGAGTAGTCATCTATAAAGATAACATAATACTCATAGCCGCCCCTAGCTCTAACATTCATCGGTCCACAGATGTCTGTATGTATGAGTTCTAGTGGCTCTATAGATCTAAGCCCTTTTTTCCAGTAAAAGGTCTCTTAGTCATCTTACCTTCTAAACAGGATTCGCAGACAGGTAATGTGCCAACCTTTAACTCACTTAAAGGTCTGTTTTTTATTAGTCTGTCTATCCAGTCAAGGTTGATATGACCAAGCCTTAGATGCCAGAGATACGTGTCATTATCTGGAGAAATCTCATGTCGTTTAGTTTTTGGTTTTTCAACCTTAAACATTTCGGTGTTAAGCAGTGTAGTATGTATTAACGGTCTTAAAACATACAAATTGTTTTCATTAATTCCTGAATAAATATTCAAACCATTCTTTCCAATAATAACAAACTTATTATTAAAAGAAATAGAATACGATTGTTCTAACAATTTAGAAACGGAAATCAAATTCCGTCTAAATCCAGGAATACAAAAAACATTCTTCAATAATAAAAAAACTATTATTATTACAAAATTGCAATCTTATTGCTCCCACTACTTTGGCCGACACGACATCCCCCGACCCCACACGCATTGAAAAGGCTCCCTCCTCTAGCTATGTCTAAGAATCAGTCCACTGCAAAGAAGAACAAAAATGGTTAGTGGCCCCCGAATCAACTATCCAGGGTGAAGAATCATCTTCCACTAAACAAGATTCAAGAACAAGTAAATCATATTTACCTTTCTTCTTCTTCTTGGCTACCTCTTCCATGTATAGAGGATAGTTCCTCTTCCAGTGCCCGACCATACTACAATGGAAACATTTTCCTTTGTCTTGGTCGGATGAGGTACCCTTCTTTTTGCTTTGGGCCTTCTTGGGTTTGGGCTTACCCTTCGCCTTCCCAGCAGACCTCTTCCTCTTCTAATTATTGGAGGAAAATGGTTCGACAACATTTGCCTCACCGGTCTTACTTTTGCTGTCCTTAGTCAAGGACTCAAAAGTAGCGAGCTCATTGAGCAACTGTGTGAGACTAAATCTTAACTTGTTCATCCCGTAGTTGCTCTTAAACTGATCGAAACTCTTTAGAAGAGTCGTTAGTATGATGCTCACTTGACTGGGTTCGTCAATGGCCCCGCCTTTGATTTCTGCCGTGTTGAAGTAGGACATCATGCTCAGGACATCTTCCCGAACTAATGTACCTTCCTTCATGCGAGCGAGCATAGCGGAACGAATAGCTTCGTGTCGCTTTTGCTCGGACGGCTGCCCAAACATAGCTTGCAATGACTCCATGATTTTGAATGTTAAAGTCATTGCTTCGTGCTTAGTGACAAGCACGTCTATCATAGAAGCCAACAGATATGTTCAGGCCTTCTCATCAGATGAGACCCATCGCTGGTATGCCTCACGAACAGTTTGTGTGGCATTGACAGTTGGCACCGGAGGACATTCCTCCGTAAGCACAAACTTGAGGTCTTTAGTGACCAATATTGCATTAATATTAAGTTTCCACTTAGTGTAGTTATCACCAATTAATTTGTCGTTTGCCAGAATTTGAAGTAATGCAGAAGACATAATTACTGAAATAAATAAAACATTCATTCAGTCATTTATTAAAACAAGTGCTCGTGATTTGGCATAAATTTAAACATGATGCATGAACATGTTTAACAAACTAGAAATACCCAAAAAATTGTTACTATACCACGACAATCCAACATACCACAAAGAAGTGCCGCCTTAGGGTCGCTCAAGTCTTTGCATGTTAGACCGAGACATTCTCAATCAAATGATATTCTAGAATAACTCTTATTCCATATCATTCAACCATCGTTTATTCAGTTAGGTTTTTAATTAACAAAACTTAATCAAAACCTTCGTGAGTGTAACCCACCATTTCAGATCTCACGAGCTTAACTCGAGAATTGCCGCCTTAGGGTCGGTGAATCCCGAAATACTCTTAGAAATCCTATCCGTTAGGAAGTCAACCTTGGTATTGATCTTTGTGGAAACCCTTCTTAGGGAGGACGAAAGCAAAGCCCTCACGAAGCCCCACTCGGATCTCACGGTGTTGAACTAATGATGGAGACTGCGGGATATATATGTCATATATCCCTCTCCCACTCACTATTTAAAAATTATGGTTTTCTATTATCCGTTAATGCACCTAGACTATACAGGATCAAACGGCTAACTTTAATCAAATTATCTAGCGCATTAACAAATTCATTATTAGAAATAAATTCTAATTAACTAATAAATTATTAATGATTTTTAACTATTAAAAATCTAATCTATTAGTGAATAATCTAAGCTTTTGTAAACTATTTACTAAGCTCGGATTATTATGATAGTGTTTCCCAAGTTTTAACTATTAAAACTCTAACACTTTATTCGGTTCATTTATTATTAGGTCATTAATCATATTAATACTAATTATAATAAATGACCCTATTAATCTAACTTATTAAACACTTTAATAACCAGATTAATATTAATGAGAATTAACAAGTTTTCTAACTAACTAAAAACTAATCTCATTTTCATAGCCAATAATGTATTTACTGATTTTAATCATATTAAAAAAAATACATAAAAATTAGGCTATGATGCATGTATGACATATCAAATATATTTGTGTAGGCACATCTAATCTAAATGACATATGTATGCATGACAATGCTTTTATCATCACATAATATAAAGCATACATGAATTGACCGAGCACTGTGGATTATTTAACCTAAAAAAATTGAAATCTAAAATTACAAAAATATCCCCAAGGCATTCCTTGGTCTTCTTGTAATTTCCGAGTCTTCCAGTCTCTTCAGGTCACTCCGATTCATCTCATGAATCTGAAATAGGAAGTCCACACGGAACACAGTAGGCAACTCTTGCAAACGGAACTGTGCAAGATGATATGAATAGTGCCCGACTGTCTGCGTGAACAGTACCGTATGAACAGTGTTCGTATGAACAGTGTTCGTGAATAGTACCCCCTACACGTATTTCCGATTTCGGCGTTACGTCTTCGTAAGTTTTTCGGGTCTTCAATATAGGTTACATTTTTTTTTACAATACAATACCAGGAATATATATATATATAATATAAAATATAATACAACACATGAACCCTAAATCCACAGTACCATATAATTAACATTCAATCATGTTTTTGTAAATTAACAAATTTAATATACATACAAAAACAACATACAGTCAATTTAAATAGTGCCTACACAATCATACATACAAGAGCATCGAAAACAGTTTCTTATTCCGAAAAAAAAAATTGGCTCTGATACCAATTGTTGGAACCCCGTTCACTAGTAATGCAGTGGAAATAGGTTTTAAAATTTTTATACAGATCGTAAACGATCTGTAACTAGTGAACTTAGGATCACAATTATTTTTCTGGAACTAATACATACAGTATTTAAACACAAGAAAATGTAATCAATATATTAAAATAATATTTAGAACATTACCAACGTTTGGAGGCTCCTTCACTTTACGATATGCTCCTGGTCTGTACCACTAATCTTCCTAGCTATTCCCGGAACTGGTAACTGTGTGTGGGCGCGTCACGTACTCAGGAACTTAGAAGGATGTAGAGAGAATGAAGAAGAAACAATTCTTCCAAGAGAATACACAAACTAGAACAATTCTAGTTGTTCAAAAGAAAAATATAATAAATATCAATTTTTTTTCTTTTCCCTTTTTGTTTCGTTTGTTTTTGTAATTGATTCACGCACAAACATAGTATTTGTATCATATACCAACACTAATATATGTGCCCAAACATAGTATTTGTATCATATTCCAACACTAATATATGTGCATGCATATCAGGTTAAGGTTTTTCAAAAATATAAAACTCTTTTATATCTTTTTCAAATAACCACACCTTATCTTTTAAAATAAAATCTATATTTTATTTATCAAAAAAGATAATATGTATATTTAAATTTAAACAATTTAAATTCAAATATATTTCAATTTATTTTATTTAATAAATGAGATAATCTCATTATCTCACTATTCAAAAATAAATAACAAATGAAACCCTCCATTTAGTGATTAAAAACATAATTAAATAATCTTATTATTTAATTTATTTAATCACCATTATTCATTAATTAAATAATCTCATTATTCAATTAGTTCCGGAATAAATATGTGTCACTTTCGTAACACAATTAATTGGACAATCCAATTAATTAATCGTGACCTTTGTTACCTAATTCGATCGAGCTAGCAAGGAGACCTAATGGACCTATAGTATTTTGAGCTCTAATAATCCTCAGAATTATTAATTAAACTCTTTAATTAATATTCCTTAATTATTAACTCCAGTGTTATTCCACTAAAAACCCGAAGCTGTACTCTCTCAACTGCAGACATGTTTACACAAACCGATACAACTCGGTGTCCATCGATATAACTATTACATATGGTGTGATCCTCTACAGTAATTCATAATTAGAGCTGGGTCATAATGTCCGTTATACCTCTCTAATTACATATATCCTTTAAGTACCATTGATTCTCTAATGAACAATGAATCCAATTTCCTCACGAAATTAGGAGAGCGCTCATATTGTCCAAGCCCTAAATCAACCCTTAAGGGAACTACCATCTATTTCTCACAAGAAGGAGTGGATTCCACTATTGTGTACATACCTTCCCAGCCACAAGCCAAACCGCAATCCCAACATACGGAGTATATTGATCAAGAATTACATCTGACCTCACTCATGGTATATCAAAGACCACGATCTAACCTGAAGGAGTCGATAAGACACTCAGGATTAAGATCACCCACATGTAGCCATCATTAGTTAATATATATGAATATCATCAGTAAACGGATCTTGGTGAGAGATTCATATAGATCATGGCCCAGTCCTATACGATCACATCATACAAGGTGCCTCAATTCTCATAAATTATATGAATGATTCATGATAGAACCACCGTACATTACAGAATAGACCGCAGCTATAAATTAACCACCAATAAATTTACCCAGCTTTATTTGCTATCTATGGACTCATTAGATTGCACGTCTCTTACTGTATCCATCTGTATATGACACTCATATACATAGTTAAAGATTACATCCAGCAATCTAGGATTTTAATATATGCACAAGTTATAAAATAAACAACACAACAAGAATGAATTGAACCTTTCTTTTTATTTATTTCATAAATCCATTTACAAATTACATCTTTAGGGCATAAACCCCAACAAAGCCAACTAAGCTAGTATTAGTGTCAAAAGAGTACCATATCCCATAGTTGGATGTCCCATTCATATATCGAATGATTCTCTTCATAGAGGAGAGATGGGACTCCTTAGGATTCACTTGGTACCCAGCACACACACCCACACTAAAGGCTATATCGGGCCAACTTGTGGTGAAGTAAAGCAAGCTACCAATCATGCCACAATAAAGACTTTGGTCCACACTTTTTCCACTAGCATCCTTGCTTAGTTTCAAAGTGGTACTCATGGGTGTGTCACAATGTTTGGCATTCTCAAGGCAAAATTTCTTCACTAGGTTCTTAGCATACTTAGCTTGGGATATGAAAATCCCATCATGCAATTGCTTGATTTGCAAACCTAGGAAGTAATTAAGCTTCGCAACAAGACTCATGTCAAATTCATCATACATTACATCAACAAATTATTGGACTTTGGATTTGTTGGTGGAACCAAACACAATATCATCAACATAGATTTAAGCTGCAAATAACTCATCTTTGTTTCTCTGGATGAATAAGGTCTTTTCAACACTACCTCTAGAGTAGTCATTGTCAACAAGAAATTGAGTAAGGTGCTCATACCAAGCCCTCGGTGCTTGTTTCAACCCATAAAGAGTCTTCTTAAGGCGATAGACATGATTGGGGGTGGTGTGGATTCACAAACCCCTTGGCTTGCTCAACAAACACTTTCTCTTGCAAGAAGCCATTGAGGAAGGAACTCTTAACATCCATTTGGTGCAATTTAAACTTGTGCACACATGATATAAACAAAAGAAACCTTATGGACTCAAGACGGGCAACCAGAGCAAAAGTCTCCTCAAAGTCGATACCCTCAATTTAAGAGTATCTGTGTGCTACAAGTCTAGCCTTGTTACGCACAATGTTTCTATTCTCATCCGACTTCTTCATATACACCTATTTGGTGCCTATGACATTAGTGTTCTTGAGTCTAGGAACTAGAGTCCAAACCTCATTTATTTCAAATTGGTTTAGCTCTTCTTGCATAGTAAGAACTGATCGTGCCTAAATTGTTGTATATTTCGACCCTCATTCATATTCCTTTGTCTCAGTTCTTGTGTGTATTTTCTATATATTTTATGTCTAATAGACTCGTTTGTGCTAATTATAGGCAATAGATGTAATTCTGGTGTTAGAAGCTAATTGCAGTGGTTCCGGCAGAAAAGGGGCAAAAGGAAAGACAAAGGATCATAAGCAGCTCTACAGTGCGGGTCAAGTGCGGGTCGCAACCGCACTCCAACCGCACTTCTTCCCACAGCCGGGACTGAATCATGAAGGAAAGATAAAGTGCGGGTAAAGTGCGGGTCATCCAACTGCACTCCACTTGCACTATTGCTCAAGACAGAAGAGCTGATTCGTACCTGACAGATAAAGTGTGGGTCAAGACAGAGTTGGATTCATTAAAGTACGGGTAATCCAACCGCACTCCACCCGCACTATTGCCCAGATCAGAGAACTGAAGATGAAGAAAACCTTTACAGTGCGGGTAATTCACCCGCACTCCACCCGCACTCTGCGCGCGACAGTTTCTGGTTTCAAGCTTAAGTGACCTATTTTTCCATCCTCTATAAATAGAAAAGGATGGGAACGAACAAAAGCATCACCATATCTCCCAACACTTGTATTCTAAGCTAGTAACACATCTCCCTATCATCCAAACCATCTCTACTCAATTAAAGGCAACTAGGAGACTTGGATTCAAGCTTCAAGGAAGGAGATCAATCTTCAAGGGTTCTCTCTACACTCTCTCTTAGTTTATTTGTTTGTAATAGAACATGAGTAGCTAAAATACCCCACTATGGGGTTGATGTTATTTGTTTGATGGATATTTGGGCTTTGTAAATAAACTCTATGTGTTATATTTATTCTATCTCTATGTTTTATTACATTGCTTTAATTGATTTCCATTATTGATTTGCTTGGATACACCCTCTTTGCATGATTGATTAGGCTTACTTGAGTAGGCAATTAGGTTGTCTAATGCTCAATTGAATGAAAGGATTTCCGAAAATCCGGCTCTACAACCATGCCTTTAATCTAATCTTGAATTAGTGGCTTTCACTATACACTATAGGTTAGCCACTTGTGAGAGAATTAGAAGCCTCCACTATACACCCTAGGTTGGCTACTTTAGTGATTCTACGAGAACTAACCTTCGAGTAGAATTCGGTTAATAACCTAAAGCCTCATCCAATCTCAAACGGGTGGCCTTCACTATACATCCTAGGTCGGCCACTTGTGAGGGAATTGGAAGCCATCACTATACACCCTAGGATGGCTACATTAGTAATAGGTTAAGTCATAGCTAGATAGATGAGCATTCATGGAAAAAGTCCCGATTGAGTAACTAGCCATTGTTGGTTGCTTAGGAGGGATTAATCGCTAGTAGGAGGTCTTCACTATACACCCTAGGTTGACCTCTTGCTATAGTGAAGACCTCTTGCTAGAGATATATACTAACACTATACACCCTAGGTTGGTTACATTTTTCAAGACATGCTTAATTGAGAGTTTGTTGCAATTGCGCCAATATTCACTTACGAGTCCATCAACTCCGTAGTTCCATCATCATTCATTCATCACTCCATTGTCATCCCATTTTATTTGCTTTCATAGTTTAGTTTATATTGTATCTTCATTCACCATCACTTTAGTTTTATGCATGCTAGTTATATTAATCCTAATCCTATCACCGCTACCCCGATCTCAGTGGACGACACCCGTGCTTGCGGCTTTGCTTGTATTTATACTTGTGAACGCATCGCATAGGTTTTATAAATTGTTTTGACGGACGGTTTTCTGACGGCAAAAACCTAAACCCCAACAAAGCCAACTAAGCTAGCATTAGTGTCAAAAGAGTACCATATCCCATAGTTGGATGTCCCATTCATATATCGAATGATTCTCTTCATAGAGGAGAGATGGGACTCCTTAGGATTCGCTTGGTACCCAGCACACACACCCACACTAAAGGCTATATCGGGCCAACTTGTGGTGAAGTAAAGTAAGCTACCAATCATGCCACAATAAAGACTTTGGTCCACACTTTTTCCACTAGCATCCTTGATTAGTTTCAAAGTGGTACTCATGGGTGTGTCACAATGTTTGGCATTCTCAAGGCAAAAATTCTTCACTAGGTTCTTAGCATACTTAGCTTGGGATATGAAAATTCCATCATGCAATTGCTTGATTTGCAAACCTAGGAAGTAATTAAGCTCCCCAACAAGACTCTTGTCAAATTCATGATACATTACATCAACAAATTATTGGACTTTGGATTTGTTGGTGGAACCAAACACAATATCATCAACATAGATTTAAGCTGCAAATAACTCATCTTTATTTCTCTGAATGAATAAGGTCTTTTCAACACTACCTCTAGAGTAGTCATTGTCAACAAGAAATTGAGTAAGGTGCTCATACCAAGCCCTCGGTGCTTGTTTCAACCCATAAAGAGCCTTCTTAAGGCGATAGACATGATTGGGGGTGGTGTGGATCCACAAACCCCTTGGGTTGCTCAACAAACACTTTCTCTTGCAAGAAGCCATTGAGGAAGGAACTCTTAACATCTATTTGGTGCAATTTAAACTTGTGCACACATGATATAAACAAAAGAAGCCTTATGGACTCAAGACGGGCAACCAGAGCAAAAGTCTCCTCAAAGTCGATACCCTCAATTTAAGAGTATCCGTGTGCTACAAGTCTAGCCTTGTTACGCACAATGTTGCCATTCTCATCCGACTTGTTCATATACACCTATTTGGTGCCTATGACATTAGTGTTCTTGGGTCTAGGAACTAGAGTCCAAACCTCATTTATTTCAAATTGGTTTAGCTCTTCTTGCATTGCAAGAACCCAAAACTCATCATTCAAGGCTTTATCAACCTTTTTGGGTTCAATTTAAGAGGTGTAACAAGTATAGCTAATTTGATTAGCTATTTGACGCCTAGTCCTAACACCTACATTCACATCTCAAAGAATATCATTCTTGTGGTGGAGATGTCTAACCCATGGAGCGGGTTCTTTAGAGTTGAAAGATGAATCTCTATTCAGAAGTTGAATGACCTCTTCATCATAACTTGACTTTACATCATTTGAAGTCTCATCATTCTTCTTCAAAGAAGAGTTATGAACCATATCAACCTCCTCATCATGGTAAATAATTCTAGGCTTACAATCATCTATAACAACAATGGATGATTCCATGACACTACGAGTTTTCAAATTGAACACTCTATAGGCCTTACTATTAAGGGTATAGGCAATAAAAATTCCCTCATCACTCTTGGCATCAAACTTGCCAAGTTGATCTCGGTCATTAAGTATGAAGCACTTGCTTCCAAAAGAGTGGAAGTAGCTAACATTTGGATTTTTACCCTTCCACAACTCATAAGAGGTTTGCCTAGTACCGGCCTTAGGAAGACTCTATTTCCTATACAGCAAGCTGTATTGACGGCCTCGGCCCAAAGGTTCCTAGGGACACTGTTGCTTAGCAACATCACACGGGCCATCTCCTGAAGAACCTTATTTTTCCTCTCAACAACCCCATTTTGTTGAGGAGTTATAGGGGCTGTAAATTCATGGGAGATGCCTAAGCTATTGCAATAGCTTTCAAAACAAGAATTCTCAAATTCTCTCCCATGATCACTCCTAATTCTTTTAATGCTTTTAATGTGTGAGTTCTTTTCATTTTGAATTTTAGTGCAAAGCATTTTAAATTTTTAAAAAGTTTAAGATTTTTCTCTTACAAAATAAGTCCATGTGAACCTAGAGAAATCATCAACATAGACAAAAATGTATCTCTTGCCACTGAGACTCTCAGTTTGCATGGGACCCATAAGGTTCGTATGTAGAAAGCTCTAATGGTTCCTTGGTGGTGAGATACTTGCCTTTCTTGTGCATGCTTTTGGTTTGTTTTCCTTATTGACAAGGTCCACAAACACTATCAACTTTCTTCCCAAGCTTGGGAAGGCCACGCACAACCTGGAACTTATCTAAGATCCTCAAATCTTGATAGTTCATGTGGCCAAGTCTTTGATGCCACAACTTAACTTCCTCACACTTAGACGTGTTGCAAGAGATATCACTAGCCTCAAGACAATAGCAATTGTCACTAGATCTCTTTCCTTTTTATAAGGTTTGTCCATTAGGAATCAAAATAGAGCAACCATTTTTGTTGAACAAAACAGAGAGTCCATCATCATTAAGATGAGAAATGCTTATAAGATTGGCTCGCAAGCCGTCAATAAGTAAAACATTCGATAATAATGGTAAATCGGGAATGGAAATGATTCATTTCCCTATAAAAGTATGCTTGATAAGCTCTTATTGGTTGAGCTTGAGTTTGAGCTTGTACCCTTGATGTTGTCTTCATTTGGACACCTTTTGATCATTCTTCTAGTTCAATCTTCTTTCTAGGATGTTGTGGAGGTGAAGATTCTTTGATGTCCATGCTCTTGGCGAACACGGTCTTGCTTGAGGATGATGTTTCCTTTTCATCTTCATAACCAATACCTTTCTTATCACTTGGCTTCTTGCCAACTCCCAACATATGGTCAAGCTTCTTCATGCTTGAAGTCATCTTAACAATAATTTCTCTTGCTTCTTCAAGCTTATTTTCCATCAATGCCTCTTTCCTTTTTGCTATCTTCACTTCTCCATTCAAGTGAGTTACTTTGATTGATGGCTTGAGATTCTCTTATTTTAGCTTTAGAATCTCTTTCTTCATCGTCAATGTTGAGCTTTGAAAATGCTCAATGAACCCTTCAAGGTCCATGCCTTCTACGTTTCCTTTTGTAAAATGAGATGAAGAGCTCTCATCACTTGAGTCATCTTCAACTTGTTTGCCATCCTCTTGGTCATCTATTGCTTCCTTACTGTTGAGAGATGATGCGAAAGCAATAAAGTTAGCCACTTGGTCTTCATCATCCGTGGATCCTCCTTCCTTTTCCAAGTCATCACTATCGCTCCAAGTGGTAGCCATTCCCGTTCCTTTATTCTGGTTCTTTAAATTGCCACAATCTGCGGAGATGTGTCCAAACCCTTCACATTCAAAACATTGGACCCCTTTCCTTATGGGCTTGTCTTGATTCGGCTCAAGCTTCTTGAAGAAAGTCTTCTTCTTCATTTCCTTTCCTTTCCTTTCCTTTGGATCCAAACCCCTTCTTTTCAAACTTGATGAACTTCTTAAATCTTTTCACCATGAGGGTCGTCTCCTCATCCGAGTCATCCTTCTCTTTCTCTACTTTCAAGGTCTTCAAGGCTATGCTCTTTTGCTTTTTAGGAGGTGTAGGTGTAGGAGCCCATCTAGACTCATAAGCTAGAAGCCTTCCAATGACTTCACTTGGTTTCATGTTCTTGTAGTCACTATTCTCCTCAAGTTCCATCACCTATGATTCAAACCTTGCCGGAAGTAACCTCATAATCTTTTGTTTGACCCTTCTATCCGAATATAGGTCACCAAGTTTATGGCTTTGATTGACGATGTCCATTAACTTCACTTGAAAGTCGTTGAAGCACTTATGCTCCTACATCCTAATCATCTTAAATTGCATTTGTAGGACTTGGAGCTTGGAATCCTTGACCACTTAAGTTCGTTCATGAGCCATTTCTAGAATCTCTCATGCCTTATCTGCATTTGTGCTTGAGGCTCCCTCATGTCCCCCTCTGTTCCCACTTATAGTGTTTGGGTTTTGTGAATGGGATGAATGCAAATGAAATGCAACAAACAAAATGCAAGATGCAAGACACACAAAGAGCAAGGATCACCTAAGTATATCTAGGAACTTGCTCTGCTACCAATTGAAAATATAACAAAGTGTGTGTCTAATAACCTATAGGGGGTGAATAGGTTTTAGTTGATTTATTACCAACTTTTCAACTTAATCAATTTTAAAAAATCTACCCCATATTAGCAATCAATCAATCCAAAATAAAATGCTGAAAACAATAAAAACACAAGGATTGATTTACGTGAGAAACTCTCCAACTAGGCAAAACTCACGGGCTATCTTTCTAGCCACACACGGTCCTCAAATCCACTATTTGAATGAAAGTTTACAACCAAGGTTAACCTCTAGTCACACCATTCTTGGTCACTAACCTTTCACTCTGTTTCCCTTTCACTCTACCCAACATGCCTTTAATAGTAATTCTAGACCAATAGCTTGTGCACTAATCTAATTAGTCACAAGGCTTATCAATCCATGAAGAGATTAAGCAACCTATGTGAATATGTGACAATATTCTAATATGCAATTAATGCTAGGCTAAACTAAGTGATTATCTAGGATTTAAATAAGACAATAAGTACAAATCCTAGATATCAATATCTAAATGCAAAGCAAATAGATTTAGCTAGAGGGCAAAATGGTCTTATATGCTAGATATCAATGAACACATATTCTCAACCAACAAAAAACAACTCAAGCATGTTATAAATACCATTAAACATAAAGACATGCATTAAATCAACATAAATTCAAAGAGTTAAAAAAGAGAATCTAGAACGAAGACGAGGACGAGGGGGGAGGTTGTAGTTACGAGTGCTAGTGTGCCTAGCTTTCTTAGATAGTGTAATGGTTTTTGTATGAATAATATCCATCACTATTGGGGAAGGGAATTCATATGTGAAAGATGAGACCATAGGAAAATGAATTCAAGAGGTTAGGAAAAAAACCTTTCTTCTTTGTTTCCGGTTCCTAGGCAAATAGAAACACAAAGAGATGCAATGGAGATTAGGGCATGTTCATATTACCTAGTCAATAGAAGCATAAAGAATCCATGATGAGATGATGCTTGAGAGATGCTAAATGCATATGGATTGGAGTTTGGTTGAGTAAAGGTGGGTTCTTGGGAGACTCTCTCTCTCTTACAAAGAAACTTTCTCTCTCTAGGTTTAATTTCTAGAATCCCACACAGAAATGGTGAAGAAGATAAAGTATTTATATTGGGAAAAACTAGCTGCATTGGAAAAAATGAAACTGCCCCAAAATTTACGTCCTCCGTGAGACGTTCTGCGGGATGACCGGTGGAGATTTATCCCACAGAAACTACTGAGAGAGACTTTCCGAGATGTTCCGTGGGACAACACGTGGAGACTTTTCCCATGAAAACATCTGGAAGGAATCTCGTCGGAGATCTCGTGGAGGGGAGACGGAGAGATGTCCCGCAGAACCTACTTGAGTTTTCTTCGTCGGAGACTCCGCGGGAGGACAGGACTGACTGTCCCGCAGAGTATGAACAAAATGCATACCAACCTGATTTTCAAAGGACAATGCAAGACCAATAAGCAACAAAGGCAAGCAAGGAAGAGATAGAGTAATAATACACATATGTAAGCAATTAAGCACTAATGCAAGATGAATAAAAACATGCATGAGAGTGAGTGTGTGCAACTAAATCTCTTCAAAGAGTTAAGCAAAAGTTATATACCTTTGAAGTGTGCTCTTGATCTTGAGATTGAGAATGCTTAGTCTACCCTTAAAAATTGCCCTAGTGTGGTTTGTCAAACGAAATATGCCAATCACAAAACGAGGAACTTACACCCCAAACTGATTTTTACTATATGCTCATTCCTGTACAAGTATATGCATGAATTCAAAAACCCCCAAACCGAGTTGGGCTATATGAAAAGAAAATCTATAAATTCATGCGCATTATCCACAAGTACCTTAGGCTCATCAAGTCAAAAATGAATGAATCAATAAATTCAAAACTTAGAAACCAAAATTCCATTCATTCACAATTATCCATACATTCAACCCAAAATTATATGCAATATGTATGTCAACATTCACCAATTTTCCACAAATGTTTGTAAACACAAATAGAGAGAAATAAAGTTCATGAGTTTGAGATGAAGAGATGAAACCGAGGTGGTTGCTTTCTTGTAATCTCAAAGTTGATTAGGTTCTCGCCTATTTTATGAGAACTCTTGGCTTGCTTATCCCTCCGAGACGTGCAAGTTGTTGGTGTGCCAATTCCAAGAGATAAAGAACCTATCATTAAAGGACAAATTCTAATAAAAAAGGTTAACAACCACACAAATATATCTCAAACCAAATACCTCTCAAATCAAATAACATCCACATATATCCAAAACTAAATCATCCACCAATTATTTAAGCAAAATGAAATTTAAAGACAAAATAAAATCTGTAGAAAAGTAAATAGCTCAACCCTACAAATTAACTAAAGCAAAAACTAAAACAGTAAACGTGGCATGGCAAGTAATGGCTCAAAAAGGGATGCATATCACTCGTCCTCTGAGGACTCTTCACTTTCATCAACAGCTGGTCCCTTTTGTTTTGGACCTTTTGTTTTGGATCAACTTCAACTCGTGCACCCTCCTCAAACTCTCTCTTGGACCTCTCCAATGCTGCATGATACTCTACTCCATAAGTATCGATCACCGGCCCTCTTGAAAGTAATAATGGTGGTTCGGTTCTATGCTTTTTCCTTGAGTATGGCATAATCCTGTGCTCTTCGCACATCTTTGTGATGTTTGTCCATAAGTCTTATACATTTTCCACTACTTCCCGAACTTCTTGTATGCTCTCCCGAATCTCCTTGGTGAACTCTGTGCTTATCTGATTTAAGGTGGTTGGGGGACTGGCCATTCCTATGATCAGTGTCGTCCATGGAACTTGGTTGTCAGATGTTTCCTTTGGAGATGATGGTCTATCAAGGTCTATATGGTCTTGCTCTTTAGAACGACTGCTTGTTCCTTCTAGAGCCCTAATCTTCTTCTCCATTGTCTTCTTTTTCTAGCTCATTAGGTCTCTCTCAATCAACAAACTTCTCCAAGTAGTCATCCCAATATCTGAAGGAGCCGGCTCAAAAGTATCTTATCCGAAATCAACCCCAGCCCTTCTACAAAATTCGGTAATAAGACAATGAAAGATAAGTGACTGGGAATCATACCTCATTCTTCCTACTGTGATTACGTCAGACTTGATCAATAACCCCACATCAATCAACCACCTCTGCTGATTACAGTGCAAAATGGTTGCTAGCTCATATGGAATAGTGGAATAATAATTTCGTGGCCTAAGCGAGTTGATGATGAAAAGATTCTAAGGACCCAATTCTGCCTTCAGGTTGGAGTGCTTGATCGGATACTTTGGGGTCACCCAGAAATCCATAGGCTCAATGAAAAGTGTATTGGCTAAGTTAGTGATCTGGGGGACATATAAATCATCCTACATCACTCTATCATGCATTTCTTTAAGCTCCTCAGTGTCCTCCTGGAATCCAATATCAAAATAGCTATTGATTTGGACAACGTTCAACTTTACTTCCTTTCCTCTGACCATTACTCCTAACCACATTAGTAATCATTTGGATTCATTGCCGTATAAAATTCCTCCTCAACTCTCCTACAATATTGGCTATGAGTTTCAGTGAATGTCTCCCACCTTAGCCTTCTCTATCATCTCAGGAATAGAAGTATCCTTAAGGGCCTTGATTGCAACTCCCTTCTCGATGATCATATGATGACCTCAGAGGAACTCCAGCCTGGTATTGAAGTCCTTGGTATGAGTACACTTAGGTAATGGAGGAGTAGTTTGACTTGTTGATGCATTTCCCAGCTTCTTTTTCTTCTTGCCTATTTCTTTGCTAATTTTCTTCCCCACATGCTTGGGTTTTCCAGTCATCTACACAAAAAGGAAATAAAATAAATTAGGCAACGTCACAAGAACATGACAAAATGCATTCTAATCAAAGCTCAAAGCACAAAGCATGCAAGGATCGTGTAGTGCACTGGTGCCTACATGGGTATGTACCAACACATAGACCCGCGCACGAGCACATTTTTTTCCAATCAAAAACGATCCATGAACAATTCCCACTTCAATCACATTTAAGTCTGTTGAAAGTATGCAAATCAAGTGATGTACAACAATGTGCTTCAATTAGTGGTTAAATCATATCAACTCATAGTTTCCATCAAGAATCGAATATGCAAAAAGAATATTCAAAGAATACAAACCCTACATTTTGAATCTATGCGTAAATCCACAATCAACACATCTATATGACCATAATCACCTCCAATATCATGCATTTATCAAAACCCACTTATAGAATTAAGCAAACAATCCAATCATTCTAATTTCATCATTAAACATAATGTGTGTTAAAGACATTTTAAGAAAATTAATTTCAATCTATTCAACATGCATCAATTTATGAAACCCAACTCCCATCTATAAGAATCAAACAAAATTTTGTAAGGTTCCATGGAAAGAATCAAATTTTTCGATTTCATATTCATGAGAGGTGGATTTGAGGAGAAAGAAAAATGAAATCAAAATTTAATCCATAAGAATTAAGATGAAAGATTGAGAAATCATACCTTTGTTCTTGAAATTGAAAATGTGGGTCACAAGTTATACCTTGGATTCAAGGAGAAGAGAGAACAAACACTGATTTATTTTTTTTTTAAGTGTGGTAGAGCCCTACATGACGTGTGTGTATTTATAGAGGAATTGCCCAGTGCACGGGTATGTAGCTGCGCACATACCAGCGAACTGGGGCCTTTGGTTAGCATTTCCATACATCAATTGCATGCACATGGGTAGTACACATACGCACTAACCCGCGCACTAAAGGCTGTTTCTCAGATTTGCTTCGAACTCTTTCCTTCAGTAGCTGCTCCACCTGAATGTAAATCACTCACATTACTTATCCTGCCATTATTACTTAGATAATAGAAAATAAAACAACTTAAATCCTATCAACTAACATGATAAAGAATTAACAATGAATTTTCTCCACACTTAGATCTACCCATCCACAATAAGCACAAGGTTCCACTAAGGAAATGGTGACTCTAATGTGCAAAAGAAAATAAGTTGTGAACTCTACTCTTCCCTAAAGCTTTTCAATTCTATGAATGCAAAGTGGGACTTGGGTCAACCAAAGGTGGTTTGACCAGAAGGGAAGGTCCATTCTTCTTTATCACCCAAATGGGTACCAATGACTTTCCTAACTTCCCTTTTTCCCTTTGTAATCACTTGGTCCACTAGGTCTTTTCTAACCCATATTCTCTTGACTTTCTTTGGGATCTTCCTAGGCCTATTTAGATTTTTCTTAAACTTTTGGAACTTATAACAATGGGCCTTAATGTGCCATGTCTTTGAACAAAAGAAGCAAGAAGTAGGGTGATGAAGAAAACTCCATCTTTGGACATTTCCATGAGGCCAATGATTTTGCCTCCCTTGAAGAGTCTTCACCTCCTTTTCCACTTTATCAAGTTGGACTATGAAGTCACATTCCTTGACCTTGGCAATTTTTAAAGCCTCCTCCTTTTTGTTCAGTTGCTCCTTGATCTCCTTCAAAGCATTTGCTTTTTGTTTTACCTCCATCATCAACTTCCTAGTCTTCCTAGCATATTCTTCTTCAAATTCTTTCTAGAGTGTGGCTAGCTCTACTAGGTCATGTGAGGTAGACTTCATTTCTTTCTCAATTTTCTCTCCCCAACTCCATGTTGAGAGTCAAGAATTCTTGCACCTTTTTCCTTAGAATTCCATTCTCCGCCTTGAGAAGTTTCACCTCAAGTTGTAACTTCTTGTTCACCTCTTCAAGTTCATAAACTTTAGCTTCCTTTTCAAGCATCGGGTTATCAAACACTACCTCTTATATCTTCATCTCTTCTTCTTTCTCTTGAACTCTATCTTGATGCCCTTTTTCCATTTATGAGGCTAGTTCGAATGCCTTCACTAGGTCATAGACCTTGCTTTTCTTCTTTCGGCTTTTTGGTGTTTCTAAGATGAAACATCCTTCAAATTGTCTTTCTTTGGGCCGGTCAACATAGAATTCAACACTGTTTCCACCACAATTGAAAGATAACCTTCTTAACATTACATCTACCACCATTCCTGCATGGCCATAAATGACCTACCAAAAAGCAATTTCCAACCCCTTTCATGGAATTCATCATCCTTAACCTCTAATACAACAAAATCTACTAGAACCTTAAGTGCATGGATATCCAATTGTACATCCTAAACTCCTCTATAGGGAGTCTTTGAAGAATTGTCTGCCATCTTAAGTTTTATGGAAGTTGCCTTGATGGACTGCATATTCAATTGCTTGTATACCTTCAAAGGCATCATATTGACACTAGACCCCATATCAAGCACTGCTCCCATCTTTCTTGACTCTTCTATAGTGACAGGGATGATAAAATCACCTGGATCATCTAGTTTCTCAGGACTAGTTTCCTTTGATTCATCGGAATCCTCATTCATAAGTTTTTCAACAACTACCTTGATGTCTTGTGCTATCTCATTTCCTACAAACTTCTCACACCCCTCCTGAGTTACCTCCATCATTTGTACACGTTAATTATTGCTTTGAGTTTTCCCTTTGTTCTGCTTGTGCAAAGCATATACAATATGAGTGACTTGGGTCTTCAATCTTTTAAGAGAAGCATCCATGCTAATGGCTCTTTGGTCATTTGACAGAATGTAGCTTTTCAACATTTTCTCATTTACTGTCTGAGAATTTCTGATGACTACAGAAGCCTCATCAGTTGCCTTGATGAAATTCCTCAATTCTTCCCCAAGTGACCTGACCTTTGTTTGGTAAGAGTTTGTATGGGTGCTGAAGTTGCTTTGTGGGTTGTTGTTTGAGCTTCCCCACTGGTTGTTGTTACTTGATCCCCCTTGGCTGTTTTACCTGTTGTATCCTTGGTTCTGGTAACCTTGGTTGTTACTTGCGTTGCTATTGTTGCTCTAGGAGAAATTATGGTGATTTCTCCAACCAGGATTGTAACTGTTGGAGTAAGGGTCATTCCTCTGCCTCTGGAATCCTCCTAGCACTTGAGCTTCTTCTTGCTCCTTCTGTCCTTCAGCTCCATTCATTGTATCATCTGCGATTTGACTAACCTGAGTTGTTGGTTTGAACATGTTCTTTACTAAGTCTTTCACTAAGTGCATCTCCTTGGCCATTCTAGATATTTTTGATGCTATGCCCGTGCTTCCATCAATCTCTAGCCTTCCACCCCTCCTTGTATTTGATGTCCTCTATTGTGAGTTATAGGCCAACTTCTCCAAAATATCATAAGCTTCTAAAGCTCTCTTATCTGCTATTGTTCGCCCACAAGCATTGTCAACCATTATTTGGGTGATAGCGGAGAGACCTCAATAGAATGAAGTGACCTTCAACTTGTCTGAGTAAGTGTGTGGTGGAACTTGCATTAGCAATAAATGGAACCTCTCTCAAGCCTCGTGGAAGGGTTCCTTATCTTCCTCACTTAAGGTAGCAATCTTTATGTTCAAGTCTCTCGCCTTGGCAGCTGGAAAAAACTTGTTATAGAACATTTTGCACACTTGGGCCCATGTTGTTAGTGACCCTGGCCTCAGTGCCATATACCATTTTTGACCTGTTCCTTCAAACAATACTAAAGACATCAAAGATGCAACTGCTCCCTTGAAAGTACCGCATTCCTAGCTACTATCTGAAATGTCTCGAGTACGACACTATACTCCATCATAAACTACAAGCAGTCCTCGGTTGGTAGCCCAAAACTGAAGGAAGGAGATTTATGTGCATACCCTTCAATTCATATTGCCTCGCCACATCATCTAGAATAATTGCTGTAGGCTGTTGCTTTCCTATGGACAGGAGAGTATATTCTTCAATAGTGAGCCCTAATTCATCTTCTAGAGTGGTCTCCTGTTCTTCAAATGGTATTGTTGGTGGTACACTTTCTACCATTTCTTCTTCAAAATGATTATCTTCAAATTGCCTAATCAACCTTCGTTTCCGGTGAACGTTATCAACTGCTAGAACTAATTCGCCTCTCAAAGAATGTCTTCCGTGCATGTACCTATGCACCTGAAATTTCAAAACAACAAATACAAACAAAGTAAAAGAAACTAAAAAAACAAATAACTAAACTAAAGCTAAACCTAATCACAACTATATACTCCGATCCCTGGCAGCGGCGCCATTTTTAACACCCATCTGTCGTATATGCAATATCAAAACAAAATTTTATAAAACCGCAACTATGCACTCAAATGTCTTAAACAAGTAGTGTGGTAAGTTAAGGTATCGTCCACAGAGATCGAGATATAGTTATTATCAAATCTTTACTCTGGTAATAAATGCAATAAAAGTAAATTGAAATGGTTGTTGATTGGAAAATTAACTAATATGCAAACTAAATTTAAACTAATTAAAATGCAACTAAGATAGTAGATAAAAATGAATGATAAATGGACTAAGGAATTGATGGATCCATAAAGCAAACAATGGGCAAAGATGAACTCACAATATGAACATTAGACAAATGTAACCAATCTAGAATGTATTGTATTGGTTGTATATCCTTAATGAGTTTCCAATCTAGAGTGTATAGTATTTGCCACCCATAAGTGATTGTTCATGAATGTGCATCTGTCAAAAAAGGGATTAATCTCTTAATAAAATCACCAATCCTAGAGTGTATAGAATTGATGTTTAATCTCTCACAAGCAACCAACCTAGAGTGTATAGAATTGATTACCCATTTAAGATTAGATGAAGATTGAGATTAATAAATCTGGATTTCACTCAAGGAACATGCTCTCGTTCAATCCTTCAATTCAAATGAGCTTAAGAGAATCAAATAGAGTGTATACCCAATTCTCTACTTAAGTAATTTCTCAAACAATTTGTAAAGAGAGGAGTGTACAATCTAAGACAAATTATCTTTGAAATCAATTAAAAAAATGAATGAAACATAGTTGATAGATTGATAGAAAAGATTAGAGTTCATTACAATACCTAAGGTTCACAAATGAATCACATCAACCCCTTAGTGGGGATTTAGCTACTCATGCTAATTACAAAAGATAAACTAAGAGATGAGCGTGTGGGAAAACCTATGAAGAGATTCTCCTTCCTTCAAGCTTCAAATCCAATCTCCTAGAGCACTTGTTGAGTATAAAATCAAAGAAATGATGTGTGGGTTATGGATGTGAAGGGAGAGAATGATTCCTAGATCTTGAGAGAGAAAATTTGATGTGTGTGGGTGTGTGTTTGAAATCAGAAGTAATTCTTTATATAGCCTTCCCAAAAATAGGTCTGATTGCTGATGTAGTCTTTAGAACGTATGTAGTGCGCGGGTAGGGTACCCATGCACTTACCCATGCACATGCGCTTCAGCAGCTTCCATCATCAGTTCGCTGGTAACTACGCTGGTAGGGACCCGCACAATACCTGTGAATTAGGAACCTGGATAATTTTTTATGATTTCTGACCTTCGGTTCGCGGGTAGGTTTACCGGTATGACCAGCAAAGGTCTGAAGCTTAGATTACGGGGGCGGTGCATGGGAAAGGGTACACGCTCACACACCAGCGCACTACATTCTTCTTCTTGCTTCAATTGGCTTGCTTTGTGCCTGAATTCTCCACTTTACTCTCCATGACCGGTATTACATTTAATGCCTGCAAACATGATAAAAGAGCCCATAAGACACGAAAACACGCTCGAAAACAAGACAAGGGATAAGGAATGAGAACCAATATATATATAACAATTTTGGCTCGATCACATTCCCAAGCTAGACTTTCTACAAGATCAACTTTGGTCTTTCCTTTGGTCCTAATGTGGCCAATGGTTATTTTTGGGTGAATGGGAGAATTTGATGGAATTCAAAAGTTATTGATCACTTAACAATTTCAATTTATTACCTCATCACATAATATGTCTACAAGCGTCTAGGCTAAGATTTATTTTTCAATTTACGCTAATTGGTACTCTGATTCGAGTACTTCCCCATTAGATAATGTGGCTTAAGCGTTTTTCATTTAACACTTTTACATTTAGCCAGTAAATTTGCACAATTATCTATAATTGCCTGAGTACGCGCTATTTACAAATTTGAGCTAAACATTTGCATTTATAAATATGCATAATCAATGATTAATCAACTAAAGAATTCCAAGTGTAATATATGGATATTTAGTGGTGAATGAAATGAATGGTTTGTGTTATGCCTCAAATTTGGCAATTGGAGCATACATACAAAACAAGGACAGTGTTTGGATAGGATATATAGTAGCTAAGCACACACATGCCTAGAATCATATCCGAAAGTTTGTCTAAAAAGGGAATACAAGTCGTAGCAAGTAGTCCACAATTTTCATGTTCTATGGTCAATCAATTATGCAAAATGAGATCATCAACGATATTCCGAAGAGTGTTTACCCTCTTAAGATTAACATTTAGTCTCTTTTTCTTACGGGTAGTCTCCACTATTGGTTCAAGCAATCTTACGATAAGTCCTATTCACTAAGTAAAAGAGAAAGGGATTATCACACAATGCGCAATGTTATCTTGGAATGCCATAACGGTAGCTACAGTTTACCAATTTATGCTTGTACGACATTCCTTTAACAACACATTCACCTAAGCATCAAGTTAAACAACATGTTCAATTGGCTCAATCGGAAAATTTTGAAATTTTTTATGAATAATACAAAACACTATACAATTACATATGTACAAACAAACAAAGTATTAACATGCACAAACCCCCAAACCTAAACTTGACATTGTAAGGACCTCGATTTTATGATTGGCTTATTTCATGACAAACCACACCACATGGGGGATGATTGTGCAATGGGTAGCTTAGGTCCGTGTTGGCAAGCTTCCAAGCATCTCCATGACTTCAAGAGCAAAAGGTATATTCACTTGACTTTGTCTCTTGAAGAGTTTAGGTGCACACACACACACTTCATGCATGTTTTAGTTATCTTGCATTTGTGTTCTTTATTGTTTATATAAGTGTGCATCCTTTTCAAAAACACTCACTAGTTTGCATTAGTTATTATATCTTGCATTGTATCTCATTTGATAACATGTTTGGCATGTTAATTGTGCTTCATTTTGTGTGCATCTCACTCACTTCACACTTGCACAACATTCATGTAAGATAGACTTTTTTCTTGAGTGTTAAAAAAGGATTTTTCCCTTTAGCGCGGCCTAGACCGCTCGGCAGGCTCTGCTTGCACCGCGGCGCACGGAGCGGTATTCTCCAGTGCGTCATGCGCGACGTAGACCGCGACCTGTGCACTTGCATGAACAGCGGTCCCAACCGCGGTGTTGTCCAGATGGTGCACTGCTGTATGTACCGTGGTCTGGACACTTACCTGAGCCGCGGTCTAGCAAGCGGTTTTGACGGGATTCAGTTTCCCAAATTCAAAACGATGTAGTTTTAACTAGGGCTTCATATATATTCTTCCTCTTCTCTTCTTGGCCGACCAAGAGCTCAGAAAATCCTTTTTAGAGAGAGGTTAGAGCTCCTAGAGAGAGAAAGCTTCAAGAAAGTATATTTGACTCTCCAAACCCAAAACCCATCTCCATCTTGCATCATTCAACATCATTTGAGCATGGGTCTTCATTGTTTCATGACTAGGTAAGCAAGAACTTCTTTGAATATCATTTATTGTTCTTCTTACTCTAGATTAGGTATTTATTGCATGATTAAATACCTAGACTCTACTTTATTGCATATTTATGAGTCTTGATAACATGATTGGGTTTGTATTTTGATAGCTTAATTGATTAGGTCATTTTTGCCTAAAAGCTAGGTTATATATATTCATGTGTGATTAATTGATAACTAGGTTGAGAAATTGTGTTTTAATCAACTAGTTAATGTTCATGAATATTTGATTGTGTTTGTTTGTGATAGCTTGCACTATTAGGTCATATATGCCTAAATAGCTAATCCATAAATATTCATGTATGCTTAATTGATGATTAGGTTGACTTTGTGCATCTAGTCAAGTTTATGAATGTTTGTGTGAATATAATTGACAATTAGGTTGTTAGAATTTCTCTACAACTAATTGAGACCTCATGTGTGTACATGTAGGCATTATTTGATAACAAGGATGTTGTATTGCATTATCTACATCTAGTTAAGCATTGTATGTTTGGTCTAACATATATTGTGTTGAGCATTCATTGATTGTTCACTTAGACCCCATACTCTTCTTGAGTCAAAGTCTTGTGGCTTCGGGGTGAAGTTGCACAAACATTGAAGTCTTGCAACCAAGTTGTGGTTGGCAAGCATCGGTCAAGTGCCACTATAAAAGGCATGCGGGTAGAGTAAGAGGTGCTCACGCCAAGAGTAGTGTATCAGAGGATATAACTAGGGATTGAACCAAGAGTGGCGAGTGGTAGTGTCCATAGCCTGAGGTTGTCGAAAGTGAGAGTCCGAGTATCACTTGAGGGTGTAACCTTTTACTCATATAGTGGAATTCTGTGATCGTTTGTGGCTAGAAGGATAGCTGTGGTTTTTCCCTTGTCGAAGGGTTTCCACGTCAAAATCAAGTGTTCTTTATATTTCCGCACTTTTACTTGATTTTGTATGTTTGTTTTAATTGGGTCATATGTTTAATACTGACTAATCGAAAAAGTTGGTAATAATCGATTAACAACCCATTCACCCCCCCCCCCCCCCCTCTAGGTTGTAGACACACGGTTTAGCAGTATTTTCAATTGGTATCAGAGCGGGTTCCTAGACATATTTAGGTGATCCTTACTCTTGCTTGTGTGTCTTGCATTTGTGTGCATTTTGTTGGTTGCATTCATTTGCATTCATCTCATTCCCTAAACACTATGAGTGGCATTGAAATGATAGAGGGTGATTTGACCTCCAAAGTTGAGAGGAAGATATGTGACTCCGATGAGGAGATGACTCTCATGGTTGAGAGATTTAAGAGATTTACAAAATCTCAAAAGAAGGGCATGACCTCCAAGGTGAAGGAGGAAAAGAAAAAGTCAAGGAAAGATGACCCTTGCCTTGAGTGTGGTGGAGTTGGCCACCTTGCCTCCATGTGTGGTAACTTGAAGTACAAGAAGGGAGGAGAAACTATGATCGCTACTCAGAGTGATAGTGAAGTTGAAGTAGTTGAAGTAGTTGAAGAGTGCTTCATAAGCTCGGTTGCTAGTGAGATCAACTACTTTGCATTTCCGGGTTCCTACCATAAAGAAACTCAAGCCATCACCAAATGTTTATCACTTGAAGATTTCAAGATAGGTGGCCTTGAACTTGGAAACCGAAGAGGAGCATGCTTGAGTGAAACAAGCCTTGAGGATATGACTCTCGCAAGCACAAGTGGGAGAAGCCTTGATTGTGATGGCTCATGCTCCGGGAACTCTTGTGACAACATGGTGCATAACCAAGAGTTCATTGACTTTCTTCAAAAGTCCTTGAAGGAGAGAGAAAATGATATCCTTAGATTGGAAAAGGATAATCTTCAATTAAAGGCTAAGTTAGATGACTCCTCGAAGACGAACATGATTGATGTGTCCAAGTACGAAAAGGAGATTGAAGATTGCCACCAAAGGATAAAGGCAATGAAGGATGAACTTGCCATCAAAGATAATTCCTTGAATTTTGTCAAGGAAAGAGAGATGAGGTGTCTTGAAGAACTAAAAAAGGCCAAGATTAAACAACCTCAAGCTCAAGGCAAAAGCAAGGCCATATCCAAGCAACCTTCAACTCAAGGGAAGTCCTCACAAGCCTTGGCAACCCAACTAAAGCCTAGGCAATTCAAGAAGAAAGGACAAGTCCTCGAGAAGTCTATCACCTCCTCCAACAAGCCAATTACGGAGAAAGGAGGTGATCTCAAGAGGCATGATCAACCGACTCAACCACCTCTACAAGCAAAACCACAAAGGTGCCACAAATCGGCTCAAGCTCCAAGGAAAAGCAAACCGATGCACCATCAAATACAACCTCATCAACATGGTGATGCCTCGATGAGATCTCAATGCTATGGTATAAATCCTTACTTTGTACCTACTTGTCATTATTGTGGTATGATTGGTCACTTAAGACCAAATTGCTTGAATTACATTAAGAGGTGGAGATTAAAGAGCATGAAAGAAAAACGGTTGAAAAAGGGGGCAAGTTTGAATAAACCTAGGGAACCTAGAAACATGTCTATGACCACTAAAAATGTTAAAGTGGAACCTAGGTGGGTTAGAAAGAATGAACCCGCTTGCCTTAGTGCCCATGTGACACCCGTAGATGCAACTAGGTCCATCGGACTTGGTAAGTCTATAGGGGCTCATGCCTCCCATTGACTTGGTTGGAATTGACCCCATGAGGGGAGCTCAAGCAAAGAGAGCAAACTTGCATGATTTTCCATATGCAAAAAGTTGATTAATTTTATGCTCTTTTATAATTGCTTGAGATGATTGGTTGTACATATGCTTATATGTTATTTTCATAATAAGTGTGCAACCTTGCTTTACTTGCAATCCATGTCATATTTTAGTTCAACAATGCATTTTTGGACTAGGAGATTTTGATTGGGAAAGTACATTTGAATGACCCATAACTTAACTCCATGACATGAGAACTTTTAATGACATGCTTAAAATGATATGCATGAAATGTTTTTGATTGATTTAGTGCAAAATATGTGTGAAAACAAATGAGAAGACTAAACCCAATAAGGATCTAGTATCCATGCAATAAATAAGGATATCTCATCCAAATTTAGTCTTCTCTCTCTCTTTATTAGTTGAACAAGGCTACTATCATACGGGTATCTTACCCGGAAAAATCAAAAAGGGTGCAAAAGTCGCTCATGTCTTGTTTCGCTTATAAAGTTTGATATAGTTGCTCTTTTCATTGAAATTCTTTAAAAAAACAAACTATATCTTGTTTGCTTATGACAAAAGGGTACAAATTGGTTTGAATTCTTTTGGAAACCCTTTTGATGTTTGCTTTGCCAAATACCATTGCTTGAACTTGAATGTTATATGTCTTGCATGCAAAGCAACAATTTCACACATTTTTTTTATTGTAAATAAAACTCCTTGAATCTCTCTAAATTATTTAAGTTGCATAAAGTTTGTGTATATGATTATGCATCGTATTTGTGCTAATAGCTCTCTTTGCTAAAGCAACCCGATAGGGGGAGCTCCTTTGCCTATCTCATGATAAAAAGGGGGAGAAGTCTTGAGAAATATAGGGGGAGCATTGTTTATGCTTTAGGGGAGATATCATGAGAGAGAGTAACCTTTTAGGGGGAGCTTTTCACATGCATTCTTTGTATTGCTTTATTTGTGTTTAAGTGCAATGCTTGTTTTTATTTGTTCACCTCACATGCACTTGTTCTTGGAAAGTGCTTATTGCTATTGTATGTAGGCACATTGATGATTCTATAAAGAGATTGAAGATATTGAAGATTTAGATTCTAGGTATCTCTTTTGTAATGTAGAAGTGATTATGGACAATAGCTTTGTTTTATTTTGTGAGGATTGTTTGTGAGTGGTTGTTTTGTCATGAAATAGCCAAAGGGGGAGATTGTAAGGACCTCGATTTTATGATTGGCTTATTTCATAACAAACCACACCACATGGGGGATGATTATGTAATGGGTAGCTTAGGTCCGTGTTGGCAAGCTTCCAAGCATCTCCATGACTTCAAAAGCAAAAGGTATATTCACTTGACTTTGTCTCTTGAAGAGTTTAGGTGCACACACACACTTCATGCATGTTTTAGTTATCTTGCATTTGTGTTCTTTATTGTTTATATAAGTGTGCATCCTTTTCAAAAACACTCACTAGTTTGCATTAGTCATTATATCTTGCATTGTATCTCATTTGATAACATGTTTGGCATGTTAATTGTGCTTCATTTTGTGTGCATCTCACTCACTTCACACTTGCACAACATTCATGTAAGATAGACTTTTTTCTTGAGTGTTAAAAAGGGATTTTTCCCTTTAGCGCGGCCTAGACCGTTCGGCAGGCTCTGCTTGCACCGCAGCGCACGGAGCGGTATTCTCCAGTGTGTCATGCGCGACGTGGACCGCGACCTGTGCACTTGCATGAACAGCGGTCCCAACCGCGGTGTTGTCCAAACGGTGCACTGCTGTATGTACCGTGGTATGGACACTTACCTGAGCCGCGGTCTAGCAAGCGGTTTTGACGGGATTCAGTTTCCCAAGTTCAAAACGATGTAGTTTTAACTAGGGCTTCATATATATTCTTCCTCTTCTCTTCTTGGCCACCAAGAGCTCAGAAATTCATTTTTAGAGAGAGGTTAGAGCTCCTAGAGAGAGAAAGCTTCAAGAAAACATATTTGACTCTCCAAACCCAAAACCTATCTCCATCTTGCATCATTCAACATCATTTGAGCATGGGTCTTCATTGTTTCTTGAATAGGTAAGCAAGAACTTCTTTGAATATCATTTATTGTTCTTCTTACTCTAGATTAGGTATTTATTGCATGATTAAATACCTAGACTCTACTTTATTGCATATTTATGAGTCTTGATAACATGATTGGGTTTGTATTTTGATAGCTTAATTGATTAGGTCATTTTTGCCTAAAAGCTAGGTTATAAATATTCATGTGTGATTAATTGATAACTAGGTTGAGAAATTGTGTTTTAATCAACTAGTTAATGTTCATGAATATTTGATTGTGTTTGTTTGTGATAGCTTGCATTATTAGGTCATATATGCCTAAATAGCTAATCCATAAATATTGAACCAGGAGTGGCGAGTGGTAGTGTCAATAGCCTGAGGTTGTCGAAAGTGAGAGTTCGAGTATCACTTGAGGGTGTAACCTTTTACTCATATAGTGGATTTCTGTGATCGTCTATGGCTAGAAGGATAGCCCGTGGTTTTTCCCTTGTCGAAGGGTTTCCACGTCAAAATCAAGTGTTCTTTATATTTCCGCACTTTTACTTGATTTTGTATGTTTGTTTTAATTGGGTTATATGTTTAATACTGACTAATCGAAAAAGTTGGTAATAATCGATTAACAACTCATTCACCCCCCCTCTAGGTTGTAGACACACTCTTTAGCAGTATTTTCAGAGATTGTCCTCAATGTTTGCACACGGGAGACAACGGAATCAGAGTTCCTCGGTTTGGTTGTTTGGCCAACAAATTACTTTGTAAATCAAAATACAACCTAAATATTTACAATCACAAACATCTCATGCATATATTTCAAAATATCCTAGTCTACTAGATAGTATCATCCTAGGCACTATCATTCAAACATAAAATTCCTCCTTAGAACTTGGCCTGCTTCCCCGACTAGATCTTGTTGTCTTCGACATATATGGGCATGTGTTGGTAGAAAAAACATTGGGGGTTAGCATTATTCAAATCAAAAGATGAAGGTTGAAATTTAGGGTGAGTAACCGAATAATCAATGTTGAGGGCTACAGGTTGAACTGGAGGAGAAAAATTTTGAGAACGCCCTCCTAAGATAAATGAAAACCTAGCAGCATTTTCTTTGTCACCAGTTTCAATAGCACGCATCAATAACTCAATGAATCGATGACGGGTGATAGGATCAGTACCTGATGATTAAACAGGAATATATGAGAACATTGACAACTAACGATGTTGAAGGTGTGAAGGAGACAAAGGATTTCAAGATAAAACAAGATTGCAATTTCTGAAGAAAAAAATATAAAGATTGAGTGACAGGGAAAATGAAGGGTTTGAAAATATATATAGAGGAAGATGACGTCATGCGAGAGTGGTGGTTGGTGTACGAATCCCGGAGATCACACGCCATTCAAAATTTGAAACTGTTGCCGTCAGTTACGTCATGTGTATCAAATCACCTAGGCAAATCAAACGTTTGTGGTTACAATTAAAAACTAGCTGTCAAGCACTAACAAGCATTAATGAACTACATGACAAAAGACTCCCGAGTTAAACATATCTCACCGAGCGAGTTATCATTACTGAGCGGGATGCTCGATTTAAATGTTTAAGGGGTTATTGTTATAAGTAAAACCTGGAAAGATAACACGTCAGCACAAACCCTTTGTTCCATGGAAATTGGAAGACGACGTGTCTGCACACATGGGTCAGATAAAGCCAAACTAAGATAACCAGCAGATAACCCCATTCTACCTGGTCAAGGTTGCTTATATGGTCGAGTGGGGAACATTCAATCAAGGTAATTAAATTGATTAGGAAAATAAGATCAGATCGGGAAATCCCAAGATGGTCAGGGAAACCTAAACGATCGGGTCTAGCTACCCGATCGGGTGTAGATCCCTGGTCAGAGGTGAAAGAGATCTGGTCAGGTTTGGAATACGGTCGGCTAAGCGACACATGGGCAATTTCCAGATACGCTCAGATGCTTGACATGTTGATAACATTGAATTCAATGCAATCACGACTCAATTACGTAAAAGAATAGTCTTCCTCAAATAAGGTATCACGAAGTACATTCGGATAAGGAAATAGATTTCTCTAAAGATATCAATATGGGAAGGAAGATTAGCACGACTCCAATATGTCAGAATTATTTGTACTTCATTAAATCACTGCCACCAATTCTTTTGCTTGTACTCCAAGAAATAAGGGTCCATGCATGTATAAATAGGCCCTAAAAACACCAGAAAAGAGTTAACGAATCATTAGATATTAAAAGGGGCAAGTAAGATTGAGCTTGCAACAACTTATTCAAAGTGGATTTTCTTCTCTCCGTCGCCGGCAACCGTGGTTTTTTTCCTTTAGGGTTTTCCACGTAAAATCTTGCTTGTTTTTATTCTTCGTTTGCTCTTTTCGATTTCTTACATAATCGTAAATTACATATAACTTGTGTGACGCGCGATTTAATTTACATAATCCCAAAAATCGTCGTCAACAATATATTCTACCGGACCAATTTCTAGGTCCATCTAGAATTGTTTTTGGATTTTGGAATCCAAAAGTTTTGGAGAGGTGCGGTCATGAGTGATCAAGACACACGGTAACTCTTCAAAAGCCTGGTATGGGCGGCCAAGGATGTTGGAATCCTTGGGCGGCCCTAATGGGGGTGCAATTAGCATTCCATTAATACATTAAGAATATAATTTGCACATTTTAAATAAATGGGCTGTTAAATTATATTAAATGTATTAATTTAAGGCACCTAGACTATTTTTTTAGTAATTAAGAATGGGTCTAGTTCACATGTGGACTTTTTATTAAAGTCCAATGGATTTAATAAAATGGAAAAACAATATATTGCCCATATATAGGCTTGGGTGGCAAGGGCTAAATTATTAGCCTAATTATATTGTTTTATTTTATTATTTGATTAAATGGAAATTAATTAATTAATTAATTAATTATTTGATTAAAAGTCAAAATCTTTTTCTAACTTGGAGTAGGACTCTTAGTGTCATACTATTGTTAGTAGTATGATAAGTATCAAATACCTTATTTGATAAGTAGATAAATAAAGAGGTTTTATTTATCTAGTTAAATTAGGAAGTATTTGATATCTATCAAAATTCTAATTGATAATTAGTCAATTAGGAAGTTACTGATAAAGTCACAATTCTTTTTTGATATTCAATAATTTATTATTGGATAATACACTCATGAGTTGGAATAGGTTTAAACTACTAAATTGATAAGAGTTTTGGTGAAACAAAAATCCTCCATATAGAAGTAGAAATTCGGCCACTATATATATATCCCTAGCAAGGGAATTCGGCCATATGTTTTTTTTAGAAGAAGAATTCAGCCAAGTGAATTTTTCAAGAAGAAGAATTTTATTCTTTTGCTTTAAATAAAAAAACTCTCCAACTCATAGAGAATTCGGCCAAGAGGAAAAGAGAGAGCGTTTTTGTTTTTGATAGTGCACTAATAGCTTTAATATCAAAAGGCTTTGTGCACAACATCGAATTAGGGTTCACGCAATTTTTCGATTAATAGATTGAGAATTCACAAGTGATCAAGCGTTCTTTGTTTTTCTCTAGGAGTATTATTGTGAATAACAAAAGAAAAAGGTTTGTTTTTCATCCTCAGGTATACAATTAAAAGAAAGGGAGCCCACATTCCTAGGTGATTCACGATTATGATTGGATTGGAAGATCTTGCAGATTCAAATCGACACAATATCAATCGTCACGTGAAAAGGTATCATACTTTTAATTATATATTAATTAATCATGGGTTAAGGTTCTTTCTTTTAAAAGGAAAATTTTTGAAATATACCAATCTAATTTTTCGCTTTCGCCGCGTGTTTTGTTCCTTACACAGTCAACCACAATAAATCCAAGAAACCCTAAATTTCAAATTCTAGCATACACATGTTCAATCAACATTCCAATTCAACTTAAACCATAATCACAAGCATCAATCATGGAAACCCAACATATAATTTTGACAAAGAACTTCAATCAATCCATACAAACCCTAACTTTCAAATTTGAGCATACGTAAGTGAAATTAACATTCCAATTCGATTCAAGTTACTCCAACATGCATCCTTAGCAAAACCCAACATCTAATCATAATAGTCAATCAAAAATAGGGCAGAAGTTCGTGGGTATTCTTATATTTCAAGCTCATGCATGTGGGAGGGGATTTAGAGAGAGATAGAGATGGAAAATTGAAGATTAAAACAAGCAAAACCATGTTTAAGTGAAAGAATTCATACCTTGGAGTCTTGAATTGAAAACGTGGGTTGTAAGAAATACATTTGGAATGGAGGGAAAGGAGAAAAAGGACAAGATTTTTGTTTGAATGTGGGCGTGCCCTGTGAAAATGACTTGATATATATATATATATATATATAGGTGCCAGTGCATGGCCCGATATGCCCAGGTATGATCCGCACAGTCAACCCATGCATATCCAGTTGGCTTAATTTTTTTCTTCTCGGGTCACAGGTAGTGTGTGGGTATGGACCCGCGCACATGCTACAAATTTGACTTTGACTCGTCTTGATCTGACTTGACCTGTACCAAATTGATCGTGCCTAAATTGTTGTATATTTCAGCCCTCATTCCTATTCTTTTGTCTCGTTCTTGTGTGTATTTTCTATATATTTTATATTTCATGTCTAATAGGCTCGTTTGTGCAAATTGCAGGCAATAGATGTAATTCGGGTGTTAGAAGCGTTTTGCGGTGGTTCCGGCAGAAAATGGGCAAAAGGAAAGACAAAGGATCATAAGCAGCACTACAGTGAGGGTCAAGTACGGGTCGCAACCGCACTCCAACCGCACTCATGCTCATAGCCAGGACCTGATACAGAAGAAGAGTTACAGTGCGGGTCAAGTGCGGGTAATCCAACCGCACTCCACCCGCACTGTTGCCAAAGCCAAAGAAGCTGAGTTGCACCTGGCGATAAAGTGCGAGTATAGTGCGGGTCATCCAACTGCACTCCACCCTCACTATTTTCGAAACCAGAGAAGATGAATTGCACCTGACATTAGAGTGTGGGTACAGTGCGAGTCATCCAACCGCACTCCACCCGCACTATTGCTCAAGACAGAGGAGTGGATTATACACCTGACTGTAAAGTGCGAGTAAAGTGTGAGTCAAGTGCGGGTCAAGTGCGGGTAATCTAACCGCACTCCACCCGCACTATTGCCCAGATCAGAGAACTGAAGATGAAGAAAACCTTTACAGTGCGGGTGGAGTGCGGGTAATTCACCGGCACTCCACCCGCACTCTGCGCGCGGCAGCTTTTGGTTTCAAGCTTAAGTGACCTATTTTTCCATCCTCTATAAATAGAAAAGGATGGGAACGAACCAAGAGAGCACCATACCTCCCAACACTTGTAGTCTAAGCTAGAAACACATCTCCCTCTCATCCAAACCATCTCTACTCAATCAAAGGCAACTAGGAGACTTGGATTTAAGCTTCAAGAAAGGAGATTAATCTTCAAGAGTTTTCTCTACACTCTCTCTTAGTTTATTTGTTTGTAATAGAACATGAGTAGCTAAAATACCCCACTATGGGGTTGATGTTATTTGTTTGATGGATATTTTGGGCTTTGTAAATGAACTCTATGTGTTATATTTATTCTATCTCTATATTTCATTCCATTGCTTATATTGATTTCCATTATTGACTTGCTTGGATACACCCTCTTTGCATGTTGATTTGGATTACTTGTGTAGGCAATTAGGTTGTCTAATGCTCCATTGAATGGAAGGATTTCCGAAAATCCGGCTCTATAACCATACCCTTAATCTAATCTTGAATTGGTGGCTTTCACTATACACTCTAGGTTAGCCAATTGTGAGCGAATTAGAAGCCTCCACTATACACCCTAGGTTGGCTACTTTAGTGATTTTACGAGAACTAACCTTCGAGTAGAATTCGGTTGATAACCTCGAGCCTCATCCAATCCCAACCGAGTGGCCTTCACTATACATCCTAGGTCGGCCACTTGTGAGGGAATTGGAAGCCATCACTATACACCCTAGGATGGCTACAATAATAATAGGTTGAGCCATAGCTAGATAGATGAGCATTCATGGAACAAGTCCCAATTGAGTAACTAGCCACTGTTGGTTGCTTAAGAGGGATTAATCGCTAGTAGGAGGTCTTCGCTATACATCCTAGGTTGACCTCTTGCTAGAGGTATATACCAACACTATACACCTGATGAGAAGGTTTTTGCCGTCAGAAAACCGTCCGTCAAAATAATTTATAAAACCTATGCGATGCGTTCACAAGTATAAATACAAGCAAAGCGGCAAGCACGGGTGTCGTCCACTGAGATCGGGGTAGCGGTGATAAGATTAGGATTAATATAATTAGTATACATAAAAGTAAAGTGATGGTGAATGAAGATACTATATAAACTAAACTATGAAAGCAAATAAAATGGGATGACAACGGAGTGATGAATGAATGATGATGGAACTACGGAGTTGATGGACTCATAAGTGAATATTGGGGCAATTGCAACAAACTCTCAATTAAGCACGTTTTGACAAATGTAACCAACCTAGGGTGTATAGTGTTGGTATATATCTATAGCAAGAGGTCAACCTAGGGTGTATAGCGAAGACCTCTTACTAGAGATTAATCCTTCCTAAGCAACCAACAGTGGCTAGTTACTCAATTGGGACTTGTTCCATGAATGCTCATCTATCTAGCTATGGCTCAACCTATTATTAATGTAGCCATCCTAGGGTGTATAGTGATGGCTTCCAATTCCCTCACAAGTGGTCGACCTAGGATGTATAGTGAAGGCCACCCGGTTGGGATTGGATGAGGCTCGAGGTTATCAACCGAATTCTACTCGAAGGTTAGTTCTCGTAGAATCACTAAAGTAGCCAACCTAGGGTGTATAGTGGAGGCTTCTAATTCTCTCACAAGTGGCTAACCTAGGATGTATAGTGAAAGCCACTAATTCAAGATTAGATTAAGGGCATGGTTTTAGAGCCAGATTTCCGGAAATCCTTCCATTCAATGAAGCGTTAGACAACCTAATTGCCTACTCAAATAATCCAAATCAACATGCAAAGAGGGTGTATCCAAGCAAGTCAATAATGGAAATCAATACAAGCAATAGAATGAAATATAGAGATAGAATAAATATAACACATAGAGTTCATTTACAAAGTCCAAAATATCCATCAAACAAATAACATCAACCCCATAGTGGGGTATTTTAGCTACTCATGTTCTATTACAAACCAATAAACTAAGAGAGAGAATAGAGATAACCCTTGAAGATTGATCTCTTTCCTTGAAGCTTGAATCCAAGTCTCCTAGTTGCCTTTGATTGAGTAGAGATGGTTTGGATGATAGGGAGATGTGTTACTAGCTTAGAATACAAGTGTTGGGAGGTATGGTGATCTTTTGGTTCGTTCCCATCCTTTTCTATTTATAGAGGATGGAAAAATAGGTCACTTAAGCTTGAAACTAGAAGCTGTCGCGCGCAGAGTGCGGGTGGAGTGCGGGTGAATTACCCGCACTGTACCCGCACTGCAAAGGTTTTCTTCATCTTCAGTTCTCTGATCTAGGCAACAGTGCGGGTGGAGTGCGGTTGGATTACCCGCACTTTACCCACACTATACTCGCACTGTACTCGCACTCTGGTGTCAGGTGTAAATCCACTCCTCTGTCTTGAGCAACAGTGCGGGTGGAGTGCGGTTGGATTACCCGCACTTTACCCGCACTTTATCTGTCAGGTATGAATCAGCTCCTCTGTCTTGAGCAACAGTGCGGGTGGAGTGCGGTTGGATTACCCGCACTCTACCCGCACTTTATCTGTCAGGTACGAATCAGCTCCTGTCTTGAGCAACAGTGCGGGTGGAGTGTGGTTGGATGACCCGCACTTTACCCGCACTTTATATTTCCTTCATGCTTCAGGTCCCGGCTGTGGGAAAGAGTGCGGTTGGAGTGCGGTTGCGACCCGCACTTGACCCGCACTGTAGTGCTGCTTATGATCCTTTGTCCTTCCTTTTGCCCCTTTTCTGCCGGAACCACCGCAAAATGCTTCTAACTCCCGAATTACATATATTGCCTGCAATTAGCACAAACGAGCCCATTAGACATAAAAGACATAATATATATAGAAAATACACATGAGAACGAGACAAAAGAATAGGAATGAGGGCCGAAATATACAACAATTTAGGCACGATCAACACCCTAGGTTGGTTACATTTGTCAAAACGAACTTAATTGAGAGTTTGTTGCAATTGCCCCAATATTCACTTACGAGTACATCAACTTCGTAGTTCCATCATCATTCATTCATCACTCCATTGTCATCCCATTTTATTTGCTTTCATAGTTTAGTTTATATTATATCTTCATTCACCATCGTTTTACTTTTATGCATACTAGTTATATTAATCCTAATCTTATCACCGCTACCCCGATCTCAGTGGACGACACCCGTGCTTACCGCTTTACTTGTATTTCTACTTGTGAACGCATCGCATATGTTTTATAAATTGTTTTGACGGACGGTTTTCTGATGGCAAAAACCTTCCCATCACAAATCCACACATATCAACTAACCTTGCTTGTTTACTCCATTATCAACATTGAACAAAATTGAAAAGTAATAAACACTCAAAATAGATTCTACAATAAATTTTCTCCCTCAAACTTAGTTCTATCCAGACATTTACATGCACATGATAATCAAAATTAAATGGCAAAAATCTAGTCTATTGGAGAAAATGAATTGTGCATTCTAACATGCAACAAGATAGTCAATGTGATGCACTCATTGTTGCATTTTAGATTACTTAGTTAATTGTCATTTGCATCTTAGTTTATAATTCCAAAACCAGCCATTTCATTTATCTTTTAAGCATAACTAGTATTAGAGTGTCAATTTAGTCATTGCTACCATTCGATCTCTGTGGATGATACCTCACTTGCCATTATACTTGTTTTGAAAACATTTTGAGCACATTCGAGGTCTTTATAAATTTCGTTTTGACATCACAAATGACCGTGTCAAAAAAATGGCACCCTGCCGGGGATCGAACCAGGGTCACCCGCGTGATATGCGGGAATACTTACCACTATACTACAACGGCACAAACAGTGGGCAATCCATTTATCAATTTAAGAACCATTTTGATCTCTTAAAGCTAAATCTATCCTTGTATGTATTATTGAAATCACTCAACTCTCACTACACATCAATGATTGGTATGCTCAGTTGAGTGTAAAGAGGGTTTCTAATTAAGCTCAGTTGAGTGTAAAGAGGGTTTTTAATTAAGCCTAGATATATTTAAGGTAGTCGGGATGACTTGGATTGGTATGCTTACAATCCACCCTTTCTACTCTTTAGTCGGGATATGTCGGATTTGTATGCTCACAACACATCCTTTCCATTCAAGATAGCTAGTTTTAATCACAAAATGTGGGTATCTCAACTTGGATTGAGAGTTGGTATGCCTACTCAAACCAAGGAGATATTTAAGCCAATTTTTAAAACATTCAATAAATTCAACATCAAACAATGAATCATGAGTTGATATGCCTACTTAATCCAAAGAGATATCAAATACATTAAGATCAATGAATGGAACTAAGAAATAAAATACTAGATAAATGGTGGATTACCACAACTCATGTCAATTACATTAACTCCCATAAAGGGGTTTAGCTACTCATAGCAAATACACAAAAGAAGAGATGAGAGGAAACTCATTGGTATGTTGAAATCTCCTTAGTCTTCAAGCTCCTCACCTCCTCCTATATGTGAATTACAAGCTCCTTGAGTGTAACTTTTTGGGTAGAGTGATAGGAAGCGGGAAATAGGTGACAATGAAATGACTTGATAGGGAAATTGGTTAGGAATTCATGTAGAATGGGTTTGGATATGATGTGAGGTAATTTCTAGATGTAAGTGAGGTAATGGTCTGAAAGAAGGCTGTGAGAGAGTGTGGGTGAAATCAGAAAAGTTATAATTATATGGTTTCCAAAAATAGGTCTGAAAATACTGATGTAAGCTAATCATGGGTAGTTTACAGCCCAATGTGTGCGAGTATGGACTTGCGGAGCGGACTCGCGCAGTGGACACGCGCTAATGCATTTGGGCTTCTTCTGCTCTATGTTCGCGGTTAATATACGGGTACAGACCCAAGCATTAGGGACTTTTTACAATCTTCATGTTCTCGGTCAGTGTGTCACTTGGCTGGTGTTAGACCTTTGCAGTACCAGCAATTTGGGTACTTTTGGTCATTTGGAGGAGTTATAGCTCTCGGGTCAGTGTTGGTGCACTTGTGTGGACCCGCGAATCATGCCTTGAATTCCTAAAAGTGCACGAGTAAGGTTACCATGCAGTACCAACGCAGTTACACTTGATATCTTCTAAGCCAATGTGCGCGAGTGTCCTTGCTTCCTTGCACGAATGTGACAAGGACTCTTTTTCCCTTATGTCGTTTTAAAATATCAGTCCGTCAATAATATTTTAAGAAACCTCACAAAGCCTAAATCAGTTTACAAACATAAATATAGCGGCAAGTGGGTGTCGTCCACAGGGAGCGGAGTTAGCCAAATTATTTAAAGCTAAAGCAATGGTATGTATATATATATATATATATATATATAATAGCAAAACCTGAATTGGTGAAAATGTAGATTGTAAACCAACTCTAAATAACACTAAATTAAATAAGTAAATAAAATGAAAGGGGAATATGGAGTGAAAGATATATAGATGATGGAAACTAAGGAGCTAATGGATTCAAAAGCAAATACTGGGCAATGTAACAAACTTGTCAATAGCACGGCTCTTCAAGGTAACCGACCTAGGATGTATAGAGTCGGTTATTTATCCCTAGAAGGTGGCCAACCTAGGATGTATAGTGCGGACCACCTAATAGGGATTAATCCTTGTAAACTACCAACCTAGGATGTATAGAGTTGATTGTTTACCGGATTCTAGAAATGAAGCTCGTCTACCTAACATTGACCAACCGATTACAAATAGTCACCCTAGGATGTATAGTGATGACTTCTAACTCTTTCACGGATTCCGACCTAGGATGTATAGTGCCGGAAACATGATCGAGGTTAGATTAAAACCGCAGTTCCAGAGTCAGAATTCATGACTTTCCGTCTATTCTTTAGAACATTAAACAACCAAATAGAATGTATATCTAGATGTAATACTCCTTCATAATATAAAGACATCTTGCAAAGATCATGTATCTACACAAGGAATCAATGATAAACACTCACAACAAGAATAGATCAATGGAAGATAGACATGAATATCAATATAATATCAAGTTTATGTACAAGCCCAATATTAAACTAACTACTCCATCAACCCCTTAGAGGGGATTTAGCTACTCATTACAACAAGGAAATCAGTAGAGAGGAGAAAGAAATAACCCTTGGAGAACATCTTCTTCCTTGAAGTGGCTCCAATCTCCTAACTTCCTTGAAGTTGAGTAGAGAATGTGAGGATGAGAGGTAGAGAGAGAAACTAGATCTAAGAATGCCTAATCTGTCTAAAACGGAGTCAAAAGCTCCTTAAAACGTTTCTATACTTTTCTATTTATACTAAATACAAAAATAGGTCACTTAAGCTTTGAAAATCAGACTGGCGCGCTCGTAGTGCGGGTGGAGTGCGGGTGATTTACCTGCACTGTACCCGCACTGTATGGGTTGCCTGCAACTTTAGTTCTCGGATCAGGACATTAGTGCGGGTGGAGTGCGGTTGTATGGGTTGCCTGCAACTTTAGTTCTCGGATCAGGACATTAGTGCGGGTGGAGTGCGGTTGAATTATCCGCACTTGACCCGTACTTGGCCCACACTTGGCCCGCACTTGGCATCGCACTGTGACCGTACTTCCTTCTCAGATACAAAATCTACCTTCTGTCTTGAGCAACAGTGCGGGTAGAGTGCGGTTGGATGACCCGCACAGTACCCGCACTCTAATGTCAGGTGTAATTCTGCTCTTCTGTTCTTGATGCAAGTGCGGGTAGAGTGCGGTTTGATGACCCGCACAGTATCCGCACTCTAGTGTCAGGTGCGATTCTGTTCTTCTGTTCTTGGTGCAAGTGCGGGTGGAGTACGGTTTGCTGACCCGCACAGAATCCGCACTCTAATGTCAGGTGTCTGAGCAGCTTCTCTGGTTTGGCACTAGTGCGGGTGGAGTGCGGTTAGCTGACCCGCACTGTACCCGCACTTTATCTCTGTACTTGCATTCTGCACCGGCTATGCACATAAGTGCGGCTGGAATGCGGTTGTGACCCGCACTGGACCCGCACTGGACCCGCACTATAGACCTGTTTGTGCTCCTTTTCTGGTGGAATCATCACAATGTGCTTCCAAGCCTGTCTCTGCATCATTTCCTTCAAATAAGCACAAAACAACCCATAAGAGACACAAAAATGCACGAAAACAGAACATAAGGTAAGGATCTGAGGGCCTAAATATAGTACATATTTGGCCCGATCAAATACCCCCAAACCAAACCTTTGCTCGTCCTCGAGCAAATCTATTCAAAACAGTAAGACGCCAGCTGAAAGTAATTTCTAAATACCTAAACAATACATCAACAATGTCGCAAGTCCCATGTGTGATATGATACAAATAGATGTGATCGAGAGGAGAAAAACATATGCACAAGATCAAGAGCAATTTGGAGACACCCAAGGGAGGCTCGTACGAACACGAATCCCACACCTAAAGGCATTCATGAATTTAGGACCACTTACTCCCATACCTTGAACATAATTCGCTTCAATTCTAAAGCTCACATGGATTCCCTCTTTTCTTTTCTCAAGAGTCCTAAGTTCCACAAAACAAGTATGCAAAGAAGATTCTGCATAAGATTTAAGCAATGAACTATCCTAGGAACGAGTCACCATGCCATGGATGCGAAAGATCGTGCTTCAACCTACATTCCCAAACTAGACTTACATGGATCAAATAGGGCTTTTCAACCGGTTATAGTGTGGCTGTGGGGTTGAATGAGTTTACACAAAACAGAATATGGAATTTTTAGGAGTTCAACTCACCAATCATGCTAGAATAAAATCTCTACTCCCACACCATGTTCTTTTCTTGCTTTAAATGCAACCCTCTAGGAAACCATTTAACCCACATTTTTCCCTCAACATTTGC
Source organism: Dipteronia sinensis (assembly GCA_033220585.1). NCBI lineage: Eukaryota > Viridiplantae > Streptophyta > Magnoliopsida > Sapindales > Sapindaceae > Dipteronia > Dipteronia sinensis. The sequence goes on from CM065638.1 coordinate 34,911,752, forward strand.
ATTCCATTTGGGCGTGTTTAGCATAAAACACTCTCATTATGGCACTTCAAGTACAATCTTTCTTAAAATTTTTCTTTTAACAATTTCCAAATAACAATGTTGTACTCCATTTGAGTTGTTACCATCTTCCCTTTTTTAGGCATTTAGAGTGCATAACTTACCCTTTTCTTTCATATTTTCAACATCTATCTCATTTTACCCACTGTGGGACCATTTTAACCCTTTTTCTCACTACCATTTCCCATCCTAACATGATTAGTACAAGGGTAGGCATGTGTTTAGGCTATTGGGTATGTGGTTGAATGTGGTACCAATGAAGAGGTAAGTGTTTGGCCTCAAATCGGCTTTGGAACACACAATATGGTAAGTGGTGTTTAGGCTATAGAGGTACTTCAATAAACATGCATTCCCTACTATCACTTCCAAAACCATCTAAAAAGGGAATGAAAACATCCATCACGCATTCACAAAATAATGCAAGTCCTATGGCACATGACATACATGACGAGAGGCGTGTTTAAGAATAATCAATAATGCACTCAGAAAATGCACTTTCATGCTTGTGTTTGTGATCTCACAGGTATCTCCACTATTAGAACAAGACATGGGAACAATGAGTCCCCAATACTTCATACCAACGGGTGAGACTAACCCATGATGGTGCAAGCTAAGCCTTAAGTGGCACCAAACAATATCACAAGGTCAGAGCACATATAAGAGACTCATCAAAAACACATTCTAGAAGCATCATACCCATACTGGATTACAGTTTGAAAAATGGACAAGCGACAAAATTGAAAAATTGGACACTAAACTGTACACGGCGGAGGCGTGATGCACCCCCAAACCAAAACTCAACAATGCCCTCATTGTTGGAAAGAACAAGCAAAATCACAATAAATGGCGGAATGAGAGATCAATACCCCCAAACCGAATCTAGACATACATTCGACCAAGCTCATTCAGTATAACAAAAACTAACTCGCATTCAATAAAAATTTAAGTACAAAACCGAAGGTAGAAATCTCCCTTTAGAAGGAAGATCGGTCGATGTCCATGCGTGTTGTTGTGTGCTTCCCAAAAGATGCACAACCTAGCTTAAAACCACACAACAACTCTACCAACGAAAATTAAATGCGAAAAGAAAAGAAAAATAAGTCTAAGCCGTTTAAAAGATAATACAAATACAAATACAAGCAGTAAAAGTTCTGATCAATAATAAAGAAAAAGAAAGGATGGTCAATCATCGTCGGAAAACTCCCTCTCCGGTTCACTGGCGATCCCTTTGCCTTTGGGGTCGATCTCTGATCTGATCCGCTCTTCCTGCTCCCTCCTGGATCTCTCTATAGCAGCTCTGAGCTCTTCCCCATATGGGTCAATGGCTGGGCCCCCTGAAGGAGGTGAGAAAGCAGCTGACCTCTTCTTTTTTGTGGATAACTCGGAAGACTGAGTGCCTCCCTCATGTCTGTGAGGTTGCCCCAAATGTCCGTGAAGTACTCATTGGCTTCTACCCTGCTCTCAGTGATCTGCCTCCTATTTTCGGCGACCTCGGTCCTGAGGTTCTCCAATCCAGTAAGCAAAGTCTGCCAAGGAACCTCTCCATATGTCTCATGTGGGGGTGAGGAAGCTGCGGGCCTATAATCACCATAATCGATGTAAACCGGCTCCACATCCGGTGGTTCCGGGATGTCTTTCGGGCTATCTGCTCGTGCTGTCCCCTCGAGCAGGTTTTCTCCTCCCTGTTCAGACCCTGACACCAGAGGGGTCTCGCTCTTTGATCTGGTCGTTCCATGTGAATCGCCCAACCGGCCCCAAACCTCATTCGAAAGGATCGGATCCGAAATCTACTCTGGCAGTTCTACAGAATGCGGTGATGAGGTTAGGGAAAATGAGTGGCTGCTTGTCCACCCTGACCCCTCCCATCTCAAGGATCTCTCTCTTGATCAGAAAGCCGATATCGACCAACTGATTCTGCAGTATACAGTACAGAATCATGGCTGCATTGAAGTTCACTGAGGTCCTGTGTTTTCTGGGGATCAAGGAATGGGAGATGAAGACATGCCAGAACCCCAACTCACTCCTTAAGTTGGTGTGCTTCATACGGTGATCAGGGGCCACCCAAAAATCCATCGGACGGATCACTAACTGATTTGCAAAGTCCACATTTTGGGTCACAAAGAATTCGCTCCAAGTCACCCCTTGCCTTAGACGGCCGACTGCTTCGGGATCAACTGGAAGCTCAGTCCTATAATACCTGTTAATGTCCGCTATAGTCATCCAGACTTCTACCCCACGGACCAGAAACGAAGAAGAGTGTTGAAAAGCTTCAGGTACCAACCCAGCAAAGAACTCTTCAACCACACGTCGACAATACATCGAGGGGGTGCTAACAAAGGTTTCCCATCCCCTTGCTTCAATCATTAGAGGAATTGGGGTGCCTTCCAGTTCTTCAACCGCTATCCCCCTCTCTACCACTATGTCTCGCTCCCTGAAATATTCTAAGCGTTCCTCAAAATCCGGGTGCCTGATGCACGGTGGTGGAACTTGAGGGCCTCGCCTCGGTCTTCGTTCGGAACCCTGACTGCTTTGCCTAGGTGTTCTCCTGGGTCTTCCTGACATCTGCACATTAAACATAGTTTTAAGGCAATATTTGGATCAAAGAAACAAGAGGTTATGATGCAGGAATATGAAAGGACAAAAATTCTGCCAAGAGGATAAAGTGCGGGTGGAGTGCAGGTGAGTGACCCGCACTGTACCCGCACTCTAACTCGTCACCAGACACCAGCAAATGCAGAGTTCAATTCATGTATACATCTCAAAATTCCAGTTCATCATCGAACGAATCAACAACAAAATGACTCTAACTCATGTACAGGCTTCCATTCAACCATATAAACCCAATTCATAGTTTGAAAATCTAATTGCAAATAGAAAATCAATTAACAATGAATACATCACATGCAAAATAGATAACACCCAACATTCCACTCTCTTAGACATTAGCAAAAGCAAAAACAAGGGGTCAAAACCCTAACTAATGAAGTTCATGCATAAGAGGCAAAAAAAATCGTGATAAAGAGGGTTAGGGTTTTGGATTAGAGATATGTGAAATGAAATTAGAGTAAGAATTCATACCTTAGTTGCCGAAAAATTGAAAAAGTGGAACACACGGAATACCTTTAGTTGGGAAGAGGGAAAAATTTGAAGTTTGCAGTTGGTTTTGCTCTTTTGTGGCAAGTGGAGCCCTAGAAAACGACAGGCATAAATATACTGCGCGACAAAAGTGCGGGTGGAGTGCGGGTGACTGACCCGCACTTTACCCGCACTCTATTACCTGATGCCCTCAGAGTGCGGGATGAGTGCGGGTGACTGACCCGCACTCTAACCGCACTGTTCCCCTGGACAGACTCCTGAATTCTGCCCTGCAACTGTATCTGTACCAAAACAAACTCAAACAGTCTCAAAAGTTTACAACAACAAAACTAACCATCCAAAAAGTAAAAATAAAAATAAAAACAATAAAATAAATTCAAAAACGAGTGCAATGCACTCAAAGTGGGACCCGGTCAACCAAAGGAGGTTTGACCGGAATGGGGAGCATATTCAACTTGGCCACCCAAACCGGTGCCAAATGCCTATGCACTGCATCTCTCCCCACTCTCCTCATTTGTCCCACTAAGTCCTTTCGAACCCATATTTGTTTAACCTTTGGTGGGTTCATCCTAGAACTAACTCTACTTGCTTTTAATCTTTGGAAACTAAAGCAATAAGCTTTAGTGTGCCCTTTTTTGGCACAAAAGTAGCAAGTAATAAGACAGTTAGGGAAACTCCCTGTTGGATCGTTGGCATGGGCCACTTTTTGTTGTCCGAATCTGAGGGATTTGATATTGTTTTCCATCACGGCGAGTTGTTCAATCAAATCCCCCTCCTTAACCTTAGCCCGTTTCAACTCATCATCTTTTGAGCTCAACTGTTCATACAATTCCCTTACCGCTTTTGCGGACTCCTCCATACCTAGTTGAAGTTTCCTTGTCCTTCTCCCATAGTCTTCCTCAAACACTTCTGAGAGTCTCGCCAATGCATCTAAGTTCTTGGAGACTAACTCCTTTTTGGTGGCAAGCTCCACTACTTGTTCAGTTAACCCGTTGTTGACCGATGAGAGATCATGCAATTTAGTCTTCAACTGTACATTCTCTGTCTTCAGCAAATAAACCTCCAGTTTGAGCTTTGTGTTGTCTTGTTCAAGCTCACCTAATTGATCGAAGAGTTCAGTATTTGCTTCTTCCTCTTCGAATTCTGATTCTTGCCTCTCCTTGATGCAGTCTTGGTTTCCCAATTCCATCTCCTTGACACCCTCAAAGGCTTGTACAAGGGTGAGCACCCGGCTCCTTTTCTTTCTGGAATTTGGTGCCTCCAAGACTAAACAATCTCTAACTTGGCTTGTTCCGGGGGATATTACCTTGAAGTTCACACTCTTCCCTCCACAGCTGAAGGAAATGTCCCTAGAACAAATATCAATCACCATACTTGCTGTGGCCATGAATGGCCTCCCTAACAGTAGTTTCCAGTCTCTACCACTGGATTCTCCTCTTTTGCAATCCAACACAACAAATTCTGCTGGCACCATCAAACCGTGCACATTCACATAAATTTCCTCCACAATACCAACTGGGGTGATGGGAGAATTGTCAGCCATGATGAGAGTCTGGGAGGTGGGCTTGATTGACTGAATCTTCAGCTGTTTGTAGACCTCCAATGGCATCATATTGATGCTAGCCCCCATATCAAGGACCGCTCCCATCTTTGGTGAATCCTCAATTTATACATCTATGACGAAACTCCCGGGGTCTTCAAGTTTAATGGGGGAGTCTATGTCACTTCCCATATCTTCCTTAACCGCGACCTCTACCATACTTGCTTCGGTTTCCTCACTTTCCAACTGGACAACCTCTAACATGTTAACATGTTCATCGGAGCTTGATGCCTTCTCCTTGTTCTTCATCAATGCATCAAAAATCTGTGCCAACTGAGTTTCCATCTTCTTCAGTGACGCTCCATGACTGTTGGCTCTCTGATCATTGGACTGCATGTAAGCTGACATTCGTTGCTCAGAGGCATGCAAGGTGTTCTTGAGGGCTTCCGACCCGATACCAACAGTTTTGATAACTGTACTCACTATCTCCTCTAGAGACTTGTCCTTTGGTTGGCTAGCCGAAGTGTGGGAATTGAAGTTGGATGGTGGGTTACTCCTTGAACCCCCCCATTGATTGTTGTTGTTTCCCCCTTGATTGTATCTATTGTAACCCCGGTTTTGGTACCCTTGGTTGTTGTTTCCACCTTGGTAATTGTTGTTGCCACATTGGTGAGTGGTTGCTCCTAGGTGGTTGTTGTTGGACCAAGATAAGTTTGGGTGATTTCTCAACCCTGGATTGTATGTATTCGAATATGGGTCATTCCTAGGCTGCCTTGGAAATTCTCCAAGGGCTTGGGCTTGCTCTTCCTGACTGAAATGCCCTTCTCCCCCTTCAATCTCCCCCATGACTTGACTAACTCCTTGGGAGGACCCTGGTTTTCCGGTTATTAACTCCTTGATTGATTGAAGCTCCTTGTTCATTCTGGACATCTGGATTTGCACTTGGGTATCCTGACCCACTTCTATTCTTCCACCCCTCCTCACATGTGATGTCCTCTGTTGTGAGTTCTGGGCAATCTTCTCCAGAATGTCATAAGCTTCAATTGCCCTCTTGTCTGCAATGGTGCCTCCACATGCATTATCCACCATCATTTGGGTTATCGATGAAAGTCCACTATAGAAGGAGTTAACCTTCAGTTCTGGATGGTATGTATGCGGTGGCATTTGAGCTAACAATAAATTGAACCTCTCCCATGCCTCATGGAATGGTTCACCGTCCTCTTCGACAAAGGAAGCTATCTTCAACCTTAGGTCTTTAGCCTTCTGTGACGGAAAATACTTGTTGAAGAAAACCTTGCAGACTTGGCTCCATATCACCAGTGATCCCGGCCTCAAGTTCATGTACCAAGTCATGGCTGCATCTTTCAGACAATATTGGAAACACCTCAGATAGAGCTGCTCCCTTGTCAATACTGCTTGGCAAGCCATTACAGGGAAGGTTTCTAGGGTGGCTCCATATTGTTTCATAAATTAGAGGCAATCCTCGGTACTTCGCCCACTAAACGACGGTAGGAGGCTGATGTGCATAGTTTTCAACTCGTACTGCCTTGTTACATCATCCAGTACTATGGCAGTGGGCACATTCCCTACAAACGGGAGAGTGTACTCGCCCATAGTGAGGCCTAGCTCTTCATCCCCATGTACACTTCCCTCATTCTCCTGAGCTTGTTGCTCATTCTCTCTAGCATGCTGCTCATGCTGATTATGATCGTCCATATTTTCCTCTAACTGCTCTATTCTTCTACCCAACCGATTGATGTTATCGATAACTGGCAACACTGTTCCTCTCAACGATCTTCGTCCGTGCATATACCTTAAATCCTGAAATTTAACAAAGAATAAAGCACAACGTAAAACGAGAAACAGATAGGGCAGAGCAGGAATATTACTAGACTGGCCGTACTCATGCAAAACTAATTAAACTAACATGCCGCTCCCCGGCAGCGGCGCCATTTGACAAGGACTCTTTTTCCCTTATGTCGTTTTAAAAGATTAGTCCGTCAATAATATTTTAGGAAACCTCACAAAGCCTAAATCAGTTTACAAACATAAATATAGCGGCAAGTGGATGTCGTCCACAGGGAGCGGAGTTAGCCAAATTAGTTAAAGCTAAAGCAATGGTATGTATATATATATATAATAGCAAAACCTGAATTGGTGAAAATGTAGATTGTGAACCAACTCTAAATAACACTAAATTAAATAAGTAAATAAAATGAAAGGGGAATATGGAGTGAAAGATATATAGATGATGGAAACTAAGGAGCTAATGGATTCGAAAGCAAATACTGGGCAATGTAACAAACTTGTCAATAGCACGGCTCTTCAAGGTAACCGACCTAGGATGTATAGAGTCGGTTATTTATCCCTAGAAGGTGGCCAACCTAGGATGTATAGTGCAGACCACCTATTAGGGATTAATCCTTGTAAACTACCAACCTAGGATGTATAGAGTTGATTGTTTACCGGATTCTAGAAATGAAGCTCGTCTACCTAACATTGACTCAACCGATTACAAATAGTCACCCTAGGATGTATAGTGATGACTTCTAACTCTTTCACGGATTTCGACCTAGGATGTATAGTGCCGGAAACACGATCGAGGTTATATTAAAACCGCGGTTCCAGAGTCGAAATTCATGACTTTCCGTCTATTCTTTAGAACATTAAACAACCAAATAGGATGTATATCTAGATGTAATACTCATTCATAATATAAAGACATCTTGCAAAGATCATGTATCTACACAAGGAATCAATGATAAACACTCACAACAAGAATAGATCAATGGAAGATAGACATGAATATCAATATAATATCAAGTTTATGTACAAGCCCAATATTAAACTAACTACTCCGTCAACCCCTTAGAGGGGATTTAGCTACTCATTACAACTAGGAAATCAGTAGAGAGGAGAAAGAAATAACCCTTGGAGAACATCTTCTTCCTTGAAATTGCTCCAATCTCCTAACTTCCTTGAAGTTGAGTAGAGAATGTGAGGATGAGAGGTAGAGAGAGAAACTAGATCTAAGAATGCCTAATCTGTCGAAAACGGAGTCAAAAGCTCCTTAAAACGTTTCTATACTTTTCTATTTATACTAAATACAAAAATAGGTCACTTAAGCTTTGAAAATCAGACTGGCGCGCTCGTAGTGCGGGTGGAGTGCGGGTGATTTACCCGCACTGTACCCGCACTGTATGGGTTGCCTGCAACTTCAGTTCTCGGATCAGGACATTAGTGCGGGTGGAATGCGGTTGAATTACCCGCACTTGACCCGTACTTGGCCCGCACTTGGCATCGCACTGTGACCGCACTTCCTTCTCAGGTGCAAAATCTACCTTCTGTCTTGAGCAACAGTGCGGGTTGAGTGCGGTTGGATGACCCGCACAGTACCCGCACTCTAATGTCAGGTGTAATTCTGCTCTTCTATTCTTGATGCAAGTGCGGGTAGAGTGCGGTTTGATGACCCGCACAGTACCCGCACTCTAGTGTCAGGTGCGATTCTGTTCTTCTGCTCTTGGTGCAAGTGCGGGTGGAGTGCGGTTTGCTGACCTGCACAGAACCCGCACTCTAATGTCAGGTGTCTAAGCAGCTTCTCTGGTTTGGCACTAGTAAAGTACGGCTGGAGTGCGGTTACGACCCGCACTGGACCCGCACTGGACCCGTACTATAGACCTGTTTGTGCTCCTTTTCTGCTGGAATCATCACAATGTGCTTCCAAGCCAGTCTCTGCATCATTTCCTTCAAATAAGCACAAAACAACCCATAAGAGACACAAAAACGCACGAAAACAGAACATAAGGTAAGGATCTGAGGTAGTACATGTTTGGCCCGATCACAATGTTAACCCACGATAGGACCTGCGAACTAGGCCACATTCCTTGAACCAATACCTGAATTACATTGTTTGTCTATAACAACTTAAAAGAGCCGTTAGATACCAAAATACACTCGAATATAAGCCAAAGGATATGGAATTGTGGGCCAATGTATAGCACAATTTTGGCATGATCAATAGAGGGTAGGATGAACTAAGGGTGGCTTAGCTAAGTTGGGAGATTCAGTCTTTTCCTCAACCCAAATGGGTGCTAATGATTCTAATCCCCCGTTTGTTCTAACTTGGCTCACCAATTCTTTTCTCACCTTTATCTTTTTCACCCTATGTGAATTCTTCCTAGCCCTAGCCTCTCTTGTCTTCCTATACCTATCAAACTTGTAACAATTGGCTTGAATATGCCCTTTTCGTGAACAAAAATATCAAGTAGGAAAAAAGTAAGAATGACTCCCTCTTGTTGATTGGACTTGAGGCCTTGGATTTCGCTCTTCTTGAAGTGACTTGACATCTTTCTCCACCTTGTCAAGTTGGACTATGAATTCGCATTCCTTCACTTTGGCTATCTTGATGGCCTCCTCTTTCTTGCTAAGTGTCTCCTTAATAACCTCCAAAGCACTCGTCTTCTGCTCAAATTCCATTAGCAATTTCCTAGTCTTCCTTGCATATTCTTCTTTAAACTCCTATGATAACTTTACAAGGTCTTCCAACTCTTTTGTTGCAAAATTCTTCACAACTTCAAGAGTTGTAACTTGCTCTCTTGACTCTTTGGTGAAAGACGAGAACTCTTGCACTCTCTTTCTAAGCATCATGTTCTCCGCCTTCAGAAGCCTTACTTCCAGCATAAGCTTTTTGTTCTCATTCTCAGCTCTATCAACTTCCTTAAATGCTTGTTGATCCAAAACCTTCTCTTCAAACTTCATTGCTTCATGCTTTTTAAAATAATCTTGTTATCCTTCTTCCATCTTTGAAACCTTTTTGTTAACCAAAAATTTGTATGGGAGAAAAATTCCAATTAACACCCTCAAGCTGCAACCTGGTAGGTCGTAGCGGGGAAGGTATCTCTAGATACCATGATTTTGATAAAATAAATATGACAAAGAAAAAAAAGGAAAAAACGGCTCGTGTACGATAAAAGTGGGAACATATTATTGTATTGATCACTTGGTTTCCTATTATAATGGTGGAGATTACACAGACTACATAACTATCTTTTCTATCTCTCTTTCTTACATAGTTGGCGATGGTGAACTCGTGCTAGTCGATAAGTGGATATCTCTCACTAGGCGATGGAGCTTTTCTATCTCAATTTCTAGATCTCTTTTTCTCGTCTTCAATTTCCCTATTTATGGATTCCAAATCCTCCCTCTTCTTTCCCAAAAATTAGCTCCCTTTATTGAGAATCATTAAAACCCTTATTTAGGCGTTGAATGGTGTTGATTGTAGCTAATGGAGTGGGATTTGATCCCTCTAATTGCTGTTGCATTTAAACTCTTATTTGGTTGACCTTTTGGTCTCATTTATCGTGCTTTTAAGTGGTGAAGAAGTCAACTCTTTCCTATGCTTGGCGAAATTAGCTTTATTCCTTCAGATGAGGTATTGTAGCATGATTCGTAGTATACCTGTCTATTCTTGCTGGCGCGGTTCCTCCCTTGTGAGCCAATGCCATCTCAATGTCATTCTCCTTGCTGGGTGGGTAGGTTACACTCATTATACTGGTCCGGGAGTGGTAGGGTGGTACTTGGATTTGGGTTGTCTGCAACTTCAGTTCTCAGATCAGGGCATTAGTGCGGGTGAAGTGCGGTTGAATTACCCGCACTTGACCCGCACTTGGCATCGCACTGTGATCGCACTTGAATCGCACTTCCCTGTCAGGTGCAAAATCTACATTCTGTCTTGAGCAACAGTGCGGGTAGACTGCGGTTGGATGACCCGCACAGTACCCGCACTCTAATGTCAGGTGCAATTCTGCTCTTCTGTTCTTGATGCAAGTGCGGGTAGAGTGCGGTTGGATTACCCGCACAGTACCCGCACTCTAATGTCAGATGCGGTTCTGCTCTTCTGTTCTTGGTGCAAGTGCAGGTGGAGTACGGTTTGCTGACCCGTACAGTACCCGCACTCTGATGTCATGTGTATGATCAGCTTCTCTGGATTGGCATTAGTGCGGGTGGAGTGCGGTTAGCTGACCCGCACTGTACCCGCACTTTATCTCTGTACTTGCATTCTGCCCCGGCTATGCACATGAGTGCGGCTGGAGTGCGGTTAGCTGACCCGCACTGTACCCACATTTTATCTCTGTACTTGCATTCTGCCCCGGCTATGCACAAGAGTGCGGCTGGAGTGCGGCTGGAGTGCGGTTGCGACCCGCACTGGACCCGCACTGTAGAGCAGTTTGTGCTCCTTTGCCTTCGCTTTAGCCCCTTTCCTGCTGGAATCACCACAATATGCCTCCAAGCCTGTCTCTGCATCATTTCTTACAAATAAGCACAAAACCACCCATAAGAGATATAAAAACACACGAAAACAGAACATAAGGTAAGGATCTGAGGGCCTAAATATACTACATATTTGGCCCGATCAGTGGTGCCCGGCCAAGGTAGCAAGAGGGACATTTGGTTGTCCTAGTCTTGAGGTGAAAACAAGTAGGCGAACATATTGGCGAAATTGGGTACCTTAAATTCCTGTTCCAGGAATCCTGGTATTCTAGCGAACATTCTAGAGAAACCGGGTACCTGGCATTCCTGTTCTAGGAATCTTGGTACCTTGGCGAACACATGGCGAACATTCTGGAGAAACTGGGTACCTCACATTCCTGTTCTAGGAATCTTGGTACCTTGGCGAACACATGGCAAACATTCTGGCAACAAGATCCTAGTAGGCAACTAAGGCCACTTTAGCACCAGGTGTTTCTTAGCGGGGGGTGGTGCCCGGCAAGGCTTTAATCTGGCTGGCAACTATGCTCTTACTATCCAGACCCTTCTCAGCGGGGGGTGGTGCCCGGCAAAGGTTTGATCTGTCGGGCAACTATGCTCTTACCTACCGGATCCTTCCTAGCGGGGGGTGGTGCCCGGCCAGGGCAGCAGGAATGCCATGTGGCTTTTCCTGGTCTTGAGGAGATCCTCCTGGATGGATTAATCCGGTCCAGGGTATCAGGATAGCTATCTTGCTATCCTGGTCTTTAAGGCGATCCTCTCGGAGGGATTGACCCGGTCCAGGGTATCAAGAGATCTGTATAGCTCTCCTGGTTTTATGGCGATCCTCCTGGAGGGATTAATCCGGTCTATGGCATCGGGTATTCCTGTGCAAGGATTCCCAGTCTTCAAGCGATGGTTCTGGTAGGCAACTAAGGCCACTCTAGCACCAGGTTTTTCTTGGCGGGGGGTGGTACCCAGCCAAAGCATCAGGAGTGCCATGTGGCTATCCTGGTCTCGATCATAGGCGAAAGGTGATCATATGAGAACTACCAAGGCGATCGTAGAAGAACTACCAAGGTGATAATACTCAAGGCGATACTGGTCAATGCTCACCCCGCAAGTTTCATTGGTGAGACCTTCTGGGATAATCTGCATTCCCGATATAGGTAAGTAGAGTGACCTACTGCAATGGTGCTTCTTATTGTGGACTGGTCACTAGGAGAACTTTTCTCATGTTGAGGTCACTACCCCTTCCATAGGAGGACTAGGGAGAATGATAATCTTCTAGTCCCCAAGTGATGTAACCAGTTTAGGAGCCTGCTTGGACTGAATATGAGTCTTCACAAATCGTAAAGGGACTCGAGACTCTGCTCGAACAAACCTGGACCTCGGCAGCTCGCTGGGGCATTGAGTAGCCTGGTATAACAAATCAGAAACCTACAATCTTACAGCTATGATCTAGGTAGCTCACATGGGCGCTGTGAGGGGCCCAATACAATAAGTGACGAACCAGTGATCTTGCAGTAGTGCTGCTGCTCCAGAGGCATACTTCGGCATATAGGAGGCCTCAGCAAGTGTAGGAAGCCTCTAGGCTCTCCCCGAACAGATAGGGATATCGGTGGCTCACTAGGGCGTTGAGGGGCCCAATACAAGAGGTCAGGAGCTACCAGTGTGATGCTGGTCCAGAGGCATGCTTAGGATCATAGAAGTCCCCAGCAACTGAAATGTGGCTCTAGACCGTCCTCGAATGAATCGGGACACAGTGGCTCACTAGGGCTCTGAAGGACGCGGTATAATAAGTGAGGAGCCATTGGGCCATGCAGCAGGGCTGCTGCTCTAGAGGCTTGCTTAGGCATGTAGGAGGCCATAGCAATATAGGAAGCCTCTAAGCTCTCCCAGAACGGATCGGGACATCGGTGTCTCACTAGGGCGTTGAGGGGCCCAGTACAAGAGGTAGGGAGCCACCGGTGTGATGCAGGTCCAGAGGCATGCTTGGGATCATAGAAGTCCCCAGCAACTGAAATGTGGCTCTGGACCGTCCTTGAATGAATTGGGAAACAGTGGCTCACTTGGGCGCTGAACGACCCAGTATAATAAGTGAGGAGCCACTGGGCTATGCAGCGGGGCTGCTGCTCTAGAGGCTTGCTTAGGCATGTAGGAGGCCATAGCAATGTGAGATACCTTTGAGCTCTACCCGAACGGATCGGGACATAGGTGGCTAACCAGAGCGTTTAAGGGCCCGGTACAAGAGGTAGGGAGCCACCTGCATGATATTGTTCCAGAGGCATGCGTGGGATCCTAGAAATCCCCAGCAACTGAAATGTGGCTCTGGACCATCCTGGAATGAATAGAGACACAGTGGCTCACTTGGGCGTTGACTAGCCCGGTAAAAGAAGTGAGGAACCACTCGGCCATGCAGCTGGGCTGCTACTCCAGAGGCTTCATTTGGCATGTAGGAGGCCTCAGCAATCTGGGAAGCCTTTGGGATCTCCTCGAACAGATCGGGACATCGGTGGCTCACTAAGGCATTGAGAGGCCCAGTACAAGAGGTAGGGAGCCACTGGTGTGATGCTGGTCCAGAGGCATGCTTGGGATCATAGAAGTCCCTAGCAACTGAAATGTGGCTCTGGACGTCCTCGAATGAATCCGGAAACAGTGGCTCACTTGGGCGCTGAACGACCCGGTATAATAAGTGAGGAGCCACTGGGCTATGCAGCGGGGCTGCTGCTCTAGAGGCTTGCTTAGGCATGTAGGAGGCCATAACAATGTGGGAAGCCTTTGAGCTCTACCAGAATGGATCAAGACATAGGTGGCTCACCAGGGCGTTGAAGGGCCCGGTACAAGAGGTAGGGAGCCACCTGCATGATACTGGTCCAGAGGCATGCGTGGGATCTTAGAAATCCCCAACAACTGAAATGTGGCTCTGGACCATCCTGGAATGAATAGGGACACAGTGGCTCACTTAGGCGTTGACTAGCCCGGTAAAAGAAGTGAGGAGCCACTGAGCCATGCAGCTGGGCTGCTACTCTAGAGGCTTGATTTGGCATGTAGGAGGCCTCAGCAATCTGGGAAGCCTCTGGGATCTCCCCGAACAGATCGAGACATCTGTGGCTCTCTAGGGCGTTGAATGGCCCGGTATAAATGAAGTAAAGCCACCAGCCTGGTACTGGTCCAGAGGAATGCTTAGGATCCTAGAAGTCCCCAGCAACTGAAATAAAGCTCTGGACCATGCTCGAATGGATCGGGGAACAGTGGCTCACTTGGGCATTGTCCAGCCTGGTACAATAAGTGAGGAGCCACTAGGCCATGCAGCTAGGCTGCTACTCCAGAGGCTTGCTTTGGCATGTAAAAGACCTCAGTAATGCGCGAAGCCTCTAGGCTCTACCCGAGTGGATCAGGACATAGGTGGCTCACTAGGGCGTTGAAGGGCCCGGTACAAGAGGTAGGGAGCCACCTGCATGATACTGGTCAAGAGGCATGCTTGGGATCCTAGAAGTCCCCAGCAACTAAAATGTGGCTATGGACCATCCTGGAATCAATAGGGACACAATGGCTCACTTGGGCGATGATTAGCCCGGTACCAAAAGTGAGGAGCCACTGGGCCATGCAGCTAGGCTGCTGCTCCAGAGGCTTGCTTAGGCATGTAGGAGGCCTCAGCAAAGTGGGAAGCCTCTGAGCTCTACCCGAACGGATCGGGACATAGGTGGCTCACTAGGGCGTTGAAGGGCCCGGTATAAGAAGTAGGGAGCCACCTGTATGATACTAGTCCAGAGGCATGTGTGGGATCCTAGAAGTCCCTAGTAACTAAAATGTGGCTCTGGACCATCCTGGAATGAATAGGGACACAGTGGCTCACTGGGGCGTTGACTGGCCCGGTACCAGGAGTGAGTAGCCACTGGGCCATGTAGCGGGGCTGCTGCTCCAGAGGCTTGCCAAGGTATGTAGAAGGCCTCAACAAAGTGGGAAGCCTCTGAACTCTACCCGAATGGATCGGGACATAGGTGGCTCACTAGGGCATTGAAGGGCCAGGTACAAGAAGTAGGGAGCCACCTACATGATACTGGTCCAGATGCATGCGTAGGATCCTAGAAGTCCTCAGCAACTTAAATATGGCTCTGGACCATCCTGGAATGAATCGGGACACAATGGCTCACTTGATTGATGACTAGCCCTGTACCAGGAGTGAGGAGCCACTGGGCCATGCAGCTAGGCTGCTGCTCTAGAGGCTTGCTTAGGCATGTAGAAGGCCTCAGCAAAGTGGGAAGCCTCTAAGCTCTACCCGAACGGATCGGGACATAGGTGGCTCACTAGGGCGTTGAAGGGCCCGGTACAAGAACTAGGGAGCCACCTGCATGATACTGGTCCAGAGGCATGTGTGGGATCCTAGAAGTCCCCAGCAACTGAGATGTGGCTCTGGACCCTCCTGGGATAAATCAGGACACAGTGGCTCACATGGACGTTGATTAGCCCAGTATAATTCTTTTACTAGCATTTGAGTGGGATCAAATGAGTTATGATGAGTCTAAAATCATCGAAAGGTTTTCGAGTAAAAGAATCTAGTGCACAAGGTGCATTGAACAGGATCACAATGAAATACTTTATCTAGAACCGTCACTAGATATAAGTCTTTTCATTATTAGGACAATCGGAGAGTCGATCTTAATCCTGAGATAAATGATGGACTTATGATTGCAAGTGTTATCATTTGAGCTATCAATGAGTACGATTATATAGCATAGTCTATCCTCGATAGTTTGGTGGTATTCATTTGTTAATCGATAGAGGACTTCATTTATAGATATGGACATCTTGGCTCCATTTATTAAATGAGAGTATAATATCATCATATGGATGTTTTGAGGTATTGGATATTAAATCTCAACGTTGAGTTTTCAATAATGATTATTGAAGACATGGCTTCTGGACAAGTCAAAATATCCAAGTTCAAAATGTGGTCATATGAGGAAATATGGTAACTTGGAGAGCTATAGGCAGTCTATGAGCTCTTGGTGATTACTGATATTATTCACGAGGATACACCATCTCCTATAAGATTGTCTAGGTAATGAATGGGAAACATCTCCTTATTCTATTTTTATTTAAGAGTTCAATTTTAGCTCTTTAGTGGAATGAGTTAAAATTAATAGATCGGACCTAAGTGAATCATTTGTTGATTGTGATTAGGTTATGTCTATTGAAGCTTAAATTTAGATAGCCCGCCAAGATCCACAATCCACACATACTTGCATGGATCACTTGATATATTCTACCGGACCAATTTATGGGTCCATCTAGAATTGCATTTAATATATTAAGAATATAATATGTCTATTATTTATTTAATGGACTGCACTATTATATTAATATATTAAAAGGAGACATGTAGGCTTGTTTCTTTTAGTAAGAATAAGTCTGGTTCACATGTGGGCTTTTATTTAAAGTCTAATGGATTAAATAAAATAAGAAAAATAATATTGGGCCCATATATATATGGTGTGGGCGGCAAGGCTAAATAAAATAGCCCAAGATATTATTTTATTTTATTGTTTTGATTAAATGGGAATTAATTAATTATTTAATTAATTAATAGTTTAAATCAAAATCTTTTCCTGATCAGTAAATTAAATACTATGTGTTGGATTAGGGTTGGAATTCTTTTAAGTGATAGGAGTCCTAATGTGGTAAGGATTAAGTCCACATACACTCCTTATTATACAAAGAATTCGGCCACCACTAGTCCTACAAGGGTTAGGATTCTTGAATTGATAGGAATTAGGGAAAAGGACAATTCCTTTTCAAGTAAGGAAATTAACCAACCCTAGATTTCCTATTCAATAGATTCGGCCAACCCTACTTGGTGAAGGAGAAAATTCGGCCAACCTATAAATATAAGGTTATGAATTTTCGGCCACCAAGAAGCAAAATAGAGAGAGATTTTTGTTTGTTTTGAAAATAAAAAATCCTACTCTATACACATAGATTTTCGGCCAAGAGAGAAAAAGAAAATAAGTTCTCATTCGATAGTGCACTTACAAGCCTTTAACATCAAAAGGTTTTGTGCACACTTTCGATTTAGGGTTACGCGAGTTTCAATCGTATTGATTGTGAATTCAAAAGTGACCGGAACTATTTTTTTAGGCTCTTGGTGTTTTACTATTGAAGATCAAGATCAGAAATTCCATACATTCATTCTAAGGTAAGCAATTCAAAGAAAAAGGGAGACCACGCTCCTAGGTGATTCACGTACGTGCCAGGATTGAAGATCTTGCGGATTACCATCGACGTAAGTCAATCGGATCACGCGACAAGAGGTATTTAACTTTAACCGTATATTTGAGTTTAATTAATTAAAGGGTTAAGGTTCAAATCTTTAGAAAAATTTTAAACTATACGAAAATTATTTTTTCGCCTTCCGCTGCAGTTTTAAGCAATTTTTCCCTACAATTGGTATCGGAGCCTGGTTGTACCCTTTAATTAATTAACGTATATATACGTGAATCTATTTCTTTTTATTGTGATTATGCATGTTTTAGAAAGAGATGGCACTCTAGGTATTCGCATATATAATTACATGTGGAATGTATGGATTTATATATGTTGTTATAAAGTGAATTGTTATTGCTCGATTTTGGTCCTAGAATTTCAATGTATTTTTTGTTTCGGAATTGTAACAAGAAGGGTGGTCTATTATCGCCATAAATCCTTCTTGGTAGTTGCTATGTTTTTATTAATTTTATTGTAAAAATACTGCAGTTTTTTATTGTATTAAAATTTAGTACAGTTTTTTATTGTATTAAAATAAGTGCAGTTTTTTTATTTGTAAAAAAATACTGCAGTAGTTTAAATAAAATATATATATATATTTCTGCAGTATTTTATTGTTTAAAATAAGTTGTAATATATTCAAGATTCGAAGACTCGAAGATTTGAAGAAATTGGAGCATCCGGAACCGAGCTTGGCACCCGCACGCACCGAGACAACAAGCGCGCACGCAACCAAGCGTGCAGCTGCGCTTGTTGCGGTGCAGCAGCGCGCGGGACCCATGCATGGGCTGGCCATGCGGCAGCTCATGCCCTTGCATGGGCTAGGCGTGCGCATGGGCTGCTTGGTGATCTTCGGGCGCGCGAGTTACGTGCACGAGATGGTCGCTTGAAGTCTTGTTCGCCAAGAAAGAAGTTTTTTGTATTCCGTACAATTGTAATTTACATGCTTTTCTAGGATGGACCAAAATTGTGGCTATTTATTTTTATGTATAAATATTACAATATTTGTTATTGTATGATAACATGTCATATAGAATAGGAGTGCCACTCATATATCTCTTTTGGTATGAACATGCATTGAATGATTTAGGTATCTAATTGGCATCTAGATAACTTGGTAAAATCATTCTTTGGAATTTAATCACACGCCTTAAATAATTGAGTGGGAGAAGGTGTGTTAGAACACCTATGGCCTCCAAGGTTAGTTGAGCTTTATTATTTATTGGTAATCCCCCCGAGGGGCGTCCATAAATGGAATTTAGCAAAATACTTCCTTACAAGGATAGACTAGACAATTGACTCAAACGAGATCTACTCCCAGAGGAGGGATTTTCATGAGAGAAAATTGAGGGTCGATATCTTGGTAACACACTCAATGTAATTTTATTAATATCCTCCCGAGAGTTCTTGTTAATAAAATTGCAAGGCTAAAATTGAAAACGCTGGTTGTTATGTTAACAATTAGGTGGGACCTAGTCCAACTAGTAAATGGTGCGAACTCCCGAAGGAGGCGTATCATTTATGGGTGTTGGATCACCGTTGAATTTTTCACGATTGAGTTATTTAATTAAGGGGTATTATCACTAAAGTCCCTATTTTTTCATGAATTGTCACCTTTTTAAACGTCTTTGCCATATTAGTCACTTTAGTCCCTTGTTTTTTCAAAATACATCACTTTAATCCATTTGACCAAAAACTAAGGGTCAACTATAATATAATATATAAAAATACAATTTTACCCTTTATTGTTATTTTAAAATTTTTCCTTTTAGTCCCTCTAATTTCAATAATAGCTGGTCAATCCCTGAAAAAATAAAATACTTTTATCAAAGATTGAACCTTCAACCTTATGATTAAAAACCACAACCTCTAACCAATTGAGCTACTCTAGTTTGTTGTTGAGAATTTGTTGATTTAAATATATATATATATATATATATATAATTTGTTTAAACTAATTTAAATATGTTTATATAATTTAAAATAAATTTATATTTAATAATAGTATATAAAAACATATTTATGAAAATGAAAAAGGAAAATAACAAAATAAAAGCAAAAAAAAGGAAAAAAAGGAATTTTTATTTATTTTTCTTCTCTGTTGTTGATTTTTTTCCCTTTTCAATTTACGGGTCTTTGATTTTCTGGGTTTTTTTTTATCAAATTGAAATAATATATTTTTTGAAAAGAAAAAAAAATCCAAAAAAAAAGAAAAAAAAAATTACAGGATTCGATTTTTTAGATTTTTTGGATTTCCTTTTAATTTGTTATTTTCTTTTTCATTTTCATAAATATGTTTTTATATATTATTATTATTATTAAATATAAGTTTATTTTAAATTATATAAACAGATTAGATATATATACATTTAAATCAACAAATCCTCAACAATAAACTAGAGTAACTCAACTGGTTAGAGGTAATTGTTTTTAATCACTAGGTCGAAGGTTCAATCCTTGATAAAAGCATTTTATTTTTTCAGGGATTGACCGGCTATTATTGAAATTAGAGGGACTAAAATGAAAAATTTTAAAAATAACAATAAAGGGTAAAATTGTATTTTTATATATTATATTATAGTTGACCTTTAGTTTTTGGTCAAATAGACTAAAATGATGTATTTTGAAAAAACAAGGGACTAAAGTGACTAATATGGCAAAGACGTTTAAAAATGTGACAATTCATGAAAAAATAGGGACTTTAGTGATAATACCCCTTTAATTAATTCAAGATAAATGTTCGAAAGTGCTTTATCATGATTATTTACTTATATATGCTTTTTGTTTTATTCAGAAATCATGGCCCCATCACTTATGAACATCCTGAAAGATAACACTTTAACTGGAGATAATTATGTCACATGGAAAAGGAAAAGAGGGTTGTTGCTGCAAAGTGAAAAACATAAGTTTGTTCTAACTACTCCTAAACCACCTACTCCTAATAATGAATCAAGAATTTTGCAAAGAGATGAGTATGAGCAGTGGAAGACCTCAGATGATATGGCCAAATGTTACATTATGGCTACTATCTCCGACGTGTTGCAACAGCAGCATGAAGGAATGGGGTCTGCTGCTGATATTATGATGTATCTGGAAGAGATGTTTGCTATAAGGTCTAGGACGACTAAGAGAGAGGCAGTGACTGCTTTTATGAATCTTAGGATGAAACTTGGACAGGCTGTGAAAGATCACATGATGAAAGTCATAGCACATCTAAATATTGCAGAATTAAATGGCGCTGAGATAGATGGTGAGACCAAAATTGACATGGTTGTCAACTCACTATCAGATTTCTTTGATCAGTTCAAGTTGGACTACACCTTGAACAAAAAGGAATACACCTTGCAGGGCCTGATGCAAGATGTTCAAAGCGTTGAAAAGATCCTTGTGAAAAGCAAAGGTCAAGAGATTCATATGGTTGGTAAAGTTGCTACTGTTAAGACCCGTCAGAAGGTCAAGAAACAACAAAAGAAAAAGCAACTTGGGTCTACCAAGAAGGAGACTAAGAAAGTAACCAAGATCAAAGGGAAATGCTTCCTTTGTGGTGAAAAGGGACATTGGAAAAGAAATTGCCCAAAGTCCCAGAACAAGAAGGAAGAAGGTAATATTAATTATCTTGAAACATGTTTTCTGGCAGATTCTACAGATTCTTGGATCATAGACTCTGGAGCCACTAATCATGTTTGTTATTCCTTGCAGGGGTTCAAAGAAAGGAGAAGGCTGAATAAGAACGAAATCAATTTACGCTTGGGCAACGGATCGTTAGTGTCTGCAAGTGCAGTGGGAGATATTAGAGTTATTATAGATGTAGGGAAAAATCGATATAAAACGCAGCGGAAGAAACGAAAAATAGATTTCGTATGGTTTTAAATTTTTTCTCAAAGTTGAACCTTAACCTTTTAATTAATTAAACTCAAATATATACGGTTAGAGTTAAATACCCTTGACGCGTGATCCGATTGACTTACGTCGATTGGTAATCCGCAAAATCTTTTCTGATGCTCGTGAACAGTACCCGCGTTAACAGTGATCGTGAACAGTACCCCCCGTCGTGAACAGTGATCGTGAACAGTACCCCCGCCGTGAACAATGATCTTGAATAGTACCACGAGATCTTTCAATCCGAACACATACGTGAATCACCTAGGAGCGTGGTCTCCCTTTTTCTTTGAATTGCAAACCTGAGAATGGATGAACAAAGTTTTCTTTTTCTTTTGTTAGTCACAAAACAATCAAAAGAAGACAAAAATTATTCCGGTCACTTTTGAGTTCTCAATCTAATGATCGAAACTCGCGTGAACCTAATTCGATGTTGTACACACAAGCTTATTGATGAACAAGCAATCAGTGTACTATCAAAGAATAATCTCTTCTCTCTTTTATGTTTAGTAGAATAAAAATTATCTTTTTCTATGAATTGAGAAGAAGAAGAAAAATTGAATCATTCAATCAACTATGGTAGCCGAATTCTATATGTGGTATTATATAGGTGGCCGAAATTTTGCTTCCTCTTCTATTTAGGATTGCCGAAATCTTCCTCTAAATGGACTAGGGTTGCCGCAAATCACATACCAATAAAAGTTTGTGTTGCACCCTAATTTCCATAAACCTTTAGACTTCAAAACCTAATCCAACTCATAGATATTTTTATTCTTTTATTGACTAAATAAAAAGACTTCTTATTTGATTAAATAAATAAAATTAATTATTTATTTTCTTATCAAACAAGTCTTTTACTTTTAATATACTACTACCAATAATATAACTTTAGGAAATATATTTCCTGATCAGAAAAAGATTTGTTTCTTAATTAAACAATTAATTAATAAATTAACTAATTCTTATTTAATTAAAACAATGAAACAAAATAATATCTTAGGTTAATATATACACCTTGCTGCCCCACTTATATAAATGGGCCATATATTATTTTCCTAATTCATTTAATCCATTGGACTTTAAATAAAAGCCCACATGTGAACCAGACCCATTCTTACTAAAAGAAATAAGCCCACATGTCTCATTTTAATATATTAATATAATAGTGCAGCCCATTAATTAAATAATAGACATATTATATTCTTGATATATTAAAAACAATTCTAGATGGACCCTTAAATCGGCCCGGTAGAATATATCAAGTGATCCATGCAAATACTTGTGGATTGGGGATCTTGGCGGGCTATCTAAATTTAAGCTTCAATAGACACAACCTAATCACAATCAACAAATGATTCACTTAGGTCCAATCTATTAATTTTAACTCATTCCACTAAAGAGCTAAAATTGAACTCTTAAATAAAGATAGAATAAGGAGATGTTTCTCATTCATACCCTAGACAATCTTATAGGAGATGGTGTATCCTCGTGAATAATATCAGTAATTGCCAAGAGCTCATAGACCGCCTATAGCTCTCCAAGTTACCATATTTCCTCATATGACCACATTTCGAACTTGGATACTTTGACTTGTCCAGAAGCCATGTTTTCAATAATCATTATTGAAAACTCAACGTTGAGATTTAATATCCAATACCTCAAAACATCCATATGATGATATTATACTCTCATTTAATAAATGGAGCCACGATGTCCATATCTATAAATGAAGTCCTCTATCGATTAACAAAACCAAACTATCGAGGATAGACTATGCTATATAATCGTACTCATTGATAGCTCTAATGATAACACTTGCAACCATAAGTCCATCACTTATCTCAGGATTAAGATACTCTCCGGTTGTCCTCTTTAATGAAAAGACTTATATCTAGTGACGGTTCTAGATAAAGTATTTCATTGTGATCCTGTTCAATGCACCTAGTGCACTAGATTCTTTTACTCGAAAACCTTTCGATGATTTTAGACTCATCATATTCATTTGATCCCACTCAAATGCTAGTAAAAGAATTCTACAACTTTAACAAGATAGAGGTGCCCAACCTTTAACTTAAGTT
This sequence comes from Dipteronia sinensis, assembly GCA_033220585.1. NCBI lineage: Eukaryota > Viridiplantae > Streptophyta > Magnoliopsida > Sapindales > Sapindaceae > Dipteronia > Dipteronia sinensis. The sequence goes on from CM065638.1 coordinate 34,934,915, forward strand.
GTGAACGTTATTCAAGACTAACTAAAGAATTGTGTCTACCTCATACATATCCGGATGTATGAACAATTCTTCATGTCTCATAGTCTTTTGACCTTATGATTATTTACCTTGACAATTATAATAATAAATGCTATAAGTAATTGTAAGAATCAGAATTCACTTTATTAATATGAGAAGATTGTCAATTACAATATTACACTCTTGCCATTGAGCATAATCCTAACAATAGATTATAGTAGGCATTTAGATTTAATAGACGTTTATTATGTACCTCAATTCAAGAGGAATTTAATTTCAGTTTCTTGTTTAAATAAATTTGGATATTCGGTTACTTTTAATAAAGCTTTTATTATTAGTAAGAATGACAAAATTGTTTGCAAAGGTACATTGGAAAACGGTCTATTCTTTTTGCATAGAAATATCTCTCACTCGTTAGACACAGAAATAACGGAACCTAATAATAAAAGAGTAAAATTATCAAAAGATGAAACCTACCTTTGGCATATACGCCTAGGTCACATTAACCTTAATAGGATTAAAAGATTGGTATGTGACGGACCTTTAAGTGACTTAAAGGTTGATGATCTACCAACTTGTGAATCTTGTTTGGAAGGTAAAATGACCAAAAGACAATTCAATACCAAAAGTGCAAGAGCCACTGAATGTTTAGGACTAATACACACTGATGTATGTGGTCCTATGAGCATTCAAGCTAAAGGTGGATATGAGTACTTCATCACCTTCACAGATGATTACTTAAGATTTGGTTATGTGTATCTCATGAGACATAAGTCAGATGCTTTTGACATGTTTAAAGCATTCAAAGCTGAAGTAGAAAATCAGCTTGAGAAACGCATAAAAATCTTGAGATCTGATCGTGGTGGAGAATATCTATCTGGTGAGTTTCAGCAATATCTTACTGATAACTGGATAGTTTCTCAGTTTTCTGCACCAGGTACACCTCAACAAAATGGGGTAGCAGAAAGGAGAAATAGAACTCTTTTGAACATGGTTAGGTCTATGTTGAGTTATTCAACACTTCCTATTTCTTTTGGGGGATATGCTCTACAAACTGCAATATATATTCTAAACGTGGTACCATCGAAGTCGGTTCCTGGAACACCATATGAGTTGTGGACTGGGCGAAAGCCTAGTTTACAACACATAAGGATATTTGGTTGTCCTGCACATGTGTTAAAAGGAAAGACAGAAAAGATGGAGTCCCGTTCGGAAACATGCATATTTGTGGGGTATCCAAAAGGAACTAAAGGATATTATTTCTATAGTCCTTCAGATCTAAAAGTGTTTGTTTCAACAAATGCTACATTTCTGGAAAAGGACTATGTGAATGATTTTGTTCCCAAAAGTAGAATTGTCCTGAATGATATGTCAGGAGATACAATTCCACAAGAGGTTTCACAACCTAACCCAATTGTAATTTCCACTCCAACACAAAATCAACAACCTACCATTCCTCGTCGTAGTGGGAGGGTTAGAACCCAACCTGAAAGATACATCGGTCTAGGAGAATCTGTTGAGAATCTCCCTGACGACGATGATCCCTACACGTACAAGGAAGCGATGAAGGATGTTGATTGTCACCATTGGCAAAAGGAAATGCAATCTGAGATTGAATCCATGTTCGATAACAAAGTCTGGTCCCTTGTAGACTTGCCTAAAGGGATAAAACACATTGGGTGCAAGTGGGTATACAAGAGGAAAAGAGGTATGGATGGAAATGTGGAAACTTTTAAAGCTAGATTGGTAGCTAAAGGTTACACACAGAAAGAAGGTATCGATTACGAGGAAACCTTCTCTCCTGTGGCCATGCTTAAATCCATTAGGATACTCTTATCCATTGCAGCATATTTAGATTTAGAGATTTGGCAAATGGACGTCAAGACAGCTTTCCTTAATGGAAGTCTTGACGAAAGCATCTATATGATGCAACCAGAAGGATTCATTGAAAAGGGCCAAATGGAAAAGGTATGCAAGTTGCAGAAATCAATTTATGGATTAAAGCAAGCATCCAGATCCTGGAACATAAGGTTCGACCAAGCTGTAAAAGGTTTTGGATTTTTACAGAACCTTGAAAAACCTTGTGTATACAAAAGGATCAAAGGTGACAAGTTGGTTTTCCTTATTCTTTACGTAGATGATATATTACTCACTAGAAACGATGTGGGAGTATTGATATCAGTAAAAGAATGGTTAGCAAAACAATTTGATATGAAGGACTTAGGAGAAGCAAGTTTTATTCTAGGTATCCAAGTAATAAGGGATAGAAAGAATAAAACGATTGCACTATCCCAAGCTTCACACATAGACAAAATCTTGTCTAGGTTTTCCATGCAAGATTCCAAGAAAGGTATGCTACCTTTTAGGCATGGAATCAAACTTTCTAAGGAACAAGTTCCAAAGAATGAGCATGAAGAGCAATTCATGAGTAGAATTCCATATGCCTCGGCAGTTGGAAGTCTCATGTATGCAATGCTCTGTACTAGACCAGATATTTGTTTTGTTATTGGCATAGTTAGCAGGTTTCAATCGAAACCTGGTCCTGATCACTGGAAGGCAGTCAAGCATATTTTCAAGTATCTTAGGAGAACGAAAGATAATATGCTTGTATACTCTGGAGGGGATTTAATCCCCGTTGGGTATACAGATTCTAATTTCCAATCGGATTCTGACTCTAGAAAATCCACATCAGGATCTGTGTTTACTCTTGGAGGAGGAGCAGTCATTTGGAGGAGTATCAAGCAATCTTGTATTGCTGACTCCACCATGGAAGTAGAGTATGTAGCTGCATGCGAAGCTGCCAAGGAGGCTGTTTGGCTTCGCCAATTCTTGATTGACTTAGAAGTAGCTTCTAGTGCGAATAAGCAGATCACTATCTACTGTGACAACAGTGGAGCAGTGGCTAATTCGAAAGAACCAAGAAGTCATAAGAGAGGAAAACACATTGAAAGAAAGTATCATCTTTTAAGGGAGATTGTTCATAGGGGAGACGTGACGATTACGAAAATCGCGTCGGCAGAAAATCTAGCAGATCCCTTCACAAAGGCTCTACCTCAAAAGAGTTTTGATGGGCACCTAGAGAACATGGGAATGACGGATATGACACATTTGCTATAGCGCAAGTGGGAGATTGTTAGGATTATGCTCAATATCAAGAGTGTAATATTGTAATTGACAATCTTTTCATATAAATAAAGTGATTTCTGATTCTGCAAAATCTAATAGCATTTATAATTATAATTGTCAAGGTAAATAATCATAAGGTCAAAAGACTATGAGATATTAAGGAATTGTTTGTACATCCGGATATGTATGAGGTAGACACAATTCTTTAGTTAGTCTTGAATAACGTTCACAACTTAAGTTAAAGGTTGGGCAACTCTATCTTGATAAAGTAGTAGAATTCTTTTACTAGCATTTGAGTGGGATCAAATGAGTTATGATGAGTCTAAAATCATCGAAAGGTTTTCGAGTAAAAGAATCTAGTGCACTGGGTGCATTGAACAGGATCACAATGAAATACTTTATCTAGAACTGTCACTAGATATAAGTGTTGGGGTTTTTGCCCTAAAGCTTGTAATATGTAAATGTAATTTGAACATAAATAAAAGAAGTAGTATATTCATTCATTTTGTATCATACTTTATATAACATGTGCACTTAACATCCAAAATTGCCGGATGTAATTTTGAACTGAGTATATGAGTGTCATATATAGATGAATTCAGTTTGAAACGAGCAATTTAAAGAGTCCGTAGATAGCAAATAAAGCTGGGTACTTTATTTGTGGTTAATCTACAGCTGCGGTCCATTTCGTAGTGTACGGTGATCCTATCCTGGATCATTCATATGTAGATATGAGAATGGAGGCACCTTGTATGATGTGATCATATAGGACTGGGCCATGATCTATATGAATCTCTCACTAAGATCCGTTTAACGATGAGAGTCATATATATCAACTTATGATGGCTATATGTGGGTGATCTTAATCTTGAGTGTCTTATCGACTCCTTCAGGTTAGATCGTGGTCTTTGATATACCATGGGTGAGGTCGGAGTTGCATTCCCGATCAATATACTCCGTATGTTGGGATCGCGGTTTGGCTTGTGGCTGGGAAGGTTTGTACACAATAGTGGAATCCACTCCTTCTTGTGAGAAGTAGATGGTAGTCCCCTTAAGGGTTGATTCGAGGCTTGAACAATATGAGCGCTCTCCTAATTCCGTAAGGAATGTAGGATTTATTGTTCATTAGAGAATCAATGGTACTTAATGGAAAGATATGATTAGAGGGGTATAACAGACATTATGACCCAGCTCTAATTATGAACTACTTGTGGAGGATTATACCATATGTAATAGCTATATCGATGGACACCGAGAGTTATTGGTTTGTGTAAAAACGTCTACAGTTGAGAGAGTGCAGCTTCGGGTTTTTAGTGGAATAACACCGAAGTTAATAATCATGAAATATTAATTAAAGAGTTTAATTAATAATTTCTAAGGATTATTGGAGCTCAAAATACTGTGGGTCCATTAGGTCCCCTTGCTAGCCCGATCGATTTAGGTAACAAGGGTCACGGTTAATTAATTGGATTGTCCAATTAATTGTATTACGAAAGTGACACGTATTTATTCGGGAATTAATTGAATAATTAGATTATTTAATTAATGAATAATGGTGATTAAATAAATTAAATAATAAGATTATTTAATTATGTTGTTGATCACTAAATGGAGGGTGTTAGTTGATATTTGATTTTGAATAAAATAAGATAATATGATTATTTTATTTTATTAAATTAAATATTTGAAATTGAATTTAAAATGTTTGAATTCAAATATTAAATATTTAATTATCTTTTTGAAAGATATGAGATATTTTTTGAAAAGTTTTAAAAATCAAATAAGATTTTGGTTTGTTTAATTTTTGAATATATATGAGATATATATTTAATAAAAAAAATTAAGAACAACCGAATGAATAAGCAAAAACACACAGCAAAAAGAAAAAAGAAGAGCAAAGTCTTCGTGAACAGCAAACAACACAAATAGAAAAGAAAAAGTTAGTGTGTGGTGAGACCACAAGTGCTGCACTTCTATTTGTGTGTGTTCTTCTCTTTTTCCTCCATACAGGTCCTGAATATCGTGACGCGCCCACACGCAGTTACCAGTTCCGGAAGATAGCGAGGAAGATCACGTGGTTCAAATCAGGAGTAGTTCGTATTAAAGTGAAGGAGCCTCCTACATAGGTATAAAAAAGTTTCTTCTCTTGATTATTATTGCATTTGATTATTACTGTACAAATGGGTTAGTTTAATGATTGCATAAAATTTTTAAAACCTTCCGCTGCGCAATCTGTAACCCTAGGTTCCAACAATTGGTATCAGAGCAAATTTTTGTACAATATAATCGAATTCGATTACTCCTGATATGTATGAATGTGTAGGCACATATTTTTTTGATGAGTGTATGATGTTTTTTTTTAATTAAATTGTTTAATTTAAAAACATGGTTGATCGTAATTTTTTATGGTGTTGTGGATTTAGAGTGTTTCTGGGTTGTATAATTTTTTTTTATTTTTTTTTACTGTTGTATTATTAAAAAAAAATGTAATTGCAAGAGACCCGGTAGTTCAACGTGCACATGAAGACCAGCGAGCTTGCATGCACCAGAGCATGCCACCAGTGCCACCAGCGCATAAAAGCGCGCAAAAGACCAGCGCATCAGCGCGCATGCATGACCAACGCATGCCTTCAGCCTGTGCGCAGGCAGACCAACACGCGCAGCGCCTACCAGTGTGCGCCTGCAGCGCACAACCGCCTACCAGCGTGCGCCTGCAGCGCACAACCGCCTATCAGCGCGCGCGCAGCAGCGATGCCTTCCCACCGAGCTTTCCAGCGCGCTTCGCGCAGCCTTCCTGCGCGCTTCGCGAAGCCTTCCCTACCAGCGCTCAACGTCTAGTGATACCTACCCACGCATGCTACACCCGAACATGACCTGAAGAGATTGGAAATCTTAGAAATTACAAGAAGACCAAGGGATGCCTTGGAAATATTTTTTGTAATTAGATTCCAATTTTTAGGTTAAATAATCCACAACACTCGGTCAACTCATGCATGTTTTAATTATTTGATGATTAAGCATTGCCATGCATATACATGTCATTTAAATTAGTTGTGCCTACATATATATATATATATATGTTGATATATCATACATGCATTATAGCCATCTATATTATGTGTTTAATTTTTTTTAATTTGATTAAAATGGGTTATTCACATAATTGGCTATTTTTAATGGGATTAATTTTTTAGGAGTAAAAACTTGGTAAATCTCATTAATTACTAATCTTTTTATTAAAGGGTTTAATTACTTAGATTAGTAGGGTCCTTAATATATATATTAGGATTAATTTGATTAAGCTCCTAATAATAATTGGACCTAAATAATGTGTTTAGTTTTAATAGTTAAAACTTGGTAAATACACATTTAATAATAATTCTAGTCTTAGTAAACAGTTTACATAGATTTGTATTATTACTAATAAACTAAATTTTTTAAGTGTTAAAAATCAATTTAGTTTATTAGTTATTGGAATAGGATTCTAATAATTTGTGATTAATGCACTTGACGCTTAGATTAAAATTAGCCGTTTAATCTAGTTTAATCTAGGTGCATTAATATTAATAGAAAACCCTTAATATAAAATAGTGAGTGGGAAAGGGATATATGACATTATATCCCGCGATCTCCATCATTAGTTCAACACCGTGAGATTCGAGTGGGGCCTCGTGATGGCTTTGTTTTCGTCCTCCCTAAGGAGGGTTTCCATAAGAATCAATACCAAGGTTGACTTCCTAACAGATAGGATTTCGGAGGGAATTTCGGGATTGACCGACCCTAAGGCGGCAATTCTCGAGTTAAGCTCTTGAGATCTGAAATGATGGGTTACACTCACAAGGTTTTAATTAAATTGGTTAATTAAAAACCTGACCTAATAAACGATGGTTGAATGATATTGGTATAAGAGTTATTCTGGTATATCTTTTGACTGAGAAGGTCTCGATCCAACATGCAAGAATTTGACCGACCCTAAGGCGGCACTTGCTTGTGGTATGTTGGATTGTCGTGGCATAGAAACATTGTTTTTAGGGTTGTTCTTGTTCATTAAACATTTTCATGCATCATGTTTAATTTTATGCCGAACATTCGCACATGTTTAGAATGTATGACTGAATGAATCTTTAATTTATGTTTTTTCAGCCATGTCATCTGCACTATTACAAATACTTGCAAACGATAAATTAACTGGTGATAACTACACAAAATGGAAACTTAACATTAATGCAATACTGGTCACAAAAGACCTCAAATTTGTGCTTACGGAGGAATGTCCTCCGGTGCCTACTGCCAATGCCACACGAACTGTTCTTGAGGCATACCAGCGATGGGTCTCATCTGATGAGAAGGCCCAAACATATCTGTTAGCTTCTATGACAGACGTGCTTGTAACAAAGCACGAAGCAATGACTACAGCATTCGAAATTATGGAGTCATTGCAAGCTATGTTCGGGCAGCCCTTCGAGCAAAAGCGACACGAAGCTGTTCGTTCCGCTATGCTCGCTCGCATGAAGGAAGGTACATCAGTTTGGGAACATGTCCTGAGCATGATGTCCTACTTCAACACGGCAGAAGTCAATGGCGGGGCCATTGATGAACCCAGTCAAGTGAGCATCATACTGACGACTCTTCCGAAGAGTTTTGATCAGTTTAAGAACAACTACGGGATGAACAAGTTAAGGTTCAGTCTCACACAGTTGCTCAATTAGCTCGCTACTTTTGAGTCCATGACCAAGGACAGCAAAAGTAAGACCGGTGAGGCAAATGTTGCCGAACCATCTTCCTCCAATAATAAGAAGAGGAGGAGGTCTGCTGGAAAGGCGAAGGGTAAGCCCAAACCCAAGAAGGCCCAAAGCAAAAAGAAGGGCACCTCCACCGACCAAGACAAAGGAAAATGTTTCCATTGTAACAAGGTCGGGCACTGGAAGAGGAACTGTCCTCAGTACCTGGAGGAGGTAGCCAAGAAGAAGAAGAAAGGTAAATATGATTTACTTGTTCTTGAATCTTGTTTAGTGGAAGATGATTCTTCACCTTGGATTGTTGATTCGGGGGCCACTAACCATGTTTGTTCTTCTTTGCAGTGGACTGATTCTTGGACACAGCTAGAGGAGGGAGCCTTCTCCATGCGTGTAGGGTCGGGGGATGTCGTGTCGGCCAAAGCAGTGGGAGCAATAAGATTGCAATTTTATAATAATAATAGTTTTTTATTATTGAACAATGTTTTTTATATTCCTGGATTTACACGGAATTTGATTTCCGTTTCTAAGTTGTTAGAACAACTATATTATGTTTCTTTTGATAATAAATCAGTTATTATTGCAAAGAATGGTCTGAATATTTGTTCAGGAATTAATGAAAACAATTTGTATGTGTTAAGACCGTTAATGCATACAACACTGCTCAACACCGAAATGTTTAAAGTTGAAAAACCAAAAACTAAACGACATAAGATTTCTCCAGAAAACGAAACGTATCTCTGGCATCTAAGGCTTGGTCATATCAATCTTGACCGGATAGACAGACTAGTAAAAAGTGGACCTTTAAGTGAGTTAAAGGTTGGCATCTTACCTGTCTGCGAATCCTGTTTAGAAGGTAAGATGACTAAGAGACCTTTTACTGGAAAAGGGCTTAGAGCTATAGAGCCACTAGAACTCATACATACAGACGTCTGCGGACCGATGAATGTTAGAGCTAGGGGCGGCTATGAGTATTATGTCACCTTTATAGATGACTACCCAAGATACGGATATGTCTACCTAATGCAACGAAAGTCGGAAACATTTGAAAAGTTCAAAGAATTCCGAGCTGAAGTTGAGAATCAATTAGGTAGGACTATCAAGATACTACGATCAGATCGTGGAGGTGAGTACCTTGACCAAGAGTTTGAAGACTTCATGGTCGAGCATGGGATAGTTTCCCAACTCACAGCTCCTGGTACACCTCAGCAAAATGGTGTAGCGGAGAGGAGAAATAGAACCCTAATGGAAATGGTGAGATCTATGATTAGTTTCTCATCATTACCAAATTCCTTTTGGGGATATGCGTTACAAACAGCGGCATACATTTTGAATGTAGTGCCATCCAAATCTGTTCCTGAAACTCCCCTAGAGTTGTGGAATGGTCATAAAACTAGTTTACGACATTTTCGCATATGGCGGTGTCCGGCACACGTGCTGAAGAACAGAACTGGAAAGCTAGATCCCAAGTCTGTGGTCTGCTTGTTTGTAGGATACTCCAAGGAGACCAGAGGTGGATACTTCTATAGTCCTGAAGATAACAAAGTATTTGTATCGACAAATGCAACGTTTCTTGAGGATAACTATATAAGTGATCATAAACCTCGTTCTAAAATTGTATTAAATGAGTTGGAGCCTGGTGAGACCAGTACTCAGTCAACTAGAGTTGTTAATCCATTAACATCTGAAAGTCAGATAATTCCTAGTCAGGATACACTACCACCTAGACGTAGTGAGAGGGTTGTAAGACAGCCTGAACACTATTTGGGTGTAAGTGAGGGACAAGATCTTGTCTCTGCTGATAGTGTGGATGATCCATTGACATTCAAGAATGCAATGGAAGATCCTGATAAAGAGGAATGGCTTAAAGCCATGAATCTCGAGATGGAGTCTATAAACTCTAACTCAGTCTGGGAACTTGTAGACTTACCGAATGGGGTAAAACCCATAGGATGTAAGTGGATCTACAAGAGGAAGAGAGGAGTAGACGGGAAGGTAGAGACCTTCAAGGCAAGGCTAGTGGCCAAGGGTTATACCCAGAAAGAGGGGGTCGATTATGAAGAGACCTTCTCGCCAGTAGCCATGTTTAAGTCTATTCGGATTCTCTTATCCATTGCTGCCTATTTCGATTATGAAATTTGGCAAATGGACGTCAAGACTGCATTCTTGAATGGCAATCTTGACGAGAGCATCTATATGATGCAACCAGAGGGATTCGTGTCTCCAGATCAAGAGCAAAAGGTTTGCAAGTTGCAAAGGTCCATCTATGGACTTAAGCAAGCATCTAGATCTTGGAACATCAGGTTTGATGATGTGATCAAAACCTATGGCTTTGAGCAGAACGTCGATGAGCCTTGTGTCTACAAGCGCATCATTGACAAAAAGGTAGTTTTCTTGGTCCTATACGTGGACGACATCCTACTCATTAGGAATGAAGTGGGAGTGTTATCTGATGTAAAGGGCTGGCTGGCTAGCCAATTCCAAATGAAAGATTTGGGAGAGGCGAGTTATGTTCTAGGGATCCAACTTATAAGGGATCGTAAGAACAAACTCATAGCATTGTCTCAGGCATCATATATCGACAAGATTCTTGTGCGATTTTCGATGCAGAACTCCAAGAAAGGTAATTTACCTTCTAGACATGGGGTTCACTTGTCTAAGGAACAGTGTCCTAAGACACCTCAAGAAGTTGAGGATATGAGACGTGTGCCATATGCATCAGCAGTAGGTAGTCTCATGTATGCTATGTTATGCACGAGACCGGACATCTGCTATGCAGTGGGAGTAGTCAGCAGGTACCAGTCCAACCCAGGATTAGATCATTGGGTTGCTGTCAAGACTATTCTCAAGTATCTTCGGAGAACGAGAAACTATATGTTAGTGTATTCCGGACAGGATTTGATCCCGTTAGGATACACAGATTCTGATTTTCAGTCAAACAGGGATTCTAGAAAATCCACGTCTAGATCAGTATTCACCCTAGGTGGTGGAGCCATTGTGTGGAGAAGTATAAAGCAATCTTGCATTGCTGACTCCACCATGGAAGCCGAATATGTAGCCGCTTGTGAAGCTGCTAAAGAGACTGTTTGGCTCCGTAAGTTCTTGAGTGATCTGGAAGTTGTTCCAGATCTGGATAAGTCCATCACACTTTATTGTGATAACAGTGGTACTGTGGCTAATTCCAAAGAACCAAGAAGCCACAAGAGAGGGAAGCATATAGAAAGAAAGTATCATCTCATTAGAGAGATAGTGCAGAGAGGAGATGTAATCGTCACCAAGATAGCCTCACAAGACAATCATGCTGATCCATTTAAGAAGACCTTACCGGCTAAAGTGTTTGAAGGTCACCTAGAAGGTCTAGGGTTACGAGACATGACTCACATGCTTTAGTGCAAGTGGGAGATTGTTGGGGTTTTTGCCCTAAAGCTTGTAATATGTAAATGTAATTTGAACATAAATAAAAGAAGTAGTATATTCATTCATTTTGTGTCATACTTTATATAACATGTGCACTTAACATCCAAAATTGCCGGATGTAATTTCGAACTGAGTATATGAGTGTCATATATAGATGGATTCAGTTTGAAACGAGCAATTTAAAGAGTCCGTAGATAGCAAATAAAGCTGGGTACTTTATTTATGGTTAATCTACAGCTGCGGTCCATTTCGTAGTGTACGGTGATCCTATCCTGGATCATTCATATGTAGATATGAGAATGGAGGCACCTTGTATGATGTGATCATATAGGACTGGGCCATGATCTATATAAATCTCTCACTAAGATCCGTTTAACGATGAGAGTCATATATATCAACTTATGATGGCTATATGTGGGTGATCTTAATCCTGAGTGTCTTATCGACTCCTTCAGGTTAGATCGTGGTCTTTGATATACCATGGGTGAGGTCGGAGTTGCATTCCCGATCAATATACTCTGTATGTTGGGATCGCGGTTTGGCTTGTGGCTGGGAAGGTTTGTACACAATAGTGGAATCCACTCCTTCTTGTGAGAAGTAGATGGTAGTCCCCTTAAGGGTTGATTCGAGGCTTGAACAATATGAGCGCTCTCCTAATTCCGTAAGGAATGTAGGATTTATTGTTCATTAGAGAATCAATGGTACTTAATGGAAAGATATGATTAGAGTGGTATAACAGACATTATGACCCAGCTCTAATTATGAACTACTTGTGGAGGATTATACCATATGTAATAGCTATATCGATGGACACCGAGAGTTATTGGTTTGTGTAAAAACGTCTACAGTTGAGAGAGTGCAGCTTCGGGTTTTTAGTGGAATAACACCGAAGTTAATAATCATGAAATATTAATTAAAGAGTTTAATTAATAATTTCTAAGGATTATTGGAGCTCAAAATACTGTGGGTCCATTAGGTCCCCTTGCTAGCCCGATCGATTTAGGTAACAAGGGTCACGGTTAATTAATTGGATTGTCCAATTAATTGTATTATGAAAGTGACACGTATTTATTCGGGAATTAATTGAATAATTAGATTATTTAATTAATGAATAATGGTGATTAAATAAATTAAATAATAAGATTATTTAATTATGTTGTTGATCACTAAATAGAGGGTGTTAGTTGATATTTGATTTTGAATAAAATAAGATAATATGATTATTTTATTTTATTAAATTAAATATTTGAAATTGAATTTAAAATATTTGAATTCAAATATTAAATATTTAATTATCTTTTTGAAAGATATGAGATATTTTTTGAAAAGTTTTAAAAATCAAATAAGATTTTGGTTTGTTTAATTTTTGAATATATATGAGATATATATTTAATAAAAAAAATTAAGAACAACCGAATGAATAAGCAAAAACACACAGCAAAAAGAAAAAAGAAGAGCAAAGTCTTCGTGAACAGCAAACAACACAAATAGAAAAGAAAAAGTTAGTGTGTGGTGAGACCACAAGTGCTGCACTTCTATTTGTGTGTGTTCTTCTCTTTTTCCTCCATACAGGTCCTGAATATCATGACGCGCCCACACGCAGTTACCAGTTCCGGGAGATAGCGAGGAAGATCACGTGGTTCAAATCAGGAGTAGTTCGTATTAAAGTGAAGGAGCCTCCTACGTAGGTATGAAAAAGTTTCTTCACTTGATTATTATTGCATTTGATTATTACTGTACAAATGGGTTAGTTTAATGATTGCATAAAATTTTTAAAACCTTCCGCTGCGCAATCTGTAACCCTAGGTTCCAACAATAAGTCTTTTCATTATTAGGACAATCGGAGAGTCGATCTTAATCCTGAGATAAATGATGGACTTATGGTTGCAAGTGTTATCATTTGAGCTATCAATGAGTACGATTATATAGCATAGTCTATCCTCGATAGTTTGGTGGTATTCATTTGTTAATCGATAGAGGACTTCATTTATAGATATGGACATCGTGGCTCCATTTATTAAATGAGAGTATAATATCATCATATGGATGTTTTGAGGTATTGGATATTAAATCTCAACGTTGAGTTTTCAATAATGATTATTGAAGACATGGCTTCTGGACAAGTCAAAATATCCAAGTTCAAAATGTGGTCATATGAGGAAATATGGTAACTTGGAGAGCTATAGGCGGTCTATGAGCTCTTGGCGATTACTGATATTATTCACGAGGATACACCATCTCCTATAAGATTTTTTAGGGTATGAATGGCAAACATCTCCTTATTCTATCTTTATTTAAGAGTTCAATTTTAGCTCTTTAGTGGAATGAGTTAAAATTAATAGATCGGACCTAAGTGAATCATTTGTTGATTGTGATTATGTTATGTCTATTGAAGCTTAAATTTAGATAGTCCGCCAAGATCCACAATCCACACATACTTGCATGGATCACTTGATATATTCTACCGGACCAATTTATGGGTCCATCTAGAATTGCATTTAATATATTAAGAATATAATATGTCTATTATTTATTTAATGGACTGCACTATTATATTAATATATTAAAATGAGACATGTAGGCTTGTTTCTTTTAGTAAGAATAAGTCTGGTTCACATGTTGGCTTTTATTTAAAGTCTAATGGATTAAATAAAATAAGAAAAATAATATTGGGCCCATATATATATAGTGTGGGCGGCAAGGCTAAATAAAATAGCCCAAGATATTATTTTATTTTATTGTTTTGATTAAATGGGAATTAATTAATTATTTAATTAATTAATAGTTTAAATCAAAATCTTTTCCTGATCAGTAAATTAAATACTATGTGTTGGATTAGGGTTGGAATTCTTTTAAGTGATAGGAGTCCTAATGTGGTAAGGATTAAGTCCACATACACTCCTTATTATACAAAGAATTCGGCCACCACTAGTCTTACAAGGGTTAGGATTCTTGAATTGATAGGAATTAGGGAAAAGGACAATTCCTTTTCAAGTAAGGAAATTAACCAACCCTAGATTTCCTATTCAATGAATTCGGCCAACCCTACTTGGTGAAGGAGAAAATTCGGCCAACCTATAAATATAAGGTTATGAATTTTCGGCCACCAAGAAGCAAAATAGAGAGAGATTTTTGTTTGTTTTGAAAATAAAAAATCCTACTCTATACACATAGATTTTCGGCCAAGAGAGAAAAAGAAAATAAGTTCTCATTCGATAGTGCACTTACAAGCCTTTAACATCAAAAGGTTTTGTGCACACTTTCGATTTAGGGTTACGCGAGTTTCAATCATATTGATTGTGAATTCAAAAGTGGCCGGAACTATTTTTTTAGGCTCTTGGTGTTTTACTATTGAAGATCAAGATCAGAAATTCCATACATCCATTTTAAGGTAAGCAGTTCAAAGAAAAAGGGAGACCACGCTCATAGGTGATTCACGTACGTGCTAGGATTGAAGATCTTGCGGATTGCCATCGACGTAAGTCAATCGGATCAAGCGACAAGAGGTATTTAACTTTAACCGTATATTTGAGTTTAATTAATTAAAGGGTTAAGATTCAAATCTTTAGAAAAATTTTAAACTATACAAAAATTATTTTTTCGCCTTCCGCTGCGGTTTTAAACAATTTTTCCCTACAGTTTCTAAGCATGGGTCTTCATCAACATAGTTGACTTGGTAAGTAGAACACCATTCTCATCCATCTTTGTGTTCTTGCTTAACAAGAAATCTTTTTTATACCTGTTTGCATCTAGATTATAATTTTTATTACAAAGAGAGATGTGTGTTGATGTTTGGGTTGTTGTATTATGATAGCTATTGCATCTAGGAATGCTTTGATTTCATATAGCTAGAGTATGAGCATGTCATATAGCAACATGATATCTAGGAATGTTTTACATGTCATTATTAATCCCTAGATAAGCATAAAATGTGTTGACCTAGCATTTGTGCATTTAGAATATTTTTCATATTCGCATTAGGTTCCATATCTCTTCTATTGAGAGTTGAGTCTTATATGTGTTGTTGGTAGTGTACAAGCAAGAGCCTAAAATCACTATTAAAAGTCTGCGGGTAGCAAAGACGGATTAGTAACTGATTAAGTGTGATGTGGTCAACCTAGATTGTAATCGTATTTGCAAATAGTGGATTTGAGGGTTCGAGTGGCTTTTGAGCCCATGAGTTTTTACCCTATTGGGGTTTTCTCACGTAAAACAAATCATTGTGTCTTTATCTTATTTTCCGCATCTTGTTACAATGATTGTTTGTTAGGTTTTTTGTTGTGATTAATTTTTGACTAACCAAAAGATGGAAATTAATTTAGTTAAAACCTATTCCCCCCCCTAGGTTAGTTTTATCACTCTTAGACTATTTTCAGTAATCGTAGGCGCACACTATCCTAGCCAAAAATCGGATGCGAGCCTCCCGGTGCTCAACCTCGACATCCGACTCCGCAACTGTTTGACGACCAACCCTGATATCTTTAGGCCGCACCGAGATCCTCGATGCCCTAGTCTTTTGGTGTGAACCAGTTGATTTAGTTCTCACCATTGCTGGATTGGTTTTACTACGAGTAGAAGAAAAGGGATTAGATTTAAGAACGTCAGTATTTAAATGAGAAACATCGATAGATAGAAAGGCGAGCTGATTTAGGACGTGGCCTCGCAGCAATTTTTCAAGCAACTCTACTTGAGCCATGTTCTTGAGCTCAACTACCCTTGTTATACGACAAAGAGGTAGTGTTTAGTTTCAAAATCCATGGAAAACTCACTAGAAACAGGAACTCACTGGGAAAGATGACAGAAAGCAGTCAAAGACAGAAAAAACGAACGAGAAACAAATCTTCAAGCAAACGAAACACTCAAAGACACAGATATGAACTTGTTAGAAATAAGTGGGGAATATTCATCTGGAAAGAACTCGAAACGGTTTGGAGAAGCCAAAAAACATAGGTAAAGAAGCTAAAGTGAACAAGCAAGGGTGTTAAATATCAAAGGAAAGAAGAGTTTTTAAACAAACCCTAAAGTGATGTCACAAGGAGAAAGAGTGGGAAAGTGGAAAGTCATGGGTGATGACATAGTATATGGATCAGATCACGTAATCCTGAAAAGCCGCCTGACAGACCTACTAACACATAGATATGTGTCGTCTCAGGGAAACTTCACGCCTCCAAATGTCGCCATCAGAAAATCAAACCACCAATACGCTCGAATGTTTGTGAATGTAATTAAGACATGCCATTAAGGCCTCAAGTTAGTAAAAGTGTCATAATTATTGCATTAATGAAGATAAAGACAGACATAGGATCCTATTAAATACCTCTCACTGAGTACTCGACAGTTGTGATGAGAAAAAGGCATGGCGAACACGTCTCACTCGGGGAACAAGACAGCAATAAGGCTCGGCTCATATATTTAAGGGGGTATTGTTGTATGTGAAATTTTTAATAATCGACACGTGATAAAAATCAACATGAATATTAGAGAAAGTTTGCGCCATGTCATCGAAAGTTGTCCAATCAACCAATCCAAAGAAGAATCTTCGCCAAGCGCATGAGTAACTACATTCTAAGGAGGATGGCTCAGTCAGAAGATGACCTCACCAAATAACAAAATTCCGGTCTGCCAGAGGATCCCTCTATAAAAGATCACTCACCCAACTCAAGGCTCACCGCGCATCATTAATACCTAGCGACCCCAAAAAGGAATCTCACCAAGATACAAGGGTCAAGAATCACAATTTAACAAGGAAACAACCATATCTACTTCAAAAGGAATTAGAGCTCATCAAGCACAATTTCAACTGCATTTATCATGGGATAAACATCAAACGAGGAAGAAATCAAGATAAATGTGGAGATCCATGGCAGAAGAATCATGATAAGATTCTACAAGTCAACCGCTTGCACGACAAGTTTAGAGTTACCAAATAAATGTATAAACGCAACCCATTTTCCACGCTACACACACAAGAAAAATAGTATTAAGAGAGCAGAGCTTTGTAAACTATTTATCTTCATAGTGAAATTTGTTTCTCACTGTCATCGGCACCTGTGGTTTTTTCCCCTCACAGGGTTTTCCACGTAAATTTGTATTTCTTTTAAGCTATTTCATTTTCTACTATTAACAACTTGCTAATCGTCAAGTTGAATCACTAATTTTTCATCCAAGGAAAAATCATTATCAACGGGTTTAGTGTTGTAATAGTTTAAAAACAAGTGGCAAAAACGAATTGAATATAAAAAGAAGTTCACTTTCACATTTAATCATGGGATATTATTATTTTCACCCTGACTTTTAATGTATCAGTCATTTTGGTCCCCTTTGTTTTCGTATTGGCCATTTTACACATTGAGATTGAAAGTAATTGTCATTATGCTTCTTCTGTTACTGTTTCGTTCAAAAAATTGAATATACGGTTAGATTAATAAGGGTATAATGGTAACTGCAGACGAAACATTAATAAAAATTAAAAAAATGAAATAAATAAATAATTTAATAAAAAAACTAAAATTTAAAAAATAAAAATTCATTTAACAAAAAAATCTTTTCATCTTCTCGGAAATCTCTCTCTTTCTCTCTCTCTCTCTCTCAATCTCCCACTCTCTCGATTTCGACTCTCAACTCTCAACTCTCAACTCTCTCGATTTAGGGTTTGAGATGGTTGATTTTGGGGCTAGTGGCTAGTGGTTGGTTTAGGGGTGATGGTTGGAGATCTGGGGTTGGTGGGTGGTTTTTTAGGTTGTTTTTGTGGCAGTTTGAGGTTATTTTGTGGCGATTTGGGGTCGTGGTCTAGTGGTTGAGAATGAGGCCACGCTTCGTTCACTGTTTAAGGATGTTGTAGATGGGTGGGTGTCGGTGGTTGGTGGTGGTGGTGGGTTTGTTCAAATTTTTTAGTTTTTTTTTTAGATTATTATTTGTATTTGAAAGGTCCATATTAGATCTCAACTATTTTTTTTGTTCTTGCATTAGGTGAATCTCCACCATCCGTCTTATCCTATCCATCTCTAAGATGGATGGTGAAGATCATTTTTTTATCTTTATTTTTAATTAAATTTTAATATTGTTTAAAAAAATTATCTTGAATAGAAGGATAAAATGATATTTCTATTGACAATGGTAACAGACATGGTTCTAGTAAACGCTAGGCGCTAGTCGGGCGGTAGACCAGCGCCTAGCACCTAGACGGTCTAGGCGGAGCTTCTAGGCGGACGCCTAGGCGGTTGATTTTTTATTATTATTATTTTTTTCTACTTATAAAACTAATAATAAAACTTATATTATAACGAGATTCAAACAAAATCATTAATATAATTCCCTTTTGTTTAATATAGTATTGTACTTGTTTAATATAGTTTTATTTCTTATTGTATATTTTAGATTTTTGTATTTACAGAGGGTGTGTTTTGTTATTTTACAAATCAGCTTTTAAAAGTCAAAAAAATCTTTTCTTCTCTCTCTTCTTCACGCCTCTTCTCCTTCTTTCACCATTTCCTCTCATTCAAGCTTTCTCTCTCCTCCGTTTAAGTTTGTTTTTGAGTTATTTTTTATTAAATCTTTGTGGGTTTTGTTTGTCAACAACACTTGAATCTAATTTGTGTGTTGATTTTGCTTATATTTTTTCCATTGAATCAATTTGCAAGAAATCTTTATTTTGATTTTTGGTTTTATTTTGGTTTTGGTGGATGCTTGTGATGTTCACGATCTGGAAAGTTGATTTTGGGTTTGATTTTCACCCTTTTGGGTTCGATTAATCTCATAAAAATCGGTCCAACTCGCTCTTTGACCGCCGTTGACCGATTTTTAGACCGAAATTTTTAGATTCGATACAGTGGAACATAGCACAACGCCTAGGCGGCCGCCTAGAGAGTTTTTTTGAACACCTGGTAACAGATCTTAACAAAAGGTGTAAAATAGTCGATACCAAAACTATAGAGACCAAAATGGCTTCAAAAGTCTGAGGAGAGGAAATAATAATATCCCTTCGATCAACGAAGCCAAGGGATCTTTTACTTTTTCGTTTTCTAATAATGACCGGTTGACCTATTGAATGGGTTTTTTTTATTTCTTTTTATTTTTTAATAAGATTTTTAAGGTAGCAATTAATATAAGCCGTTGGATCAGATCCAACGGACCAAACGCCTTAGTATTCACCCCTGCATGTGCAGGGAATTTTTATTCCTCTGCATAGTAGGCAACCCCCACCAACACCTCAGTCGCCAAGTTAAGAATAATTTTTTTTCCTGCAGTAAATTACTACATTTCCATCATCATCAGACACTACAAAAGCCTACTCTCAGTCTCAGTTGGGTTTTTGTTTTGTTGTGACCTAAAAAAACTTACTTGCTCAGTCATGCCGGACGGTGACTCTCCAAGATTATCTGGGGTTGGCGATGGCGGTGATGGTGCAGAGTCGAGCACAAGAGCTCAGAAGACTGAGAAAGACCCGAGAAAGATTGCACGAAAGTATGTCATTTTTTAAATTTCACTACTTTTCTTATGTGGGTTTTTATTTCTTTTTTGATCATGTTTCTATTTTTGGTTGAGAGAATTGGAGGAGGGTACGCTAGAAAAAAGTTAGAATCTTTTGCGCCATTTTTTGTTTTCAGAGAATGATCAGAAACAAAGTGTTGCATACTTGCATTAGCTGCAGTTTTGGTTTTTTTTGGCTAGCAATGTACACTATTTTCTCATTAGAATGAGAGTAGTTCTTCTGTTCGGTTGGTGGGAAAATGGAGGGAAAACTCTATAAAACAAGAATTTTTCATTTTTTTTTAATATTTTCTTTATGTTGACTACCCTCTATTGGAAATAAAAATTCAACTCAAACCAATTAAATGATAGTAATTGTTTATAGGGTTGTTAAATGTAGTGTTATGGCATTTTCTAAAGCTTAAAGTTTTAGAGTAATTGATCGTCTTACATAAATCCACGAGCAAGAATCCCCGTGTTACAATTGAGTGAAATTTTAGATTATTGATCCACATGTTGGGATCAAAATTAAGGGACAGTGAGGTTCGCACAAAAAAGGGGAGGAGTTAATTTGACTATGCACAATTTAGCTTAAAGCTTAAGCATTTGGAGTAACTGGCTGCTGAATGTCTCTGCCGTTTTTTTCTTTCATTTTCCTATCCTAAATATGATTATGGGGAATTGTGGCTCACTTTATTCTTGTCACTTTCTTTCAAAGGTATCAATTGGATCTATGCAAGATAGCAATGGAGGAGAACATAATTGTATATCTGGGGACAGGTTGTGGCAAGACCCACATTGCTGTACTGCTCATTAATGAGCTCGGTCACTTGATACGTAAACCCCAAAAGAACATATGCGTCTTTCTTGCTCCTACGGTTGCTCTCGTTCATCAGGTGATCTTCTTCATATGAAATTTCATACTTTTTCATTCTGTTTTAGAGTAATGTTTAAATGTGGGACAATTGTAATGTTTTAAGCTAAATGGGTAACTCGATTTTGGGAATTTAATGTTAATACTGAATGTCCATCGTAGTGTGTCTGTTATGTTTGGTTTTCATGTTGAAGATTTTCTATTGCAGCAAGCCAGAGTTATAGAAGAATCACTTGATTTCAAGGTGGGGACCTTTTGTGGGAGCTCTAAGCCCTTGAAGAATCATAATGATTGGGAAAAGGAGATTGACCAATATGAGGTAATAATGTTAATTATTTGACCCAATGTTTGTGCCACTTTTTTTTTCTTTTGCTTTTTGTCAGATCTTAAACTATTCACTTTGTATAGACGTTAAGTTATTTATTGTATGATTCCTTTGATTTTTCTTCTGTTTGTGTAAATTGCAAAGATAATGTGGGCAAAAGGCTGATCCATAGGAGAGTTGTTCTTATTAATTTTGCTGGATGAAATCTTTTCCCCTTTTCTTGGGTTTAATGAAATTCAACATTTTTTCCCTATCTTAAATCGAATAAAGTTGTGGTTTACTCACTCTTCTTCTTCGGCCTTTTACTACTGATTGTTTTTCTTCTGGTCGGTAGTAGTCACGTCATGGAAGCCCCATTTTCCTAAAATTTGTGTAGTCTGTACTGACTGAGTGTGCAGGTACTTGTCATGATCCCTGAGATACTACTTATGAGCTTATACCACCGTTCTATCAGGATGGAGTTAATTGCTCTTCTGATCTTTGACGAGTGCCATCATGCTCAAGTCAATAGCAATCATCCTTATGCACAAATCATGAAAGTAATGGCCATATAAATTCAAATTGCTTTCAGATTCTTATTTGCACTTATTAGTACTGTTGTGTATTCTGTTGATATAATTTATCTTGACAATTGTGTAGGATTTCTATAAACCTGATACGACGAAAGTTCCCCGTATATTTGGCATGACTGCCTCTCCAGTGGTGGGGAAAGGTAACACGGTTCCACTTTTTCTCCAAAACTTTTGATTTCTAACCTGAATCAGTTATCTGTAAGTTTTAATGCTTTCATCATATCACAAGTCACATGTTATATACATTGCAATGCAATGTGTTCAATGTTGAGCAGTCAACAAAAATTGATATGCAGAATCATGTTGATGATATATATGCTGTTTAGCATGTTTACATGTCATTGTCAATAGAGCTTCGAGTTCAATTCAAAATCATGTTGGTGAGATACTTTGAGAGGGATAGAGTGGAACCCCTTGTATTGTTGATACTTATTAATGGATTTTGACTTCTGCTTACCTCACTCCAACAATAACAAATGAACAAGCAACTTCTCTGTGTGTGCATATACATGCATTATTGGAAGCTCAAGTTAAAAAAAAAAAAACAGTTTAGTTTAAGATTAAATGTGATTTGAGATTCGAAAATATGAAGAAAATAATGATAGAAACAAAAGAGCAAACTCTCTCCCACACTAGGACCATGACATGCACAGATTGACCTCTCTCCAGAAATTTTGCGGAATAACTATTTTTATTGAGCAACCAGGAGTTCTGGAATGCAACCAATTTAACATTTTATCTGATCAAAAACTTCAGCTATGCTGCTTGTTTGTCTATGGAGTTGTCTGGTACACTGGGCCAATTCCTTCATCAGCTGGATGGCTAATTGGTGGGAGAACCATTACTTATGTAACTCATTGTTGCTTTCTGAATCCAAAGAAGAAAAATAGAATATTTGGCTTAGTAAAGTTAACATGAATTTCAAGAATTTTAGCATTGCTTGTATGATGAACACATCACTTGAGATTCTTGGATTTCCTTGTCATATTGCTGTATCCAGGAACCCTGCCAGCAATTTATGTCTTTCTATTGATTGACAAACTGAGTATTTATGTAGTTTGGGTTTGTGGTGTTAATAGTTATCTATTTCATTGTTTCTTCACATCTTCATGTGTACATGATACTCTTTCAGGTGCGTCAAATCAAGCAAATTTACCAAAAAGCATTAATAGTCTTGAATATATACTTGATGCTAAGGTGAGTTATGGAAAAAACTAATTTGAGATCTAATTTTGGTTTATGCAGGCCTCATCTTTCTCTTCCACATTCAAAATAATGTTGTTAACTTCTTGTACACAAGCTTAATTGCAAATGTCAATTGTCACATAGCTAAAGCATCCCTAATGAATAGTTTTTGTGAAGTCATTGGACTTATGAAAGCATCCTTGTTCCACAATTCTACCAATATTTGCTGTCTAACCTTGATATGCTTTTATCCACCTCCATTTCCCTGTGAACAAGAACTTGTGTTTGGCAATCTCAATAACTTGTTTATTGTGATGCCGTCAGCATGATTAAGCGCTGCTGAGTTTGCCAGGCATTCCAAACTATTATTAGCTTGATTAATGGCAATCCATATCACATTTTAAGGTTGAAACTTGAATGAACCCAGGTAAGATGACTATTCAGCTGGAGTTATTATCAACTTTACATACATCCTGCCTCCTGAGAAATAACTATGCCTTGTTGTAGAGCTCATCTTGTTTGATTTAGACTTATACATAATTATGTAAGGTCACCTCTGCTGGAGAACTGGTTAGATTGAAGGATCAAAACTCCCTTTTTATGAGTGCAATATGGAAGGCTTTTCTTGAGGATTGATGAGATGCCATGCAGATGCCATATATATCGTCTTATGAATTCCTTTGCCATACTGCATTATGCTTGAAGAAGAACTTTTGAGTTGTAGTTGATAAAACATCTATCTCCCTCTTTCTCTCTTTGGTTGTGTTTACCTCAAATCTCTTGGATTTTGGAAAGTGTGTCGGTTGCCTTGTTTAGTGAGTTATATGCATACAATATATATATATAATTTTAATAACAATAAATATAAACCAAACCCATCCTCATCTTGGTGCAAGCGGACTTGAACCTAAGATCTCTTATATAAAGACAAGAGACTGTACCAACTAAACCAGCCTGATGAAACCTCAAACTTCCTTGATAAAAAATATTTGAATTTTTCAAGAGATAGATCCATAACCCGAAAAATGCCATAAAGAATTTGTCTAGATTCATAGCCCTATAATCTCTCCCATGGCAAAGACTAAAGTTCGGTTGGGATCAAGCATTTCTCTAGGTTAAGCCTTTTGCAGAATGTGTGGCTTGTTAACCCTAGTGACATTAAGCTCGATGTAAGAGTGCTTTAAATTTCTACACAAGATCCTGGCACTTTAATTATTGTCTAAATTCATTATATAATGTGAAGTTATGCAAATAGATCCTTCTAACTAGCCTTCCTATCGAATATGTATGATCACCATGATAAGCATTTCAAGAACAAGCGCTCGGTGAGGCTTTTAAGTTGGGTTCAAAATTGCTTTCCTGTTAACGGCAGGTTATACTCTGGGTTTATTAGATTGTAGCTGGTCATGTGGTTGTACTGAATTAATGTTCAATTTTTCTGTTGCCTGTCTGAAGTTTTTTTTCTCCCTATCTTGTAGGTTTGTTCAGTTGATACGAGAGATTTGAAAGATTTTGTAGCATCTCCTGTAATGACAGTATATCAGTATGGTCCTGTTTCTAACAGCACTTCTAGCACCTTCATGATGTATAGTAAGAAACTGGCAGAAATAAGACGTGAGGTATATTGTTGTAGTAGGTCATTTTGTTATACTTTGTCTTCATTGAAACAAGTTTTTACTTGTTGCTATTTTCCTTTTATTTATTATTATTTTTTTAATAAGAGCAGTGCATATCAGCAATTAGCATTGAGACAAATGATCATCAAAGTCTTCGGAATACAAAAAAACAGCTCAATAGATTGCATGAAAATATGATATTTTGTTTGGAAAATCTCGGACTTTGGGGAGCACTGCAAGTAAGCTCTTATATCACCAAATCAAATTTCGTGTTCTAATTATTTGGTTTATTGCTGCTCTCCTTGAGAAACCAATGTACTCGTGATGAATTTGTTTATTTGTTTTTTCAATATCTAGCAACGTTGCAGGATTTATCTCTTCGGTGAATTCAAGATGAGATATTATACCGTAAAAATTGTAACGAGTCACCTGTATCAAATAACATTTGCAAAATTTGAAACAGATCTAAATCTAATGATACAGTCTTGAGGGGAAGTAATTGTTGAACTTTAGACACACACACACAGTTCAGTGTTCTCTGGTGGTTGAAGAGGTTGGCTGATTAGTATATGGGAGAGTGAAATGGTAGAAAGTTGTGAATGTTTTGTTGGTTGGTTGATTGTTTGAGAGAGAGAGAGAGAGAGATTTGCAACTTTGGTCCTTTGTAATGCAATGGTGTCTATTCCTTGAGAGTTGAGAGTATATGTTGATGGTTGTATGACTCTGAACAATATGCAGTGGAGTTACTAGATGAATTTGGTTATATACTTATATTGTGGGTCATATTTTTGTTTAATGCTCATGGACCATTTGATGGGTGGTCTTCTACCCATAATCAGGGATGTTTGTGGCTGTTCTCATATTTTTGGGGAAATGTTACTAAGCAATAGATTCCTTTGCTAAATTTGGATGGTCTCTATGAGATTAATGTCCATAGTCGTCCACTATTTGGCTTGAGCTTAACATTTGGAGGATTGATGTGAGACAAAGTTAATTGATATGGTCTTATTATATGTTTGTTAATCCTTGGATAGTTGGCTTTACTGGGTTTCATAACACTGGCTTGCAATTTTCTTTTTTATGAGATAATTGAAGAGGGGGAAGGGTTGGTCTAATTTTGTATTATGAGTTGGTTTTGTCTATATTTTTGGGGTCTTGTATATGTTAGAATATAATCAATTAGATTGTATAGTTGACTGATTGATTGCTTAATTACTATAATTGATTGCTTAATTAGTGTAGTTGACAATTAGTTTGATTGTAGGAGATCATTGTATTGATTATAGGAGAATCATTTCCTTGATTCTCACTTATGTATTTCCCTATAAATTGCCTCCATATGGAGAAGAATAGATAACAAACTCTTAATTTGTTCATGGTATCAGAACCTAAAACAAATTTTTAGGTTTCCTCTCTGTTACTGTTTCAAAACAAAAAAAAAAAATTCGCTACTGCTACAGTACGTTGCTACAGTACTTTTCTCTCCTGCTACAGTATGTCGCTACAGTACTTTTCTCTCTCCTGCTACAGTATTCATCTACAGTAAGTCGCTACAATACTTCGTCTATAGTACTTTGCCATTTTATTGTTCCGACAGTCAGTTTCACTGTTCTGACTGCGGATTTACTGTTTCGAGTGCCTAATTTACTGTTCCGCTGCCGAACTCTTCGGGTATTTTCTATTCTTTTGCTTCCGTTACTACTATGTCTGGCTCAGGTACATTTCATTCTGCTTTCAGTACTTCTGCAATTTCTAGTAATAATATTTAGATAATTGATTCTGGTGCAACAGACCACATGACTTTTGATTTTCGAAAATTTAGTCATCATAGTTCAACCGAAACATGTAGTGTGTCATATGCTGATGGTACACCCACCCCGGTTAATGGGGCAGGATCTCTATCATTAACTCCATCTTTACATTTGTCATCTGTTTTACATGTGCCTACCTTATCTAATAACTTACTTTTTATCAGTCAGATCACTAAATCTCTTAACTGCACTGTCACCTTCTGGCCTACTCATTGTGTGTTTCAGGACATTCATACCAAGGAGACGATTGGAACTGGTAGGGAAAGAGGGGGGTTGTGCTACTTTACAACAGATAGTACTCCGGGCTCTTCACACTCATCTAGCAAACCTCATAGAGTAGTACAAGTCAACTCTGATAAGGAAAGTAATATCTATCTCTGGAATAGATGCTTAGGACATTGTTCATTTGGGTACCTTAAGTTTTTATTTCCATCCTCGTTTACTGGTCAAAATAATTTTCAATGTGAAACATGTGTTTTGTCAAAACATCATCGCACTGTTTTTCCTTCTAGTAATAATAATAGGAGCTCTATGCCATTTTCTCATGTCCATTCTGATGTATGGGGTCCCTCTAATTTTGTGTATTTATCTGGTATGCGTTGGTTTGTTACATTTATTGATGATTGCACACGTATGACTTGAATTTTCCTTTTAAAAAGTAAAAGTGATGTATGTGATTTTTTCAAAATTTTTATCACATGATCTACCCAGTTTTTGAAGAAAATTCAGGTTTTACGTTCTGATAATGATGGTGAATATCTTAATCATAATTTCAAAACCTTTTGTTTACGAGACGGTATTCTCCACGAAACATCTTGTGCACATACTCCACAACAAAATGGCACAGCCGAGCGTAAAAATCGTCATCTCTTAGAGGTTGCACGATCTTTACTACTTGAAATGCATATGCCAAAATCTTTTTGGGGTGATGCTGTATTATCTGCTGCATATCTCATTAATCGCATGCCGTCCAGTGTTTTGTCTTTTCAAACTCCACTGCCATACTTGTCTCATTTCTGTGATGTTAACTCTGCCTTACATATTCTTCCTCGAGTCTTTGGATGTGTAGTATATGTACATATCCATTCTCCTCATTGAGGAAAGTTAGACCCACGTGCTTTTAAGTGTCTTTATAGGGTATTTTAGCTCACAAAAGGGTACAAGTGTTACAATCCTTCGTCTCGTAGGGTGTTTGTTTCCCGGGACGTTTTGGGAAAATGAGGCATATTTTGTCTCGGAAACTCCTCTTGGGGGGGGGGGGGGGGGGGCGGGAACTCAATCCATAAAGAGAAGTCGTCTACGGTAGACAATGGTATAACTATTAGTTTGCTCATTAGTTTGTCCGAGTCTCCTGCAAACAATATTAGTTTGCCCATAAGTCTATCTCTTGAAAAAAAAAAGTCAATCTCCTGAAAAAAAAAAGTCAATCTCCTGAAGAAAAAAAAGAGATTTCTGAAAGGACAAAACCATATTGGAAAGTGTATGAAAGGTGTAATAAAGGGAAAGAGAAACATGAGGAGTTTGTTCCCATACAGGTGGCACAACCTCTTATTTCCCCTTCTCCAACACTAGTTCATCAATTAGACTCTGAGGTGGAAAATGCTCCTGAGGTAATTTGTGAACTCTCTACTTTATCTAGTGATTTGTCTAGTGAAAATCATACAGATCTGTCCCCAGTTTACCCACTCAACGATATCCTAGTCGAGAACATAGACCACCTGAACGGTTTGCCTTCCCTTCTGAACAGCTTCCGGTAGGTAGTAAAGTTCTTTATTCTATTTCAGATTACATCTCAACTCATAGACTTTCTGAGTCCTTCAAAATGTTTGCACATCAATTATCCTCTGTATCTATTCCTAGTAAATTGCCGGATGCCCTGACTGACCAGAAATGGGTACAAGCCATGAATTTCAGAGATAGAAGCGCTACAGAAAAACTGCACATGGGAGGTTGTGGATCTACCGAAAGGAAAGAAGGCTGTTGGGTGTCGATGGGTATATACCATTAAGCATAGAGTAGATGGTTCAATTGAAAGGTACACGACTAGACTGGTCTCTAAAGGGTATACTCAGATTTACGGGGTTGATTACCAGGACACGTTTGCTCCAGTAGCCAAGTTAAACATTGTTAGGGTACTTTTATCACTAACAACGAACTTGGATTGGCCATTGAAACAGTTCGATGTGAAGAATGTTTTCCTACATGGGGAACTTAGTGTAGAAGTCTATATGGATCTCCCTCTCGGTTTCGGGTTTCAAACTGGCAAAGTATGTAAACTGGAAAAGGCTCTTTACGGACTGAAACAATCACCTAGAGCATGGTTTAGGCGATTCAGTATGTCTATGAAGAGATTTGGATACCATCAAAGTAACTCAGATCGTACCTTATTCTTCAAACGTAAGGGTGACAAGATCGCTATACTGATCGTCTATGTTGATGATATGATTGTTACAGGAAACGATGATATGGAGATGACTAATCTCCAAAGTCACTTGGCTACAGAGTTCGAAATGAAAGACCTGGGGGTATTAAAG
Source organism: Dipteronia sinensis (assembly GCA_033220585.1). Taxonomy (NCBI): domain Eukaryota; kingdom Viridiplantae; phylum Streptophyta; class Magnoliopsida; order Sapindales; family Sapindaceae; genus Dipteronia; species Dipteronia sinensis. The sequence continues at coordinate 34,963,598 of CM065638.1, forward strand.
TACTTTTTGGGAATTGAGGTAGCCCGATCAAAACATGGGATTTTTCTCGGTCAAAGAAAGTATGTTCTTGATCTACTTACAAAAACTGGGATGTTTGCTAGCAAACCAGCAGATACTCCTATGGATCAAAACCATAAGTATTGTGAATGTCCAGATCACCCTGATCAAACCCCAGCAAACAAAGAAAGATATCAGAGGCTTGTTGGTAAGCTCATCTACTTATCGCATACTCGTCCTGATATTGCATATGCAGTAAGTGTGGTAAGTCAATTTATGCACGCTCCCACGGAGAATCACATGAATGCAATCCTTCGGATTTTAAGGTACCTAAAAGGATCTCCTGGCAGAGGATTAATGTTCTCTAAAAATGGATGCCTAGATATCAAGGGATACACAGATGCTGATTGTGCTGGGAATGCTAATGATCGGAGATCTACTTCTGGTTACTTCACCTTTGTAGGAGGTAACTTAGTCACTTGGAGGAGTAAGAAACAGACTGTGGTATTACGATCTAGTGCTGAGGCAGAATTCCGAGGGATTGCCAAGGAATTACTGAATTGTTGTGGTTGAAGAACTTGTTGGGCAATTTGGGATTTCACCCAAACGGTAGCATGAAGCTATATTGTGATAATAAAGCTTCGGTTCAGATTGCCAATAATCCTGTCCAACATGATCGTACCAAACATGTGGAGATTGATCGATTCTTCATCAAAGAGAAGATAGAAGAAAAGATAATTGAGCTTCCATATGTACCAAGTAAGGATCAACTTGCAGATATCCTTACAAGTCAATGGAAGGAACTTTCATGACTCAATTAGCAAGTTGGGCATGAGTGACATCTATGCACCAACTTGAGGGGGGGGGGGGGGGGGGGGGGGTGTTAGAATATAATCAATTAGATTGTATAGTTGACTGATTGATTGCTTAATTACTATAATTGATTGCTTAATTAGTGTAGTTGACAATTAGCTTGATTGTTGGAGATCATTGTATTGATTATAGGAGAATCATTTCCTTGATTCTCACTCATGTATTTCCCTATAAATTGCCTCCATATGGAGAAGAATAGATAACAAACTCATAATTTGTTCAGTATATTGTCTTATAGTTATCATCAAATGCTTTCTGCTATTATTTGTAAATATATTTTTCCTGTTTTTGGATTATAAGGTCCTAGTGGACTGCTGGGTTCAGTTATTTTCAGTTTCTTATTATAAGAAAAAGACTCATAATGGTTTCAAAGAGGAAGCAAAAATACTTTGTCTATCACTCTGTTGGATGTTTCTTTAGTGACGATGTCTTTTCATTATCTGGATTGTTTAATATTGGTACCATGTTCTAATGTACCAATCATTTCATTTTGAAGGCTAGTCAGATTCTTTTGAGTGGCGATCGGTCAGAGAGGAGTGCGTTAATAGAAGTGGAAGTAAATTCCTTTGATGATTCTTTATGCAGATTTGTAGTTCAGGCTGCTGAATTATTTGCTGCTGATTGCACAAGAGGTATTATAATTTGTTCTGAAATTGCTTGATTGAAGCTTCAGTGGTCATTCTTGCTGTTATCTCTACTTCAGTTAGATTTCTATACAATTATATTGCTTGCATTGAAGCATGCATGAATCCACACTGCCAACTGAGATTTTTTATTTTGATTTTAATTCATGCTTCATTAAATGTTTGGAAGAATATTATAAATTAAATACATGGATTAGTTTTGGCATAAGTAGTTATGTGAATCTTTTCATTGATATTCTTGTAGATGGCATTGCTCCTGATCTATCTTCTGTAGAGGATTTAAAAGAGCCATTTTTTTCACAAAAGATTTTACGCCTAATAGGAATTCTTTCCACCTTCAGGTTGGTATTTTAATGCTTACAACTATCTTTTATTATATTATTGAACTTGTTTTATGTGGCTTCTTATCTATCATCATTAAACTTGAAGGCTGTTTTTAGATACTCAGAATAAATACTGAAGACAGTTTCTGTGAAGTATTTTTTTCATTTATTGAATGAATGACACCTTACAATTTATACACAAGTGAAAGAAATAAAGAAAAGTAAAATAATCTAGGACAGCTAGGCAATCACTAATTCAAACAACAAACAGGATAATTGTAGACAACAAAACATATAGCTGTTGGAACAGCTCATGTGGGTCTGAGATTCCACACTCCCCATCAAGCTGGTTCGAAAATATTTTGTATTCCCAGCTTGCAAATAAGTTTATTGAATTGTTTCTTATGTAAGCCTTTTGTGAGGATGTTTGCCACTTGTTCTCCTGTTGGAATACAAGACATGCATATCACTCCTTCCAACTTCTCCTTAATGAAATGTTGATCGACTTCCACATGCTTGGTTCTATCATCCTGAACAGGATTGTGAGCTATGGTCAGTGCAGCTTTATTGTCACAATAAAGCTTCATTGGCATTTGACTAGAGACTTTAAGATCCTCCACTAGTTTCTTTTGCCACAACAGCTCACAAATACCGTGAGCTAAGGATCTGAATTCAGCTTCTGCACTGCTCCTTGCTACAACTGTTTGCTTTTTACTTCTCCATGTTACCAGGTTGCCCCCAACAAAAGTACAATAACCTGAGGTAGATCTTCTATCTACTGTACGACCAACCCAATCAGCTTCGGTGTAGGCTTCAATCCTTAAGTGACCATGATTTTCAAACAACAAACCTCTTCCAGGTGTTCCCTTAAGATATTTCAGGATCCAATAAACTGCCTCAAAGTGTTCTTCACCTGGTGAATGCATAAATTGGCTTATTACACTCACAGCAAATGCAATATCTGGTCGAGTATGTGAGAGATAGATGAGTCTCCCAACAAGCCTTTGGAATTGTTCACGGTTCACTAGCTGGCTATAACTTTATGTTGGGCTCCATTGGTGTGTCCATTGGTTTGCAGCCAAGTAAACCAGTCTCTTCAAGTAAGTTTAACACATACTTTCTTTGAGAGAAAGATTCCTCTCTTGGACCTTGCAAATTCCATTCCAAGTAAATATTTTAAGGTTCTAAGATCTCTTATCTCAAATTCTTTTGCAAGAAAGAACTTCAAATCTTCCAATTCTCTGAGGTCATCTCGTTGGAGTTAAGTGTAAATCATTACCTACAAGAGAACAAAAAAAACTGCAGAGAATGAAGGAACTGCTGCCAAGAAAAAAAATTTGGTATTTCTCAGATGCAACCAAGAAGCAAGAAAAGTGGATGGATTCTCACCCCAGGAAAAAGAAGATTGTTGGACAAGAAATAATTGAGATTATACCCTGAAAAAAATGCTGTAAATAGTTAAAATCCAGCAGAAAAAAAATTCTGCTGGAAAGCCAACAGAAAAAAAAATTACCCAGAAACCCTATAGCTCTGATACCAAGAAAGCAAAGCGAATTGTGAGAAAATTATCTTCTATATCTTCAGCAAAAGAATTACACACATATATATACAACTCTCAGAGAGAAACTAAATAGGAAACTACCCAAAATCTAATCTAGGAAATATATACTTGTCATATTTACATAATGCAATAAGGGAAAAAAAATAATAGTCATTATAGCAAATCTAGTTTCCCAAAAATAGGCAGTTGACTAGAAAACTAAATATGCCATAATTGAAAGACAGCAGAATATTTTAAACATGTACGTATGCTCACATTTTAATTTTGTCATCATAAAGACCTTGGTCACCAACTGTAGATTTCTTCATCAGAATTAAGTCCTTGTTGCTCCCACCTAGTCATTATTGCCTCCCAGCTGTCTCCCTAGTTACTAACTTTAATTTATCTTTTCCAGGCTACAACCAAATATGAAATGTATAATCTTTGTAAATAGGATAATTACTGCGAGATCCTTGTCATATATACTACAAAAACTTAAATTCCTTGCTTCTTGGAAGTGTCATTTTCTTGTTGGAGTTCACGCGGGACTGAAGAGTATGTCACGGAAGACCATGAAAAATATTCTTGAGAAGTTCCGTTCCGGAGAGGTAATTATTCACTCTTTTTTTTTTATTTAACATCGCATGTGGATCTCATATGAAGTAACCTAATCAAATGATCATTTGTTTTTGCCAAATATCTATTTGTATCTAAAAAAACGCATGCAGTCCTACTCTTTTAGCTTTTTGAATTATTTTCAACTCAATCCCCTCCAATCGTATGTGTCTAATTAATTTATTGAGATGAAATCATTAGATCTTATCATTTTTTGATAAAGTATATAATATGTTTGTATCTATTAGTGCTATCATCTAAAATAAACTTATGGCTACAAAGATTGTAGAATCCTGCAGTAGCCTCGTTTATAACCCGAGAAAGAAAGGAAGGTGAGGGGATTCTATTAAAAAAAAAATCTAAAATAGAATTCAAATATGCATCTTTCTCTCTTTCAAGTTTTACAAAGATTTTTTAAAGCACTTGAATTTTCAAAAATGCAATTAAGCAAAATGGACGACAAAACATTGTTCCAATTTGAAATAATTTCTCAACTCGATATCGAGAAAGCTATTTTCTATCTCAATATGTTAATTTTTGGTGATTTTATGGGATGGTAACTCTTAGATTTCATTTTCTTTTGGTAGTTGGAAATTATAGTCACTATGGAAAATAGTCCTTGTAGAATAGATTAAGAGAAATGCAACAAATAAAATACTGTACAAAGTAAACTAATATATTGATACATTATGGAAAATGCATCCTTAGGTTATGTCACTGATTGAGAACAGAAAGTATCCCACAAATATCAACAATATTTGTCTACATGTGTATCCATTACAATTATCAATAATACATGTGTATTCTAAATTTTTTAAGCTAAAACATTTAAAAAATGGGAAAGCATAGGAAAAATGGAAAGAAAAATAGTTCTTGTATAGTTGTATCTGAAAAAATTTCAAAAAATTTCCCCAATTATCTCATTTATCTTAACATCCATACAAAAAATCTCATCAAAATTCATAACATTTCATTAAGGTATGGAAAGGTTTGGATATATAGTTATATATTCAAAAAATTTAACTGAGGAGTCGGCGGCCTCCTCGGGTATGACTGAGGCTGATGGACAACTTGCTCCAAAAGTCCATGGCCTCTTCCAACGAGGAGGAAGCCAAAGGCCTCCTCAAAAACAAAAGGAGGACAACAGCCTCCTCAAATGAAAGTAGGAGGGTACAGCCTCCTTATCAAAACTTAGGGAGGCTGCCGACCTCCTCTGAAAAAAAGGATGAGGCTGCTGGCTTCCTCTGACAAGGAGGAGTTCGCTGCCTTAGGAGGAAGCAGTGGGCCTATGGCAAGTACCTCGCCGATCTCTGGGAAGGAGGAGACTGTTGGTCTGTCTCCATATCCAGTTCTTTTTTCCATGTTTTATTTTTTTAAGTAAAATAAAAATGTAATATGTTTAACTTTTGAGGGTATTGTTGTAATTGCTTATATTCAGATGTGTGTATTGAGATAAAAGTCAGAAATTTTGGCTGTTTTATTTCAGACATAAATATCTAAATTAAGTGATAAGTTAAAAAAAAAAACAAACGAGTTGAAATATCTTAAATTGAGATTGAAGAGGTAATAAGACGTTTTGCTAAAAAGAATGGAACAGCAACCCCTTAGTTAAGTTGTCAGATCTTGCGGGGAGCACAAGTAAGTTTTTATTGGAGTTTATAACAACCATAGCCACCATTTTTTACGTAAAATACTAAGCAAAATTTATTATTTGGAAAGAAAGATGAAATACATCTAGAACCTCAAATTTCTTTCGGAAATAAGATAGTTGCCATTTGCCAAAGCACTCATCTAAAAAAAAAATGGCGTGTTGTCTGTGAAGCTATTCTTGTACTAAATGACATGGTAGCATGTTTTCAGTGTACAAGGTGTAAATGATGGTGGAAGACACTTTCACAGTGATAAAACACCAATTTCATTACTGTTAATCTATAGTTTTTATTTATTGGGCAGTTGAATCTTTTGGTTGCAACTAAAGTGGGAGAAGAAGGACTTGATATTCAGACATGCTGCCTTGTTATACGATTTGATCTTCCAGAAACTGTTTCTAGCTTTATACAATCCAGAGGGCGTGCTCGAATGCCTCAATCTGAATATGCATTTCTGGTGGACAGGTGTTTTTCTAGATCATATGCTGTATATAAGTCCATTTATCTGGTTCTTATTTTTTTTCCTCAGTTGGAATAATCTTTGTTTTTAATATGCAGTGGGAATCAGAAGGAATTAGACTTGATAGAAATTTTTGGAAGGGATGAAAATCGAATGAATATGGAAATTGCGACCAGAACCTCTAATGAGACTTTTACTGCTACCGAGGAAAGTTTATATACAGTCGATTCATCCGGTGCTTGCAGTAGTGCTGGATATAGCATCTCTTTACTTCACCGTTATTGTTCGAAACTCCCACATGACGAGTATGACTCTTTTCTTACTTTTAATTGGTACTTTTATTTCAAATCGTTTCCACAACTAGTACAGCTGTATATTTCTTGAGACATGTTGATCTACTTTTGCAGGTTTTTTAACCCCAAGCCAAAATTTTATTATTTTGATGATTTAGGGGGAATTGTCTGTAACATAAGCTTACCTTCCAATGCTCCAATATATCAAATTGTTGGTACTCCACAGTCCTCAAGGGAAGCTGCAAAGAAAGAAGCTTGTCTGAAAGCAATTGAGGAATTGCATAAGTTGGGTGCCTTAGATGAATATCTTTTGACCGAACAGAAAAATGAAAATGAAGAGGAATTGGAGCTTGAATCTCCTGATTTTGACAGCTATGAAGGTTGAGACCAGCGACTCATTGTTAAAATATCCTTTTGCCTTTTTGATTCGCTTTTGGATAAACTGTTTTGATTTTGTTAAATGGTAGGTGAGGATTCACGAGCTGACCTACATGAGATGCTAGTTCCTGCTACATTTAGAGATTCGTGGACAGAGTCAGAGAGTCCTATTTGTCTTAACTCATACTATATACACTTTATACCAGATCCTCCTGATAGGATCTACAAAGAGTTCGGTCTTTTTGTCAAGTCACCTCTCCCTGGAGAGGCTGAGAAAATGGAACTTGATCTTCACCTTGCTCGTGGTAGATCTGTGACGACGAAGCTTGTCCCATCAGGAGTTATGGAATTTACTAAAGACGAGGTATGGTAATCTGAATTAGTAAATTTATGACACTGAATGTTTTTCTAGTATTCACTGTTTATATCTATGCAGGTTATTCAGGGACAGAATTTCCAAGAAATGTCCTTCAGGGCCATCCTTGATCGATCGGATTTCATTTCTGAACTTGTTCCCTTGGGAAAGGATGATTATCGTGAATTACGTTCATCAACCTATTACCTGTTGCTTCCGGTCAAATTTATCAAATATGCAAACACGGTTACTGTAGATTGGAAGCTTGTTAGAACATGTTTATCATCTCCCATTTTCAGGACTCCAGGAAGTTCAGTAGACAGAAAGATTTTTCCTTCTCATATGCTCTTGCAACTTGATAATGGTTGCAGCAGTATCAATGATGTTGAGAATAGTTTAGTGTATGCCCCACACCAAAATTTATTTTACTTTGTTACTAATATTGTCCGTGAAAAGAATAGTCACTGCAGATATAAAGATTCAGAGGCTACAAGTTATGTGGACCACCTAAGTGAAAAGTAGGTAACTGTGTATCTTGGTACTCGGCTATTGTTATGATCAGCTTAATCTGCATTAGAAAATGTTGGTTATGTTATACCAACCAGCATTCAGTTTGTTTCTAGGATAATCACTTTTCTATTAGATGTAAGGTCCATATAAACTTAATGGTGAATAGAAAGTTGTGGCATTAATTTTTTTTTTTTAAATTAATTATATTATTGAACAGTGTTAGAGTGCTTAAATACTATTGTTGGCATTTTCCTATCAACCGGTTGTTGGTTACTAACATAGTATCTGAGCTTAGGTTGTCCCAGGAGTCCGGAGTTCGAGTCCCCCACATGATTATATTTGATTTTGTTATTTGTCATCTAAATTTGTTACGTGTTTGTGTTTAGACTCAAGCCACATAGCAATCCCATTGGTTTTGCACGTGAGGGGTTGTGTTAGAGTCTTAAGTACTATTGTTGGTCTTTTCCTATCAGCTTAAACTTTTCTGTTGTTGGTTACTAACAAGCAGATTTTTTTTTCTTCATTTAATGTTCGAATCAGGTATGGTATTCATCTCAAACATCCTGAACAACCTCTTCTTCATGCAAAACCAGTGTTTCGTTTGCACAATTTGCTACACAACCGAAAGCATGAGGATTCAGGTCCTTCGGTTTTCTATTGAATAGTTTTGTTCTTCGCTCTTAGTTTTTAAGTATTTTATATTTACTTTGAGTGTGTTTGAAATATGTTCATTTGGAGTATTTGTATGTTTGTTGGAAAATCCCAACCCAAAAGCTAAAGCCATACCGGTGGAGGACCCACCTATAGAGTTTAAACCCACAATGCTGGACTCTGACAATTTTATTATATGTTTTGACAGATTGCAACATAATCTGTATGCTATTTACAGTTGCTATGTTCACAAATTATAAACTTAATGATTAATCATTTAATGTTTAATTTTTACAAAATCATTTAAAGTTATGCCCCTGAATTTAGTATGAATCAGAGAAGTGGAGTCAGTAGAAAGTGCCATTGAAGTGTTTTCCAAACATGGGGAAAATCATATGAGAAGCAGATGCTGCAGTGCAAGGAATGCATCATGAAAGTGTGAAGCAGGTTCTGTGGTGCAAGGAATGCGTCATGAAAAGTGTAGTAAGTGTTAGGAAGTCCTTTGAAGCAAGTAAATAATGAGCATTGAGAAATAATATATGGGTGCTAAAATATAAAAATGAGTATAGCTTGCCTTTGGATGCGCAAGAGGACGATGGGGAAAATAGAAGAAATATGGTGGGTTTATTTTAGAAAACAAAACATGTAATTGCATATTGATAGGGCTGCCCCTTGTCGTGTTTCTCAGTATATGCACAATAACATACATGTTAAATTTGGGGGAAAATTAAGGTTATATGTGATGCATGTTTCCCATACATAATGCGTCTAGGCTAGTGCAATTAAGGATTTGATGATCTTAAACTAATAGTTGTTTTACAGGAGAGAAGTGATGATGTTCTTTAGTCCTCTTTCTTATTATCCTTGTTTTTATTTTCATTTTTACCAATTATTTCCTGTCCTGAAGTATAGGATTACAAATAACTTATAACACTATAACTGGTGCAACAGAATGGTTTCAACGCAGCTGTACTGACCATGGCATGAATCTTTTAGCACTTAAATGAGATATGATTTAGTGCTTGAATTTTCCAACTATTACTCCTGTCAAAAATACAATAACCCATGATACATGTAATAACTTATATCATCAGTCTGGTGAATATTTTTGGCATATGGCAGTTAAGCAGAGGATGGTTAGGGGGAACTGCTCTGTGAATGCCTAAAGCTGCTTTAACTCTTAGTGTGAATGATAGGTTATGTGGCGTGTATGTATTTGAATAACCATGTTTAACAAACTGTTGGCCTGTTCCTCTCTCTCTCTCTCTCTATCTCTCTCTCTCTCTCTATGCCACTCAAGCCTTTGCTCATGCTGCTTTACTTGTCAAACAGAATCACATGAACTAGATGAGTACTTCTATGATTTGCCTCCTGAGATTTGTCAGTTGAAGATAATAGGCTTCTCTAAAGATATTGGTAGTTCACTTTCTTTGCTTCCATCAATCATGCATCGCCTGGAAAACTTGCTTGTGGCGATTGAACTGAAGCATGTATTATCTGCTTCATTCCCAGAGGGAGCTGAAGTTACTGCTGACAGGGTAAGGCCTCATTACTTGTTATGTTATCTTGACTCCAAAATATTGGCTTTGGTTTGCCACTCAGTGATGCTTTTATCTTAATGAGCATTCAGTATATACATAAGCCTCATCTACTACTAACATATGCAAATGGATTAGGTTCTAGAAGCACTCACCACGGAGAAATGCCAGGAACGCTTTTCGCTTGAGAGGCTTGAAATACTTGGTGATGCCTTCCTCAAATATGCAGTTGGACGGCACTTTTTTCTTTTGCATGATACCCTGGATGAAGGAGAGCTCACTCGAAAGCGCTCTAATGCTGTAAATAATTCCAATTTGTTCAAGCTAGCGATTAGGAGCAATGTACAGGTAGGATCTATTTGTAGATTTAATATTTATTTTGGAAATGATAATTTTATTTATAATTCTTTTAACTCTTATTGGGTTATCTTGGGAAGGTCTTCTTCTACTACTTGATACAACATAATTATTTGGCATTTAACATTTTTATTTTTTTGGTTAAACATGGTCAATGCCTACTACAACTAAATTTTGACAATGCAGACTATGAAATGCATGATTACTAAATCACTAGGTCTTAGGCGTTTTAGTACTTTACATGTTTTAAGTGTTAAGGGTTCAAAAATATTGTTTGACATTTTCATTTAAGCTTACCTTTTGGATTTGTTGGCTATTTATAGGGAGGTTTTTGTTTTTTGCTTGAAATCCTCAAAACCCTTGTTATATTAACTAGATTACAACATAGCAGAATGGGATTGAATGCAAGACGATCTTGTTGATTATATTTTACCGTGTTTGTGAGGTCTTTAAAAGTTTAAATACTTGGATCCTTTCAATTAGATTAAGCTTTTGGGGTTAGTGGTTATTCAAAAACATGGAATATATAATTTCAGCCAGGATTTAAAACTTGTATTATGTAAGAAAATGTGTTTTGAACAAATTCATATTTTGTTATTATTCTTCTCCGTATAGGAGGTAATTTATAGGAGATATATAATTAGGAAAGAATCAGGAAATCCTATAATTAAGCTAATTGACTCCTTAATCAAAACAGAAATCCTATACAATGTCAACTATACAATCTTCCTAATTTAATGAGAATATTCTAGCACTCCCCCTCAAGTTGGTGCATAGATGTCACTCATGCCCAACTTGCTAATTGAGTCATGAAAGTTCCTTTCATTAATGGCCTTTGTAAGGATATCTGCAAGTTGATCCTTACTTGGTACATACGGAAGCTCAATTACCTTTTCTTCTAACTTCTCTTTGATGAAGAATCGATCAATCTCCACATGTTTGGTACGATCATGTTGGACAGGATTATTGGCAATCTGAAGCCTTATTATCACAATATAGCTTTATGCTACTCTTTAGGTGAAATCCCAAATCACCTAATAAGTTCTTCAACCATAGCAATTCAGTAATTCCTTGGGCAATCCCTCGGAATTCTGCTTCAGCACTAGATCGTGACACTACTGTTTGTTTCTTACTCCTCCAAGTGACTAGGTTACCTCTTACAAAGGTAAAGTAACCAGAAGTGGACCTCCGATTACTAGCATTCTCAACCCAATCAGCATCCGTGTATCCCTTGATATCTAGATGTCCATTTTTAGAAAACATTAGGGTCTGTCCTGTAAGCGTTTTTCAGTGACTGTTTTTCGAAAATAAAAATGAAAATGAAAACAGTGTTTTTTTTTTGTTTTTCGAATTCTGAAAACGCGTCTGGTAGCATATACGGGAAACTGTATCCTGAAATTGAAAACAGTAAAAACGCGTCTGGTAGCTTCACTGAAAGCTGAATTCTGAAAATAAAAACAGTAAAAACACTTCTGGTAGAATAACTGAAAAATATCAAAAATTATAATTTTTCTTATATTTTTTCTATTGCAATTTTTAATTTGAATAAAAGGGAGTCAATAATTCATCCCAAATAATTATCAAATAACTCATAATTTAAAAATTATTGTAAAAATAAAGAGAAAAATATAATAATGAATCAAAGAAGAAAATTGATTCACCGAATACATACATATATATACATATACATATATATACATATACATATATATATATATATAATTTGAATAAAAGTGAGTCACCAGAACATTACATATGAAATTCAGTAAACTGGAGTTCAGTTAACAAAATCTGGAGTTAAACGTGCTACCAGTAAACTCATATCTCCACATTTAGCAAACATACCAATAAGACTGGTTCCTACAAACTGATTAACATTAACTTCACTCTTGATAATCAATGCATGGTATCTTCTTCCCAGTTCAAGACATCTTTCATTGCTACAAAATTTTCAAACACCAATCACAAAACGCCTATCTAGTAAACTCCCTGAAGAATAATATTTAGGGGCATCATTAGTACACACATCGTCACTGCAATCATCATGAGAAGTACCATTACCTGTAAAATAACCATTTTTAACCACACCCTTTTCAACATCAATCACATATCTAGCGTAGTTAATTGGAATCAATTGTTGAAACACCAATTCGTTTAGGACTTCTATCGAACAGTGTATATACAACTTTTGAAGGAATAGGTTCACTAGCCATAGATGTCATTGGGAGGCTGAAATTTTTAAGTTTGAGTGGGTCTTTTACACTGGAAGTGGAAGGAAAGGAAATTGAAAAGCTGGTATTCAAACAAAGTTCAGTAAAATTTCAAGGAAAGGAAATTTTTAACTTCGCTGGATGACTAATAAGTGGACTTGGCGAAGAAGAAGAAGAAGAATGAGAAGAAGAAGAAGAAGAAGCCGATCGGCGGTGAAGAAGAAGAAGAAGAAGAAGAAGAAGAAGAAGCGGATCGGCGAAGAAGAAGAAGAAGTCGATCGGCGGCAAAGAAGAAGAAGAAAAGGAGTCTGGAAGAAGATGAAGAAGAATAGTGACCGGAAGATGGAGAAAAGTAAGAAAAAAATGATTTTTTTTATAAAAAAAAAATAAGTGAAAAACCAAAAAAAAAAAAACAAAAACGAAAAACGAAAAACAACTTTCAAATGTTTTTCAAAATTTTCACTTTTAACACTAATAGTGTTTTTCAATTTTTTTTTGTTTTTCGAAAATGAAATGAAAAACGGTTAAACGAACGCGAATTCAAAATCGTTTTTGGAAAACAAAAACGAAAACAAAAAAAAACAACTGCAGGACGGGGCCTTAATCATCTGCGCTCATTTTAAGTATCATAGAATCCGAAGGACTGCATCCATGTGGCTCTCAGTGGGAGCGTGCATAAATTGGCTAACCACACTCACTGCATATGCAATATCAAGACGAGTATGCGATAAGTATATAAGTTTACCAACAAGTCACTGATATCTTTCTTTGTTTGCTGGGGTTTGATCAGGATGATTTGGACACTCACATAAATTGTGATTTTGATCCATAGGGTTATCTACTGGTTTGCTAACAAGCATCCTAGTCTTTGTAAGTAGATCAAGAACATGCTTTATCTGACTAAGGTAAATCCCATGTTTTGATCGGACTACCTCAATTCCCAGAAAGTACCTCAATAAACCAAGGTCTTTCATTTTGAATTCTGTGGCCAAGTGTCTTTAGAGATGAGTCATCTCTAGTGTCCTGTAACAATCATATCAACATAGACGGATCAGTATAGTGATCTTATCACCCTTACGCTTGAAATAAGATGTGATCGGAGTTACTATGCTGATATCTGAATCTCCTCATGAAAGTACTAAATCGTCCAAACCAGGCTCTAAGTGATTGTTTTAGTCCATAGAGAGCCTTTTTCAGTTTACAGACTTGGCCAGTTTGAGAATCAAAACCGGGGGGGAGATCCATATAAACTTCTTCACTAAGTTCCCCATGTAGGAAAGCATTCTTTACATAAAATCGTTTCAATGGCCACTCCAAATTAGCTGCTAGTGAGAGAAGTACCCCAACGGTGTTTAACTTTCCCACCAAGGCGAAGGTCTCCTGGTAGTCAACTTTGTAAGTCTGAGTGTATCCTTTGGCAACCAACCTTGCCTTGTACCTTTCAATCGAGCCATCTGCCTTGTGTTTGATGGTATAGACCCATTGACATCCAACAACTTTCTTCCCTTTAGGTAGATCTACTATTTCCAGGTATTATTTTTCTGTAAAGCTTTCATCTCTTCATTCATGGCTCAGACCCATTTCTGGTCTGTCAGTGCATCCTGCAATTTACTAGGAATAGATACAGAGGATAATTGATGTGCAAAAGCTTTAAAGGTTTCAGATAGTCTGTGAGTTGAGGTGTAATCAGTAATAGAGTAAAGAGCCTTACTATCTACTGGAGGTTGCTCAGAGGTAAAACCAAACCATACAGGTGGTTTATGTTCTTGACTAGGTGACTAAATTTGGATCAGGATCTGTGTTTTTTTCACTAGACAAATCATTAAAGAAAGTGGGGGTTCAAGAATTACCTCAGGACCATTTTCAACCTCAGAGTTCATTGACAAGCCGATGTTGAGGAAGAAAGGGGTTGTGCCGCTTGTATGGGAACTGACTCCCCCTGTTTCTCTTTCCCTTTATTCTGTCTCTCATACCCTTAAAGTTGGCTCAGTCTTTTCTTGGAGATTATCAGGAATCTCACTTTCTTTTTCAGAAGATAGGCCTAAACCTATAGGAACAGTCAGGCTAATGGGTCCATTTTTTGCCTTGGGAGATTTCTCTTCATAGTTTGAGTTTTCCCCCTGAAGAGGAGTCTCCAGGGCAGAGTATGCCTCATTCTCCAAAAAAGTAATATCTTGGGAAACAAACACCCTATGAGACGGAGGTTGATAACACATGTACCCTTTATGTCCAATAGCATTAAACAAAGAAGGAAATAAAAAACTTAAGATATCTAAATGAACAATGACCTAAACGCCTATGCCAGAGATAGATGTTACTCTCTTTATCTAATTGAACTTGTACTACTCTATTATGGGGAGGATTAGACGATTTTAAAGCTTTGTCGGCTGTAAAGTAGTATAACCCCCCTCTTTCTCTACCGGTTCCAATCGTCTCCTTGGTTTTGATGTCCTAAAACACACAATGAGAAGGCTAAAAAGTGACGACGTAGTTTAGAGATTTAGTAATTTGACTAATATATAGTAAGTTGTTAGATAAAGTAGGCACATGTAAAAGATAATAGGTGTAATGACGAATTTAGTTATACAAGCTAGGTCCATGAACGGGGCTGGGTGTACCATCAACATATGACACATTACATGTTTCTGTCGGACTACGATGACTAAAGTTTTGAGAGTTAAAAGTCATGTGGTCCGTTGCACCTGAGTCGATTATCCAAGTACTATTACTAGAAATTGTAGAAACATTGAGAGCAGAGTGAAATGTATCTGAGCCGGACAATTGAGTTTGAGATTCACATAGATTACCCTGTGAGATAGAAGACGACCTGTTGGGGGTTGAAGGTGTTGAACTAGTTCCAGTCTTTGGAGGTCCCTTCTTCCTTTTCTCCAACTACCATTCAGGATACCTATGTAATCTCTAACAAGTATCTCGGGTATGATTCTTTTGCCCACAATGAGTACATTTTCTGTCCCCTGAATTCCCTTTATTGATCAGAAGAGCGGAACTATCACTTACTTATGGTGGAGCTAGCATAGTGACTTGACGTTGTGTTTCATGACGGACATAGGCTAATGCTTCTTCAACACCAGGAAACGGATCCATCTGTAAAACATCAGCTCAAACCTTGTCAAATTCAGGGTCTAATCCTACAAGGAACATGTATACCCTTTGTTTCTCAATGCGATTGTTAAGACGAATCACATCTGTAGCATCAGTCATATCATTAAAATAGCGGTGATCCAACTCTTGCCAAATTGTGTTCAGCTCCCCGTAGTATTTAGAAATAAGGCGCTGAGATTGACGTATATGGAATGCTTTACTGTTGAGTTCATAGATGATGGACCGATCTGCACCATCATAGTAAGTACGAGCAACTGCTTCCCAAATGGCTTGAGTTGTAGGTAGCCGGATAAACATCCCCATAATCTTGAGAGTCATAGATTCAAAGAGCCATCCTTGTACGAGAGCATTGTCTGCCAACCATCGTCTATAGGTAGGACTGGTGGTTGCAGACTTGCAGGTTTGGCACTTTCTCTTGTGAGAAAACCATATTTGTCTTTCCCAGCTACAAAGATCTCGACCAACTTAGACCACAGAGGATAGTTTGTTCCGTCCAGTTTAATCTCATTTTAAAGAGTTTGTCATGAGAATAAACTGGAGGAAGTGGTGGAAGTGGTGGAAGTGGTACCATGAGGCTAGGTGTATCTAATTTTTCTTCATTGAAATTTGTCATGGTAAGGGCAGCAGCGGAAGCAAAGAAGCACAGTGAAGGAAAAAAAATACCAAATAGAAGGCAGAAGGTAGAGATACCCAAGTCTGACAGTGGCAGTAAGCAGCGAGGTTGGATGCTCCGGTCATGGCTATTCTTACCAAGACGACAGTAGAGATTGACAAAACACTGGCAACGTGGGTCGCTGTTGAAGGAAGAACCGACGCGGGTCGGGTCAAGTAGTGAAGAAACAGGTGTGAGCAGAGGCGACAGGTAGGACGACCGTCGACGGCGCACGTAGGTTGTTTTCGGAGGAGAAAACGTGACACGGGTCACTGTCGGAGGAGAACCGACGCGGGTCGGGTCGGGTCGGGTCGGGTCGTGATGAGATTGGCCAGTAGATGCAAGTCGATGGGTCTGGTAGGGCTGAGGATGATCAGCGATAGGTCTGGCAAGGCTGAGGCGATTGGCGAGGTAAAACGCCGATGATAGATATTCCGGTAAGATTCACCGGAAAAGACAATAGGTAACAGTTCTATTGCTTAGAAAAAAAACTTATAGAAAAAAAATATTTAAATGAGTAGTAGAACTAGAACCCTAAACACTTGGTTTAGGCTCTGATACCATGAACAAATTCATATTTTGTTATTATTTTTCTGTGTATAAGAGGTGATTTATAGGAGAAATACAATTAGGAAAGAATCAAGAAATCCTATAATAAGCTAATCGATTCCTTAATCAAAACAGAAATCCTATACCATGTCAACTATACAATCTTCCTAATTTAATGAGAATATTCTAACATGTTTATATTCTATGTTTAAGTGCTTATAATTGTCATCCATTTCAGGTTTTCATACGTGATCAACCATTTGATCCCTGTCAATTCTTTGCTTTGGGCTGTTGTTGCCCAGTAATTTGTAGCAAGGAAACAAAAGGAACCATTCATTCTCAAGGTACAACAGATGCTAGTGAAGTCAGATGTAGTAAAGGTCACCACTGGTTACAAAGGAAAACAATTGCTGATGTGGTTGAAGCTCTTGTTGGAGCATTCATAGTAGACAGTGGCTTCAAAGCTGCAACTGCATTTCTTAGATGGATTGGCATACCAGTTGACTTTGAAGTGTCACAAGTTACTAATGTTTGCACAGCAAGCAAGAGCTACTTGCCACTTGCTGCGTTCAGGGATATGGTTGCTCTTGAACATTTGTTAGACTATCAGTTTCTACATAGAGGTTTGCTTTTACAGGCATTTGTGCATCCTTCTTATACTGAGCATGGAGGAGGCTGCTATCAGGTATGCCCTCTTTCCTTTATTTTCTTTCGGGAGTTTGACTTGATTTGCTCCTCTGACCTCTCTGCATCATCTCTCTTGCCAGAAGGTCAGTTTATTGAAACATTTTATGTTGTGATGCTGCTATGTCTAATACTTTTATGGCTTTTCCCAGAGATTGGAGTTCCTTGGAGATGCTGTCCTGGATTACTTGATCATTTCATATCTGTTTTCAGTCTATCCAAATCTCAAGCCTGGTCACCTGACGGATTTGAGATCAATTTTAGCGAACAACAAGGCCATTGCCAACGTAGCAGTTGATCGATCATTCCACAAATTTATTTTCTTTGATTCCAGTGGCCTCAAAGAGGCTATAAACAATTATGTGAACTTCATGATCTCTTCGTCAGCTAGGGAATCATCTGAAGGGCCAAAATGTCCAAAGGTAGATACTGTAACTGTATATTATTCCTTTCTTCTATTTCAAATTTATTTACATGTTCATTTTACACTTAAAATGGGTTCTGAATTTTATTTGATCTCATTTACTGATTCAGGCTCTTGGTGACCTGGTGGAGTCATGTTTGGGTGCTATCCTACTTGACACGGGGTTTAATTTGGAAACTGTGTGGAAAGTAATGCTGTCCTTTTTGGATCCAATCATGAGCTTTTCCAGCTTCCAGCTAAGTCCTCTAAGGGAACTACAGGAACTTTGCCAATGTCATGGCTTGAATTTACAGTTTCCAACTTTGAAAACGGGGGGTAAATATTTAGTTGAAGTGAAAGTGATGAAAGATAATGATGTTTGCTTATCTGTTTCCGTGACGAACCAGAGCAAAAAAGATGCTGTTAGAATTGCTTCAGAACTACTATTTCCAAGATTGAAGGTAAAATTGCATGCTGGTATTGCTCCTTTATTACATGCTGTCTCAGGACTTGTGAAATTGGTATGCTTCTTGTGATGACTACTTATATTTTAGACCCTAGGAAATGAATTATTTTCTTAACTGCAGTTTATGGCTGTATAATTCTACATTAGTAAACAATAAATTTCATCGTAACTTACCCTTTTAAAAAGCTGTGCAAAGAATATGTTCAATAACCTGCCTGACAATTGATGTGTCGGGCGCACTGTTTGTGAGGGCACATGTATGCGTTTTCAAATTGGGAACAGGCGATTCGAATGGGAGGATTCATTCCATCAATACAAGTTCTTAATTGCAATTAACATGCCGTTGTTAGAGTGCTTACATACTATTGTTGGGCACTTTCCTATCTGCTCAAGCTTTTGGGTCTGATGGTAACTAACATGATATCAGAGCTTTGTTGTCTCAGGAGTTCAGGGTTCGATTCTTCCCACATGATTATTTGAATTTGTTATTTTTTAATCTAAATTTGTTGTGTGTTAGTGTTTGGACTTGAGTCACGTGGCAAGTCCTTTTGTCTTGCATGTGAGAGAGTGTGTTAGAGTGCTTAAATCTAAAGTTTTTAGCTGCAATTAGCATGCCGTTGTTAAAGTGCTTATATACTATAATTGGGCCCTTTCCTATCAGGCTATCAGCTTTTGGGTCTGATAGTAACTAACGTGGTATCGAAGCTTTGTTGTCTAGGTTCGATTCCTCCCATGTGATTATTTGAATTTGTTAGTTGTTATCTGAATTTGTTGTGTTAGTGTTTGAGCTCGAGTCACATACCAAGTCATTTTGTTTTGCACGTGAGAGGGTGTGTTAGAGTTCTTATTTACTACCGTTGGGCCATTTCTTTTCAGCTTAAATTTTTGGGTCTGATGGCCACTAACATGGCATCGGAGCTTGGTTTGACTCTGGAGTTCTGGGTTCGAGTCTCCACACGTCATCGAATTTGTATTTGTTCTAAGTTTGAATGTGTTTGGGCTTGAGTCACGTGGCAAACCCGTTGGTCTTGCACGTGAGAGGTGGTGTTAGAGTGCTTATTTACTATTGTTGGATCCTTTCCTATCAGATTATGCTTTTGGGTTTGATGGTGACTAATAGTCGTGACTGTAAATCTCAACATTTTGCTGCCGACCAATTGATTTGTAATAGAGCTTGTGGAGGTGTAACATAGTGAAGTAACAAATTGCTATTTACTGTTTCATGCTGTGATTTCCTCAGCTACAGAAAATATGTTTTCTTTGGAAGAGGGAAGTAACCTTAACTGAACGTGATTATTAAAAAATTAGTTACTTCCTCTAGATTTGTTCAGATATTTCACTAGTGTTGTTTAATTAACCTTAACTGTTTCTTTGTTATTGATTATAAATCAATAATTCTCTCGGTCGTGATGAGTGGACAAGCTTTGACGGATGTGTTTTTGACCTCTTTAGTTTGCGCATTGACTGTGTATGTGCAGGCTGAAGGGTACATGCCCAAGTCAAAGCCTTTGAAGGATGTTTTGAAGTCTAGCAACAAGATGGAAGCCAGACTGATCGGATATGATGAAACACCTGTTGATGTTGTTCCAAATTCCACTGAGTTTGGAAAATTGAAGGTGGCAGAACCTCCTAGTAGCAGTAGTAGCGACTCTGACAGTGAAGCAATCAGTAGTAACTCTTCACCACCTATTAATAGACGGTCATCATTTCCATTTAAGGATATTATAGGGCAGTCGCGTAAAAACATTGCAGATCCTAGTGACATTGAGGCACAAACCTCTGGTATGCTTAAATATTTCACTTGCTATGTATTGATTGTAGAGCAATTTTTCACACCTTCTGGCTTGGATAATTTTTCAGGTGATTCAAAGAATAAATCAGCAAGATCTCGTTTATACGAAATTTGTGCTGCTAATTGTTGGAAACCCCCATTGTTCGAATGCTGTGAAGAGGAAGGACCGAGTCACTTGAAACTGTAAGTCTGTGATCAATGAATTATGATGGGGAATTGCCTTTAGTTAGAATTTTATAACTTATATTTTTGCCGAAAAATTGAAGTCAGAACTGGAAACTTGAGTCCTACATTGCTGTTAAGGTTATGTCAATATTACGACTACTGAGTTTAAACTGAAATATTTATGAGAGTGAGTTGCATCCATTTGTACACTGCATGATACTGGAAAATTTGCACAAGGTGAGATTGAAGTGAACGATTTGCCCAGCCTATGTGTGACGGTAGAATGTAAATACTATTGTGAGCTCTTATACAAATTCGTTTATAAATTGGGGATGTTTCAACATGATATTAGAATTTGTTTGACAGATAAATCTTGTTTTTGAATTTTGAAAAAGCCTCCATTTCTACTGATTAATTACAACATAGTAAATTATGCACCTCCAGGTTAGCTGTTTGCATTATGTAGCTAAAATTGCATTCAATTGACGAAATTTTTTCCAGACTAAACTTAAATGAGTATCGATGATAGGTCACTTTATACAAATTCAGCACCCTTTACATACTGTTCTTTGTTGAGCTCTTCTTCATACTCACTAACCAAATTATCAATGAAAGTCCTTTGCTGCATGGTGTATTAGCTTACATACTGAATTCATATCTTCGTTTGCAGATTCACTTTCAGAGCTATCCTGGAAATAGAATCATCCCAGGATATAGTTTTGGAGTGCTTCGGGACGCCTCAAGCTAAAAAGAAAGCTGCAGCAGAGCAGGCAGCAGAAGCCGCTCTATGGTACTTGGAACGTGAAGGGTACTTGCAGTAAAATTGTCTAACATGGTTAGAAACCGATTTTCCAGTCAGATTAAAGGAATCCATTTTTGTATTTGTAGGCGGTAGTAGTAGATGAATGCTACTGCTATAGTAACTCATTCTGGGAAGTCACTGATCATTATGTAGGGTAATTAAAATATATATACACATATATTTATATGTAGCAGTACAATGTAATCAAATTATATGATGGAAGTAAACGTGTATCTTTGCAATGGAGTTTATGTGAGAAATATCATTGCAGCAGTCTTCTTTTTGATATAAAATCACCTGTGTAAATGTTTTCTTGTACTTGTCTACTTGTTTAATAGATTGATTTTAAATTTATTTTTGGGTTAAAAAGAACCTTTTAGATTCTGTTTTCAATGAGATTATAGTAAATTGTAATACCTCAAAATTCAAAGAGTAATTAAACACTTTGATTCGAAATGTTAAGTCATAAATCATTAATTACTTCACCCAAAAGAAACTACTAATCATTGAATATATCTAAATAAGCCATTCTAAAATAAAAACATATCTCCAATTAAATCCAATAATATTCAAAACACTCTAAAGGAAATTAAAATAATACTGAGCACCGAAACTCAAATTCTAGGTAACAATATAAAGAAAAAAAAATATTACATAAAATCTCAATAACTTTTAACTCCTAAAAGTCTATCGCCATAACGCACAACTTCTAAGATACTCAGTTTGCAAAATGTTAAATGACAAAGGGTGAGCTGTCAACTCAATAAGTATTGTATAATACGTAATTGAAAACATTTATGAAATTTTAAATAACGTTTAAATAGTACTTAAATTTTCAAATAATCATATACAATCAAAATTGTAAAAGTAACATTTTTAAATACAAGTAAAACTTGCAAAACTAACATTTTCAATGTATGATAACGATTACTAACATTTTATAAAAAAAAACTCAAGTCAATTAGTTTCACCAATACCCCTTGTGACCCGGCTATTTACATTTCAGAAATTGGTACAAGACCAAAATCATAACATTTCATTTGTCACGCGTGCTGCATTTACATTATCACCGGTGATCAACATTTCATTTCACATTTCATTCACTACTGACGTTAAGCTAAAACGTTAATTTCAAAATCTATATTTATATATATATATATATATATATAAGAATACATATGCATTACTAAATCATAAAAGGACCAAACATTTAAGCTTTTAAATAAATAGTTCTAGTAAAGGTAAAACTCATTTAAAAAGAATTAGGTAACAAAAATGTAAGTAAAAACTAAATAGGAAAACGAGTTTATAAACATATATAAATGTATATAATAAAATATTTCAGAACATAATAATATGATAAATAAATTTGGTTTCTAAGAAAATATTTGTGCAATTACATACTATACAAAAAAAGAAAATCTACTTACCTCCGATGATAGCAAGTTTAAGGTTTCACTCACGATATTGGGAAATCACGAAAGGACCCTGAACATATAGAATATAATCCCTCAATTAAACAAGCAAAATAAAAGAAATCCAACTCAACTTTGTAGGTATATTTTTTTTATTCATTTTCATGGAGAGATTTCAGAAAAACAGGTTTTAGTGCTCAAACGTTAGTGATTCGAAAATCTTAAAGACCTCAAAAAATTTCAAAACGTAGTCATTAAATCCAAAAATCAGATTACTAACTCCCCTAAAAATATCATAATTTTATCAAACATCTATAAATCTCTATAATTTTCTAAACACACAAGGGTCAATCCTGACAGCAGTAAATTTCGATCCTCCAATCAGATTTCAGTATAAATGTTTAACAATACTACAGGCCACCAAAAATTCCAAAACTTTATTTATAAACTAATATATCATTACTTTATCCTTATACCAAAAATCAAAATTTTACCTAACTTCGTTTGAGAATTAAATTCATACAACACCAAAAGCTCATGACTGTCAGCCTAAATATCATTGCTTAAACATCAAATATATTCAAAGAATTAAAATACTTATATAACACCAAAATTCACGAATATTTATATCCTGATTCAATTATGCCTCTACAACCATAATACCGAAATATAACTTAAATACATTCCCAATTTTAATTTAAAATTACTCCAATACAATAAGGCAGTTTGATGATTCAGAAAATTTGCATAGGTAATCGATTTAGAATTAAAATCTCCCTAAGATTCACACCACCAAAAATTTCGAAAATTATAACACAAGTAGATATATATGTCTACTATTCTCATACCAAAATTCAGCATCAATTGAAACCTACAAATATAACTAAAATAAACAACATAGTAAGTTGCTTCACCGGTATTAAAACAGATCACAATTTCAACCTACACTAACATTCAAACTTAAACTCTTTAATGAACTCCAAAAACTCCAGCAATTAATCATACACTTCATGTATAATTCTATTTCATGCACTCCGAAATCCATACATTAAAACATCTCCATAAACTAAAGTTGAGCAATTGTTAGAGGCCTAAATTTTGTTGATAAGATGTTTTGTGTTAAAAGAAAATAAAAGAGTATGAAAAAGACAAAAGCTTTAATCAAAATTAAAAATGAAACAAAGTTCAAGAACTTGTGTCTTCAAAGAGTTTCAGAGTAAAGATAGAATGTAATTGATACTTTTCATTGATTTTATTTTGTTATGATCCTTTGGTAGGGAAACAAGGGTAGAAAAGTGAGAGTTTTTGTATGAAAGCATTTAGTTTATATTACTGTGCAAATGTACATACACACATATGAATAAAAATAATGAAGATATACAATTCCACTGATATTGCTAAAATATTCAAATCTCTTTAAATGTGGAATTGATTTATTTCAAATCACTCTAAATGTAGAATTTGACTTATTTCAAATTACTCTAAATGTGGAAATTAACTTATTTCAAATCACTTTAAATGTGAAAATTTACTTATTTCAAATCTCATGGAATTGACTTGTAATAATAATACTGGAGAATCAATCACTGATCTGGTTTATTACCAAAATATGTTTCTATTTATATTATTATTATTGCTACTAATAAAGAAAGAAACAAAAATTAGGGTCTTACAAAATTAGAGGTCACATGTCAAGTAACGTTGCTCTTGATATTTATTAAATTTCGGTGTAATAATTTAAAGTGACAAAAATGTTGAAATATGATATAAAAAATGATTGGTTCTTTATTAAATTTATTAAAATATGGATGAAATCTTAATCAAAATGACAAAATCTATGAAAACGGTAATTTGAAAGTTCTATGGAAAGAGTAGGATTGTCTATACAGTAATTTAATATAATGCTTAAAATGAAATGATAATATAAACCAATCAATTTTAAATAGTTTGACTATATTATAATAGATGAAAATAGATTATTATGATTTTTTTATCAAAGAAATATTGATATAGTTAATTCAAAAAGATAAAATTATTTTTGAAAATTTGTTCAAATGCAAGTGTTAATTGTGTTTATAGATTATGTGTGCATAAAGGAATTAAAAATAATTTGAATAGCATTGAATTGAATAATTGAAATAGAATGCGATAGTTGTTTGGGTTGGGCCAATAGGCCATGAAAAGCCCACGATGACTGTGCCACGTCATACACATTTCCCGCCAAATGTTCCCGCCAAAGGGCACCACAAAAATGAAAAATGGCATTAAGCACAAATACAAATAAACAATCGATCGATTTTAGGTTTTAGAGTCGAAGAAGAAGAAGATGTCGGGATGGGACGAAGGAGCGGTGTTCTACAGCGACCAAGCCCAGTTCCCTGACGACGGGACAGGGGAGACGGGGCGCCGCCACTCGGTGCAGATGAAGCTGAAAGAGTTCATCAGGAATTTCGAGAAGGAGAAGAACGTGTTCCCGTACAGAGAGAGCCTGATCCAAAACCCTAGCTTCCTATTGGTCCACCTCGAAGACCTCCTCTCCTTCGATGCCCATCTCCCCTCCCTCCTCCGCTCCTCCCCTGCGGATTACCTTCCTCTGGTAATATAAGTAAAATCATGAATATTCTTCTTGTTGATCTTTTTATATCTTTTTTTGTCTTTTTTATTTATGTAATTTTAAGTAAAATCATGAATATGAAATAAAATATATATTCATGTGTGTGTGTCCTAGTTTGAGGTAGCAGCCGCCGAGGTTTTGGCCAGTTTGAAGATGAAGGTGGACATGGAGGAGCCAAAGGTTGGGGAAGTCCAGGTTTTGCTTGCTTCCAAGGAGGATTCTTTGTCAATGCGGACACTTGGGGTCAGTTTATTCATTTTGATTTTTGATTTTTGATTTTTTATCTCGCTTTGATGGACTGATTTCTTTAAAACTGTATGCTAGGCTCAATTTATCTCTAAACTGGTAAAGATAGCTGGGATCACTATAGCTGCTTCTCGGGTTAAGGCCAAGGCAACAACTGTACATCTATCCTGTAAGAACTGTCAAAGTACTAGAGACGAACCCTGTCGTCCAGGCCTTGGTGGGGCAATTATCCCTCGATCTTGTGCCCACGTCCCTCAGGTTAATCTAATAAATCTTTTTAGTTTTATTTTAAATAATCAAGACTTAATAACTAACGAGGAACTATGGAAACTTTTCTAGGCTGGAGAAGAAGCTTGCCCTATTGATCCTTGGATTGTGGTTCCCGATAAGAGCAAGTATGTTGATCAACAAACCCTCAAACTGCAGGAGAATCCTGAGGTAATTATCTTCATTACAAGGGGACATAGGACATTAATTCAATTTTAACTTTAAGCTTCATTTTTCTGATGCCTGTTTTCTTGGATTTTAAGGATGTTCCCACTGGAGAGCTTCCTAGAAACATGCTTCTCTCAATTGATCGCCATCTTGTTCAAACTATAGTACCTGGAACGAGATTGACCATCTTGGGGATTTATAGCATTTTTCAAGCTGCCAATTCAACTGCTTCGTAAAGAATCATTGCACCTTGCGAATCAAAATTTAACATCCCATTATCCATGCCTGTATGTGATTTCTATTTTCTTTTTCTGTCTCATTTTGTACAGCCACAAAGGAGCAGTTGCAGTTAGACAGCCTTATATACGGGTTGTAGGGCTAGAAGACACAAACGAGGCCAGTTCTCGAGGTCCTTCTGCTTTCACACCAGAAGAGGTGAGTTGTTAAAATAATCTCAAAAACACTTCATTTATAAAGGTCCCATCTTCTCTGCTTTTCAGCACCTCTTCTCCATTATAATTGTATGTGGTGGAATTCTTGTAAAAAGCTTTATTGATTTTACTTTGTATATATATTTATCCATATCCATTTTTTTACTTGATCAACAATTTGCCAACTCTATGTTAGTCATGGCTAACTTTGTTTTCTTTTTAGCACAATATTGCAATTTGGTATGAGGTTTTGATACCTGACCAGAAGTTTTAACTTTGGTGGGTCACTATCTTTATATGCTATTAATGTTTGCAGATAGAAGAATTCAAAAAATTTGCTTCACAACCAGATGCATATAAAACCATATGCTCTAAGGTTGCTCCTTCTATCTTTGGTCATGTTGACGTGAAGAAATCTGTGGCTTGCCTTCTGTTTGGAGGTTCGAGTAAGGTATATCTTGAACATTGACACTTTGATTGTGATATAGTCTATTCATGTCATAATTAATTTCTGATCAAGTACAGAGTTTGCCGGATGGAGTAAAGTTAAGAGGTGATATTAATGTGTTGCTTCTGGGAGACCCATCTACTGCAAAATCTCAGGTAAATTTTTATATATATATATATATATATATATATATATATATATATATATTACACTTAGCGAGGGGATAGCTTTTCAAAATCATAGATTATTGCTTAAGTGTGTTTTATCCCTTTTCCTCTTTAAAAGTTCTTGACTTGGCTTTTTGCCTCTAAAGAATGCTGATATTGTGGTAATCTTTTACAGTTTCTCAAGTTTGTTGAGAAGACAGCTCCTATAGCTGTTTATACTTCTGGGAAAGGTTCATCAGCTGCTGGTCTTACAGCTTCAGTGATTCAGGATAGTGGCACTGTGAGTTCTTGATCTTCTTTACCGCGAATATAAGAATTACTGATTTATTTATTACTTTTGATTGCTTTTAGAAAAATATTGATTACAGCTTGGTTGTTTTCGCCATAAACTAGAAAGTTTTCTGATATAAATTTTCTTATGTCTTATTCAGCGAGAATTTTATCTCGAAGGAGGAGCCATGGTTTTGGCTGATGGAGGTGTTGTTTGCATTGATGAGTTTGACAAAATGAGATCAGAGGATAGGTAATTCAAATTATAATTACATATTTGGGGAAATCTTGTTACATCTCATATTTTTGGACCTTTATGAGTTTACACTTTGTGTGGCATAGGGTTGCTATTCATGAAGCCATGGAGCAGCAAACAATATCCATAGCCAAAGCTGGAATAACCACTGTTCTCAATTCAAGAACCTCAGTTCTTGCAGCTGCAAACCCTCCCTCGGGACGTTATGATGATCTTAAGGTCCATGCCTTGTTTGCTTATTTACTTTTTCCGGTTTCTTATTTTCTTTTTTTGATTTCAAGCTAAGCAACTAACAAAGTTTTTCACCTTCCAGACTGCTCAGGATAATATTGATTTGCAGACTACGATTCTTTCTAGATTTGATTTAATCTTTATTGTGAAAGATATCAGGATGTACAGTCAGGATAAGGTAAGGTGTTTCGATCAAGGTTGTGTCAGCACTCTAGGACACATAATAATAAACATTGCTGAATAGTGGATTTTTCAGCAAAAAAGAAAAGAAAAGAAGTTAATTACTAGAATGGCTTCAATTTTGAAAAACCAGAAACAACTGTTCTGTGCTTTTATCAAAAGCAAACTTTATTGCCATATAATTGAAAGCAAAAATTTATATATGTTATCATTGTGGTTATCAAATGTTCCATTAGTGCACTGGGTCAACTTAAAATTCTTCTCTTGCAGCTTATTGCTAGCCATATCATAAAACTCCATGCATCTGCTGATGCTGTCTCCGGTGACAGTAAAATAGTTTCTAAAGAAGAGAATTGGCTCAAGCGGTACATATTACAAAAAATCTGTGTCTTTTGTTCTCCCCGATGCTGCAATATTGATGAAATGCTAAACTTTTTGAGTTACAATGTTGACAGGTATATACAATATTGTCGAGCTGTATGCCATCCCCGTCTGTCAGAATCTGCGTCAGCAAAGCTTCAGGATCAGTATGTTCAAATAAGAAAGGTATTCTTGAACAAGCTCATGCTGTAATTCCATCTATTGTTGAGCCAAAGTTAACCTTATAATGCAACTGTAAATATTCGTTGATGCCAGTGATCTTTGGTATCAATTTGAGAAAATCTGGAATGTTGGTTTATATTTGTTAATTAACTCTGGATATTCACGGTGTTTCTTCTAGGACATGAGGCGGCAGGCAAATGAGAGTGGAGAGGCTGCTGCGATACCCATTACTGTAAGGCAGCTGGAAGCTATAGTAAGGTTAAGTGAGGCACTTGCGAAAATGAAGCTGTAAGTACAAGTGCTAAACCTAACTGTGGTTCTTTTAAAATGAGAATGAGTGGTGGTAATGCATTAACTTCGGAGTTGAGTTGATGATGAAATGTTCACCCAACATCAGGAAAACTATAATAATTTGTAATGGTATCGAGAACCTGTATAGATAGAGATGTACAGAGGGGACATCTTTTCCAGTTTCTTGTGTAATCTAATATGCATGTTTGGTTTTGGACCTTTGAGACTCTACATGAATAACATCAGTGGTTCTGCTGTTGAGAACTTATTTCAGAACTATGACCTGGTTCTTCTGTAGTTCATGAAATGATGGATATACAATTGTAAATGCTATGCTAAACATCTTAGCGGATGGGATTTCATCCATCTTATTTAAGTATGGTAAGTAGAAAATTTCATGCCTCTGAATAGAGTATGTAGGAAATAGCGATCTTTCAGTCTTGATTATGAAGTTTATCGTTTTATTCTACTTGGAGAGGTATATGTGCATCTTTTGTGAAACATGTGTTGTGATGTCAAAGAAAACTGATCAGATAGATTTAAGCCATTAAAATATACTTGTGAATTTGTGCAAACTAGCTAATAATACATTCTGGCTGTTGAAGCCTCACTGAATATCTGTCGATGAATTTTGTTTTTCATATATATTTTCTGAATCTGTTCGCTCCCTCCCTTTTATTAGTTTAGAATCTGTGTAATTAATTTGTCACACTTTGATGTACAATGATGTTAGGTCCCACGTTGCCACTGAGATTGAAGTTAATGAAGCAGTAAGACTTTTTACTGTTTCGACCTTGGATGCAGCACGGTCTGGAATAAATCATCAAGTGAATCTTACTGCAGAGATGGCCAATGAGATCAAGGTTTGTGCATAATGACCTTCATTTCTTTTCATCTTTTCCAAGATCGACCTCTGGTTAATAATGTATATATTCTCCGTAAACAGCAAGCAGAGACCCAAATAAAGAGAAGAATAGGCATTGGGAACCAGATATCAGAGAGAAGGTTGATTGATGATCTTACAAGAACGGGGATGAATGATTCAATTGTAAGTATCTATCTCTTTCTAAATTAGATACATTTTCTTCTTTTCTTTTTTAAGTTTTAGGAGTACATATAATGCCTCAGAAAATGGTGTTAATACAGACATTTAACGTAGAATTTTCTCAAATGGTCAAGATCCAGATTCTAGATTGAAGAATCACTATGTTTGGTTTGTGGAAAAAAAAGGACCCAATTGAGAGAATCCCAATTTGGTATATTGAAAAATATTTCTCATTTCCTCTCAAATTTGGTGAGAAACCCAATTGAGAGAAACAAAAAGAAATTATTAAATTCCTCTCCTTTCTTTTCCCTCCTTTTCCTTTCCTTTCCCTTTCATTTAACAATCCAAACAAGATATTAGAAATCTACCAAAATCATTTCCTTTCCTTTCTCTTCAATTCCATCAACCCAAACATAGTGTTAGTGTTTTCACTAATATTATCATTATATTTTGCAGATAAGAAGAGCCCTTATAATAATGCATCAGAGAGATGAAGTTGAATACAAACAAGAACGACGTGTTATTTTCCGGAAACACTAATCATTGGCAACATCTTGCCAGTTATTTGTGAGCAACACTTGTTCACTATCACTAAATATAGGCAATTACCCAAGTGTGGCTCAGTGTTTTTACAAATTTCAAACCTTATTTGTATAAAAATGTTTAATGACTGTACGAGGATATATATTTATTTATATATTTATTTATTTGAAGCCAAAAGAGTTTTTGCTAGAATGAATCCCACTTGAAAATGAAAGGTATATATATACCATTTCATAAAAAATACATGAGTTTCCAGGAAACTTTTTAATTTCTCTTTAGGCTGTTTTTCTATCACGCAATTGTGTCTATGCAGCTAATGTTGCTTTCATTTCATGTACTGATTTTATGAAATTGAATATTTCTCCAATAATTTTTATAATACAATACACAAATAATTGGTGAATTTTCCGATAATAGTTGCCTTGACAGCACCTTTGGGTTGCAGTCCAAAATTTTTAGGATCTCATCATAGCCTTTCAATTTTTTAGTTTTGATTCAATAAAAATACTGTAAACACAGTATTAGAACCATCAAAATGTAAAAGGGTACTATCACTAAAGTCTTTACTTTTTCACTAATGGTCATATTTTTTTTTTTCACTAATGGTTATATTTTTAAACGTTTATATTATATTAATCACTTTAGTTTTTTGTTTTTTAAAAATACTTTACTATTGTCCATTTGATTAAACAATTAACGTTCGATTATAACAGAATGTGTAAAAATATAATTTTATCCTTTATTGTTATTTAATCAAAATAAAATGTCAGTTTTACCTTTAACTTTTTTAGTTTTTACACCTTTACATATAAATGGATTGTCCAAAATATCCTTATTATACAAAATCATTTACTGAATTTATCTTCAATTATATTTTTTATTAAAAAAAAAGCCGCCACTGCATTTATATCAGTTGCTCAACCGCAATTAAATTGTGTATAAAATGGATTGTAAATTGCATTCTTTTCTACTTTCATTTTCACTTTTCTTCTTTCCTATTTAAGTCTAAAATCTGGAGATAAATCTTTTTTTTTTGTTCTATTTTTCCTTTGTATTCTAAGATCATATTTGAAGGTTATAGCTTCATCAAGATCTGGTTATAACATGCATTCTTTTTCTTTTTCTTTTTTCATTACATCAAGTCAAAATAGAAATCATTTTCTTACTGGTATTGTTGACGGTGATTTTTGGATCGTAGAATTGATCACGCTTCCAACAAGTCGTTGCCAATTGTTAAAGATGTTATGAGAAAATAGAAGAAAGAAAAGTATGCAAACACGAGTTTTACATGGTAAACCCAAATCGGGGAAACATCCACGGTTGCCGGTGATGGCGAGAAGGAGAATTCACTATGATAAAATTGTTACACACTCAGGCTCTCTTGCTCTCATGTATTCTTAGATTCGCTCATTCACCATTACAATGACGTTTTAGGGTCTATTGATATGTGCATAGAACCTTAAATCTTGGTATACAAATAAGGAAATGTAGTGGCGTTTAATTAGGACTGATTACTTGTTGAAGTCGTCTTTAGCTTCTTTTTGGTTCTGCATTGAATTCGAATCTTCATAGGATTCTAGTTGAGTAGTCCATTTAGGATATATTTCCTGATCGGTGTGCAATCTTCTAGAAAAGCTGAGTTATTGCTTGATCTGGACTCTTTGATATGTGTTGATGGTGATTTTTCGTCGTCACTATCAACGAACTTGTATCAAGCGAAAATAAGAACATATAAGTGTAATACCGCAAGAAAACAATAAATCAAGAGATACGAATACGTGGTAAAAACTCCTTTTAACTGGAGAAAAATCCATGGGTTGTTGCTTGAACAACACAGTCAAATCCACTATCAAAAATTCAATTACAAAGTATTTCTCTCTGACTTATCCTGCTAATTCACACCCTGCCCCCATCATGTTTCTTACTGGGGTATTTATACATGTTATTTGCTAGGGTTTATGGTTGTGCTAGGGTTTGGTGTTGTGATACCCGCATTTTGTGTGATTTCCTAGTTCTAATTGAAGTCTGTCTCTTTATGGAGTTTATCCTGTTTCCTGTTTTGGCTGAGTCCGAATCTGCGTCGGATTCCTCGCCCTTTATCTGCGGGAAATCTATTTGCCTTTCAATTGAACTCTGATAGTCGTATCGTTGCTTATTGTGGAGTTGCTTGCTTCTGATTCTATCCATATGTTTATGAAGTACTTGTCTTCGTTATCTGATCCCGAGTATGCCCGAGTATGCCGAGTATGCCCGAGTATGCCCGAGCCGGTTTCTTCGTCTGTGGTCGGGTTGCTTTACTCTTTACCGAGTAAATTCCCTTGGGAATTTCTGCCCTTCTTCGCTTGACTTTTCTCGACTTTGCTTACGTGGCCCCTTACTGTAATGACGTTTCCTTAATGATGATTTTTACTTATAACAATACCCCCTTAAATATTTGAACCGAATGTATCCTGCTTACTCGGGATAAATATTTAACTTTTCATGACTTTTTCTCGTTTATCGTCTTCTTCATCAATGTCGGATTTCAAATTCCTCGTTCGCTTCGAAACGTTAATGACGTGTCTTAATTACGCCTGCACGCGTTTGATTCTTTTCTTATTTGAAGATCTTTTAATGGTGACTGACTGTCTCTTCGACGGCTCGGTGCCTCTCTTTACTGCCACCTGTCTTCTTTTGTTTGGCCGTGGTACGTGGCATTTATGAGACGAGACCCTTCTGTTCGTGCCCGTATAGCTCACGTCATGATTCTTATCCCAACCTTTCCCGCTTCTCCTCTCCTACCCTTTCTAGGGTTTTGTGTCTTGGGACCGGTGGCATGCTTATATATATGAGTATTGCTTCAAAGGGGAAAACCCCTATTCAAGTTTTTACCATTACTTCCCAGATTTCAGCCACCGTTTTCCAGACTTCTGCCATTGTTTCCCAGATTTCTGCCATTGTTTCCCAGATTTCTGCCGTCGTTTCCCTGCCTGTAATCTCGTCCTGCGAAGATTTACTTCTCTCGGTTTCCAAACCTTTTCTCGACTTTCTCGAAGATCCTGCCGTACCTCTCGTTTCTTCAATCCTTCAAGGTTAGTTCTCATGGATCCCTCTGCTAGACATCGTCTTTTTACTGTTGCTATGATTGCCATTGAGCAATGTGATACTTGTACTGTTGCGACTGTCCACAGGTTGCTTGGTGATCCAATTCCCGATCAGCCCCGATTTATAGACGCTGACGTCTCCGGACTCAACTTATCTGGACTGCGTCGTGAAGTTTCATCAGCTTCTTCCAGTTCGTCACAGCCTGAATCCTATCAGCCTGAAACCGATTCCAGTTCTGCTTCTGAGGCTTATGATAATTCTCGGCCGTGGAAAAGAATGGGGAAGAAACAAAGCAATCGCGACATCAACAAAGGTTCCTTTGTTCGGGAAATTCGAGTCGGGCCCCAAAGGGTGGTCGATAAAGACATTGAGGACGAGCACAGGGAGGCTCGTATCGTCTTCTCTCCCGAGAGAGTTTGCGCTTACGATGTTGAGCCAAATGTGGTCGGCCCCGAAGAAGTCATTAAATATATGAACCGTTTTGATCTGGACAGCGACACCATCTCATTAAACCATGCTAACGGTCGGGCTGCGTGGAACCCCCCTCCCGGTCAAGTGGCGATTTATGGGGTGATGCTTTCTTGCGGGGTGACGCTTCCGCTGCAACCCTTTATTACGTGGTTTTTGGCCGAAGCTCAGCTCGCCCCCGCTCAACTAACTCCGAATAGCTATCGGATCTTGATGTGCATATGGCACATGTGGCATAGGATGGGACGACCACCCCAACCCCTCGGGAAATTAGTCACTTCTATTCTTTGAGGCCTCTGGGAAAGACTGGGATTTACTTCCTACTTTCAACTCAGCCCGAGAGTTGGGTCCCCAAGGACGTGATCGTAAAGAACAGGGTGATACCGACCGCTGATGAAAAGATGAAAGGGTTTGTTTGGGGCTTCCCTACCTCAAACAAGTTCTGGAAGAATAGTTGGTTCTTCGTGGGTGGAGACTGGGGACGGTCAATTTCTTTTGACATCGAGGGTTCCGAGATGACTCGCCGGGTGCCTCGGTACTTCTGCACACCCCAGTGGAACCATATAACTTCGTCTTTTACTGATGAAGAGCTCAAAACCATGACTCGGGCGGCCTTCCGTCCCGTGGAAAAGAGGGGCAGACCTTACCTCTTCGATGAAAAGAAGATGATAACGGCTCGCCTCTTCCCTCAACTTTCTGCACGCTGGTGTCGCTGTAAGTTCTTTATTTCTTCCTTGCTATTTAGTTGCTTTATCTGTCTGGTTTTCGGCTTCCTAAAAAATTTTATTTATTTATTTATTTATTTTTTAGTGTACGACATAGATGTAGTGTGCGATGCCCAAGCCCGCCGAATGAAAGGTATTGTGGAGGCGAGCCGGAGGGAAGTTAAACGTCAACAGATGCGGGGATAGCCCCTCCTCAAGGTGACTCTGATGGGAATTCTTTCGAAGACATTCCCAAGGGGGGTGCAGACGACGTGCCGGATTACATGCCTGAGGAAACTCAGGATCAAGAATTGGCCGCCCAGGCAACTGATGAAGGCAATCAAGCAGGTCCTTCGACAAAGGGGAAGGAGAAGGTTGGGGAGTCTTCCGAGCCAACTGCCTTCTCCTGCGGAACTAGATCTCCTCGGCCTGCTGTAGTCGAGCCGAATACCACTTCCCCGGATGCAGAAATTGCCGGGGAGCATCCGGACGTGACAGTTCCGGAGATTCTGATTTCTGCCGAACTGAACACTGCGTGGTCTGGAAGTGGTGCTGAAATGGGGCGTTCCGATCCGGATTTTGAGGACCCCACAGCGGACCTGAATACTCGTGGGAGGCAACCTGAAAAAAGAAAAGCCTCGTTCTCCCCTGGTCGTCCGGCCCCCAAGATTCCTCGAGTAGTTGCTTTCGTCGAGTCATCCTCGAATGAGGAGGGGGTAGCGGAGGCTGCTGAGAATGAAAGAACAGTAGAGAACTCTCCTCCACGGGATCAGATGAGGGACGAGCCTGGCATCCCCCTTAATTCCCCTCAGGCAGTACCTACTGTTAGGTTCCCCGAGGCTAATCTTGGCAGCCCTGACCCTTCAACCCAGTCTGGCGTACCTACCCCCGAGGCCATGTTGAAGGCTATGGCTTCGGGCCAAGCATATATAGGGGAGGATAGTTGGAGCGATCTCAGGGTCGGTTCGTTATCTGATCGGCTCTGCCATTTCTTCAACAGCGCTTCTTATGTGAGTAACTCTTGAGACTTTCATATTTATCTCCTTTATTGCTTACTTCATTTTTGTCACTTGTTATCGGCTCGTTGCAGATGGTAGCCGAGATGACTGAAGTCTGCCAGGCTAGTGATGGTCAGACAGAGAAAATAAGGAGGCTTGAAGCTCAGTTGAAGGAGAGTGAAGATCACCGTGCTCGGCCCGAACTGGCTTGTCAGGAAGGGGCCAGGTCGGGTCAGGTGATTCTGGACCAGTGCTTAACGCGTCAACTCGAGGCTGAACAGAAGGCATCTTTCGCTTCTGAAGAGGCCCAAACTTTAAAAAACCAGTTGTTATCTACTCAGGAGGCTCTACTCCAGGCCGAGCAGACAGTTGAAGATGCCAAGTCCTCCTACGAGCGCCGGATTCAGGACTTGGAACGTCAAGCCTTGACGATCAAGTCCCTGTCGAAGGAAGCTAGGCTGGAGTTGGAGATTCAGGGGGTCGATCGCTTCAAAAGATCTCCAGCCTATGATGCTTTACTTATCCGGGAATTTCAGAGGGGAATGGTCTCGGCCGGAGAGTTTTTCAAGAAGAAGAACAGAGCAACCGATCGGGCCAGGGCCAACTGGAACCTCTTGGTCAGAAAGCATGTGGATGCCTCTCTGGAATCCCTCCGGCTCCAGATGAAGACGTGGCGAGCATATTGCAGAAGTAAGGGAAAAGAGCCATACCTCATGCACCTGGAAGTTCCCACTGCTGATTCCTTCTCAACTTTCCACGCTTGTGGGAAAGTGGGGATCGACGGTGAGGCTTCTGACGTTGGGCCCGTTCCCGGGGTGGATTATAGCGCTTGGATAGATGACGACGCCCCGGAAGATGTGATTGTCTGGCCTTCTGATGATAGTCTCCTGAATGAGTACATGATGGAACCGGACCCGAGCATTGGTGGAAGTAGTTCTCAACCGCCGGCATCTTCTTGATTAATTTTCTTTTTCTTTTTTGTAACAACCGTTGTATATTCTTTCGCTCATATATAAGAAATCTATTCACTATTCTGCCTGTCCAGTTCCCTGCATGATAAACGTATAAACAAAAGAAAAACAAATGAAGCATAATTTGTTCGGTCACCTATACTCGGCTCATAGATCTTAAGAATTTTTGGCACTCTTAATTTCAACCAAGTGCTTAGCGACCACCAAAGTTAACCGAGTATCTTATTCAACAAGCAACTCGTTTATTAAGCCGAGTAACTCATTAAACTGGCTGTTGATTCATTGGACCAAGTATCTTATTTAACTGGCAATTTTTCTTTTAAAGTCGAGTATCTTATTTAACTGGCAATTAATTTCTCCGATCTTGTGACGATCGTTTTACCCTAACGTTTCGTCGAGGCTCACCACAACCATACGTCAAGGTCCTTACACAAGTCACCTAGGACGTCTCCCTGGTTTTGTCTGTGCAAGGTTTCATCGAATCGTTGGTGGTTATGTTGACCAGCCAACACGACTGCGCATCTCACCAGTCTTCCTGGCAGCGCTCCGAGCAGTTTTCCAGTTATCCTGGTGCCTCAGTTTTGCCTTTTGGTTAAGAAGTGCGTTTGCACTGCTTAAACCAGGCGGGCGCGCTATTCCAGCTTCTCAGCCCTTCAAGAACTACTTGTCCGCTCTCCCGCGGCCTCGTAGCGCATGATTATTTTTGAACGAGATTTGCTCGGACCGGTTTGTTTTAGGTGACTAAATTTAGTCTGCTTGTTCTCGGACGAAGTGGCCACTGTTGTTTTTGCTTTATTTGAACATTCTTTATCGTGGATTTCATCGTCTTCAATGAATAACCTCTTTATTAGCAAACGGAATTTATTAGATAACAATAAGAATTTGAAACCTCTTAACTTGACTATAAGTTAAAGCAAAGCTAAAATAACGTTAAACATGAGTGAGTTTGTCAAGGGTAGAAAATCTTGAGATACTGAGCGTTGCATGGTCGGGGTACTAAGCTGCCTTCTGGGTGAGCTATCAGGTAGGCTCCATGCCCTGCAACTCCCTTGATGATATACGGGCCTTCCCATTTGTCGGCGAGAGATCCTGCCGACTTATCCTTAGTGTTCGGGGATACCCTTCTTAGCACTAAATCTCCGAGCTGGAATCTACGCACACGAACATGGGAATTATAGTACCTTGCAGCCCTCTGCTGATACGCTGCGTTTCTCACTTGAGCTGCGTCCCTGATTTCTTCAAGCTCATCTAAGTTCTTCTGCAACATGTTGACGTTGTGCTCGGGGCTATATAGTTGCACCCTGGGTGACGTAAAGGTTGTTTCCATCGGGATTACGGCCTCTGTTCCAAATACTAGTGCAAAAGGGGTCTCCCTTGTGGATGACCTGACAGTCGTTCGGTATGCCCATAACACCTCTGGTAGTTTGTCTGCCCAACTGCCTTTCTTTGATTCCAACTTTGCTTTCAGTATGTGCTTGATCACCTTGTTCACAGCTTCAGTTTGGCCATTGGTTTGAGGATGTGCAGGTGACGCATAATAGTTTGCAATCTTGTACTCCTCGCACATTTCCCTGAACTTGCTGTTGTCGAACTGAGTTCCGTTATCCGTTATAATGATGCTTGGGATTCCAAACATATATATGATGTTCTTCTTGACAAAGCTAGTGGTGTTCGCCTCCGTGATGTGCACCAATGCCTTTGCTTCTGCCCACTTGGTAAAGTAGTCTACTGCCACAATTGCGTACTTTGCTCCTCCCTTTGTTCCTGTGGGCATTGGACCGATCAGGTCAAGGCCCCACATGGCAAAAGGCCAAGGGGAAGTTAAGCTTCTGAGTAACTCCGGGGGTTGCCGAATGTCGTTTGCTATCCTTTGACATGTCTTGCAACTTTCCGCGAATCGCTGCGCTTCGGCAAATAAAGTCGGCCAATAAAAACCCTGCCGAAGTACCTTGTGTGCTAGGCTCTTACCCCTAGTGTGGTTTCCACACACCCCACTGTGAACATCTTTCAGAATCTTGTAGGTTTCTTCTCCGGCAACACATCTTTGTAACACCTTTGAGAACCCTCTTCTGTATAGTTCTCCCCTTAGAATCGTGTACCGAGTTGACCTGTACTTGACGCGTTTTGCCTCCACAGCATCCTCCGGTAATATGTTTCTCTCCAAATATTCTCTAAGCTGGGTCGTCCAATCACTTGGACCTAGCCGGATTTCTGACACCATGACCTCTTCAGATTCTGCTGTACTTGGTTTGGTCAGGTGCGCCACTGGTATTGCTTTCGACCTAATACTCATGGTGGCTGAGGCTAATTTAGACAAAGCATCTGCTTTTTCGTTCTCCTCCCGAGGGATTTGAAGGATCCTGTACGCCTTAAACTTTTTAAGCAAGCTCTTTGCAATGTCTAAGTAAGCTATCATATGCTCCTCCCTCGCCTGGTATTCATCCAGCACCTGGTTAACCACAACCTGGGAATCGCTGTATACCACCAACTCATCTGCCCCCAATGCTATGCAAACTCTCAAACCAGCCAACAAAGCTTCATACTCTGCTTGGTTATTAGTTGCTTTGAAGTCGAATCTCATGGCGCATTCCACAGCATCTCCTTCTGGTGTTGTTATGACTATTCATGCCCCACTGCCATGAGTATTTGACGATCCATCCACATGCAACTTCCATTGGAACTTACTCACTTGTTCGCCTTCTATCATCCTTTGCACTTCCATATCTGGCTCGGTGAACTCTGCTATGAAATCGGACACTACTTGTCCCTTAACTGCAGCTTTTGGGGTATATTTGATGTCAAATTCACTCAGCTCAACCGCCCATTTAGTCAATCTTCCCGACAGTTCTGGCTTTTACAGGATGAGTTTTAGCGGGCAGTCGGTGTACACCTCTATTGCATGCGCTTGGAAGTACGGCCTTAGTTTTCTGGCTGCCGCGACCAGGGCGAGTGCGACCTTTTCGGCCGGTGAGTATCTAGTTTCTGCTGGCAGCAACGCCTTGCTGGTGTAATATACCGGTTTTTGCACTCCTTCCTCCATTCGAATCAACACCGAACTTTTCGCTACCTCTGTGACTGAGAGGTACAAGTACAATGTTTCCCCGACCACCGGCTTTGAGAGGATGGGTGCTCGCCCTAAATACTCTTTCAATTTCTGAAAAGCAGCTTCGCATTTTTCACTCCATTCAAGGCCTTTTCCTTTCTTTATTGCCCTGAAGAATAGGGCGCATTTGTCTGTCGACTTCGCTATGAATCGGTTAAGTGACGCAAGACATCCCGTTAGCCTCTGTACATCCCTCAGCGTCCTTGGAGAAGCCATATCTTCCAACGCTTTGATCTTCTCGGGGTTCACCTCAATCCCTCTTTGATGCACCTGAAAACCAAGAAATCTCCCTGATGGCACTCCGAACACACACTTGCTCGGGTTAAGCTTCATTTTATATCTCCTCAGCACTTCGAAGGTCTCCCTTAAGTCTTCTGAATGCCTCTCCGCTGTGACACTCTTGGTCAACATATCATCCATATAAACTTCCATGTTCCTCCCGATTTACCGGGCAAAAATCCTGTTTACCAGTCTCTGGTAGGTTGCCCTAGCGTTTTTCAAGCCGAAAGGCATCACCTTATAGCAGTACAAACCCTGATCTGTGGTGAAGGTTGTCTTTTCTTCATCCGCTTTATTCATTCTGATCTGATTGTATCCTGAATAAGCATCCATGAAGCTCAACAATTCGTGCCCAGCTGTTGCATCCACCAGTTGGTCTATTCTCGGTAATGGGAAGCTATCTTTCGGGCAGGCCTTATTCAAATCGGTGAAGTCTACACACATTCTCCACTGATTATTTTTCTTCTTAACCAGCACCACATTGGCCACCCATTCTGGGTATTTGACTTCCCTTATCGATCCTGCAGAAAGCAACTTGCCTACTTCATCCTTAATGGCCACACTCCTCTCTGGATTGAACAGCCGTCTCTTTTGCACTACCGGGCGGAACTCTGGATTGATGGAGAGGCAATGTGATATCACTTTTGGATCTATCCCGGGCATATCTTCGTGGCTCCAAGCAAAAACATCCTTGTAATCCCTTAGTAGTGAGACAAGTCGGGCTTTTATACATTCACTCAAATTTGCCCCGACTTTCACCGTTCTGTCTGGATCTTCTGGGTCCAATGCCACCTCTTCGGTCGGCTCATCTTTCTTAGCTTCGGGCTCCTCTCTGGGATCCAACTCAAAATCCTTCGGTACTTCTGATTCTTCAGTCTCATCGGTTATCAGCTTGGTTGTCACATCATATACCTGGTTTACTTCCCTGTCCTTGTATACTGACAAATTTGCCCTTCGAGCCATTTCTTGCTATCCTTTGACCATTCCAACTCCAAACTCCGTTGGGAACTTCATCATTAAAGCATAAGTCACCGTCACCGCCTTAGCTTTATTCAAGAACGGTCGGCCCAATAGGGCGTTGTACGGCCAATTTTCCGTGTCGACGACTACAAAGTCGAGTAACACTGTCTTTTGGCAAGGAGCCTTCCCGACCTTCACCGGTAATTTTACTGTGCCGAGCGACCTTATCGGTTTTCTTCAGGACGATATCTTTCAAGTGTTCTTCCCTGATGAGGGTCTCTATGTGATCCCTAAGTTGAAAACACTTGGAAGTTTCGTGTCCATTCTCCTTATGGAACCTGCAATACTTGGTGGCGTCCCTCCGGGCATAGGATGACTGCCTAGGAGGCTCTTTAGACATGTTCTTCTCCTCCAGGATTGCCAGAATTTCCTCTTGATCCTTCCTCAGTGGGGTATAGTTTGTATATCTGCCTTGGAACTTCTGCCGCGGTTGATCCGTCTTTGGATCATATGCCCGACGACCATCCCGACTATCCCGTGTCTTATTCTTTTGTTTATCACCTTTCGCATCGGGCGTCTTCGCTTGGTCCTTGGCTTTAGACCCTTCCAGGCGTCCGCCATGCACGAAGTATCCTCCCGTGGCGATTTCTTCTTCCTCTGCCAAGGCATAGCCCCCAGCCATATCCATCATGTCAGCGTAACTGGTCAGACGGGCTCTTCTCAGGTCAAATGATAGCTGACCATTCTGGAGGTTATTGATGAACGCTGCAATTATGGCTTCGTCGTTTGCACTTCCAATCTCAGACACTTCTTGACCGAACCTTCCCAAATATTTCTTAAGTGACTCATCCTTTCCTTGCTTAAGTTGAGACAAGTGAGCCACTGACTTCTTCCTGTACACATTCCCGAGGAACTGCCTTGAGAAAGCCTTACTCAGCTCGCTGAAGTTACTTATGCTGGCCGTTGGTAACCTGCCGAACCACCTAGAGCCCAGATCCCCAAGAGTTTGAGGGAAATTTAAGCATAGTAGGGCATCATTGTAAACATACTGGGCCATGGCACTCTTGTATCTTCTGACATGTTCCTTAGGGTCCGTGTCCTTTTTGAATTGCTCTACATGTGGCATTCTAAACCTCTCCGGGAATGGCGTCCTCAGGATCCTATTGGTGAAAGGACTCCCGGATTCATCATCTGACAACTCGTTACGCCCGTATCGCCTGACTAACGCATCCATTTGTCGGCGATTATTCTCCACTTCCCAGGTCAAACTCTGTATGAGTATATCTCTGTCTTCCTCCGGCTCCCCCACAGCATTGAAATTCTGACTTATAGTCAGTTTTTGGCCTCTCTCTTCCTGATTCGATTCTCTTTGATCCCGATTTAAGCCGTGCAGCCGAACTGTGCCCCTTTGGCGCTTGTGATGATAATTCTGCTTATTCTCTCCCGAGGACGACGATCGATCTCTCCGATGAGTACGCCTCCGTGGACGGTCTCTATCCCTTGCCGTCTGGTCATGACCATACCTTCTGTCCGAGTCATTCTCCTCTCTACGTTCTCCGCTTCTCCTGGTTGGCCTTTCAGAAAAAATCACCGACCTGTCAATCGGATCACGGCTTGCCTTTATGGGTGCATCAGGCGTTGGTACCACCACTGTGGAGCGCAACCTAGTTGCTTGCTGATTTGGAACAGAAAGATTGTGAGGTGACGTCAAGCCTTCCGTGGTGGAGAGATCAACCCCTTGCCTTGCAGCGTCAGATATAAGTTGCTGCAAGGAAGCGCGGAATCGTTGCGCAATCTCTTCGTTAGTTGGAGGAAAACGCTGAATACCAGCCAGGGCAATTGACTGATCTGCCGTTGCCAAGGTTACCTCTGCAGTGTTAAGGGTGGCATCATCCTCAATTCATTGATTGGCAATCCTTGACTATACCTGGAATCGCTACCATCTCCTTCGCCAGCCATTGTCACAAGTTTTGTTTGATCCCCCTCCTTCTAGCGCCAATTGTTGATGGTGATTTTTCGTCGTCACTATCAACGAACTTGTATCAAGCGAAAATAAGAACATATAAGTGTAATACCGCAAGAAAACAATAAATCAAGAGATACGAATACGTGGTAAAAACTCCTTTTAACTGGAGAAAAATCCACGGGTTGTTGCTTGAACAACACAGTCAAATCCACTATCAAAAATTCAATTACAAAGTATTTCTCTCTGACTTATCCTGCTAATTCACACCCTGCCCCCATCATGTTTCTTACTGGGGTATTTATACATGTTATTTGCTAGGGTTTATGGTTGTGCTAGGGTTTGGTGTTGTGATACCCGCATTTTGTGTGATTTCCTAGTTCTAATTGAAGTCTGTCTCTTTATGGAGTTTATCCTGTTTCCTGTTTTGGCTGAGTCCGA
The DNA here is from genome assembly GCA_033220585.1 of Dipteronia sinensis. NCBI lineage: Eukaryota > Viridiplantae > Streptophyta > Magnoliopsida > Sapindales > Sapindaceae > Dipteronia > Dipteronia sinensis. The sequence continues at coordinate 35,006,713 of CM065638.1, forward strand.
ATCTGCGTCGGATTCCTCGCCCTTTATCTGCGGGAAATCTATTTGCCTTTCAATTGAACTCTGATAGTCGTATCGTTGCTTATTGTGGAGTTGCTTGCTTCTGATTCTATCCATATGTTTATGAAGTACTTGTCTTCGTTATCTGATCCCGAGTATGCCCGAGTATGTCTGAGTATGCCGAGTATGCCCGAGTATGCCCGAGCCGGTTTCTTCGTCTGTGGTCGGGTTGCTTTACTCTTTGCCGAGTAAATTCCCTTGGGAATTTCTGCCCTTCTTCGCTTGACTTTTCTCGACTTTGCTTACGTGGCCCCTTACTGTAATGACGTTTCCTTAATGATGATTTTTACTTATAACAATATGTATGAGGAAATATTAATATTTCTTTATTGAAATGTAGTTCTAGATTCCTTGTTTGAGTAAGATCATCCTTCTTCGTATTTGAGTCGTAGTTGCCTTTAATGTCTCCCAAGTGCTATCTAATCCGACCTGATCTCTTTTACCCTGATCAGATTGTCTTTACCCGACCAGGTCATCTCTACCTGATCGCTAGTTTCCCCGACCAGATTATTAATACCTGATCAGTTAGTTTCTCCGACCATCTTGGGTAAACTTGACGAAGTCTTGAGATCACATATTGGTCACCTTGGGTTGACCTTTCCTGGCTGACCTTGGTGACGAGGCATATCTAATCACCATTTTTTTTTCAGGTGATCACGCTGACTTATCATGCGATCAAAAAATCCCTATAACAATACCCTCTCAAATCAGCGAGATGCGCTCTTAACGGCTCAACTAAAGGGATTTGAATAATTTTCCTTTAATTTTTTGATGCTTCTGATCTTATCGCTTTAACCCGATCAAGTATCTTATTAAATTGATCATTTTTTGTTGTTGAACTGATCAAGTATCTTATTAACTGATCAGTCTTGGACTCCTTGATTTGTTGCTTCCTTGTAGTTAGACCGGTCGGTGTCCCAACTCTTTGCTTAGGATAATTCCCAACCATCTTGGTCTTCGAAGTTGATTCAGTCGGTGTCCCGATTACTTGTTCGGGATAATTCCCGACCGTCTTTAGTCTTCAGCCAAGAGGTGTTATGGGAACCTTACCCCATTTTCCCTGTTTTTCTCATGTAAAGAAGTCACCAAGGACGTCTCCTGGTTTTGTCTGTTTACAAGGGTTTGGCCGAATCGTTAGTGCAATACTAACACAGCCAAAGGAATCTCACCAGGTTTTCCCCGATGGCATACCCAGGTGTTTTTTCCTCGGTAAAACCAGTATTTTGGGGTGGCCGGATTGTTGACAGTGCTTTATATGCACCCAGTCAGTTTGGTAGGCGTGCCGGTTTTCTAACAACCGACTTCTCAACCTCTCGGGTAACTTTCACCCACCATGGCAGGTGTCAGCGCTACGAGTTTATCTTTGATAACAAAGATGATTATAAAAAATTTGAACACCATTCTTGGCTTCTTTATTAATTGATATGCAAATTAACAATATCAAAACCAAAAATAATTAGAAAAACTAAAAATAAAAGCAAACTAAAATATCTTAAACTGAAAGCAACTAAGCTATCTCTCTCAAGAGTAAGTTGTTTTTTTAGTGTAGGGTCCTTACAAAATAGTGTTGACTGTCCATTCGCCGCTGCCTCGGCCCGAGCTTTGTTTCTTTTCCTGGTTTCCCCTTGGCTAGTCGTCTTAGAGGGGATCCTTCTGCTGATCGTCTCCCCTTTTAAGAGTTAAATCCTTGAGATGACCCTCCCTAATGAGTGTCTCGATGTGGTCTCTTAGCTGGTAGCACTTTGATGTGTCGTGACCACTTTCCTTATAGAACCTGCAGTATTTTGTCATGTCTCTTCGAGCGTAGGTTGACTGTCTAGGAGGATATTTGACTAGCTTCTAGTTTTCTACGATTGTTAGGATTTCCAATTGTCACTTGGTGAGGGGAGTGTAGTTGGTGTACTGACCATGGAACTTTTTATCGTTCCGATTGTTTCTACCATTCTCGTCTTGACGACCATCCTTGTTCCCATCACTCTCATGGTGATCACCCCTCTGGTTCTTTACAATGGCATTCTCCCTGGGGCGACCCCCGTGCATATAACTTCCCCCTAAGCTAACTCCTCTTCTTCAGCCATTGCATAACTGCCTGCTACATCCATTAGGTCGGCTTATGTATTCAAGCTTTCCCTTCTCAAATCGAATGATAGCCTACCCTTCTGTAGGTTGTTGGTGAAGGCGGCCACCATAGTCTTATCGTTAGGATTATGGATCCCAGATACTTCCTAAGAGAACCTTTTCAGTAATCTTTCAATGATTCGTTCTTTCCCTGTTTGAGGGTAGCGATGTGAGCTATTGATTTCCTCTTTTGTATATTTCCCAGACATTGTCGTGAAAAAGCTTGGATCAATTCTCAGAAATTCTTGATTGTTCCCTAATGGAGCCTCCAAACCACCTAGACCCTAAGTCCTTGAGCGTTTGTGGGAACGTCAAGAATAACAGTGGGTCGTTGTAAGCGTACTGTGCCATTGCACTTCAGAAATGTCTAACGTGTTCCTTTGGATCTGTGTCTGCTTTAAATTGCTCAACCTGAGGCATTCGAAATCTTTCCAAGAACTGGGTTTGGAGAATGCTGTTCACGAAGGGGCTTTTAGAATCATCGTCCAATAAATCTTGCGGCCTCTGGCGATGCTCTAATGCTTCTACCTTCTGGGTCAATTTCCGTATCAGGATATCTTGCTCTTCTTCTGGCTCATTATCTGTTCCCGATCTCTGACAGTTGGTGAACCCTTGCTGGATTCTATGGGTGCCCACCTTTGGGGTATCGAATCTTAACAGGGACTTGCCCCTTCGACATGTTCTGCGGGGCGGTTGATCACTGTCATCTAACAAACTAGATCGATCCCATCTCTCCGGGTTTCCTCCGGATCAGAATCTGTTTGATATCGATCTTGCCTACCTTGTCTGCTAATTCCTTCATCTCCCCTTGGGAGTGTTCCCCCTTTCGAAGGTAATCTGCCCTATCTCTACCAGTTTTACGGGGCGCGCTTGGGGTCACACCCACTATCTCAAAATGCACCTTGGGGTCTTAGGCCACCATAGGTGTAGATAGCTGATACGATGAGGTCAAATTAGCAGTCCTAGTTATATTGATTCCCTGTCTAGCGGCGTCTTCAATGACTCTCTGCAGGGACTCTTGGACTTGTTGGAATGCGTCTGGGGAAATTCCCAGGGGAGCATTTACGGAGGTTATAACGACTTGACTAGTTGAGGTCGGAGTCACGGAGGGTAAACTTCCTCCAGCGATGCTGGCGTTCATTGGGCCAGAGTTGTTAAAACCACGAGGGGTGCCAACATCATGCGGGGACTGACTTCCATCCCTATTATCCGCCATAACATTACTTCACCAGTTCTTAGAGGTTAACTTAGCAAAAGTTAGTTCACCCTCCTTCTAGCGCCAATTGTTGACGGTGATTTTTGGATCGTAGAATTGATCACGCGTCCAACAAGTCGTTGCCAATTGTTAAAGATGTTATGAGAAAATGGAAGAAAGTAAAGCATGCAAACACGAGTTTTACGTGGTAAAACCCCAAATCGGGGAAACATCCACGTTTGCAGTTGACAGCGAGAAGGAGAATTCACTATGTTAAAATTGTTACACACTCAGGCTCTCTTGCTCTCATGTATTCTTAGATTCGCTCATTCACCATTACAATGACGTTTTAGGGTCTATTTATATGTGCGTAGAACCCTAAATCTTGGTATACAAATAAGGAAAGACAGTTGTGTTTAATTAGGACTGATTACTTGTTGAAGTCGTCTTTATCTTCTTTCCTGTCCTGCATTGAATTAGAATCTTCGTAGGATTCTAGTTGAGTAGTCCATTTAGGATTTATTTCCTGATCGGTGTGTAATCTTCTAGAAAAGCTGAGTTATTGCTTGATCTGGACTCTTTGATATGTAGGAGGAAATAGTAGTATTTCCTTAATGGAATATAGTTCTAGATTCCTTGTTTGAGTAAGATCATACTTCTTCGTATTTGAGTTGTAGTTGCCTTTAATGTTTCCCACGCGCTAATAACAGATTAGCTATCTAACCCGACCAGATCCTTTTTACCCCGATCGGATTGTCTTTACCCAACTAGGTCATCTCTACCCGATCGGTTAGTTTCCCCGACCAGGTTATTAATACTTGATTAGTTAGTTTCTCGACCATCTTGGGTAAACTTGACGAAGTCTTGAGATCACATATTGATCAACTTGGGTTGATCTTTCCTAGCTGACTTTGGTGACTCAGCATATCTAATCACCATTTTTTCAGGTGATCATGCTGACTTGTCATGCTATCGAAAAATCCCAATAACATGTATCATTAATTTATATTCTACCATTACATTTGAGGGTCATTGCTTCATCAAGCTCCACCGGTGGAAATGCTTGCTGGATTACAATGAAAAATAAGTATCGCAACTGTGAGAAGAAGGCATTCAATGAGGATCTATCGTAAATGTCTGCAACCTTTTATAAAGCCTGTTTGTATTGCACGAAAACTTACAAAAAACCTCTCAAATTTTGGACTATCCTCTACATTGGTATTGACATGAACCTTAGCCATACAACCCGGATTCATCTTAATCAATATGTTCCCATATTTCCTAATTTTAGCATATGACTATTCATGCTCAGCCCTTAAAGTTTTCAACACCTTTTCTTAGCCCTATAAACATTCTGTGAACTACACTCCACCCCAAATTTGTCATGCAATTCATTTTTCAAACTTTTAGTAGAAATAATAGGGTTTGAGTTGATAGATTGACCAGCAACAACAACTATCCAAGGGGATATAGCTTATTTATTCTTTTTTCCTCTTCTACGTTGTATACCCCCCTCCCCCCCAAATGCTTATGATTATGAACAGAGCCGGTCCTGATATTTTTAGGGCCTAGGGTGAACATGTAAAAAATGGGCCCCATGTGCGTATTTTTAGTTTATTCAATATATATAGTATATTAAACTTGTTTTGATATATTTAATCCGAAAATGATAATTTCATTAAAGATAAAATAAATCAAAACAAGGTAAAGAATATATAAACCTAGTCGATTGTTCTAATCTTAGTCTGTTTTTTTTTTCAAATCCAGATGGTTGTTGTTTAGGCAACATGTTACTAATAAGTAATAACTAAAGTCTAAACTAACAAACAAATAACAATAAAACACTGATAATTATTTCTAAAATAACAAACAAACTAACAATCAAAGTGAAACACGAAACAAAACAATAAAGCCTATCAAGCATTCAAGCAATTGGATCTAGCAAGTCCACCAGTCCCGCTATATCTATCCTGGAAGATTGATTTTTTTTTTGCTTGAAAATACAATATAGAGTAAAAGTTAACAAACAACTAAATAGAACAATAGGCCAAGAAACATATAAACATTAAACAAAATCAAGGTCTGTAAACAACATTTACTTATTTGGGAAGAAAATATGAAATATAAAACAAGATTTAGTGGTACAAGTGTAATACAACAAACCAAAATTTGATAAACATTGATGTTTTTTGAACATTAAATAGAACAATAGAACATTAAAATAAAAATTACAAACAAAAACGAAATTAGAAATTACTTGGGGCAGTGAGAGACCGAGACTAAGAGTCTGAAATGAGATTGAGCGATTGAGAGAATGTAGTTATGCAGAAAATGAGAAAAAGAATGGAGACTTGAGAGTTGAAACTTGAGAGAGAGAGAGAGAGAGAGAGAGAGAGAGAGAGAGAGAGAGAGATGAGAAGTGAGAGAAATTGAGAAAGATTGTCTGAGACTTGAGAGTTGAGATTGAGAGAGAAAAAGATGAGTAAAGACTAAGGAGTAAAGTTAGTAGTTTTTTTTTTGTCTGTAGTGAATGGTGGACTGAGAATTAGAAGAACAAGAAGTGAATAAGTGATAAAACATTGAAACCCTAAAGATTTTTTTTTATTTTTTGAAAAAAATTGTTATTTGTTTTCCAGAATTGGGCATTGTCCGGAAAAAAAAGTCAATAAAATGATATATATATATTTAAAATTTATTAAACTATTTGGGCATTATTTTAAAATGGGGCCTTTCTAAAATTTATTTTTGTAATGTTTGGATTTTGTAAAAACAATGCCCTTTTTTCTTAAACAAACCATTTCTATTGGGCCTTTTTTTAATTTCAGAATCCAGCCCATTATATATTAACCTCATTTCATGTGTTCGAAGGCCCTAAATATGATGGGCCTTGGGCTGATGCCCTGGTGCCCTGGCCTAGGGCCGGCTCTGATTATGAAAGATCACCCTATGGAAAAGAAGAAACATGAGTTCAGCGTTATTAACATCATAAATGACGCTAAAAAGGCTTTTGAAGGAGACTTTATTAAAGAGTATGACATTATGAAGTTGTCTATTATTTTTCCATGGTCAATGCAACGACACATACTTGAGACAGATGTTGATTTGCTGTTAGTGCCTGAAGAATATGGCAAGCATAACTTGGCTGTCAGTGCCGGAAGAATATGGCAAGCTTAACTTGGACAATATTGATGTCATACCATATGCCTTTGAACCACCTAACCCAAATCTTGTTGGCCAAACTCCCAATTCAAACACTGAGACCCAACGAAACACAACTCGGAGTTCAAGTGTAGTGTTGGTTGACTCTGATATTGAACCAGACTTCGAATATCATCCTGATTTGGAGTTTAATGAAGATTCAGATGTTATTCTTCTTGATAGCATTGTAGAGGTAGAAGATGCAATGGATGTGAATGGTAGTGGGTCTATACGTTGTGATCCTAATGAAATTGGTGGCTATCATTCATCTGATGATGAGAATGGTGCAACTAGAATGGTTCGCTATTGTGTTAAGCATGAATGGAACTATGGAAGCCTAATCTAGATGGGTCCATTTCACTAAGTAAGGGCCAAGTTTTTTGCAATGCTCAGATGTTGAAACCCTGTTAACTGGTAACGCAGCGGAAATATGTTTTAAAATTTTTATACAGATCGTAAATTAATCAGGAACCAGTGAATTTGGGATCATAATTATTTTTCCGGAACTAATACATATAATATGTAAACATAGGAAACTGTAATCAATGTATTAAAATAATATATATATATATATATATATATATATATATAGAACCTTACCAACTTTTGGAGGCTCATTCACTTTACGATAAGCTCCTGGTTTGTACCAATCTTCCTAGCTGTTTCCGGAACTGGTAACTGCGTGTTGACGCGTCACGTACTTAAGAACTTAGGAGGATATAGAGAGAAGAAGAAACAATTTCTTTCGAGAGAAAATAAAACTAGAACAATTCTTGTTGTTTAAAAAATATCTAATATTTTTTTTTATTTTTTTTTCAAACGTGCACTACTGCACACACTTCTCTTTTTGTTTTCTTTCTCTCACGCATACTGATGCATTTTTCTCTTTGATATCATGCACTCCCAATTTGTATCACATACAAATTGAATTACTGATCTTGCGTGTACTATCCCCTTCCTTTTTTGAATAAATTTTGAATAAAAATCACACGCACATCAATGCGTTTTTTCTCTTTTGATATCACTTTTTCAAATTGATTCACGCACTCAATATTGTTATCCTATACCAACTTTAATATCTGTGCATGTATATCAGGTTAAGGTTTTTTTTTAAAAAAAATAACTCTTTTATATCTTTTTCAAATAATCACACCTTATCTTTTAAAATAAAAAATATATTTTATTTATATAAAAAAAAGATATTATGTATATTTAAATTTAAACAATTTAAATTCATATATAATTCAATTTATTTTATTTAATAAATGAGATAATCTCATTATCCCACTATTCAAAATAAATAACAAATGAAACCCTCCATATATTACTAATTACATCATTAAATAATCTTATTATTTAATTGTCATAATTGTTATTATAATCAATTGAATAACCCAATTACTCAATCAACTCCTGACACGTGTCACTTTCGTAACACAATTAATTGGACTGTCCAATCAATTATCCGTGACCCTTGTTACCTAAATCGATCGGGCTAACAAGGAGACCTAATGGACCCACAGTATTTTGAGCTCCAATAATTCTCGGAATCATTAATTAAACTCTTTAATTATTATTCCTTGATTATTAACTCCGGTGTTATTCCACTAAAAACCTGAAGCTGCACTCTCTCAACTGCAGACGCTTTTACACAGACCAATACATCTCGATGTCCATCGGTATAGCTATTGCACATGGTGTGATCCTCCACTGTAGTTCATAATTAGAGCTGGGTCATAATGTTCGTTATACCCCTCTAATTACATATATCTTTTAAGTACCGTTGATTCTCTAATGAATAATAAATCATATTTCCTTACGGAATTAGGAGAGCGCTCATATTGTTCGAGCCCCGAATCAGTAAGGGAACTACCATCTACTTCTCACAAGAAGGAGTGGATTCCACTATTATGTACATACCTTCCCAGCCACAAGTCAAACCGTAATCCTAACATATGGAGCATATTGATCAGAAACTGCATCTGACCTCACCCATGGTATATCAAAGACCACGATCTAACCTGAAGGAGTCGGTAAGACACTTTGGATTAAGATCACCCACATATAGCCATCATTAGTTGATATATATGAATCTCATCAGTAAACGAATCTTGGTGAGAGATTCATTTAGATCATGGCTCAGTCCTATATGATCACATCATACAAGGTGCCTCCATTCCCATATCTCATATGAATAATTTAGGATAGAATCACCGTACATTACGAAATAGACCGCAACTATAGATTAACCACAAATAAAGTACCTAGCTTTATTTGCTATCTATGGACTCTTTAGAGTGCACGTCTCTTACTGTATCCATCCGTTTATGACACTCATATACACAGTTCTAGATTACATCAGGCAATCTAGGATGTTAATATATGCACAAGTTATAAAATAAACAACACAACAAGAATGAATTGAACTTTTCTTTTTTATTTATTTCATAAATCTATTTACAAATTACATCTTTAGGGCATAAACCCCAATATCAGATAGTCAGGGATGTTGTAAGTGGGTATGGTATTCAAGAAGGATTTGAGCTGAACATGCTGAAGAAAGATCAATGCCGGTACGGTGCCGAGTGTTTTAATGACACTTGTGATTGGAGAATACATGTTTCTTCTTTGCTAGATGGGAGATCTTTTATAATCAAAAGCATTTGTGCGGGGCATATACAATGTAGAAGAGGAAAAAAGAATAAAGAAACTATATCCCATTGGATTGATGATGTTGCTGGTAAATCTATCAACTCAAACCCTACTATTTCTGCTAAAAGTTTGAAAAATGAGTTGCATGACAAATTTGGAAACTTTAAGGGCTGACCATGAAAATTCCTTTGCTCAAATTAGGAAATATGGGAACATATTGATTAAGATGAATCCGGGTAGTATGGCTAAGGTTCATGTCAATACCGATGTAGAGGATAGTCCAAAATTTGAGAGGTTTTTTGTAAGTTTTCGTGCAATGCAAACTGGCTTTGTAAAATGTTGTAGACATTTATGATAGATCTTCATTGAACCCTTCTTCTCACAGTTGCGATACTTATTTTTCATTGTAATCCAACAAGCATTTCCACTGGTGGAGCTTGATGAACCAATGACCTTCAAATGTAATGGTAGAATATAAATTAAACAAGCATTTCTTACAGTTGGCTTATTTTTCATTGTAATCCAACAAGCATTTCTCACAGTTGGCTTTTGCTGTATTTTCTTTGTTGTATCGACAAATAATGGCTATAAATAAATGATCTTAATCATGAGTGTCTTATCGACTCCTTCAGGCTAGATCGTGATTTTTGATGTACAATGGGTGAGTTCGGAGTTGTATTTCGATCAATATGCTCCGTATGTTGGGATTGCGGTTTGGCTTGTGGCTGGGAAGGTTTGTACACAATAGTAGAATCCACTCCTTCTTGTGAGAAGCAGACATTAGTTCCTTTAAGGGTTGATTCGGGGCTTGAACAATATGAGCGCTCTCCTAATTCAGTGAGGAATGTAGGATTTATTGTTCATTAGAGAATCAATGGTACTTAATGGAAAAGATGTAATTATAGGGGTATTACGGACATTGTGACCTAACTCTAACTATGAACTACTTGTGGAGGATTATACCATATGTAATAGCTATATCGATGGACACCGAAATTTATTGGTTTGTGTGAAAACATATACAGTTGATAGAATGCAGCTTCGAGTTTTTAGTGGAATAACACCGAAGTTAATAATCATGAAATGTTAATTAAAGAGTTTAATTAATTATTTCTAAGGATTATTGGAGCTCAAAATACTGTGGGTCCATTGTGTCCCCCTGCTAGCCCGATTGATTAAGGTAACAAGGGTCACGGTTAATTAATTGGATTGTCCAATTAATTGTGTTACGAAAGTGACACGTGTCTATTCGGGATTTAATTGAATAATGAGATTATTTAATTAATGAATATTAATGATTATGTTAATTAAATAATTAGATTATTTAATTGTGTAATTAATCATTAGATGGAGGGTGTTGATTGATATTTAATTATGAATGAAGATAAGATAATTTGATTATTTTATTTCCATTACATTAAATAATTAAATTTGAATTTAAAAGAGTTTGAATTCAAATCAAATCAAATAAATTAATATTAATTAATATCTTTAAAGATATCAGATATCTTAAAAGATTTGATTAATTAGTTTAATTAAAAATATATATATGATATATGTTTTTGGAAACTAACAACACAACATACGTTCATAATTGAGAGTCAATTTTTGAGGGTATAGAACCAAAGAAGAAAAAAAAAAAAACCCTAGAAAGAGTTCTAGGTTTTTCAGCCAAAAGAAATATAAATATATATATATATATATCTTATTCTCTTCATCCTCTTTGTTCCTGAGTATCGTGACGCGCCCACACTCCGTTACCAATCCCGGGAGATAGCTAGGAAGATCTTGAGGTTCAAATCAGGAAGCAGATAGAAAAGAAGAAGGAGCTTACAAACGTTGGTAAGAAATAGTTTCATCTCCTTCTTATTGTTTTTGTTTATACATTACAAATGGTTAGGTTATGATTGCATTAAAATTTTTAAAACCCCATTCCGATGTGCAATCCAAAATCTAGAACCTACAAAATGGTATCAGAGCCATTTTTGTACAATGTAATCGAATTCGATTGCTCCTGATTGCATGTATGAATGTATAGGCACTGTCTTTATGATTGTATGAATGTTTATAATTAAATCGTTTAATTTAAACATGGTTGATCGTACATTTTTATGGTACATGGGTTTTAGATTTCTTTTTAAAGGTTGTAATATTTTTTTATAATTTAATATTAATGCTGGGATGTATTTTTATTATTTTTATTTTTTTTGCTGTATTTTCTTTGTTGTATTTTTTCTGCTATGCATTTTATTGTAAAATATGTATGAAGAAATCGGATGAAGAAGACGGAAGGCGGAAGAGCGAAATCGAAAACGCGTGCGCGCTTGAGACGCGCTTAGGCGCGTGGTGTGGACTGCCGTGCAGTAGCTAGGTAGCGCGCCAAGGCACGCTTCACTCACAGCAGCCAGGCCTTGTGCCTGTGCGTGCTACGCCACATCGGCCAGGCTACGTGCCTAGGCTGTTGGTAGCGCACGTCCGCTGTGCACGGACTGGTTGCGCAGTTGGCTGTTTGCAAGTGCTTGTTACGGCGTAATTGTCACGTGTACGGTTGCGGCCAGCCCATGCGTTCTAATGACGGCCACGTGCGAAAGTGCTAGGGCTTCGAATTTTTCAACACTAGGGTTTCCGAATTCGAAAAAGGTTTTGGGTTAGTTTTTATTTTATTTTTCATGCCTTGGGCCTCCAATAAGTGTTAGGGTAACACTTGGGCTTTAGGTTTGATTCATGAGATGGATCATGAAATTAAAAAAAAACATTTTGTTTTATCAAGTTGGACTTGGTTAAAAGCCCCAAATAAGAACCCAAAGACTAGAAGAATATTGGAATTACTTGAAGACCAAGGAATGCCTTGGATAACTTTTGTAATTATAAGTTTTTTTAAAGTTAAATAACCCATTGTACTCGGTCAACTCATGTATACTTTTATTATCAGATGATTAAAGCATTGCCATGTATATACATATCATTTAGATTAGGTGTGCCTTCTGAAAATACACTCTACGCGTGTGTCTAACAACCTAGAGGGGGAGTGAATGGGTTGTTAATCGATTATTACCAATTTTTCGATTAGTCAATATTATTAATATAACCCAACATAAACAAACATACAAAATCAAGTAAAAGTGCGGAATATAAATAACACTTGATTTTTACGTGGAAACCCTTCAACAAGGGAAAAACCACGGGCTATCCTTCTAGCCACACACGATCCTCAAATCCACTATTGTAATGATGTTTACAACCTAGGTTGACCTCTAGTCACACCATTCTTGGTCACTAACCCACCACTACTACCCAACTGGCCTTTATAGTGAATCCTTGATCACTTTGCTTGCCAACCACACCTTGGTTGCAAGACTTCACTTGCTTGTGCACTACACCTTGTAGTCACAAGACTTAACTCTGAAGATGAGATTAACAACCTAAGTGAATATATGAATACTCAAAATGCAAATAGTGCTAGGCAACACTAAATGCTTATCTAGGGACTTGTCAAGCATTTGATGTCGCCTTTGGTGTTGGACCGGTTCTCTCCTCCTTTGTTGTTGAACTGGGTTGGGATGCCTCTTTGGTTGAGGTTGCATGGCTTGCCTTCTTGGTTGTTCATAATGAGAATGTTGAGCTTGCCCTCTTGGTTGAGGAAACTTTGGTTGAGGGAAGCTTGGATGTGGAGCTCTTGGTTGTTGAGATTGAGATCCATTCTTTGTTGTCATCTTCACTTGCCCACTCTTGGATGACTCTCCAAGTTCAATCTTCCTCCTTGGATGTTGTGGAGGTGAGGCTTCCTTCATTCTATTTCCCTTGACAAACACCGTCTTGCCAAAAAAGGAAGTTTCCTTGTCATCAACATAACCAAGGCCCCTCTTATCATTGGACTTCTTTCCAATGCCCAACATATGGTCAAGCTTTTCTGTGCCGGAGGTCATTTTGGCAAGCAACTCCTTAGCTTCCTCAAGCTCCTTCTTCATCTTGTTTTCACTTTCGTTGACTCTCCTCACTTCTTCATTCAAGTGAGTTACCTTGGTTGAAAGCTTGAGATTCTCCTCCTTTAATTTTTGAATCTCCTTTTTCTTTTTCAACCTAGAGTCTTCAAGGTGTTTGATGAAGCCTTCAAGGTCCATGCCTTCACAAATTCCTCTAGAGTGGAGAAGACTTCTCATCACTAGAGTCACTTCCTACACTAGAGAATGAGACACTCTTTTCACTTTGCCTTTCATCAAATGAGTCAACTTCCTCATCAAGACTTTCACCTTGGTCACAAGACAAGGCACTCTTGCCTTCTTCTACTTCCACATAGGAGGCTCCAAAGGCCGTGTAGTTAATGGCAAGTTCTTCATCATCCGAGGAATCTTCTACACTCTCACTATCACTTGATAAGATAGCCATTGCCTTTCCTTTTCTCTTGTCCTTCAAGTTAGTACAATCCTTAGAGATATGCCCGAATCCTTCACATTCAAAGCATTGAATCCCCTTTCTTGAAGGCTTCTCTTGACTTGGCTCAATCTTCTTGAAGTGGGTTTTCTTCTTGAAGTCATTTCCCTTAGAGCCATAGCCACTCTTTTGTAGCTTCAAGAATTTCTTGAATCTCTTCACCATTAGAGCCATGTCTTCATCCGAGTCATCATCCCCCTTCCCAATCTTGGAGGTCTTCAAGGCTAACCCCTTTTGCTTCTTGGGGGGTGTGGAGGTAGGACCCCGTCTAGACTCATAGGCAAGTAGCCTTCCAATCACTTCACTTGGCTTCATAGTCTTGAAGTCCTTGTTTTCTTCAAGAGCCATCACTTTGGATTCGAATCTAGTGGGAAGTGACCTCATGATCTTTTGCTTGAATCTCCTATCCGAATACGGGTCACCTAGTTGATGGCTTTGATTCACAATATCCATCAACTTTACTTGGAAGTCATTAAAGCACTCATGCTCCTCCATCTTGATCTTCTCAAATTGTGCTTGAAGAACTTGGAGCTTGGAATCCTTAACTACTTCGGTTCCCTCATGTGCCGTCTCTAGGATCTTCCAAGCTTCATGTGCATTTTTGGTGATTTGGATGAGTTTGTATTGGCTCTCATCCATTACACAGAACAAAGCATGCATTGCTTTGTTGTTCCACTTTGAAGCTTCAAATTCTTGTGTGCTCCATTGAGACTTAGGCTTGGAGACTTCACTTCCATCTTCAGTGGTCATTGTTGGAGGAGTGTAGCCATCTTCAATTGCCATCCAAGCTCGGTCACTTATTTGGCAAATATAGGACTCCATCTTGCCTTTCCATGAGGCATAATTGTCACCCTTGAGCAAAGGAGGTCGTATGCTCGATGCTCTCTCATTACTCATCCCAAAGTCACTCATAGTGTTTGGGTAATATGAATGCAAATGAATGCAACCAACAAAATGCACACAAATGCAAGACACACAATCAAGAGCTAAGATCACCTAAGTATGTCTAGGAACCCGCTCTAATACCAATTGAAAATACACTCTCAGCGTGTGTCTAACAACCTAGAGGGGGGGGGGGGGGGGGGGGGGGGGGGGTTGAATGGGTTGTTAATCGATTATTACCAATTTTTCGATTAGTCAATATTAATAATATAACCCAACATAAACAAACATACAAAATCAAGTAAAAGTGCGGAATATAAATAACACTTGATTTTTACGTGAAAACCCTTCAACAAGGGAAAAACCACGGGCTATCCTTCTAGCCACACACGATCCTCAAATCCACTATTGTAATGATGTTTACAACCTAGGTTGACCTCTAGTCACACCATTCTCAGTCACTAACCCACCACTACTACCCAACGGGCCTTTATAGTGAATCCTTGATCACTTTGCTTGCCAACCACACCTTGGTTGCAAGACTTCACTTGCTTGTGCACTACACCTTGTAGTCACAAGACTTAACTCTCAAGATGAGATTAACAACCTAAGTGAATATATGAATACTCAAAATGCAAATAATGCTAGGCAACACTAAATGCTTATCTAGGGATTAAATATGACACTAAGTACAAAACCTAGATATCAATGTCTATATGAATGCTCATAAAGACCTAACGAGATATAGATATGCAAGTCTAAACTCTAGTCATCAAACAAAGCCATATCAACACATGTTGTCACATAAAATGGCAAGGACAATAAATGCAATTAACAAATGCAATCAATGAATCCTAATTAGCTAGAGGGCAAATATGTCCTAAATATTAGCTATCACAATACAAACCCAATCATACAAAGGAACTCATAGATAGATGCATTAAATAAAGTCCTAGCATTTAATCAACTAATAAATGCAATAAAAACACAATCTTGGAAAGTATGAACAAATGATAAAGATGAAAGTCAATGGAGGTGTACATCGATGATATGATCACGAAGTCTCAGGTAGCTGAACATCACTAGGACCACCTCCACCAAACTTTCTAGATAGTCAAAAAAAATCAAATGCGGTTAAATCCTGCTAAATGCGCCTTCGGAGTTGCAGTCGGGAAATTTCTCGGGTTCATGGTCCATGAGAGAGGGATTGAAGCTGATCTCGAGAAGATCAAAGCCATCATAGATCTTGAGTCTCCCACCTCACTCAAACAAGTGCAAGGTTTGACTAGATGAATTACAGTCCTGAACCGCTTCATATCACGATCCACTGGCAAGTGTATCCTGTTCTTCAAGGCAATCAGACGAGGGAAGAACATGAAGTAGGACCAGGATAGTGAGCTACCTTTCCAATCATTAAAGAGGTACCTCGCTAGCCCACCCCTACTAGCTAGTCCGATACCAGGAGAAGAATTACAGTTATACCTGGCAGTATCTGAAACCGCTGTCAGCGGAGCATTGGTAAAAGAATACGGAGATGGGGTCCAGCGCCCTGTCTACTATGTGAGCCATGCCCTAACCAAATCAGAAAAGAACTACACTCTCCTGGAGAAGCTCGCCTTCGCATTGGTGGTTGCTGCCAAGAAGCTCCGCCCTTATTTCCTTGCTCACACAATCGTGGTAGTCAATGATCAACCTCTGCGTCAATTTCTCCAAAGGCCGGATGTATCGGGAAGACTTGTGCTGTGGGCCCTCAAGCTCACCCAGTTCGACATCAAGTATAAACCCAGGACTACCATCAAGGCCCATGCTTTGAATGATTTCATGGTAGAATTCAGTGTAATCCCCTATCAGGGTGCTACCCCGAGCCTGAATCAAGCTCCTCAGAAGAAGCAAGAGCCTGCAGATTGGCCTACCAATTAAGAAATCTGGATCTTATATACCGATGGGGTATCCAATCAAGCAGGAAGCGGAGGTGGGATCATTCTAACCGACCCAGAAAAAGTCGAGTGCTATCATTGTTTCAGATTCGAGTTTAGCACCACCAACAACGAGGCTGAATATGAAACCTTGTTAGCAGGAATGAGAACAGCAGTAGAGCTAGGGGTTGATTACCTCCTTGCCAAATGTGACTCATAACTAGTAGTTAATCAGATAACAGGTCTATACCAGACCAAAGGGGATAACATGGCAACCTACCTCAAAAAATTCCAAGAGCTGTTGCCCCGCTTCAAAGGTTTCAGGATCGAGCAGATACCTAGGCAGCAGAATCATCTAGTTGATGCCCTTGCCAAGATAGCTGCAAGTGGAGGGCAAGCACTGCCAAAAAGAGTACCGCTCTAAATAATCACTACCTCAAGCATAGCCGAAGGCAAGGAATTCAACCCCGTGGAATGGCTTCCATGCTGGATGGATCCCATCGTGGATTATCTCCAATCAGGAAAGCTTCCTAAAAACCCTGATCAAGCTCGTAAGGTCAAGAGAACCTCAGTCTGGTATTGCTTGGTAGAGGGACACCTTTACCACAGAGAAAGGTCACTCCCCTTGCTTAGATGCCTACATCCTGATGATGCAAACTGGGCATTAAGAGAAATGCATTTAGGGGACTGTGGAAATCACACCTGGGGAGAAGCGCTAGCTTACCACGTATTACGCATGGGATATTTCTGGCTAACCTTGCACCATGATGCGAGGCAATTTGTGCAGTCTTGTGAACCATGTCAGAAAATGGCCAGTCTGCACCACCTACCTCCAGACGACTATCTACCATCAGCTCGCCATATCCGTTTGCCTTCTGGGGAGTAGATCTGATTGGACCTCTCCCAACCGCACCAGGTCAGCAGAAGCATGCGATCATGGCTATTGATTACTTCACCAGGTGGGTGGAAGCAGAACCCCTCTCCAAAATTACTGAAGAAAATACAACATAATTCATCAAGAAAAATGTGGTTTTCCGATTTGGGACCCTGATGGTCATCATCACAGACCTGGGTAAGCAGTTTGATAATGCCAGATTTTGGGAATTCTATGAGAATCTGGGGATTGAGCTTCGCTTTGCATCTGTAGCACAGCCGCAGACCAATGGCTTGGTAGAGGCCACAAATAAAACTATCAAGAGGCTCCTTAAGAAGAAGCTTCAACCGAAGAAAGAGAGATGGGCAGATGAACTCCCGGACGTGTTATGGGCTTACCGCACCACCAAAAGAACTGCTACTGGAGAAACCCCCTACTCACTAGCTTTCGGGGTAGAAGCTGTCCTTCCCATAGAGCAGAAGCTCACTTCTTTCCGGGTTCAACATTTCGACCCCGATGGGAATGAAGACAAGCTGAGGGCCAATCTGGACCTCCTAGAGGATAAATAAGACAGGGTTGCAGAAAGGGTAGCAGTTTACTAGAACCGGATTGCTCGTTACTTCAATAGGAAAGTAAGAGCCCGAAGCTTTAAAGAAGGGGACTTGGTACTCAAGAAGGTTACTCAGAATACCTAGAAGAGTTCAGACGGAGTACTGTCACCTAATTGGGAGGATCCCTACCTAATCAGGATAATGATCCAGGGTGGGGCTTACAAGTTGGACGACATGAATAGACATCCTATAGACCACACTTGGAATGCTGATCACCTCAAGAGGTTCTACCCATAATTCATGCAGTAGAAATCAGTCAGGATCACCCCGAAACAAATATTAGAAGATGTTAGTAATCGCGAGTGCTTGTATTCTCTTTTTTGATCATCAATAAAAAAAGTTTCTTTCTCCATCTAACTTTGTCTATGTTTATCTACATCTATTTGCTTTATTTCTCCAATTGAATCCTCCATGATCATCGCCTTAAGACCAGGAGAGCTACATAGCACTCCTGATGCCCTGGACCAGATAGTTCACTCCAAGAGGATCGCCTTAAAACAAGGAGAGCTACATAACACTCCTAATGCCCTGGACCAGATTAATCCATCCATGAGGATCTCCTCGAGACCAGGATAAGCTACATGGCATTCCTGATGCCCTGGCCGGGCACTACCCCCAGCTAGGAAGGATCCAGTGTGCAAGAGCATAGTTGCCCGACGGATCAGACCTCGGCCAGGCACCACCCCTTGCTGAGAAAGGTTTGGATAATAAGTGCATAGTTGTCTGCCAGATCAAGGCGTTGGCCGGGCTAAACTTGCCTTAGTTGCCTACCAGGATCTTATTGCCAGTATGATCACCTTATTTTCGCCAATGATCGCCTCAAGACCAGAAAGGACCGTATAACCTTCCTGCTGCCTTGGCTGGGTGCCACCCCCCGTTAGGAAGAGTCTGGTTAGTAAGAGCATAGTTGCCTGCCAGAGAAAGGCCTTTGCCGGGTACTACCTCCCGCTAAGAAAGACCTGGTGCTAA
Source organism: Dipteronia sinensis (assembly GCA_033220585.1). Lineage (NCBI taxonomy): Eukaryota > Viridiplantae > Streptophyta > Magnoliopsida > Sapindales > Sapindaceae > Dipteronia > Dipteronia sinensis. Next base: position 35,025,616 of record CM065638.1, read on the forward strand.
CATGGCCTTAGTCGCCTACCAGGATCTTGTTGCCAACACGTTCTCCATAACGTTCACCACCGTACCAAGATTTCTAGAGCAGGAATGCGAGGTACCCAGATTCACCAGGTTCGTTAGCCACGATACCAATATTCTTAGAGCCGGAATACAAGTTATCTAGTTTCGCCAGAATATTCGCCATGGTACCAAGATTTCTAGAATAGGAATGCAAGGTACCTAGACTGCAAGATTATTCGCTAGTACGTTCACTCTCATCGAGGAACCAAGATTCCTAAATCAGGAATGCGAGGTACCTGAATTCGCTAGACTATTTTGCCCAAGTACCAAGATTCCTAGAACTGGAATGCGAGGTACCCGAATTTTATAGATTTTCCTACTAAAGTACTAGGATCCTTAGAAGAATGAGGATCTCCAGTACCCAGACTTCTTTCGACTAAATTTCTGCCAGGCTACCAAGGTTCCTCGATATGGCATGGTACCTTGACTTTCCTGCATACAACGATCACTGATAACATTGAGTCTCGGGGAAAGGGTCCTGAGATTCTTTGACTAGGTACCATGGTACCGGTCACCCGCTGTTTCTCTACTTTTGTTCCTATCAGATTCCTTGCGTTACCAAGTATTGATTAAGTCAGGTTTATGCTAGGGACTATTGCTTGAGTTTATGCTACAATCAGAAGCATGCGGCAGAATTCAGTCAATAGATATAGAGGGAAATGGGTTTTTCTTCATTGATCAAATCAGGGAACCCATCCTTTATTTTAGGATACATACAATAAAGAAGCAAGGGTATCTCCGCTGATCAAATTAGGGAACCCAACCATTATTTCAAGCTACATATGAAAAACAAGAAAGAAAATGACAGAAATTAAGCTGGAAGTTCGGGAATGCCAGCTTTCTCTTCAACTTCTTGCCTACTTTTTTGATCTGCCTACCTATCTACGTTATTTTCCTCCAATGCATATGTCAAGGATACGGTCGCAACCCCCGAATGTAGGTTACAGAGGCCATGTTGGAGTCATCGAGCATAGGAGGGTAACCTTGAAACCCTCCATATTCAAGATGCAACTGGACTCAAAGCTGCGGCTTGCCTAGGTAATGTCTACACCATTGGCAAGGGTGCATCATCGTGATCCACCGCTCCTCTCGATCCATGAGACCACAACCAGTTATGATTCCTTGGTAATTAAATCCATCTCGCACAGCTCCCTCCACAATACCAAGCATCCTGCCAGTCACAGAACTTGCATCTCCTCTTCCTCCCACAGTGTTAACTAACACGAGGATCATTGGTCGATCTGCTGGGATTTGTTGCTCCACTAAAAGAGTAAAGAGGCAGTATGAGGAACTATCAAGCAGGTAGAGGTATATATAGAAGGAGAGACCGAGTATAGGGAAAGAGAGGATAAGATCGTTAATGGGACACAACATTGGATGTATGGGAAAGGACGGCTTCGCAAAGCGTGCCCTCCCTGAAGCTTAATGTTTGGGACAATCGAACCTGTCCTAAACTGACACTTGGAATAACAGTTGAATACAGAATTCAAACTAATAATTCCTACGTGGGAATTCCTAAAAAAAAAGAGGCTGTTTGATCAAGAGAACCTCGAAGGTAGCATGGACCACAGCAATCTCAATTTCCAGGTACCATGATCTGTGATACCACTTCTAGACCAAACATCAACGGCTACATTCTATCTGGATTAAATAAAAGATGGATCACCGAGTTTACACCTAGGTACCAGGATTCATCCGAGGACAAGTATTTATGAAATCGAAATTACATAAAGGACTCTACTTCAGATTAAGGCGTGGTTAAACCAAGAGTTAAATAAACTGCACAGGCATGAAGCAAAGGGAGAAAGAAAAGAAACATTTTCATTACTAAAACTAGGGAGCCCATCCCCCTATCACGTGCTACAAAATAAGGAAAAGATAAGGTTAACTGGGTATAACTGGGTAAATGATCAAATTGGATCATGCATCCTCTTGCTCCTGGTTGGCTATTTTCTCTCCAGCTCCACCTGTTAGAGTCTCTCCAGCTCCACCTGTTAGAGTCTCTCCATCTCTGAGACCAGTTAGAGCCTCGCCTGCTTCCTGGATACCCACCGTAACCAGAAGCTCCGCCTGAGACAGATCGCCCCGAAGCTCCCCTGTTGCTGCTTGGTCAGAATTTCCTCAAATTTCCTTGGTCGAAGCAGCCTGACCCTCCACTACCCGGGCAAGGTCAGAAGATGAGATAGGCAGGGCAGATTCTCTATTATCAGTAGCAGGCTGGTCCCCTGCCTTCTTGGCGAGCTTTGGCGGAGAAGCAGAAGGGGCAGAAACCCCTCCTTCAGCTTGAGCCACTCCAGCTTCAGGAGCCTTCAAATTAGGATCTGCTCCAACATTGCTTGGTGGAGGAAGGGAGATAGAACTCTGGTCTTCACCTCCTACCACTCCACTGGCTCCAGCAACCTGGGAAGGTCCAGCCACATCGGAAGGCGTTGCCCCAGCAAGTTCAGTATCCTTTGCCATAATCTCCTCTCGGTTCCACCCCACGATAACACTCAGGTCAAACGGAGGAGGGAAGGCTAAAGCCACCTGATAGCCAGCAAAAAAGTAGCCATCCCCGAATGCAGTGTCTACTTGAGTATCCAGGTTGGCCACATTGTCGTAAAGGGACTGAACCTCTTTCTCCAGCTCTATTAATCTTCCCTTAGCGATCTCCTTCTTCTCCTTACGGCGAAGGGATCTGAGTATCTCGGTATCCAATGCAAACTGCATCCTCTCTCTACCAATCTTTGCTTCGTCTGATTCCTTCTTAGCATTCTTCAGAGACTAGTTCAAAGCTTCCACTGCCTTTAACAGCCTTAGAAAGCTCCTCATTGGACCTCTCCAACCTGGTAGTAGCACCTTTAACTTGCTCCAAGAGGGAGCAGACCTGCTGGCTTAATGCCACATTGAACTTAAAAGCCTGCCAAGAACAAAGCACTAATCAGGATATTACTAACACTTAACCGGGATAGAGGGCAAAAGAAGCCGACTTACCTCAGCCAGGAGGCCAGATCCCCTTCTAATTAGAAACTCAGTGGGCATAGCCGTCATGACATCCAAGCTCCCGTCTGGGCAAGAGGAAACAAAGTTGGCCAAGACTTCATCCTGACTGCTGTCCTTCGACCTAAATCACCGCCTATCTCGAGGTACCACCCGACTAGCCATAGTGAGGTCAGAATTTTTCTCGACCGGTTTAAATCAACCAATTGCCACAACGGGAGGGGCGGAGGGAGCTGAGGCACCAACATCAGTAGCAGCTGCAACATTGACTAGCTCGATGGGTGGCGTATCATGCACCCGAAGAGGAGCACCTCGGTACCTCCCCACTCTAGCTGTAAAAACCTCTAGCGACCTAACCGAGGTAGGAGGAGGGGGAGCTGGTGATCCGGATACCCTGATTGGGGTCCTACCAGATCCATCAGATATGCCAACCCCTGCATCAAGATCAGAACTAGCTGGAAGCCTGGCAGGGGAAGTTGGAGGACAATCAACAGTACCACCAGCTTGGTTGAGCTCTACCTCAGGAACCGATGGAGATACTACTGAAACTACAAGGATAGCTAGAGTCAATATCTATAGAATCAATGAAGCAGTATAGTGGAAGCAAAGTCAGAGATTCCGTTACCTAGGAGAGCACCAGAAATGCGGAGGTAGCAATCTACCCTCTTTGCTTCAAAGGCCTCCGTGATAGGATATTCCATATTGATGTAGTTCTTGGCCATGATGGCCTTCAAGATCTTCTCCGATTCAGTGAAAAGCTTACCCTTCTCCAATGTGGGCTTCCCACTAAAACAAGTAGAAACCAGGAATTCAGTTCCTCCGATATGAACCGAGCTGGCCGATTCGCCCTTGATGATGACCCATTCCTCCATCCAGGAGGTATCTTTCTTCATGGCCCATGGTACTACAAATTTCAAGTTGTTTTTTGCCCGAGCATAGAACTGTCCCTTTGGACCCGGGGCATTGGCACCGGTATGGAACACGTATCCGAGTTTGTCCGGTCGTGGTTCCCAGTCGATGTTGTTTCTCTCACACTGTTCTCTCCATAATACCAAGAACCCTACCAGGTGCCTCCAAAACCTTAGTGTCAGTTGAAGATGGGCGAGCTGCAAGGCATTCAATGCCCTACGCAAGGTAGGGTGGAGAGGTAACCTGACTCCGCTGTCGAAGGCCGCCGTATGAATCCGAAGTTCACCAGGATTGGGAGTATACACATCATACCCAGGTGGGGAAATGACAATCGAGATATCCTTAGGGATCTTAAATTCCCTTCGTAAGCGCCCCACAGTGTCCAAGGAGCTAGTTGAGTCGGGAATTAATTGAGAGTTTGTTGCAATTGGCCCAATATTCACTTACGAGTCCATCAACTCCGTAGTTCCATCATCATACATTCATCACTCCATTTTCATCCCATTTTATTTGCTGTCATAGTTTAGTTTATACTGTATTTTCATTCACCATCACTTTTACTTTTATGCATACTAGTTATATTAATCCTAATCTTATCACCGCTACCCCGATCTCAGTGGACGACACTCGTGCTTACCGCTTTACTAGTATTTATACTTGTGAATGCATCGTATAGGTTTTATAAATTGTTTTGACGGACGGTTTTCCAACGGCTAAAATCTTCCCATCACACCCTGGCAGTTAATCATGTTAGTCTGGACCAACAAGTCACGGCCTTCATAGAAAGTATCTGCCTCCTAATGGTTGTGGAAGGTGGAGCCAGTCAGCCTGCTGTACCAGATACCACGGGAGATGCAAGTCGGTAAGGTACCAGGATACCCCCCCCCTTTGATAGGTTGGGACCACCACCTCCAATACTGGTCCACGACAGGCTCGTGCCCGTGTCCCCAATACCATCGGTCCACGACAGACTTGGGCCCATGCCACCGACTCTGAGACAACCTCAAGGATACCAACCTCGACAGGTGAGATCCGCCATCGACCTCCCCTCTAGGGAGCGCCACTACCCGGTTCAACCGAAAGCTGCTTCTAGACTACCTCAATCGGAAGCAGCCAGGAGGCAACCTCGGTCAGTGGCAGGAGGTACCACTAGAAGCACCCAAGAAAACTCTCCATAGGGAGAGAACCAGGATGAAACTTCAATAGCATAAGAAGGGTCGGATGACAGAGATTCTAAAGTAGATTCCGGGAATGATAGCAACAAGAGCCTCCCGGACCAAGTAGCCAGAATGGCGAAGGAGATCTAAGAGTTAAATCAGAGCAAGCACCGGGAAAACCGAAAGTATCCCTTGGGAGAGATGAATGCTCTTTTCTCCAGGAGAATTCAGGGAGGCGGAACTACCTCCCAAGTTCAAGATGCCAACTGATAAATATTCTGGAACTGAAGATCTCCTGAGCCACCTACAGAGCTTCATTCAACAGATGAAGGTCCAGAACGCTACCAGGGCCGCCATGTGCAGGATGTTCCCTACCACGCTAACTAACTATGCCAAGATATGGTTTAGGAAGCTACCAGCAGGGAGCGTTGACTCATTCACCAAGTTGACTACTGACTTCTGCGCCTAGTTCCAGGGCATCAAACCTCACCCCAAGGATCCCATTCACCTTCAGTATGTGATCCAGGAGCGGGGTGAATCATTCAAAACCTATGTGGAGAGATTCCAGAAGGAAGTAATTCAGATAGGGGTTTTCGTAGAGAAGGAGACTTTGGCCAATTTCAGAATAAATTTATGGGCAGGCAGATTGTTCAGATCTGTTAATAGCCAAATTTGGCTAGGGACCAACGGGAAATTCTCCACCCTTCTAGCCTGAATCCAGGCCCAAGATTACCCACCATGAAACAGCGAGTCCTAGGGTCGAGCTGTGGAGCCACCATGTAGAACCGAAGAAAGGTCATCGAGCTCTGGAAACATTCGAGATGGAGCCCTACACGATCGGATCGAGCTCCTAACACCGAAGTACAAAAATTTAGGGACTGCCAGATGCATGATAATCCAGGCTCCCCAAGGTCTAAATTACCTCACAATCTCCCCGGAAGCCCGCCATTCTCTCCAAGCTCAGAGAAAACCTATTAGGCACATAGATCGCATTAAAGTATTGCTCCACATCATCGAGGGAGGATTCGGACCTATCTGGACAAATATGAGGAAGCTTGTCGAAGTCCTGCTTCAACCAAAGAACGCCCACAGTGGCCACTTTTAAGCTCCAAGGGACCTGGAAAGGTCAAACCAAGCTCCTAGTGCCAAGACTAGGGCATGGATCTACCTCACTCTACGAAACAGTAAGCGCCATGCTCGACGACCTCTATAAGGAATCACGCCATGAAGGAACGCAGGATCGGATCTACACTCCAACGAATATGGAAACGCTGCATAGGATGTAGAGCAAGTGATTGAAGCCAAAAAGGAAACATAATTATCTCCACCTAAGATATTCTTAAATCCGTTATTAGTCCAAAGTCAATGACTTTTAAATAAAAGATCCCGCCCGATAAGAAGGGAAGGGATTCAGAGAATTATGGTGAGAAAGTTGCAAATTGAACCTATCGAGACTGTGTATAAAGGGACCAAGCATGAGAGAGATAAAGGAGCTGGCCTAAATTCTGTCTTGAGAACACGGCATTGGTGATTATCTAATTTTCGACAGGCACAAGATTGTCACCCTACTGTAACCCAGAGAGATTGAGAGTATTTGAGAGATTTTTGTACATTATACGCGATTGATAATGAAGCCATTATATTATCTTTCATCTCATGTTAGCATTAGTTTTTGACATCCATCGCCGTTCGAACAAAGTAGGCACCAAAAGTACCTACCCCCGGCTATCACCTCCGTGGTAGTGGTCTCGAGGGTGTTAACTAAGATTTCTCATCCCGAGTAAATTTTCCGTTAACAAGATCCTTTGCCAAGCATCCACCAGAGACATACCAGGAGGCCTATGATAGGGCTCTTGAACAGGTGGAAATAGATGAACAGCTCCGTGTCAAGATGGAGCATGACGACATGAGATCTGAAGAAGAAGGCGCCCAAGCCAGCTTATATTTAGAAGAACCAGAATAAACCTCCCAACAAGTCTACGTATCGGATACCACCTTACCAACCTCAGCATAACCGGTACCCAGCCAGGCGGTCTCCTCCTAGAGCTATACCTCCACCCAGGGAAGTGGCGCGGATAGCTAGAGAAGAAGGGGAAGTACACCCATTATACCCCTATGAACGCGTCCCGCGAGACTATCTACTTTGCCATCCGTGACAAGGGGCTACTCAGAAAGCCTGGTCTAATAAAGGCACCAGCCGATCAACGGAACCGCTACAAGTACTGCGACTTCCACGAGGATGTGGGACACAACACCTCGGAATGCTACAGCTTACACAACTAGATTGAGGCACTGGTAAGGGGAGGTTGCTTGACAGAATTTCTTCAACAGGTGCGTGATAGCATTCAAACTGGGAAGGAGGTACAAGCAGACATTAGAGCAACCGAAGAGAGAAGGAAAACAAAAGGAAAGGATCCGATTGAACAGATCCACATAGTCAACACCATCAGTGGAGGTCCCACCCTGGTAGGAACCTCCAACAATTCCAGAAAAAACCACGCTAGGAAGGTGCCCATGCTAGATGCTGGCCAAGATGTCTTCAAGGTCGCCAGAGAATTATCTAACTCTCCTCATTTAGCACATATTATCTTCACTGAAGAGGATGTGTACAATACTGTGCAGCCCCACGATGACCCCATGGTTGTCACTGTGCAAATTGCAAAATGTCCAGTTCACCGCGTCCTGATCGATACCGGTAGTAGTGTAGACATTCTTTTCAAGGGCTCTTTATAGCAGTTCAACTTAAAGAGCCCCTACTACAAAAGCGGCACCACCCCGCTGTATGGGTTCACCGGGGACTCACTGATCCCTACCGGGTCCATGAACCTAGCAGTGATAGTAGGTACATCACCGCTCCAGTAGAATCTCTTGACAGATTTCGTCGTGGTAGACACTCCATCTGCCTACAACGCCATCCTTGGGAGACCTTACTTATCTGCCCTCAAAGGTGTCCTATCAATCTACCACAATTCCCGGTAAGGGACAAGGTAGGTGAGGTACGGGGAGAACAGCAGGCAGCGCCAAGTGTTGCGCAGTGTCTGCTAACCCCGCGGCGCTTGCCAAATAATGTGCACATATAACTATTGTGCAGGATCAGACCTTACAAGTAGAGGACCTTAAAGATTAGATAGGTGTAGTAGAACCCGAGGTAGAAGTTCCAGATAAACAAGACAAAGATAATGAAGATAGGGGGTGGACCATTGGTCGCCTTGCAGACGATTTGGAAGATATACCAATCAGGAAGGATGATCCTTCGAAGTTGATCAAGATATGGGCGACATTGGAAGTAGGAGTGAAAGAGGGATTGATAGGACTCCTTCAGGAATACAACGACATCTTTGCCTGAAGCCACGAGGAAATGCCGGGAATTCCTATCACCCTGGAGGCTCACAGATTGGCGGTTGATCCCACCTGTAAGCCGGTCAAACAAAAGCGAAGGCGTTTTAACCTAGAACGAAATGCCGCAATTCAGGAGGAGGTTGATAAGCTTCTAAGGGCGAAATTCATCAGGGAATCCTGGTACCCAAAGTGGATCGCCAACGTAGTGATGGTGACCAAGGCAAACGGGAAGTGGCGTATGTGCGTTGATTACACTGATCTTAATCGTGCCTGCCCGAAGGATAGCTTCCTTCTACCAAAGATTAATCAGTTGGTAGATTCAACTACTGGTAACAAACTCCTAAGCTTCATGGACGCATTCTTAGGATATAATCAAATAATGATGCACCCCGCTGATCGGGATAAGACCAGTTTTATCACCGTGCAGGATCTATATTGCAACAAGGTAGTGCCCTTCGGACTCAAGAATGCACGTGCTACCTACCAACTCTTGGTCAACCGTCTGTTCAAAGACCTGATAGGGAAGTCAATAGAGGTGTACATCGATGATATGATCACCAAGTCCTAAGTAGCCGAGCAGCACCAGAACCATCTTCGCCAGACTTTCTAGATAATCAGTGAAAACCAGATGCGGTTAAACCCCACTAAATGTGTATTCGGAGTACCATCCGGGAAATTTCTCAGATTTATGGTCCATGATCTTGGAGAAGATCAAAGCCATCCTAGATCTTGAGTCTCCTACCTCGCTCAAGTAAGCACAAGGCTTGACCGGACAGGATAGCAGCCCTCAACCGCTTCATATCACGATACTCTGATAAGTGCGTACCTTTTTCAAAGCTGTCAAACAAGGGAGGAATATGAAGTCGGACCAAGATAGCGAGCTAGTATTCCAATCATTAAAGGGATACCTCGCTAGCCCACCACTGCTAGTTAACCCGCTACCAGGAGAAGAATTGCAACTATACATGGCTGTATCTGAAACAGCTGTTAGTGGGTTGGTAAAAGAATGTGGAGATGAAATGCAATGACCTATCTACTATGTGAGTCGTGCCCTAACCAAGTCAGAGGAGAATTACACTTTCCTAGAGAAGCTCGCTTTCACGTTGGTATACGCTGCTAGAAAGCTCTGCCCTTATTTCCTAGCTCACACAATCACAACGGTCACTGATCAACCCCTGCTCCAATTTCTCCAAAGGTCGGATGTATCAGGGAAAATCGTACTATGGGCCCTCGAGCTCACCCAGTACGATATCTGGTACAAGGCTAGGACCACCATCAAGGCCCAAGCTTTGGCAGACTTTGTAGCTGAGTTCAGTTCAATACCTGATCATGATGCTACCTCGAGCTCTGACCAAGCTCCCAAGAAAAAGCACGAGTCAGCAGGTTGGTTCACCAACCAAGAAACCTGGATTCTATATATGGATGGAGCTTCCGGACAAGCAGGAAGTAGGGAGGAAGGGAACGTTCTAATTGATCCTGAGAAGGTGGAGTGCTGTCATTACTTCAGATTCCAGTTCAGTACCACCAATAATGAAGCCGAGTATGAGGCTTTGTTAGCAAGAATGAAAATAGTTGCGGAGCTTGGAGCTAATTATCTCCTTGCTAGGTGTGACTCGCAACTGGTAGTTAATCAGATAACATGTCTGTACCAGGCCAAAGGAGATAACATGGCAGCCTATCTCCGAAAGATCCAAGAACTTGTGGCCCGATTCAAGGGGATCAAGATTGAGTAGGTACCTAGGCAGGAGAATCGTCGGGCCAACGTCCTAGCAAAGATAGCTACCGACGGAGGACAGGCGCTGCTAAAAAGGGTACCTCTCTAGGTAATAGACAAATCAAGCATATCGCAAGGAAAGGAAGTCAGTCCTGTAGATCGCCTTCCATGCTGGATGGATCCCATTGTAGATTACCTCCGAGAAGAAAAGCTCCCTGAAGACCCTGATCAAGCTTGCAAGATCAAGAGAACCTCAGTTCGATATTGCCTGGTGGAGGGACACCTTTACCGTAAAGGAAGATCTCTCCCCCTAATTAGATGTCTACACCCTGATGACGCAGGTTGGGCCCTCAGAGAGGTACATTCAGAGGAATGTTGAAATCATACCGGAGGAGAGGCGCTAGCTTACCAGGTCTTGCACATGGGATATTACTGGCCAACCTTGCACCATGATGCGAGGCGGTTTGTACAATCTTGCGAACCCTACCAGAAAATGGCCAACCTGCACCACTTACCTCCAGAACGACTGTCTTCAATCAACTCACCATATCCCTTTGCCTACACCTAGAATGCATGTCACCTGAAGAGGTTCTACCCGTAAGCCATGCAGTGAAATATCGGTCGATATCACCCCGAGATTGATACTAGAAGATGTTGGTACTCATGAGTACTTGTGTTCCCTCTTGATTCATCAATAAAGAAGATTTTTTCTCCATCTACATTTATCTACATTCGTCTACTATATATCGCCATAATTCGCCACATAAACTCGTCGTGTTCGCCTTAAGGCTAGGGGAGCTACATGTTGGAACCTCGTTCACTGGTAACGCAGCAGAAATAGGTTTCAAAAGTTTTTATATAGATCATAAACGATCTGGAACCAGTGAACTTAGGATCGCAATTATTTTTCCGAAACTAATACATACAATATGTAAACACAGGAAATTGTAATCAATAAAAAAATTTAGAACCTTACCAAGGTTTGGAGGCTCCTTCACTTTACGATATGCTCCTGGTCTGTACCACTGATCTTCCTAGCTATTCCATGAACAGGTAACTACGTGTGGGCACATCACGTACTCAGGAACTTAGGAGGATGTGGAGAAAAGTAGAAGAAACTATTTCTTCTTGTTCACTGTGCAACACTTGTACCACACACACTTGCAAAAAACTTGACCTGATCTCTATCTTGTGCTTTCAAGTAACCCACACTTTAATTGCCTCTTTTAAAACTATTTAAGAGAACTGGTCTTTTTTATTTTTCACGTGTTGTAATTGATTCACTTGTGCACGTTGATTCACGCACACATCTTTTTCTTTTTTCAATTGTGTGTGTTCAAAACAAAATCTATGACTATTTCTCTCTTATCTAGTTATATAAATATATCATTATATATTTTTAAAACTAGATAATTATCTTTTCCCAAATATATCTTTATATATTCAAAAGATAATTAGTATTTAAGTGTCATAGGTAGAGTATGATTCTAACTCCCACATAACCCTAGTTGACTTAAACTTAAATACTAGACTTCTCAAAGAATAAAATAATCTAATTATTTTACGTCTTAGTCATGATTTGAACCCGCAACCTCCATTTAATAATTAATTAATAATTCATTAATTAAATAATCTAATTATTTAATTAATTTATTATTAATATATTAATTAAATAATCTAATTATTCAATTAATCCCTGAATAAATACGTGTCACTTTCGTAACACAATTAATTGGACAATCCAATTAATTAACCGTGACCCTTGTTACCTAAATCGATCGGGCTAGCAAGGGGACCTAATGGACCCACAGTATTTTGAGCTCCAATAATCCTCAGAATCATTAATTAAACTCTTTAATTAATATTCCTTAATTATTAACTCCGATGTTATTCCACTAAAAACCCGAAGCTGCACTCTCTCAACTGCAGACGTTTTTACACAGACCGATACAACTCGGTGTCCATCGATATAGCTATTACACATGGTATGATCCTCCATAGTAGTTCATATTTAGAGCTAGGTCATAATGTCCGCTTATACACCTCTAATTACATATATCCTTTAAGTACCGTTGATTCTCTAATGGACAATAAATCCTATTTCCTCACGGAATTAGTAGAGCGCTCATACTGTCCAAGCCCCGAATCAACTCTTATAGGAACTACCATCTATTTCTCACAAGAAGGAGTGGATTCCACTATTGTGTACATACCTTCCTAGCCACAAGCCAAACTGCAATCCCAACATACATAGTATATTGATCAGGAACTGCATCTGACCTCACCCATGGTATATCAAAGATCACGATCTAACCTGAAGGAGTCGATAAGACACTCAGGATTAAGATCACCCACATATAGCAATCATTAGTTGATATATATGAGTCTCATCAGTAAACGGATCTTGGTGAGAGATTCATATAGATCATGGCCCAGTCCTATATGATCACATCATACAAGGTGCCTCCATTCCTATATCTCATATGAATGATTCAGGATAGAATCACCGTACATTACGGAATGGACCGCATCTAAAGATTAACCACAAATAAAGTACCCAAATTTATTTGCTATCTATGGACTCTTTAGATTGCACATCTCTTACTGTATCCATCCGTATATGACACTCATATACACAATTCGAGATTACATCTGGCAATCTAGAATGTTAATAATGCACAAGTTATAAAATAAACAACACAACAAGAATGAATTGAACTTTTTTTTAATTTATTTCATAAATCCATTTACAAATTACATCTTTAGGGCATAAACCCCAACACTACATAGCTCTCTTGTTGCCCTAGACCAGATCAATCCCTCCAGGAGGATCGCCTTAAAACCAAGAGAGCTACACAGCACTCCTGATGCCCTGGACCAGATTAATCCCTCCAGAAGGATCTCTTCAAGACCCGGACAAGCCACATGGCAGTCCTGATGCCTTGGCCAGGCACCACCCCCTGCTAGGAAGGATTCGATACGTAAGAGCATAGTTGCCTAACGGATCAAACCTTGGCCGGGCACCACCCCCCACTGAGAATGGCCTGGTTAGTAAGAGCATAGTTGCCTGCCAGATCAAAGACTCGGCCAGGTACCACCCCCTGCCAAGAAAGGCCTGGTACTAAAGTTGCCTTAGTCGCCTACCAGGATCTTGTTGCCAATATGTTCGCCTTGTTTTCGCCAAAGTACCTAGATTCCTGAGAAATGGATGGCTAGGTACCTTGATTCACTAGTATCTTTGCCTAAATGCCTAGGTTCCTTGAAACAGGAAGGCTGGGTACCGCTATTTGAGCCAGATTACCAAGATTCCTAAAACAGGAATGCAAGGTACTTAGATTCGACAATGTTTTCACCAGTTTGTTCGCCAAAAGGACAAAGACTTCTAGAACAGGAATGCGAGGTACTTAGATTTGACAATGCTTTCGCCAGTATGTTCACCAAGGTGCCGAGATTCCAAGAACTGAAATGCTAGGTACCTAGATTCGCCAACCTGTTCGCCTTGTTTCGGCCTATATACCTAGCTTCCTAGAAAATTAAAGGCTGGGTACCGCGATTCTACAGGATTTTTGCATATGTACCTAAATTCCTGAATGATGGAAGTCTAGATACCATGACTCACCAGTATTATCAGCTATGTACCAGGGTTCCGGATAAAGGAACGCGAGGTACCCTGATCATGGTATCAACTAAGATCCATGATACCATGTACAAGGGAGTGCTTACACCTAGAAAAGTGTCCTGAGATCCATTGGCTAGGTACCCTGGTACAAGTCACCTATCACGTTACATTCCTACTCATATCAAGTCCCTCGTGTTACCAGATATTGGTTAAAACAAATTTATGTTAGGGACTCTTTTCGAATTTTATGCTACAGTTAGAAGCATGCAACGAAACTCAATCAAGAATATCATAAAGGATAGCCAGACATATATAGAAAGATAAGATACTTCATTGATCAAATCAGAGAGCCTAACCTTTCTTTCAGGCTGCATACAGAAAACAAGAAAGAAAAATGGCAAGAAATAGGCTGAAAGTTCAGACATGCTAGAAAAGGCTCTAACTGAGAATTCAAGGAAGACTTGTTCCAACGCCCATTTCTTGCTAATGATGTGATGATAGAAGCACTCTCTCTCCTTTTTCTGTTTAGCCATGATAGACACCTTTATGTATGCCATTCTCCCCGACTTCCAGCCCTTCTTCCTGGCCTGCCCACCTAATAACATTAATCTCCACTAAGACAGATGTCGACGGCAGCGTCACGACCACCGGAGGTAGGAGCAGAGACCGTGTTGGAACCATCAAGTATTGGAGGGATAGAATGGCAGCTTTGAAACCATCCACGTTCAAAATGCAGTTGGACTCGAGGTTGCGACTCGACCAAACAACATGTACACCATCGGCCAAGGTGATAAGCCTTGAGCCACCCTTCTCTCTGGTGCCAGGAATCATAAACTGATCCAGCCAGGAATTCCCTGGTGGCTCAATCCATCTCGCACTGCTCTTTCCACAATACCAAGCATCCTGCCAGTCAGAGAGATCATATATCCTCTTCCTTTCACGTTGCTAACCATAGCGACAATCGTCGATTGATCTGTAGAGATTTTCCACTCCATTGAAGAATGAAGGAACAATGTGAAGAACTGTCAAGCAGGTCGGGGTATTTATAGAAGGAGAAAGTGGGTATCAGGAATAAGAAGATAAGATCATTAATGAGGCACGACGCCCGGAATATAGGAAAGGATAGCTTCATGAAGCGTGCACCACCAAGGTTTAATGTTTGAAGCAAACGAGCCTACCCTGAGTTGACACATGGAAAGAGCAATTGAGTATAGTGTCTAAACCAAAAATTTCTACACAGGAGTTCCAAGAAGAGGTTTTCACCAGGATAACCTTGAATAGGGCATGGACCATGGCAACTTTGATTACCAGGTACTGTGATCCGTGTTCAGCTGAAGTAAACGTGGTTGGTCCAGGAGTGGTGGAAGATATATCACCAAGTCTACACCTAGGTACCAGGGTTCCACATGAGATGAGTATCCCTGGTACCTGGATTCTTTCAACTATGGTTTTGCCTAAATACCAGGGTTCTTCGAACAAGAATGCCTAGTACCCTGTTTCTTCCCAAGTAAGGCCGATTACTAGGTCCTATGAGATCCTCATACCGGTTACAAGACATGCTACGCTTTTCAACCTCTCCAAGTTTCAGAGCTCCTTCTGTTACCAAGAATTTGTTCAGTCAGGTTTACACTGGATCAAGGCAAAATTCAACCAGGTAATCAGTAAACAAAACATGCATATATAATAAAAGAGCAAAAGTGAAAAATTTCATTACTAAAACTGAGGAGCCCATCCCCTGGTCACAAGCTACAAGGTTGAAATAATATATATATATATATATATATATGATGACGGGTTGAAAGGTCAAGCTTGGTCATGCATCCCCTTGCTCCTGGTTGGTCGCCTCCTCTCCAGCTCAACCAGTCAGGACCTCACCTTCTCTAAGACTAGTTGGGGCCTCGCCTGCTACCTGGGTACCCATCACGACTAAAGGCTCCACTTGACGCTTCCATGTTACCACTTGTTCAGATTGCTCCCCTACCTCCTTGGTTGAGGCAACTTGATTTTCCACTTCTTTGGTAGACTCCTTCTCTTTTGGAGCAGGTTGATCCTCCCCCGCCTCAACATAGTCAGGTAAGGAGACAAGCGGGTCAGAAGCCTCACCTTCAACTTAAGCCAAAATAGCTCAGGAACCGTCAAATTGGGATCTGCCCAAATATCACCCCGGAGAAGAGAGGAGACAGATAGCTGAATCCCATCGTTTATTTCAACATTCACACTCGTTGCTTGAGAGGGACCGGCTTCACCAACATGAGCGATCTTAGCTAGCTCGGCTGCTTAAACCATGATCTTCTTCATGCTCCACTCATCGATGACCTTCACATCAAATGGAGGAGGGAGTGCCAGAGCTACCTGATAGCCAGCAAAATAGTAACCATCCTCAAAGGAGGTTTCCACTTGAGCTTCCAAGCTAGCCACCCTATCACAAAGAATTTGAACCTCCTTCTCCAGCTTCGCTGCCTTTTCCATCCTGGTATCCCTTTCATCCTTACAGCGTAGGGACCTGAGTTGCTTCGTGTCCAAACCACGCTCTATTCGCTCCCTATCTATCCTCGCTGCGTCCGCCACCTTCTACGCCTCCTCTAAGGACTGATGCAGGATTACTACGCTTTAGGAAGCCTTGGGCAATTCTTCCTTTGATTTCTCCAGCTCGGCGGTGGCATCCTTGACCTGCTTTCAGAGAGAGCCGACCTGATGGCTCATTGCCACATTAAACTTAAAGGCCTGCCAAATACAAAGCATGAGTTAGAATGTTGCAAATTATGAAATCGAGATAGAAAACCAAACAAAATAGCTTACCACGGCCAGAAGAGCAGATCCTTTGGAGATTATATAGTCGACAGGCATGGAAGTCATGGCCTCTAAACCCCCACTAGGACAGAAAGCTGCAAACTTAGCCAAGACTTCATCCTGGTTGTTGTCTCTCAACCTTAATCATGATCTATTACGAAAAGCAACCTGGGCAGTAACGGCAGGATCAGAACCCCTCTCAACCCGGGTAGATCACTCGGTCACCTCAGTAGGAGAGACAGAAGGGGTAGATTGAGTAGTAGCGGTAGCAGCAGTTGTAGTAGCTGGGGTAGTAGGTGACAGACCTTGCGTCTGGCTAGAAGCACCCCAAACCCGACCCACTAGAGCTGTAAAAGTTTCAAGTGACCTAACCAAAGAAGGGGGAGGGGGAGTGGAAGCCCATGGACCACGGTCAGAATCCTGCTAGATCCAGCAGGGGTACCAACCCCTCTGTCAAGGTTAGAGCTAGCTGGAAGCCTGATAGGGGAGGCTGGTGGGGAATCATCTGTACCACCAGCCTGGGTGAGTTCCACCTTTGGAACCGATGGAACCACTACAGAGACTACCAGGATAGCTAGAGTTAATGTCTATAGAGAAGCAGTATAATTGATGCAAAGTCAAGAATGGTTTCTACCTGGGGAAGCATTAGAGACACGGAGATAGCGGTCTACTTTCCTTGCTCTGAAGGCCTCCGAGGTAGGGAATTTCATGTTGACGTAATTTCGAGCCATGATAGCTCTCAAAATCTTCTCTGATTCAGTGGAGAGATGGTTTTTCTTCGATTAAGGCCTACTGCTAAAATAGATTGGGACTCTGAATTCAGATCCTCCTATATGAACCGAGCTGCCCCATTCACCTTTTGCTATGATCCATTCCTCTTTCCAAGAAGTGTCTTTCCTCATGGCCCTAGTACCTTGAATTTCAGGCTATTCCTGGTCCGAGCATAGAATTGCCCTTTCGGGCCAAGAGCATTGGCAGCAACCTGAAAAATAAACCTTAAATCATTGGGCCCTGGTTCCCTATCAATTTGGTCCATCTCGCATTGCTCCTGCCATAACACTAGGAACCCAACCAACTGCCTTCAGAACCCTGGTGTCACATGGGGGGGTGCTAGCTGCAAGACGTGCAGCGTCCTACACAAGGTAGGATGAAGGGGTAGCCTAACACCGAAATCAAAGGCTGCCGTATGAATTGGAAGCTCGCCAAGATTGAGGGTGTATACATCATACCCATGAGGGGGTACGATGATCGTGATATCTTTAGAGATTCTAAAATCTCTCTGCAAGCGCCTGATGGTATCTGGAGTACAAGGAGAGTCAGGGGTACATCTATACTCATAGGGAAGGGCGAGCACCCTCCCCTTGGTGTCCGTGGCTTTGCCAGCCCGATCCCTACCTACCCGGCAGGCTTCCAATTCTCCAATCGATTCCCGGTCAACATCTACTAGAGTATTAGAATCATTCGTGAAGCCGGTCCCGATGGGTACATTCCGATTAGAACGCCGGCGTTGAAGATGTGCGTCATCTCCACTGTCATCATCAACACGAACCCTTTTCCTAGCGACAAGACTCCGGCTAGAGATCGCATCACCATCGAATAGCTGCTCAACACTATCACTAATGTGGGAAGACATTATAGTAAAATCAAAGCAGGAATAAAAAAGATTGGGGTTGAAGAATGAAGAAGAAGAAGAAGAAGAAAGCTATGGTTGGCACATATGTGAAAAGTTTGGGAAATTTGCTTGAAGGAGAAGTGAGTTCGCCATGGAGGATTGAGGTTTATATAGAAGCAGCTACTTGTAATGGGCAGAGAAGGTAATCAATGTCGCGGGATAATCGGTGACGTAGGGGGAACGATTTCGAGAAACCCGCGCCTCAGAGATATTTCCTTTTTTAAATTAGGCCTACCCTTGCCAGCCACGTCGAAGATCCATTTAAGTCAGCTAGGAAGGGGAGGATTCCATTGTAGGAGATTGTTATAAAAATTCTCCAAGTGTTTTGAATCCTGACTCCAAGCCCGACCTTGTACCGGTGTTCAAGTCAGGGGGGACTTCTGTTAACAGGGTTTTTTTGGCAACGGACCAAATGAGAATTTTTCAAAAAGTATCTACCTAGGAGGGACCAATCCCAGCTCCCTGATACCTAGCGGGATCAAAGCCATAACCCAGAGCAAATCAATATCTAGTAAGGCCGAGACCTCGACCACCTACCTACCCAAATGAAGCACCAGAGGTACTAACCAGGAAGAGCAGGTACCACGTTGAGCATCCACTTTGACATCTGGTACCACGATATCACATACCTGGCAGGTACCACGATATCACATACCTGGCAGGTACCATGATATCACATACCTGGCAGGTACCCGGTACTTCATACCTGGTACCCCGGTACCATGATATGTACCCGGTGTTCCAGAACACCTTGACATCAGCCTAGAACCCTACCAATTCAGGCGTCCTACCTGCCCAGCAAGATGAATATCACCATAAAGTCAACAGCATGAAAGAACAAGCGTCATGCCAATAAGTCAAATCAATACACCAGTATACCTCCCCGCCATGGTGTAAAACTAGTGTACCTTGATCGTGCCTAAATTGTTGTATATTTTGGCCCTCATTCCTATTCTTTTGTCTCGTTCTTGAGTGTATTTTCTATATATTTTATGTCTTTTATGTCTAATAGGCTCGTTGGTGCTAATTGCAGGCAATAGCTGTAATTCTGGTGTTAGAAGCTAGTTGCAGTGGTTCCGACAGAAAAGGGGCAAAAGGAAAGACAAAGGATCATAACCAGCTCTACAGTGCGGGTCAAGTGCGGGTCATAACCGTACTCCAACCGCACTCCTTCCCACAGCCGGGACCTGAATCATGAAGGAATGATAAAGTGCGGGTTAAGTGCGGGTAATCCAACCGCACTTCACCCACACTATTGCTCAAGACAGAGGAGCTGATTTGTAC
The DNA here is from genome assembly GCA_033220585.1 of Dipteronia sinensis. Lineage (NCBI taxonomy): Eukaryota > Viridiplantae > Streptophyta > Magnoliopsida > Sapindales > Sapindaceae > Dipteronia > Dipteronia sinensis. Next base: position 35,045,136 of record CM065638.1, read on the forward strand.
CTGACAGATAAAGTGCGGGTACAGTGCGAGTAATCCAACCGCACTCCACCCGTACTGTTGCTCAAGACAGAGGAGCTGATTCGTACCTGACAGATAAAGTGCGGGTAAAGTGCGGGTAATCCAACCGCACTCCACCCACACTGTTGCTCAAGACAGAGGAGTGGATTTACACCTGACACCAGAGTGTGAGTACAGTGCGAGTAAAGTGCGGGTAAAGTATGGGTAATCCAACCGCACTCCACCCGCACGGTTGCCCAGATCAGAGAACTGAAGATGAAGAAAACATTTACAGTGCGGGTAATTCACCCGCACTCTACCCGCACTATGCGTGCGACAGTTTCTGGTTTCAAGCTTAAGTGACCTATTTTTCCATCCTCTATAAATAGAAAAGGATGGGAACGAACCAAAGGATCACCATATCTCCCAACACTTGTATTCTAAGCTAGTAACACATCTCCCTATCATCCAAACCATATCTACTCAATCAAAGGCAACTAGGAGATTTGGATTCAAGCTTCAAGGAAGGAGATCAATCTTCAAGGGTTATCTATCTACTCTCTCTTAGTTTATTGGTTGTAATAGAACATCAGTAGCTAAAATACCCCACTATGGGGTTGATGTTATTTGTATAAGGGATATTTGGGCTTTGTAAATAAACTCTATGTGTTATATTTATTCTATCTCTATATTTCATTCCATTGCTTGAATTGATTTCCATTATTGATTTGCTTGGATACACCCTCTTAGCATGATTGATTTAGATTACTTGAGTAGGCAATTAGGTTGCCTAATGCTAAATTGAATGGAAGGATTTCATGAAATCCGGCTCTATAACCATGCCCTTAATCTAATCTTGAATTAGTGGCTTTCACTATACACTATAGGTTAGCCACTTGTGAGAGAATTAGAAGCCTCCACTATACACCCTAGGTTGGCTACTTTAGAGATTCTATGAGAACTAACCTTCGAGTAGAATTCGGTTGATAACCTAAAGCCTCAACCAATCTCAAACGGGTGGCCTTCACTATGCATCCTAGGTCAGCCACTTGTGAGGGAATTGGAAGCCATCACTATACTCCTAGGATGGCAACATTAGTAATAGGTTGAGCCATAGCTAATAGATGAGCATTCATGGAACAGGTCCCAATTGAGTAACTAGCCACTGTTGGTTGCTTAGGAGGGATTAATCTCTAGTAGGAGGTCTTCGCTATACACTCTAGGTCGACCTCTTGCTATAGATATATACCAACACTATACACCCAAGGTTGGTTACATTTATCAAAACGTTCTTAATTGAGAGTTTGTTGCAATTGTCCCAATATACACTTACGAGTCCATCAACTCCATAGTTCCATCATCATTCATTCATCACTCCATTGTCATCCCATTTTATTTTCTTTCATAGTTTAGTTTTTATTGTATCTTCATTCACCATCACTTTACTTTTATGCATACTAGTTATATTAATCCTAATCTTATCACCTCTACCCTGATCTTAGTGGACGACACACGTGCTTACCGCTTTACTTGTATTTCAACTTGTGAACGCATCGCATAGGTTTTATAAATTGTTTTTACGGACGGTTTTCTGACGGCAAAAACCCTCCCATCAAATGGCGCCGCTGCCGGGGATCAATGTGCGTACTAGTGATTAGATTAGTTTTAATATTATTAGTTTATTAGTTGTTTTTAGTTTTGTTAGTTTCTTTTTATTTCTTTGGTAGTTTTTGTTTTTGTTTGTTTGAGGACTCTATGGATTCCTTTTGGCAAAATTCAGGGTCAAGCTACGAGCCTAATGAGAATGCCTACATCTCGTCATTCCAGTCAAATTCCGTTGAAGATCAACTAAGAATTTTCACGAAAAATCATGTGCGTGAGACTGAGCAGATGATAGCTTCTCAACAAGAAACTCAAGCCTTCACAGAAGAGAAAACCACCCAATGCTCGAATCCGCCCAGCAGTCCACCTCGGTAAATCAGAGTTGTTTCCAAGTTAAAGCAACCAAACCGGTGGATCCCTCCAATTTCTCAAAAAAAGACATGTATAAGCTCCGATTAGAATTTGAAGTGGAGCGAAGCAAGAGAATGAACGAGATGGACAGGATGATCAAGATGAACCAAGAGCTTATGAGCGTGAGCACAGAGCTAGTGTTGGAAAGGGGTGTGTTGAATGAAGAGAATGAAGCACTTCAAGAGAGAGAAGCCTTGGGAATGGAAAAGGCTAGTAATCTCCAAGAGTTGAACAAGAAACTATTATCTGAAGTGAAGATGCTCAGGGTTGAGAATGGTACTCTCAAGAAGACAAATGGCGAAGTCTCCGATAAGAACAAAGTATTGGAAGAACCAATTGAGAGATTTGAAGCCGAAAAGAGTACCGCATCGAAGGATTTAGAGAACTTAGTGAGGCTATCAAAAGATTTTGAAGATGAGATAGCTCACAAGTCAATGAAGAGGTAAATAGAGGTTAATCAAAAAGCCAATGCCTTAGAGGATGCAAAGGTAGCACTAAGCAAAAAGGAGGCGGAGGTCAAGACGTTACAAGTGAAACAAATCAAACGTCTTCAAGACCACGCATCAAAGGGGAGTTCCTCTAACTCTAATATCTTTTGCTATGCATGTTCTAGGATAGAGCATTTTAAGGCTAAAAATTACAAGCCAAATCAACATAGGAAAACTAGAGGTCCTAGGAAAAGATAGAGTCCCCCTAGGGTCAAGCAAATATGGGTAAGGAAAGACCAAGTGCACTTATATAGAAACATGTTAAAGGAAAATATAATGAAGTCACCTAAATTTATTTGGGTAGTGAAAAATAGAGAATTTCCTAACTTGGTCAAACCACCCTTAGAGAACCCTAGCCTCTCCATGAATGCATCCCATTGAATGATTTTGATGCATGTAGTTAGTTTTATGTTTTATGTTGTTTAAATTCAATAAATTGTGATATTGGGATAGTTTGGTTAGAATGTTATATTTTGTGGATATTTGCACATTGAATTTATTGATTATATTCATGGATGAAAGAGCCGGAGGCTCTTGTGCAAGTATGAATGCATGTGCTTTATATTGTTTAATTCGGTTTGGGGGTTGTTCATGCCCCATTCTGTCAATTTTGATAAAATGCATGATGTTAAGCTTGACTTGTTCTTCAATGATATAGTGCATGAATTGCCTTTATTTTGTGAGCCTTGTTTGAGTCATTTTTATTCTATTGGGGCATTGATTGTGGTTGATTAGTGCCTAGGTTTGTTTGAGTCATGTTAGGTGCGTGCCGCTAGGCCGGATTCTCTTGTCTTCAACATTGAGGACAATGTTGGGTTTTTGTTTGGGGGTATAGACGCCTTTTTGAGTCGTCTTTTGTGTCTTGAGTCATTTTTGTGTCTTATTTTCGAAAAAGTTGCTGCTTAGCCAGAATTTTAAGCTTATTTAGCTTGGTGAGATATCTGGAGCATAGTGTTTGTGGTGAATGTGTGTATGGTTTGTGTGCTTATTCAATAACTCTTAGTCACTTTAGGGGTCTCACTTGCACTTCATGGGCTAGTCTCATCTTCTGGTGTCCAAGTTTAGGGAACTCGGTGCTCAAGCGCCTTGTTCTAATAGTGGAGATTTCCCTTGTGAGATTATAAACACAAGCCCAAAGCGTGTATATTTGAGGGAAAATGTTTTTCAAATCTGTAAACACTATTCAAACACCATCCATAGTCTCACTACATCAAAAATCATCATTTGTCATTGAACATGCATCATATATGTGGACTGCTTGACAGAAACTTTTATTCCCTTGGTAGATTGATCCTTTGAAGTGATATTAGGCAATGTGTGTTTTAGCCACTCAAAAAGAAAGCCTAAATACTTCCCATTCCCGTAATATGTGTGCTCCCAAGCCAATTTTAAAGCCAAACACATATAGACTTTTCCATTCTACACCCACGTTATCCATAACCCAAGCAACCTAAACACTTAGCCAACCCTCTCTTAATTGATCTTGTTGAGGCTTAGGAATGTAAAGTTGTGCTTTAATTTGATAAATGGCGTGTACCTAGGCAAGAGTAATGAGTTGTGAAAATGTACATAGTAAAAAGGCATGAAAAGAAAAGAAAAGAAAAGAAGCAAAAAGTAACAAAAGAAAAATATGCTTCAAATGCCTTGTGTACATTGTAAATGCTACTCAAACGGGTAACATGAGTAGTTAAAGATTGCACATAGAGTCTAATTGTATGTCTGGACGCCATATTGTATTTGGAAGTGGAGTTGCAGGAGAAATTAAATGCTTAAGCGTAGAATGTATTGCCTTAACTTGGTTGAATAGTGCTTGTGCCTAAATTCTCATTCTTCTAATCACCATTGACCGTGGCCATGTTACAACCAAATGGGAAGACCTAATTGATCTTAGGGGACGTCTAGATTGGAAATATTAGTTGATGAATGCTCTTTCCACGTTCATGACACGTGATTCTTTCATGAGACTCACTCACTGAAAACAGCATTTATTCTACACTAAATGTATGCAACTAAGTTGATTCAGTTACATAAATTCATTGGCATACATGTTGTATGAGTGTGAACCTAGGTTCTGAGAGGAAAGATAAGAGAAAATCCATGTGAGAACTTAGTGTCAAAGCGAATTATGCTCGACGTGTAAGAGTGAGTAGTTTCTGAGGCGCAGGCATTTTAAGTGTGGGATTCGCGTTGTGCCAGTTTCCCTTGAGGTGCCTTCGAGTTGTTTAGAACATTTTGCATATGCTCATTCCTCACTCCCATATTGCTTTTGCGTATCTCTCTGCTATTTGGTTCTGCAGCAAGTTTTTCTTTGTGTCTAGGAAGTTCTTAGTTTGAGTCGTTTTTAGTTTGTGTCTTATTTTGTTTTAGATTATGTTTGCTCGAGGACGAGCAGAGGTTTGGTTTGGGGGTGTTTGATCGTGCCTAAATTGTTGTATAATTCGGCCCTCATTCCTATTCTTTTGTCTCGTTCTTGAGTGTATTTTCTATATATTTTATGTCTTTTATGTCTAATAGGCTCGTTGGTGCTAATTGTAGGCAATAGATGTAATTCTGGTGTTAGAAGCTAGTTGCAGTGGTTCCGGCAGAAAAGGGGCAAAAGGAAAGACAAAGGATCATAACCAGCTCTACAGTACGGGTCAAGTGCAGGTCGCAACCGCACTCCTTCCCACAGCCGGGACCTGAATCATGAAGGAAAGATAAAGTGCGGGTTAAGTGCGGGTAATCCAACCGCACTTCACCCGCACTATTGCTCAAGACAGAGGAGCTGATTTGTACCTGACAGATAAAGTGCGGGTAATCCAACCGCACTCCACCCGTACTGTTACTCAAGACAGAGGAGCCGATTCGTACCTGACAGATAGAGTGCGGGTAATCCAACCGCACTCCACCCGCACTGTTGCTCAAGACAGAGGAGTGGATTTACACCTGACACTAGAGTGCGAGTACAGTGCGAGTAAAGTGCGGGTAATCCAACCGCACTCCACCCGCACTGTTGCCCAGATCAGAGAACTGAAGATGAAGAAAACATTTACAGTGCGGGTAATTCACCCGCACTCCACCCGCACTATGCTGTGCGACAGTTTCTTGTTTCAAGCTTAAGTGACCAATTTTTCCATCCTCTATAAATAGAAAAGGATGGGAACGAACCAAAGGATCACCATATCTCCCAACACTTGTATTCTAAGCTAGTAACACATCTCCCTATCACCCAAACCATCTCTACTCAATCAAAGGCAACTAGGAGATTTGGATTCAAGCTTCAAGGAAGGAGATCAATCTTCAACGGTTATCTCTCTACTCTCTCTTAGTTTATTGGTTGTAATAGAACATGAGTAGCTAAAATACCCCACTATGGGGTTGATGTTATTTGTATAAGGGATATTTGGGCTTTGTAAATAAACTCTATGTGTTATATTTATTCTATCTCTATATTTCATTCCATTGCTTGAATTGATTTCCATTATTGATTTGCTTGGATACACCCTCTTAGCATGATTGATTTAGATTACTTGAGTAGGCAATTAGGTTGCCTAATGCTCAATTGAATGGAAGGATTTCCGGAAATCCGGCTCTATAACCATGCCCTTAATCTAATCTTGAATTAGTGGCTTTCACTATACACTCTAGGTTAGCCACTTGTGAGAGAATTAGAAGCCTCCACTATACACCCTAGGTTGGCTACTTTAGTGATTCTACGAGAACTAACCTTCGAGTAGAATTCGGTTGATAACCTAAAGCCTCAACCAATCTCAAACGGGTGGCCTTCACTATACATCCTAGGTCGGCCACTTGTGAGGGAACTGGAAGCCATCACTATACATCCTAGGATGGCGACATTAGTAATAGGTTGAGCCGATAGCTAGATAGATGAGCATTCATGGAACAGATCCCAATTGAGTAACTAGCCACTGTTGGTTGCTTAGGAGGGATTAATCTCTAGTATGAGGTCTTCACTATACACCCTAGGTCGACCTCTTGCTATAGATATATACCAACACTATACACCCTAGGTTAGTTACATTTGTCAAAACGTGCTTAATTGAGAGTTTGTTGCAATTGCCCCAATAAACACTTACGAGTCCATCAACTCCATAGTTCCATCATCATTCATTCATCACTCCATTGTCATCCCATTTTATTTGCTTTCATAGTTTAGTTTATATTGTATCTTCATTCACCATCACTTTACTTTTATGCATGCTAGTTATATTAATCCTAATCTTATCACCGCTACCCCGATCTCTGTGGACGACACCCGTGCTTACCGCTTTACTTGTATTTCTACTTGTGAACGCATCGCATAGGTTTTATAAATTGTTTTGACGGACGGTTTTCTGACGGCAAAAACCCTCCCATCATACCTCTCCAAGCAACACAATCAGGGAAAGTTGACTCTATCTCCATTTAAAGCGCCATAAATGAGACCAAACGGTCAACCGAATCAGAGTTTAAACACGACAGTGATTAACGAGATCAAATCCTGCGTCTTTATCCTCATTTAACTCCTTTCAACACCTAAAATAGGACTCTAAATAATCCTCATTAATACAACCATATTCTGAGGGATATTGGAGGTCTATTTATATGGCCATGGAGGACAAACTGAGGGTCAGATTTTTGATCACCAAAAAAGAGAGACTTAACCCCAAGGAATCTCCTTCCGAATTCTTGGAAGCCAGTGAGAGTTTGAAACAATCATTGGGAGGAAAATAGCCACTTATCGATATAAATGTCTTAATAGCCAAAATTGGCTAAGGACCAAAGGAAAATTTTCCACCTCCCTGACCTGTTTCCATACCCGAGAGTTCCACCAGGAGACCTCTCAATCCAGAGCCGAACTGCGATACCACCCCAGGAACAAGGGCGGGCTCCGGAAACATCCGGGATAGAGCCCGGACCCGAGAGCTTCCACCAGGAGACCTCTCTATCCAGAGCCGAACTGCGATACCACCCCAGGAACAAGGACGGGCTCTGGAAACATCCGGGATAGAGCCCGAAACGATCAGATCTAGCCCGCATCATTAAAACCAGAAGCACCCCGAAGTCGAGGTCACCTCGCAAATGCTCCAGAGACTCGTCTGTACCTCGATTGACACAAAAGAATGTCCCTAAAAGGCCGCGAGGTCAGTCGAAGCCACACCTAACTTCAAAAGGTCAGTCGAGGCCACACCTAGCGTCGAAAAGGTCAAGGGAAGCCAGATCTGGCTCCAAGCTGGATGAAACTTCTCAGATATCAAGGTGCACCATACCATGTCATATCCAACGACCTCTATAAAGGATCATGCTGAAAGGATACGAGGGATACACTGAATCATATCTGAAAACGTTACCTATATGCAGAACAAGTAACAAAATCCAAAAAAGGAAACAAACTGATCTCCACCATGATACTCTCAATTCGGATGTTAATTCAAAGTCAATGACATTAATACGAGAAATACCGCCCGATAAGGAGGAGACTGAGAAAATCAAGGGAGAATCAGTCTGTTGACCTACAAACTTTGTATAAATAGAAATGAAAGAGAATGAAAAAAGAGACTACTATTCGATTAGCATACGACAAACAATCAACCATTCCCTAGAGAGAGTTGAGAGCAAAGATAAAAGAATTTTTGTATTTGTGTACCATGCACGTTCAATAAAAATATTCTTGCTTTCTTGTCATTTTATAAATCATTGCTACTCATACAATAAATCTTGGCCACCACCTACGTGGTAGTGGTCTCGAGAGCGTTAACTGAGATTTCTCATCCCGAGCAAAATTTTCGTTAACACTTTCTGGAGCCGTCTGTGGAAAATTACCCTACACCCAATTAACCAGTTATTTGCATTTACATTTTAGTTGTTTTACAGGAACTATGAGGCTCCGCTCCTCCCAAGGCCAGCATAGAGTCCCGGAGCAACCTCCAGCGAGGCTAACACGAAAAGCCCCAAGAAAGGGGAGAAAGTCTGGATATAGTAGTCAAGCTCCGATCCAGACAACCAATACGCGGGCTACTGGCCACCCTATAGTAAGCCAGGCAGCGCTCGACCAACAAGCGGCCGCCTTCGTACAATCCATCCGTGTCCGTCTTCTCGCTGAAGGTATCACGATCCAGCCAACCAACCGAATGATCAGGGAGATCCGAGTAGGCTCGGAGCTAGGCCACCTGCTTTCGATCGCCTAGGACCTCCTCTTCCAGAACCGGCTCGAGATAGATCAGGGCCCTAACGTTCGATCTGGGATAGGCTAGGACCCATGCATCCAGTTTCGAAAAGACTTACACAATATCAACCCAGAAAAAATCAAAGCTATCTTGGACCTGGAATCCCCGACCTCGCTCAAGCAAGTACAGATTCTGACTGGACGGGTGGCGGCACTCAACAGGTTTATCTCTCGCTCCACCGATAAATGTCTCCCCTTCTTCAAGGCTATCAAACAAGGGAAGAACATGAAATGGAGCCAGGAGAGTGAACAGGCGTTTCAAGCTTTAAAAGAGTACCTAACAAGCCCCCCATTGTTAGTCAAGCCGGTTCTCGGAGATGAGTTACAGATCTACCTGGCCGTATAAGAAACCGCAGTAAGCGGGGCTTTGGCAAAGGATTGTAGCGACGGTTTTCAAAGACCCATATACTATGTGAGTCATGCTTTGACCAAATCAGAAAGGAATTACATTCTCCTGGAGAAGCTCGCTTATGCTCTAGTGATCTCAGCGAGGAAACTCCGTCTCTATTTTCAGGCTCACACAATAGCAGTGGTGACAGACCAACCCCTCCGCCAATTCTCGCAAAGACTAGACGTGTCAGGGAGGCTAGTCTTATGGGCACTAGAGCTCACTCAGTTTGACCTAAAGTATAAGCCCCGGACTATGATTAAGGCACAGGCTTTGGCCGACTTCGTGGCAGAATTCTCAGCGATCCCAGATCCAGATGATCCCTCAGTATCAAAGGAGGTCCCTGAGAAGATATCCGAGGTCGAGAAGTGGCCGGAAGGCTGCAATCCATGGATCCTCTTTTCAGATGGAGCATCCGGGCGAGCCGGGGGAGGAGCTAGCATAGTTTTAATAGATCCGAAGGGGACTGAATTCTGTCACTGTTTCAGATTCGAGTTTAAAGCTACCAACAACGAAGCGGAATATGAAGCCCTCCTAGCCGGGATGAAGGTAGCCATTGAACTAAAGGCCGACTACCTGCAGATCAAGAGCGATTCGTTGCTTGTTGTAAACCAGGTGACTGGGGTCTACCAGGCAAAGGGAGATAATATGGCTGCCTACCTAAATCTAGCTCGGCTACTAAAAAGCAAATTTAAGGGACTCAAAATCGATCAGGTGCCTCAACACCAAAACCATCGTGCAGATGTTCTGGCTAAAATAGCGGCGAACGGAGGCAAATCCCTACCAAGGGGAATTCCCCTCCAAGTAAACACCCAGCCAAGCATAGCCACAAATGGAGAAATTTGTTCCTTGGGTCGCCTGCCTTGCTGGATGGACCCAATTGTCGCTTACCTCCTTGAAGGAGAGCTTCCCGAAGAGCCCGACCAAGCCCGAAGAATTAAGAGACTCTCGGTTCGATACTGTATGGTGGACGGATACCTCTACAGGAGGGGCAGATCCCTCCTCTTACTTAGGTGTTTGCATCCCGATGATGCTAAGTGGGCATTGAGAGAGGTCCACTCTAGGGACTGTGGGAACCACATAGGTGGGGAAGCTCTAGCCTATCAGGTGCTTCGTATGGGTAACTATTGGCCGACCATCCACCAAGACGCAAAGAGTTTTGTGCAATCTTGCGAACCTTGTCAAAGAACTACAAACTTGAACCACCAGCCACCCGACCGACTGTCGTTCCTCAGTTCACCTTACCCCTTTGCCATGTGGGGAATCGACCTAATTGGGCCACTTCCCACCGCTCTTGGACAAATGAAACATGCTATTGTGGCTATCGACTACTTCACAAGATGGGTCGAGGCAGGAGCTCTTTCTCGAATATCAGAAAAGAACACAACCAAGTTCATCAAGACTAACGTGGTATGCAGATTCGGGACCCCTCTCATCATTATAGCCGACCTAGGAAAGCAATTCGACAACGCCCGATTCAAAAACTTCTGCAAGGGATTAGGGATCGACCTCAGACTCACTTTCGTTGCTCATCCCTAGACTAACAGGCTGGTAGAATCCACCAACAAGACTATTAAGAAACTTCTGAAGAAGAAGCTACAGCAGAAGAAAGGCAAGTGGGCCGAAGAGCTACCAGAGGTCCTCTGGGCATACCGGACTACAAAAAGAACAGCTACCGGGGAGACACCTTACTCCCTGGCTTTCGGGGTTGAAGCAGTCCTCCCCATCGAGCATAAGTTGACCTCGTTCAGGGTACAGCACTTTAAGCTCGAAAGCAACGAAGTCAAGCTCCGGGCTAATCTAGACCTCTTAGAAGAAAAACAAGACTGGGTAGCAGAGAAAGTAGCGATCTACCAGAGCAAGATCGCTAGATACTTCAACCAAAAGGTTAGAGCCCGGAAATTCAAAGAAGGGGATCTGGTACTTAGGAAGGTGACCCTGAACACTTCGAAAAGGTCAAATGGAGTCTTAAGTCCCAATTGGGAAGGGCCATATTTGATAAAGCTAGTTGTTCGCAATGGAGCTTATAAACTTGAAGAATTGGACGGACGATCCATCAACCACACTTGGAATGCAGATCATTTAAGGAAATTCTACCCTTGAAGGGAGTTCTCCAGTAGACTACCCCCACTTAGTTTTCATTACCGACCCTAATAAAGATGTACTACATCTCGATCATCAACAAAGTCATTTTCCTTTTCTCCTTCATCTTTGTCTCCAACTATGTTCAACATTAGTGACTACACCCTTGCATGAGAAACTCAACATAAACGTTTCGAGACCAGGAAATAGATGAATAGCCCTCCTGATGCCTTGGTCGGGCTACCACCCCCAAGAAGGATCTGAATGTAAGAGCATAGTCGCCCTCTAGATCTCGAGACCAGGAAATAGCTGAATAGCCCTCCTAATGCCTTGGTCGGGCTACCACCTCCAAGAAGGATCTGAGTGTAAGAGCATAGTTGCCCTCCAGATCTCAAGACCAGGAAATAGCTGAATAGCCCTCCTGATGCCTTGCTCTTAATGGCTCTGTCCGCTTCTATTTAATCCCGACAACTCTACCGCCCTCTTCACACTTTTGCTTCTTTCAAGTTTCAAACTTTCTATTGATGAAAAATTTTCTCTTCTTTTCGTTGACCTCGCTAAACCCTCTCTACCATGTTGAAAAATAGTCGTGACTTCGTCGACTCTACTATCGATGGTCAGGAGGTCGCCAGTCTTGCTCGCGGAAAGAGAGCACACAAGAGTTTTGACAGTGAGGACTCTCCGCCAAGTCCCCAACGCCGGCGGTCAACCAGAAATGTAGCCATTGGGACCGGTTTCTCTAATCGACCAGACAATCCTCAGGATTTGGTTGACGAAGGCTATGATGGAGAGAACAGGGAGGATGCTGCTGTAGGGAAAAATCGATATAAAACGCAGCGGAAGAAACGAAAAATAGATTTCGTATGATTTTAAAATTTTCATCAAAGTTGAACCTTAACCTTTTAATTAATTAAACTCAAATATATACGGTTAGAGTTAAATACCTCTTGACGCGTGATCCGATGGACTTACGTCGATTGGTAATCCGTAAAATCTTTTCCGATGCCCGTGAACAGTACCCGCGTGAACAGTGATCGTGAACAGTACCCACGTAAACAGTGATCTTGAACAGTACCCACGTGAACAGTGATCTTGAACAGTACCCCCGCCGTGAACAGTGATCGTGAACAGTACGCGAGATCTTCCAATCCGAACAAGTACGTAAATCACCTAGGAGCGTGGTCTCCCTTTTTCTTTGAATTGCAAACCTGAGAATGGATGAACAAAGTTTTCTTTTTCTTTTGTTAGTCACAAAACAATCAAAAGAAGACAAAGATTATTCCGGTCACTTTTGAGTTCTCAATATAATGATCGAAACTCGCGTGAACCTAATTCGATGTTGTACACACAAGCTTATTGATGAACAAGCAATCAGTGTACTATCAAAGAATAATCTCTTCTCTCTTTTATGTTTAGTAGAATAAAAATTATCCTTTTCTATGAATTGAGAAGAAGAAGAAAAAATTGAATCATTCAATCAACTATGGTGGCCGAATTCTATATGTGGAATTATATAGGTGGCCGAAATTTTGCTTCCTCTTCTATTTAGGATTTCTGAAATCTTCCTCTAAATGGACTAGGGTTGCCGTAAATCACATACCAAAAAGAGTTTGTGTTGCACCCTAATTTCCATCAACCTTTAGACTTCAAAACCTAATCCAACTCATAGATATTTTTATTCTTTTATAGACTAAATAAAAAGACTTCTTATTTGATTAAATAAATAAAATTATTTATTTATTTTCTTATCAAACAAGTCTTTTACTTTTAATATACTACTACCAATAGTATAACTTTAGGAAATATATTTCCTGATCAGAAAAAGATTTGTTTCTTAATTAAACAATTAATTAATAAATTAACTAATTCTTATTTAATTAAAACAATGAAACAAAATAATATATTAGGTTAATATATACACCTTGCCGCCCCACTTATATAAATGGGCCATATATTATTTTCTTATTTCATTTAATCCATTGGACTTTAAATAAAAGTCCACATGTCTCCTTTTAAATGTGAACCAGACCCATTCTTACTAAAAGAAACAAGCCCACATGTCTCCTTTTAATATATTAATATAATAGTGCAGCCCATTAATTAAATAATAGACATATTATATTCTTGATATATTAAAAACAATTCTAGATGGACCCTTAAATCGGTCCGGTAGAATATATCAAGTGATCCATGCAAATACGTGTGGATTGGGGATCTTGGCGGGCTATCTAAATTTAAGCTTCAATAGACACAACCTAATCACAATCAACAAATGATTCACTTAGGTCCAATCTATTAATTTTAACTCATTCCATTAAAGAGCTAAAATTGAACTCTTAAATAAAGATAGAATAAGGAGATGTTTCTCATTCATACCCTAGACAATTTTATAGGAGATGGTGTATCCTCATGAATAATATCAGTAATCGCCAAGAGCTCATAGACCGCCTATAGCTCTCCAAGTTACCATATTTCCTCATATGACCACATTTCGAACTTGGATACTTTGTCTTGTCCAGAAGCCATGTTTTCAATAATCATTATTGAAAACTCAACGTTGAGATTTAATATCCAATACCTCAAAACATCCATATGATGATATTATACTCTCATTTAATAAATGGAGCCACGATGTCCATATCTATAAATGAAGTCCTCTATCGATTAACAAATGTATACCACCAAACTATCGAGGATAGACTATGCTATATAATCGTACTCATTGATAGCTCTAATGATAACACTCGCAACCATAAGTCCATCATTTATCTCAGGATTAAGATAGACTCTCCGATTGTCCTCTTTACTGAAAAGACTTATATCTAGTGACGGTTCTAGATAAAGTATTTCATTGTGATCCAGTTCAATGCACCTAGTGCACTAGATTCTTTTACTCGAAAACCTTTCGATGATTTTAGACTCATCATATTCATTTGATCCCACTCAAATGCTAGTAAAAGAATTCTACAACTTTAACAAGATAGAGGTGCCCAACCTTTAACTTAAGTTGTGAACGTTATTCAAGACTAACTAAAGAATTGTGTCTACCTCATACATATCCGGATGTATGAACAATTCTTCATGTCTCATAGTCTTTTGACCTTATGATTATTTACCTTGACAATTATAATAATAAATGCTATAAGTAATTGTAAGAATCAGAATTCACTTTATTAATATGAGAAGATTGTCAATTATAATATTACACTCTTGCCATTGAGCATAATCCTAACAGCTGTCGGGATAAAGCAAGTCATGGTTGCTGGTCTTCCCTTGGAGAGGCTTCCTCCTTATGACTTCAGGGTTATCCCTGACTCTTGATCATGCCAAATATGTAGTATATTTAGGCCCTGAAATCCGTATCCTATGTTCTATTTTCGTGCATTTTGGTATCTCTAATGGGTTGTTATGTGCGTAATTGTAGGAAATGGTGCAATGATGGGTTTGGAAGCATGTTGCGGTGGTTCTAGCAGAAAATGGGCAAAAAGAAAGACAAAGGATCATAAGCAGCTCTACAGTGCAGGTCAAGTGTGGGTCGAAACCGTACTCCAACAACACTCATACTCATAGCCGGGACCTGATGCTGGAAGAAGAGTTAAAGTGCGGGTCAAGTACGGGTCAAGTGCGGGTCATCCAACCGCACTCCACTCACACTGTTGCCAAAACTAGAGAAGCTTGTTTGCACCTGACGTTAAAGTGCGGGTACAGTGTGAGTCATCCAACCGCACTCCACCCGCACTATTGCCAAAGCCAGAGAAGCTGATTTGTACCTGACAGATAAAGTGCGGGTCAAGTGCGGGTCATCCAACCGCACTCTACTCACACTGTTGCCAAAGCTAAAGAAGCTTGTTTGCACCTGACGTTAAAGTGCGGGTACAGTGCGAGTCATCCATCCGCACTCCACCCGCACTGTTGCCAAAGCTAGAGAAGCTGATTTGTACCTAACAGATAAAGTGTGGGTCAAGTGCGGATAATCCAACCGCACTCCACCCGCACTGTTGCTCAAGGCAGAGGAGTGGATTTGCACCTGACATTAAGGTGCGGGTCAGGTGCGGGTAATCCAACCCTACTCCACCCGCACTATTTCCCAGATCTGAGAATTGAAGACAACCCATATAGTGCTGGTAATTCACCCGCACTCTACCCGCACTCCGCGTGTGCCAGTTTGCTTTTTTGAAGTTTAAGTGACCTATTTTTGTATATTGTATAAATAGAATAGTATGAGAACGTTTTTGAGAGCCTTTGACCCAGATTTTCAGAGGTTTACACTACTTAGATCTAGAATCTATCTCTCTCTCACACACTTACATTCTCTACTCAACTTCAAGGAAGGTAGTAGATTGAAGCAACTTCAAGGAAGGAGATTTTCTCCAAGGGTTCTTTCTCTTTCGTTTCTCTTATTTTCCTAGTTGTAATGAGTAGCTAAATCCTCTCTAAGGGGTTAATGGAGTAGTTAGTTGGATATTGGGCTTGTATATAAACTTGATTCTATATTTATATTCATGTCTATCTTTCATTGTTCTATTCTTGTTATGAATGGTTATCATTGATTTCTTGTTTAGATACATTCTCTTAGCAAGATCTCTTTGGATTATGTATGAGTATTGCATCTAGATATACATCCTATTTAGTTGTTTCTTGCTCAAATGAATGGACGGAACGTCATGAATTCCGACTCTTAAACCGCGGTCTTAATCTAACCTCGATTGAGTTTCAGGCACTATACATCCTAGGTCGGGTCCCGTGAGAGGATTAGAAGTCATCACTATACATCCTAGGTTGACTACGTTTACAATCGGTTGAGTCATTGATAGGTAGACGAGCTTCATTTTCAGAATCCGACGAACAACCAACACTATACATCCTAGGTTGGTGGTTTACGATGGATTAATCCCTAATAGGTGGTCCTCACTATACATCCTAGGTTGACCACTTTCTAGGGATAAATAGCCCACTCTATACATCCTAGGTCGTTTACCTTTGAATAGACGTGCCTATTTACAAGTTTGTTGGATTGCCCAGTATTTACTTTCGTATCTGTTAACTCTTTAGTTCCCTTCATCTATATATCCTTCATCCCATTTCCCTTTCCTCTAGTTTGCAAAGTTAATTTAGTGTTACTAATAGGATAATTCACCATCTACATCTTCATCATTTTATGTTTTGTTTAATATATATATATATACATTAACATTACTTTAACAATAACTAATATTAGCTAGTTCTGCTCCCTGTGGATGACACCCCACTTGCCACCATACGTGTGTTTTCCAAACCAATTTAGGCTTCGTAAGGTTTTTACAAATATTGTTGACGAATTGATCTTTTTAAAACCACACGAGTACCTGTTCGTCAACTCTATCTTTGATTCGAAATCGATTGACCGCTTGAAGTCTAAGTACGGCATCCCTGATAGTGTTTCTATCTCGGTTCCTCTTAAGGGTTATGACATCTTCAATCCTTCCGGTGGTGTGCTTCCGATTCATGTGGCGGCTCTTGAGAATGGGGTCAGGCTTCCCCTTCACCCTACCCTTCGACGAGCTCTCAACGCCATTCAGCTAGCTCCTCTCCAGTTGACGCCCGACTTCTGGAGGCACTTGATTAGCTTCCTCAGTGTTGTAGAGGGAACAATGCCAGCTGAGTAAAGTGGCGAGAGAGCCTGGAGCAGAGGAGCTATCCTACCTTTTGCAAATCGGGAGTCTATCCGGTGCTTCCCGAGGTCAGTTCTATGCAAAAGCCAAAAATAAGCTCAACTTCATCATTCCTGGTGCTTCGAAGAAGAATCCCACCTGGAAGGAAGAGTGGATCCTTGCAGGGGGTGACTGGGGAAGCTCAATGTTTATTGGAGGGCACGAGTTCAGGGTCCCCACGGCTTTTAATGACAAGCCATCGTGGGACAGGGACTCCTTGCCACATGAGTCTGAAACTGTCTTGAAGGCTATCCTTGCCAGGAACTACTTGAACCTGAAGTTCCCAACCGCTGATGCCTTCGATTCCCGTAGGGTGAATCAATATCTGTGGATCTCAGATGCTGCTCCTCGTAAGTAACACTGAATCGTCTTTCTTTGTCTAGTCGACTAGCTTAGTTCTGACGTTTTCTCTTTTATTTTATTTATTTATAGTTTTTGTCATTGAGCCAGCTTCTCATGAAGCCCAACGATCCCGGCAAGCTCGCGTTCCTCTTCCCTCCACCGGGGTCGCGTCCGCTCTTGCTTTGCCTCTTTCCCCGGCTGGGTCTAAGATGGCCAACCTAGCATCGAGGGCTTCTCGGGCGTTGAATAGGGGAACCTCTGCTCCTCAGGCCGCTGATACAACTGCTTCTGGTCCCACTGTTGTTGTTGCTACCTTTGCTGCTCCTATGATTAATCCACCTGATGCCTATGTGCTTCCAACTTCCCGAGCTTCGGAGGACTTCAAGGCTGTTATTGCAGGGATTCCTCCTAACCGCTCCTGCCCTGGGTCCAGTTCGACGGGGCAGGATGAGGTCTTGGAACAATTTATCGCTTCCTGCCCGGGTGGTGGGCTCTCCAGGATGGCCTCAATACCCATCGATGTTTTGCTCACCAAGGGATCCGCTGTCTTAGCTGAGATAATTAGTTTTCCTTTGAACTGTCCCTGTAACTGTTTGCTTGATCATTCCCTAATTCTGGCTCTACATTTTATAGGCCTTCAAATTAAACATGGCTTTGGGTCATCAAGTAACCTCCCTCCATGATCGGGCCGTGAAGGCTAAGGCCGAGGCTGAGAAAGCCATGGAGTTACTCAAGCGAGCTCAGACAGTGGTGCAGGAGATGACCTCAAATCAAAAGGGAATGGAGGACGAGCTAAACGAGCTCCGCTGTGATTATGAGAGGATCAAGCGATCTTTTGATCAAGAGATCCTTCAATCTAAACGATGGGCTAGGCAAAAGAATTCTTGGAAAGCCAAGGCCGAGAAGTTGGATCTCGAGAATCAGGACCTACATGCTCAGGTGGCCAAGCTGCAATCTGAGGCGGATGCTTTTTTTAGCGATGGGTACTTTTACACTTCCTTCCAGGTTGCAGAAGCTCTCCCTCTTCCTTTTGATCTATCAAGTATTGCCGGCTGGGATAAGAAGGAGATATTGGCCAAAGCCACCGAAATGTCTCGCCCTAAAGGTGATGGAGCGGTACCTTCTAGTCAGGCGGGAACTGGGAAGCGATCTATCGAGGTAAATTTTTCCCTTCCTTCCCCTTCCTTCCCTGTCTTAACTCCCAGAGAATCTTTTCACGGTGCTCTACCCCTGCAACCTGTGGAAGGCCTATCAGAAGTTTGGGAAGGAGCAAGAGATCGCCTGGAAGAACCCTCTAGAGTGGAGTCGGGGGTTGAACCTAGCAAGACGAGATCCATGGCTGCCCTTCTTGATGACGCCATCCCTCCTAAGGTTATGGCGGTGATCAATGAAGTCTTGGAAGAGGACCCGGCTGGGCAACATGAGGCACCTTTGGAAGAAGAGATGGTTGGTGAGGGTAACCAAGATGGGCAACCACCTGGAGGAGTAGTTAATGGTGAGTATCCGAATGAAGGAGAAGTAGTAGGAGGGAATCAGGAGGGTGCCGGAGCTTAATGATATATATTCATGACTAGCTTTGGTTGCCCACTTTACTCATGATTCATTTAGTCAATTTTTTCATTTTTTTCATGTAGCCCGGAACCGGGGGTTGGGATCCTCGTTTGATGATTGTAGCCTTTCTTAGGGGATAGGCTCCCTTATAGTTAATGGAAATTTTGTTGTGATTTTCTTGGCACTTGTTTTTATTGATCTTGATAGCGAGTTTCCAGCCTGCTTGGGAACTCCTTGCTTCATTCCTGACTTCGACCATGATGCGATCTTTGAGATAATTTTGACTTAATGGAATTTGGTAAGGAAAAACCCAGAATTTATTACACGTGAATCTGCTGGCAGGGTGGTCACCCAGCTCTGGATTTATAGCGTCTGGCAAGAACCCTCATCTTTGGGAAAAGGTCCTATTGTACCCTGCAATTTTGACGATGACTTGTTCACCTTTTGAACTGGCTTTGGAGGAGATTCTTATCATGACGACCTTAAGTTCATTTTTGGAGAGGTAGCCTGATCGAGGTACCATGAGGGCTGTCTAGCTATTTCCTAGTCTCAAGATCTGGATGGTAACTATGTTCCTACACTCTAACCCTTCTTGGGGGCGGTAACCCGACCAAGGCATCATGAGGGCTGTCTAGCTATTTCTTGGTCTCGAGATCTGGATGGCAACTATGCTCTTACACTCAGACCCTTATTAGCGGGGGGTGGTAGCCCGACCAAGGCATCAGGAGGGCTGTCTAGCTATTTCATGGTCTCGAGATCTGTATGGCAAATATGCTCTTACACTCAGACCCTTAATGAGGGTGGTAGCCCGACCAAGGCATCAGGGGTAGCTAGGGGGCTTCCCCGGCTAATCCCTAGTCTCGAGATCTGGATGGCAACTATGCTCTTACACTCAGACCCTTCTTGGCGGTGCCCGGCCAAGGCATCAAGGGCAGCGATGGGGCTTCCCCGGCTGATCCCTAGTCTTGAGGCGATTATGGCGAATTCATCTGTGGATAACCTAGTAGTATATGGAGAAATAAATGTAGAACATGGTCGGAGATAAGAAAATAGCAGACTTTATTGATGATCAAAATGTTGTACATTGTTACTAGGGATTTTATTGAAACCTAAGTGGGGGTAATCTGCTTCAGAGTCCCCTACTTAGAGGTAAAACTTCCTCAAGTGATCTACGTTCCAGGTGTGGTCGATGGGTCTACCATCCATGTCTTCGAGCTTGTAAGCCCCATTGCGAGCTACTACCTTTACCAAGTATGGTCCTTCCTAATTTGGACCTAGGACTCCGTTCGACCTTTTCCGGGTATTCGAGGTCACCTTCCTGAGCACCAAATCCCCTTCCTTAAAGTTCCGGGCTTTGACCTTTCAGTTGAAATACCTAGCGATCTTCCTCTAGTAAATCGCCATTTTCTCAGCTACCCGGTCTTATTTCTCTTCCAAGAGATCTAGATTAGCTCGGAGCTTGACCTCGTTGCTTTCAGGTTCAAAGTGTTGTACCTTGAATGATGTCAATTTATGTTCGATGGGGAGACCGCTTCAACTCCGAAGGCTAGGGAGTAGGGTGTCTCCCTGGTAGCTGTCCTCTTTCTAGTTCGGTATACCCAGAGGACCTCAGGAAACTCCTCGGCCCATTTGCCTTTCTTCAACTGTAATTTCTTCTTCAGCAGCCTCATGATAGTTTTGTTGATGGATTCCACCAGCCCGTTGGTCTGAGGATGGGCTACTGAAGCGAATCTGAGGTCGATTCCCAAACCTTCACAAAAGTCTTTGAATCAGGCGTTGTCGAACTGCTTACCCGGGTCGGCTACAATGATGAGAGGGGTTCCGAATTTGCAGACTACGTTGGTTTTGATGAACTTAGTCGTATTCTTCTCTGATATTTGGGAGAGAGGCCCTGCTTCGACCCACCTTATGAAATAATCGATGGCCACGATAGCATATTTAGCTTGCCCCGGAGAGGTGGGAAGTGGTCCAATTAGGTCGATCCCCTACATGGCGAAGGGGTAGGGCGAACTGAGATAGGACAGTCGCTCTGGCGAGAGATGACTCAAGTTTGAGGTCTTTGGCACAGTTCACAAGATTGTACAAAGCTTCTTGCGTCTTGGTGGATGGTTGGCCAGTAATACCCCATACGAAGCACTTGATATGCTAAAGCTTCACCGCCGATGTGGTTCCCGCAGTCCCCAGAATGAACCTCTCTTTACACCCATCTGGCATCATCAGAATGCAAACATCGAAGCAAAGGGAGGGACCTTCCCCTCCTATAAAGGTATCCGTCTATCAGGCAATATCAGACAGAGAGCCTTCTAATTCTTCTGGCTTGATAAGGCTCTTCAGGAAGCTTTCCCTCTTGGAGAAAGGCAACGATCAGATCCATCTAGCAAGGCTGACGATCTAGGGAGCAGATTTCCTTACCTGTGGTTATGCTTGGTTGGGAGATTACTTGGAAAGAAACTCCCAGAGGTAAGGCTTGGCCTCCATTTGTAGCTATCTTTGCTAAGACATCCACTCGATGGTTCTGGTGTCGAGGCACCTGCTCGATTTTAAATCCATTGAATCTATCCTTAATGGACTAAACTATTTTAGGTAAGCGACCATGTTATATCATTTTGCCTGGTAAATCCAGGAAACCTGATTGACTACGAGCAAGGAATCACTCTTGATCTGTATGTAGTCGGTTTTAAGTTCAATGGCCACCTTCATCCCGGCTATGATGGCTTTATATTCTGCCTCATTGTTCAAGGCCTTAAACTCGAATCTGAAGCAGTGACAGAATTCAGTTCCTTCTGGATCTATTAAGACTACCCCAGCTCCTCCCCTAGCTTGCCCGGATGCTCTATCTGTGTAGAGGATCCAGGACTTACAATCTTCCGACCAATTGTCGATCTCTGAAATTTTCTCAGGGGCTGCATTTCTTGCTGGGGAGATGGCTTGGCCTGGGAGTGCCGAGAATTCTGCCACGAAGTCCGCCAGAGCCTGAGCTTTGATTGTGGTTCTGGGTTTATACTTCAAATCAAATTGGGTAAGCTCAAGGGCCCATAGAACTAGCCTTCCAGACACGTCTGGCCTTTGTAAAAACTGACGGAGAGGTTGGTCTGTCACCACCGCTATTGAGTGAGCTTGGAAATAGGGATGAAGCTTTCTTGCCGAGGTCACCAAAGCATAGGCGAGCTTCTCCAAGAGGGTATAATTTCTTTCTGGCTTGGTTAGGGCATGACTCACGTAGTACACGAGCCATTGAACCCTGTCTCCACACTCCTTGATCAAAGCCTCACTTACAGCAATCTTTGAGACAGCCAGGTGGACTTGCAGTTCCTCTCCGGGAACTGGCTTGACTAGCAATGGACGGCTTGTTAGGTACCTCTTCAAGGCTTGAAAGGCTTGCTCACTCTTCTGGCTCCATTTTATGTTTTTCCCTTGTTTGATAGCTTTGAAGAAGGGGAGACACTTATCGGTGGATAGTGAAATGAATCTGTTGAGCGTTGCTACACGCCCTGTCAAGACTTGTACCTGTCCGAGTGATGTAGGGGATTCCAGGTCCAAGATAGCCTTGATTTTTTCTGGGTTAGCCTCTATGCCTCTCTCATGAACCATGAAACCTAAAAACTTCCTTGCAGTCACCTCGAAAGCACATTTGGAGGGGTTCAACCTCATCTGGTTTTCTCGTAGGATTAGAAATGTCTTACGAAGGTCTTCCTGATGCCTTTTTGCGGTTGGTGATTTTGTGATCATGTTATCGATATATACCTCCATCGTCCTTCCAATCTCGGCCTTGAACAATTTGATAACCAGACGCTGGTATGTAGCCCCCGCATTCTTAAGGCCGAATGGCATCACCTTGTAGCAGTACAGGTCATGCCCGGTAATGAAGCTGGTCTTATCTTGGTTAGCTGGGTGCATCTTAATCTGGTTGTACCCCGAGAACACGTCCATGAAATTAAGAAGCTTATTTTCGGAAGTGGAGTCGACCTGCTAGTCGATCTTTGGTAGAGGAAAGCTGTCATTTGGCCATGCCCGGTTGAGGTCGGTGTAGTCGACATACATACGCCATTTCCCATTTGCTTTTGTAACAATAACCACGTTGGCGATCCACTCGGGATAGTGCACTTCTGTGATGAAACCTGCCCTGATCAATTTGTCTACTTCCTCTTGTACCGCATCATTTCTCTCGGTATTAAAGTGACGCATCTTTTGTTTTACGGGCTTGAATGTTGGATCCACTGCTAATCGGTGAGCAGCCAAAGATATAGGGATCCCGGGCATCTCATCATGGCTCAAAGCGAAGATGTCATTGAATTCCTTGAGAAGCTCAATCAAGCCTACTTTTACTTTCGGTTCGAGGGCGGCTCTGATCTTGACAACCTTGGAGGGATCATCGTTCATGATAGGTATCTCCTCTAGTTTATCCACGGGTTGCCCGTTGGTCCATTGCTTGCTCTGTTCTTCATTATCGGGCATTATGGGTTCGTTCTCTGGAAGATCCGCGGGCTCCACATCTTCTTGAATCATCCAGGGTGCTTCTGTACCCTGAACCATTGCAACTTGTACAAACTGTTTTGCTAAAGCTGTCGGATTAGCCGACACTACATAGCATTTCCCAGCTGCTTGGTGGTCCCCACGTACCTCTCCGACCTGGGTTCCTACCGGGAATTTTAGGACATTTTGGCAGATAGATAAGACTCCCTTCAAGGATTATAGGAAAGGTCTCCCCAGTATGGCGTTATAGGCCGATGGAACGTTGACCACAACGAAATCCGTCATTATGTTCTGTTGGAGAGATGAGGTTCCAACGATCACTAGGAGGATCTTTGATCCCACTGGTATGATTGAATCCCCAGTGAATCCATAGAGCGGAGTTGTGCAACTATTGCAACACCATTGCTTCAAATTTAGCCTTTCCAAGGTGTTCTTGAAGAGAATGTCTACGCTGCTGCTCGTGTCAACTAACACCCGGTGGACCATGCAGTTTGCAATTTGTATCGTGATCACTATGGGATCATCATGCGGCTGTACAGTGTTGAAAACATCTGCCTTGGTGAAAATAATCTGAGCTGACTACGAAATTCCAGCCGGGCTTTGGCTGACCTTGAAGATACTCCGACCTTCTTCCACACAGGGAATTTTCCTTGCATGGTTTGTAAGTGCCTCACTTTATGATTGGCTTATTTCGTGGACAAAATCACAATTGGGGTTAATCTTTGTAAAAGGGTAGATTAGGAATTGAAGATCTTTCATTTGACTTTAAGTGCTTCAAGAAAGGTAGATTACTTGACTCTACTTTTACTTGAAGGGATATAGCTGCACACACTCACTTGCATGCATTATATTCTTGTTTACATACAATTGGATGATGCATTGTACGTCACTTATCACACTCCACTCTTGCACATATTACACATCACTCTGTGTGTTAGGTCTGCCTAGAAAATAGGGTTTCTTCTATGACCGCGGCCTAGACTGCTTGGCAAGCACTATAATGCCTAGACCGCGGCCTGTGCACTACACGCACAGTGGTCCCTAACGCGATACACATCAGTAGGCCCCTACTGCCTTGACTGCGGCCTGTGCACTGCACGCACAGTGGTCCCAACAGAGCTGCTGTCCAGTAGGCACACTGCTTCGTGTACCGCGGTCTGGACAACTTGCCCAAGCCGCGGTACGCACAGCGGTTATGACGGGATTTTGCTACTGTTTTCAAAACAGTGTCATTTCGTCTAGGGCTTCATATATATATGCCTCTTCCTCTTCCTTGCCTTTTCAGAGCTTCAGAATCCACTATCTTTCATTCCTTTTAGAGCTCAAGAGTGTCTTGCAAGAAAAGGTAGCAAGAAACCATTTTTATTGTCCAAAACCCAATCACCCATCATTCATTCATGATTCTATCATCATCTAGCTTCATCTAGGATGTTTCTAAGCATGGGTCTTCATCAATATAGCTTACTTGGTAAGTAGAACACCACTCTCATCCATCTTTGTGTTCTTACTTAATAAGAAATCTCTTTTATGGTTTTTATGCATCTAGATTATAATTTTTCATTATAAATAGAGATTTTTGTTGATGTTTGGGTTGTTGTATTGTGATAGCTATTGCATCTAGGAATGCTTTGATTTTATATAGCTAGGTTATATGTGTGTCATATAGCAACATGATATCTAGGATTGTTTGAAGCATTCATTCATGACTAGATAAGCATTAAATGTGTTGGCCTTGCATTTTGTGCATTTAGAATATCATCATATTCACTTTAGGTTTCATATCTCTTCATTTAAGAGTTAAGTCTTGTATTTGCCTTTGGTAGTAAACGAGCAAGAGCCTAAAATCACTATTAAAGGCTTGCGGGTAGCAAGAACGGATTAGTAACCGATTAGGTGTGATGTGGTCAACCTAGGTTGTAAACGTTTTTGCAAATAGTGGATTTGAGGGTTCGATTGGCGATTAGGCCCGTGAGTTTTTACCCAGTTGGAGGGTTTCTCACGTAAATCATATCATTGTGTCATTTTGTTTATTTCGCATTTTTATTATGGCAATGATTGATGGTGTTAGAGATGAGGGGTTGTGTTGTTTAATTTTGATTAATCCAAAAGATGTCATTTAATTTAACTAAAACCTATTCACCCCCCCCCCCCCTTTATGTTAGTTTTATCACTCTTAGTGTATTTTTTAATTGGCATTAGAGCGGGTTCCTTAACATAATTAGGAGATCCTTTGCTCTCTAGGAGTGTTTTGCATTAGATTTCTTTTGGTTAGTGTATCTTGCTTGTTTTCCTTTTCTTTTTGTGTGATTGATTGCATTCATCTCATTCACCCTTAAACACCATGAGTGGAAACGCATATGAGCGAGAGGGAGCATCGAGTTCAAGACCTCCACTTCTGACGGGGGTTATTTATTCATCATGGAAAGGAAAAATGGAATCCTACCTATGCCAAATTAACGATCGAGTTTGGATGGTGATTGAGGATGGTTACACATCACCTACCAAGACTCTCGAAGATGAAAGCATCGTGCCCAAGCCTAAATCGGAATGGGATACTAAAGACTTTGAAGCCTCCAAATGGAACAACAAGGCCATGCATGCAATCCTGTGTGCAGTGGATGAGAATCAACACAAGCTAATCCAAACCACAAGGAATGCACATGAAGCATGGACAATATTGGAGATGGCATATGAAGGAACCGATGTAGTAAAAGACTCCAAACTACAAGTCCTTCAAACTCAATTTGAGTCCTTGAAGATGGAAGATCACGAGTGCTTCAATGACTTCCAAGTGAAGCTAATGGATATCGTCAACCAAAGTCATCAATTAGGCGATCCATATACGGATAAAAGGATAAACCAAAAAATTATGAGGTCTCTCCCGGAGAGATTTGATGCTAAGGTGACCGCTATTGAGGAGAATAGCGAATATAAGAAGATGAAGCCAAGTGAGATAATTGGCAAGTTGATGGCTTTTGAGTCAAGAAGAGCCCCTACTTCAACAACACCTCAAAAGAAGCAAAAGAGCATTGCATTGAAGACCTCCAAGGAAGAAATGGAGGAAGAAGATTCGGATGAAGAAATGGCTCTTATGGTGAAGAGGTTCAAGCAGTTCATGAAGTTTGAGAAGAAGGGGATGGGCTCCAAGGGAAAATTTGTGAAGAGGAAGACTCCTTTTAAAAAGGTGGAGAAAAGTGAAGAGAATGACTCCAAGAAGAGTATTCAATGCTATGAGTGTAGTGGGTATGGTCACATTGCCCCCGAATGTGCCAACTTAAAGAAGAAGAATAAAGGAAAGGCGATGGCAGCTACTTGGAGTGATAGTGAAGACTTAGAGGAGGAAGAAAAGTCTTCGGATGATGAAGATCAAGTTGCAAACTTCATTGCCTTCTCATCATTTCACAATAGCAAGGAAGTTATGAGTGACCAAGAAGAGGAGAATGACAAACTAGAAGAAGAAGATGATGACTCAATTAATGGGAGTACGTCATCCGAGTCCAAGCATGAATTTGATAAGGAGATGGACTATGAAGACTTCATGGAATACTTCAAAAGTTCTAGAGCTAAGAAAAAAAAAAGATTCAAGAGTTGAAAAGGAAGAACCTTGAATTGACCTCCAAGATGATTCACTTGAGTGAAGAAGTGAAAAGAACAAGAGAAAGGGAAGAAAGCTTGAAGTTGGAACTTGTTGTGATCACGAAAAGTGAAGAATGCTTAAGGAAGGAGCTTGAATAGGCAAAAAGAGTAATTGCCAAGATGACCTCCGGAACCGAGAAGCTTGACAAGATGCTATCAATTGGAAAGAGCCCTAGTGATAAGAGGGGTTTGGGATATGAGGAAGATGTGAGTACTACTTCCTTGAAAAAGACTACTTTTGTCAAGAGTCAAGAAGTTGAAGAAGTCAAAATCCCACAACAAATTACAAGAAGGATTGAAATTGGAGAATCCTCAAAACATGCTCAAGCCAAGATTCCAACAAGGGCTCAACCACAACAAGTTAGAGCATTTCAATCAAGACCTCCACATGAAAGGATCCCTCCTCCACAATCAAGGATCGTGTATGCTCAACAAGGAAGACATGCTACTTTGGCTCAACCACAAAGGAGAGAGTTTGTTCAACATCAAAGGACTACTCAAAGAAGAAGGAAAACTTAAATGGTTACACAAAACTATGGTATGAACTCCTACTTTACTCCTACTTGTCATTATTGTGGTATCGAAGGCCATATAAGGCCTAATTGCTTTAAGTATATCAAATTTTGTAGATTTGAAAACATGATTGAGAAAAATATGCTTAGAAGAGCCAAAAAGCATGCACCTAGGGAACTTAGAGCAAATGAACCAAAGGCTCCTAGGGTTGAAAATTTTACTCCTAGGTGGACTAGAAAAAATGAATATTTTTGCTATGTGGCTCAAGTGGCTTTGAAAGCCAAGGCCTTCAATACTTGGTATCTTGATAGTGGGTGTTCTAGGCATATGACCGAAAACAAGAGTTTCTTTGAGACTCTTGTGATGGAGGATGGTGGATTTGTCACCTTTGGTGATGGTTCACGGAAAAAGGTCATAGGGAAAGGTAATATATCTATTCCTGGTTTGCTCTCCTTGCTCAATGCTCTCTATGTAGATGGCTTGCAAGCCAATCTCATAAGTATATCACATTTAAGTGATGAAGGGCTTTCGGTTATGTTTGGCAAAGTTGATTGCTCTATTCTTAAGGAAAATGGGCAAGTTCTTTTAAAAGGCAAGAGATCAAGTGACAATTGTTATTGTCTTGAGTCTAGTAACATCTCTTGTAACTTGTCTAGTTGTGAGCAAGTTGAGTTGTGGCATCAAAGATTTGGCCACATGAATTACAGTGACTTGAAAGTCATTGAGAGGTTAAATGTTGTGAGAGGCCTTCCTAAGCTTGGGAAGAGGTTTGAGGGAATTTGTGGACCTTGTCAACAAGGGAAGCAAACCAAAAGTGTGCACAAGAAGGGAAAATTCCCTTGTACCAAGGAGCCATTGGAACTCCTTCATATGGACCTCATGGGTCCCATGCAAACTGAGAGTCTAGGTGGTAAAAGGTATATCCTTGTAGTGGTTGACGGCTTCTGTAGGTTCACATGGACTTACTTCCTTAGAGAGAAGTCCGAAGCTTTTGAAAAATTCAATATGCTATGTGTCAAAATCCAAAATGAGAAAAATTCTCACATTAGGAGCATTAAGAGAATTATAAGTGATCATGGGAAAGAATTTGAGAATAGTAGCTTTGAGAGTTTTTGTAATGGTCTAGGTATTTCCCATGAATTCTTGGCTCACAGAACTCCCCAACAAAATGGAGTTGTGGAAATTGGCAAGTACACATTTTTCCTCTAGTCGTTTTAAAAGATCAGTCCGTCAATAATATTTAATAAAACCTCACAAAGCCTAAATCAGTTTGAAAACATAAATACAGTGGCAAGTGGGGTGTCGTCCACAGGGAGAGGAGTTAGCTAAATTAGTTAATGCTAAAGCAATGTTATGTATATATATATATATATAATAGCCAAACATGAATTGGTGAAAATGTAGATTGTGAACCAACTCTAAATAACACTAAATTAAATATGTAAATAAAATGAAGGGGGAAATGGAATGAAGGATATATAGATGATGGAAACTAAGGAGTTAATGGATACGAAAGTAAATACTGGGCAATGTAACAAACTTGTCAATAGCATGGCTATTCAAGGTAACCGACCTAGGATGTATAGAGTCGGTTATTTATCCCTAGAAGGGGGCCAACCTAGGATGTATAGTGCGGACCACCTATTAGGGATTAATCCTTGTAAACTACCAACCTAGGATGTATAGAGTTGGTGGTTTATCGGATTCTGGAAATGAAGCTCGTCTACCTAACAATGACTCAACCGATTACAAATAGTCACCCTAGGATGTATAGTGATGACTTCTAACTCTCTCACGGATTCCGACCTAGGATGTATAGTGCCGGAACCACGATCGAGGTTAGATTAAAACAGCGGTTCAAGAGTCGGAATTCATGACTTTCCGTCTATTCTTTAGAGCATTATACAACTAAATATGATGTATATCTAGATGCAATACTCATACATAATACAAAGATATCTTGCAAAGAGGATGTATCTACACAAAAAATCAATGATAAACATTCACAAAAAGAATAGATCAATGGAAGATAGACATGAATATCAATATAATATCAAGTTAATGTACAAGCCCAATATTCCACTAACTACTCTATCAACCCCTTAGAGGGGATTTAGCTACTCATTACAACTAGGAAACCAAGAGAGAGGAGATAGAAATAACCCTTGGAGAACATCTCCTTCCTTGTAGTGGCTCCAATCTCCAAACTTCCTTGAAGTTGAGTAGAGAATGTAAGGATGAGAGAGAGAGAGAGAGAAACTAGATCTAAGAGTGCTTAATCTCTACTAAACGGAGTCAAAAGCCCTTAAAACGTTTCTATACTTTTCTATTTATACTAAATACAAAAAATAGGTCACTTAAGCTTTGAAAATCAGACTGGCACGCTCGGAGTGCGGGTGGAGTGCGGGTGATTTACCCGCACTGTACCCGCACTGTATGGGTTGTCTGCAACTTCAGTTCTCGGATCAGGGCATTAGTGCGGGTGGAGTGCGGTTGAATTACCCGCACTTGACCCGCACTTGGCATCGCACTGTGATCGTACTTCCCTGTCAGGTGCAAAATCTACCTTCTGTCTTGAGCAACAGTGCGGGTGGAGTGTGGTTGGATGACCCACACAGTACCCGCACTCTAATGTCAGGTGCAATTATGCTCTTCTGTTCTTGATGCAAGTGCGGGTAGAGTGCGTTTTGATTACCCGCACAGTACCCGCACTCTAATGTCAGATGCGGTTCTGCTCTTCTGTTCTTGGTGCAAGTGCGGGTGGAGTGCTGTTTGCTGACCCGCACAGTACCTGCACTCTTATGTCAGGTGTATGATCAGCTTCTCTGGATTGGCATTAGTGCGGGTAGAGTGCGGTTGGATTACTCGCACAGTACCCGCACTTTATCTTCAGGTGCAACATCAGTTTTCTGGTTTGGCATTAGTGCGGGTGGATTGCGGCTAGCTGACCCGCACTGTACCCGCACTTTATCTCTGTAATTGCATTCTGCCTCGGCTATGCACATGAGTGCGGCTGGAGTGCGGCTGGAGTGCGGTTGCGACCCGTACTGGACCCGCACTGTAGAGAAGTTTGTGCTCCTTTGCCTTCGCTTTCGCCCATTTCCTGCTGGAATCACCACAATATGCCTCCAAGCCTGTCTCTGCATCATTTGGCCCGATCAAACACCCCCTAACCAAACCTTTGCTCATCCTCGAGCAAATCTAATCGAAACAATAAAATGCCAGCTGAAAGTAATTTCTAGATACCTAAACAAAACATCAATAATGTCGCAAGTCCCATGTGTGATATGATACAAATAGGTATGATAGAGAGGAGAAAAACATATGCACAAGATCAAGAGCAATTTGGAGACACCCAAGGGAGGCTCGTACGAACACGAATCCCACACCTAAAGGCATTCATGAATTTAGGACCACTTACTCCCACACCTTGAGCATAATTCGCTTCAATTCTAAAGCTCACATGGATCCTCTCTTTTCTTTCCTCAAGAGTCCTAAGTTCCACACAACAAGTATGCAAAGAAGATTTTGCATAAGATTTAAGCAATGAACTATCCTAGGAACGAGTCACCATGCCATGGATGCGAAAGATCGTGCTTCAACCTACATTCCCAAACTAGACTTACATGGATCAAATAGGGCTTTTCAACCGGTTATAGTGTGGCTGTGGGGTTGAATGAGTTTACACAAAAAATATGGAAATTTAGGAGTTCAAACTCACCAATCATGCTAGAATATATCCCTACTCCACACCATGTTCTTTTCTCGCTTAAATGCAACCCTCTAGGAAACCATTTAACCCACATTTGTGCCTTTAACGTTGCATTCCGTTTGGGCATTTTTAGCATAAAACACTCTCATTATGGCACTTCAAGTACAATCTTTCATTAAATTTTTCTTTTAACAATTTCCAAATTACAATGTTGTACTCCTTTGAGTTGTTACAATTTCCCTTTCTTAGGCATTTAGGGTGCATAACTTACCTCTTTCCTTGCATATTTTCAATAACTATTTCATTTTACCCGCTGTGGGACCATTTTGACCCTTTTCATCACTACCATTTCCCATCCTAACATGATTAGTACAAGGGTAGGCATGTGTTTAGGCTATTGGGTATATGGTTGAATGTGGTACCAAATGAAAGGGTAAGTGTTTGGCCTCAACTTGGCTTTGGAGCACACAATATGGTAAATGGTGTTTAAGCTATAGAGGTAATTCAATACACATACATTCCCTAATATCACTTCCACAACCATCTAAAAAGGGAATGAAAGCATCCATCACGCAATTCACAAAATGATGCAAGTCCTATGGCATATGACATACATGACGAGAGGCGTGTTTAAGAATAATCAATAATGCACTCAGAAAATGCACTTTCATGCTTGTGTTTGTGATCTCATGGGTATCTCCACTATTAGAACAAGACATGGGAACAATGAGTCCCCAATACTTAGCACCAACGGGTGGGACGAACCCATGATGGTGCAAGCTAACCCTCAAGTGGCACCAAACTATATCACAAGGTCAGAGCACATATAAGGAACTCGTCAAAAACACACTCTAGAGGCATCATACCCATACTGGATTACAATTTGAAAAATGGACAAGCGACAAAATTGAAAAATTGGACACTAAACTGTACAAGGCGGAGGCGTGATGCACCCCAAAACCAAAACTCAACAATGTCCCCATTGTTGGAAATAACAAGCATAATCTCAATAAATGGCGGAATGAGGGATCAACACCCCCAAACCGAATCTAGACATACATTCAACCATGCTCATTTATAATACAAAAACTAAATCGCATTCATTGAAAGCTGAAGTACAAAGTTCGAAGGTAGAAAACTCCCTTTAGAAGGAAGATTGTTCGATGTCCATACGTGTTGCTGTGTGCTTCCCAAAAGATGCACAACCTAGCTTAAAACCACACAACAACTCTACCAAATGAATATTAAATGCGAAAAGAACAGAAAAATAAGTCTACGAAATAAAACTCCGAAGGCGAATAGTTTAAAAATGACCTGAGCAGGCTACCTCTCACCGGTGCTCAGAAATGATAGATGTGCTATGGTTCAACAAGTTCCATGGACCCAACACCCTTGCAGCAGGTCTCTGGTCCAAAATACGGTTTTAGCCTATGCCCATTAACCTTGAATATCCCATCGTTCCTCAAATTCTAAATGTCTACAGCGCCATTAGGAGAGACATTAATAACGCGATGTGGGCCTGACCATCTTGATTTCAACTTTCCAGGAAACAACTTCAAACGAGACTCATAAAGTAACACCAGCATTCCCGGTTGGAAATCCTTCGTTACCAATCGTTTGTCATGAATAGCTTTTGTCTTTTCCTTGTAGAGTCGTGAACTCTCATAGGCTTCCAATCTGAATTCATCTAACTCGTTCAACTGATTGCATCTTTCTTCACCTGCCTTGTCATACTCCCAATTCAGCTTTTTGATTGCCCACCAAGCTTTATGTTCCAGTTCTGCCGGAAGGTGATAAGCCTTACCAAAAACCAACCTATACGGGCTCATCCCAATAGGAGTTTTGAAAGACGTTCGGTACGCCCATAAGGCGTCAGATAGTTTCAATGCCCAATCCTTCCTAGTGGAGGAGACTGTCTTCTCCAGAATCTGTTTGATGTGCCTGTTACTTACTTCAACTTATCCTGATGTCTGAGGGTGGTATGGTGTGGCCACCTTGTGACGCACTTCATACTTCTTCAATAGATTTCCTAGGACTTTGTTACAGAAATGGCTCCCTCCGTCACTAATGATCACCCTTGGGATCCCAAATCGGGTCAGGATATGTTCCTTTACGAATTTAACCACCACATTACTGTCATTGGTCTTTGTGGCAACTGCCTCAACCCATTTGGAAACATAGTTAACCCCTACTAGAATATAGCTATTCCCACAAGAAGGTGGGAACGGCCCCATAAAATCAAGACCCCAAGTGTCAAATACTTCAACCACCAAAATTCCAGTTTGTGGCATCTCATTCCGTTTACCAATGTTCCCTGTGCGCTGGCATCTATCACACGCCACACAAAACTGATAAGCATCTTTAAACAGTGATACCCAGAAGAAACCTGACTGCAACACCTTCAGTGCTGTCTTCCTTGCGCTGAAATGGCCTCCACACTGTAAATCATGGCAGAATCGCAACACATCATACTGCTCATTTTCTGGCATACACCTCCTAATCACCTGATCTACCCCATGTTTGAAAAGGTAAGGCTCATCCTAGAAGTATTCTCTTGATCTCCTAGCAAACCTTTTCTTACCCTGCCAATCTAGTTCAGGGAGGAAAACCCCATGTGTCAGATAGTTTGCCAGATCTGCATACCACGGTTCCTTATCCTGTATGGCCCATAGATGTTCGTCAGGGAAATTTTCTCTCAACGGAATCTCATCCCCTTCTATTTAACTCTCATGAACTATCCTACTAAGATGATCGGTGACCACATTCTCGCAACCCTTCTTGTCCCGAATTTCTAAATCAAACTCTTGTAACAGCAACACCCACCTAATCAACCTAGGTTTTGCATCTTTCTTCTAGAGCAGATATCGTAAAGCCGCGTGATCTGAGTATACCACAACCTTGGCACCTACCAAGTACTGCCTGAATTTCTTAAGAGCAAAAATGACTGCCAATAATTCCTTCTCTGTTGTCGAATAGTTCATCTGTGCGTCATTCAAAATCCGGGATGAGTAATATATGACATGTGGGTCTTTGCCAAATCGTTGACCCAAAACTGCACCTACAGCGAAATCAGAGGCATCACACATTATTTTAAATGGTAAATCCCAAACTGGTGGCGCAATTACTGGAGATGAGCTCAAAGCCTCCTTTAAAGATTCAAATGCCACCACACATTCTGAACCAAACACAAAATCTTTGTCCTTTTGTAGCAACAAGCATAGCGGTCTGGAGATCTTTGAAAAATCTTTGATGAATCTCCTGTAGAAACCTGCATGACCAAGAAATGACCGAATGCCTTTGACATTGCGAGGAGGTGGCAAACTCTTGATAACTTCAACCTTTGCCTTGTCTACTTCAATCCCCTTCTCAGATATTATGTGACCCAAGACAATCCCTTATTGTACCATGAAGTGACATTTCTCCCAATTCAAAACCAAGTTGTTTTTCATGCATCTTTGTAGCACTAACGATAAGTTATCAAGGCATGACTTGAACGAGTCCCCGAATACTGAGAAGTCGTCCATGAAAACTTCAATAATCTCTCCCACCATATCCGAAAACAATGAAACCATACACCTTAGAAATGTACCTGGGGCATTGCAAAGGCCAAAGGGCATTCTTCGGAAGGCATAGGTTCTATAGGGACAGGTAAACGTGGTCTTCTCTTGGTCTTTCTGGAGCAATAACTATCTGATTGTACCCGGAATACCCATCTAGAAAGTAGTAGAACTGATGCCCTGCCAATCGCTCTAGGACTTGGTCGATGAAAGGTAAGGGAAAATGGTCCTTCTTGGTGACCGCGTTTAACTTTCGGTAGTCTACACAAACACGCTACCCTGTCTGGAGTCTTTATGCTACTAACTCACTCCTCTCATTCTTCACTACTGTAACTCCGAATTTCTTTGGGACGACATGAATGGGACTAACCCATCTACTATCTGATATTGGGTAGATAATCCCTGCATCAAGAAGCTTCAATATCTCCTTTTTTACTACCTCTTGCATGATCGGATTCAGCCTCCTTTGTGCCTCCCGTGTAGGTTTGGCATTTTCTTCTAGCAAAATCTTATGCATACACATGGTAGGACTTATTCCCTTAATGTCATCTATGAACCAATCAATGGCTTCTCTGTACTCTTTCAACACTCCCAGTAGTTCCGCTTCTTGACCTCCCTCCAAATTAGCGGAAATGATCACTGGGTTCAACCTTTCTTTGTCGAGAAACACATACTTCAAGTTCGATGGGAGTGCTTTCAATTCAACTCTTTGAGGAAGTTCTTCTAATGGTACCAGTTCATCTGCATTTCCTTCTCTTTCGAATTCCTCCTCAATAGTGGTATCTAACTCCTCCTCCAAGAAATTCACAGAGTTACAGTCATGGGAACCCACTGGGTATGATAAAGAGTCAAAGATGTTGAACTCCACGGTTTCGTCTACTACCTTCATGGTCAGCTTGCCTGCATGCATATCAATTACTACCCTAGCGGTTGCCATGAAAGGTCTACCCAAAAGCAACTTCACATCTCTTTCGTCTCTTCCTTCATCCATGTCAATCACCACGAAGTCAGCAGGTATGATTAACTTTTCTATCTGTATTAACACATCTTCGACAATGCCCTTAGGGCTTCTAGCAGAAGCATCTGCTAAGACAAGGGACATAGTGGTTTTTCTGAGGTCATTCAAACCTAGCTTCTTGTAGACCGAGAACGGCATGAGATTAATGCTTGCTCCTGAGTCCAACATCGCTCTTTCTAGTTTTGACCCGCCAATCGTAATGTCAATTATAAAACTCCCTGGGTCCTTCATTTTCTGGGGCAATGACCGTTGAATTACTGCACTGACATTCTCATTTAGACGCTCCTGTTGTTTCGGTCTGAACCGCTCTTTATCCTTACTCAAGTCTTCGAAAAATTTACCATAAGCCGGCATTTTCTCAATGGCATCTAATAGTGGTAAGTTGACGGTTACCTTGGAAAGGAGATCATAGATTTCCTGATGTGATTTCTCCAACTTAGAGTTTTTCAGCCTCCCTGGGAATGGTATAGGCGGTACATAGGGGTTGGATGACTTATGTAGCTGAGGTCTTGGTTCTGGGTCTGCTAACTGGACATTTTTCTCCTTTTCTAACTCTTTGTCATTCTTTACTTCTGTATGAACCACCTCGTCTTCTTCTTCTGTGACGGTGCCCTTATCCTTTTCTCCCAAAACCCTTCCGCTTCTGAGGATTTTCTTTGCACTAGCCTGTTCAGGTTGACTTGGGAATTTCCCTTTTTCTCTTTCGTGTAATAATTCAGCCAACTGACCTATCTGAAACTTGATCCTGTGAATAGATGCATCCATCTCATTTGATTGCCTATCATTCTTCCACATGTATGTCTCCCAACTCTCTAAATGTGCCTGTTGTAGCATCTGGACCTCTTGCGTATCCTGGTTGGCTGACTGCATGAACTCTCCTATCCATTCATCAAACGTTCCCATATTCATCTGACTTGCATTAATGTCTTCTGGACTCTGTGTCGCTTGCACAATTTCTTCTGTTCTCTACTCTACTAATGTTGTCTCTTCATTCTCTTGTAAGTAGTCCTTTGGCAACGCTGCTAGTCTCTCTTCGGTCGAAAACTCTTCGCCCACATTGCATCCCTCCTGGAAATCTTAATCATATCCCTAGTCTTGGTTATATGGGTCAATACTGGGTTCATACTCGGATCCTGAATTTTTCCAGAGGGTATCCATGAACCTAGGATATCAAGAAACAAAAACTACTGCACAACGTAAAAATATACAAGCAAAGAAGTATGAGGATAAAAATATATGTAAAAACAAATAGGTAACTTTAAACCTTACTTATGCAAAACTAATTAAACTACCATGCCGCTCCCCGGCAGCGGCTCCATTTGACAGGTACACATTTTCCTCTAGTCGTTTTAAAAGATCAGTCCGTCAATAATATTTAATAAAACCTCACAAAGCCTAAATCAGTTTGAAAACATAAATACAGTGGCAAGTGGGGTGTCATCCACAGGGAGCGGAGTTAGCTAAATTAGCTAATGCTAAAGCAATGTTATGTGTATATATATAATATCCAAACATGAATTGGTGAAAATGTAGATTGTGAACCAACTCTAAATAACACTAAATTAAATATGTAAATAAAATGAAGGGGGAAATGGAATGAAGGATATATAGATGATGGAAACTAAGGAGTTAATGGATACGAAAGTAAATACTGGGCAATGTAACAAACTTGTCAATAGCACGGCTATTCAAGGTAACCGACCTAGGATGTATAGAGTCGGTTATTTATCCCTAGAAGGTGGCTAACCTAGGATGTATAGTGCGGACCACCTATTAGGGATTAATCCTTGTAAACTACCAACCTAGGATATATAGAGTTGGTGGTTTATCGGATTCTGGAAATGAAGCTCGTCTACCTAACAATGACTCAACCGATTACAAATAGTCAACCTAGGATGTATAGTGATGACTTCTAACTCTCTCACAGATTCCGACCTAGGATGTATAGTGCCGGAACCACGATCGAGGTTAGATTAAAACCGCGGTTCAAGAGTCGGAATTCATGACTTTCCGTCTATTCTTTAGAGCATTATACAACTAAATATGATGTATATCTAGATGCAATACTCATACATAATACAAAGATATCTTGCAAAGAGGATGTATCTACACAAAAAATCAATGATAAACATTCACAACAAGAACAGATCAATGTAAGATAGACATGAATATCAATATAATATCAAGTTAATGTACAAGCCCAATATTCCACTAACTACTCCATCAACCCCTTAGAGGGGATTTAGCTACTCATTACAACTAGGAAACCAAGAGAGAGGAGATAGAAATAACCCTTGGAGAACATCTCCTTCCTTGTAGTGGCTCCAATCTCCAAACTTCCTTGAAGTTGAGTAGAGAATGTAAGGATGAGAGAGAGAGAGAGAGAAACTAGATCTAAGAGTGCTTAATCTCTGCTAAACGGAGTCAAAAGCCCTTAAAACGTTTCTATACTTTTCTATTTATACTAAATACAAAAAATATGTCACTTAAGCTTTGAAAATCAGACTGGCGCGCTCGGAGTGCGGGTGGAGTGCGGGTGATTTACCCGCACTGTATGGGTTGTCTGCAACTTCAGTTCTCGGATCAGGGCATTAGTGCGGGTGGAGTGCGGTTGAATTACCCGCACTTGACCCGTACTTGGCATCGCACTGTGATCGCACTTCCATGTTAGGTGCAAAATCTACCTTCTGTCTTGAGCAACAGTGCGGGTGGAGTGCGGTTGGATGACCCGCATAGTACCCGCACTCTAATGTCAGGTGCAATTCTGCTCTTCTGTTCTTGATGCAAGTGCAGGTAGAGTGCGGTTTGATGACCCGCACAGTACCCGCACTCTAATGTCAGATGCGGTTCTGCTCTTCTGTTCTTGGTGCAAGTGCGAGTGGAGTGCTGTTTGCTGACCCGCACAGTACCTGCACTCTTATGTCAGGTGTATGATCAGCTTCTCTGGATTGGCATTAGTGCGGGTAGAGTGCGGTAGGATTACCCACACAGTACCCGCACTTTATCTTCAGGTGCAACATCAGTTTTCTGGTTTGGCATTAGTGCTGGTGGAGTGCGGCTAGCTGACCCGCACTGTACCCGCACTTTATCTCTGTAATTGCATTCTGCCCCGGCTATGCACATGAGTGCGGCTGGAGTGCGGCTAGAGTGCGGTTACGACCCGCACTGGACCCGTACTGGACCCGCACTGTAGAGCAGTTTGTGCTCCTTTGCCTTCGCTTTCGCCCCTTTCCTGCTGGAATCACCACAATATGCCTCCAAGCCTGTCTCTGCATCATTTCCTACAAATAAGCACAAAACCACCCATAAGAGATACAAAAATGCACGAAAACAGAACATAAGGTAAGGATCTGAGGGCCTAAATATACTACATATTTGGCCCGATCAGAAATGAAGAATATGGTTTTACAAGAAATGGCTTGGGTGATGTTGCTTAGCAACAAGGTTCCTAGGAATTTATGGGCTGAAGCCGTTAATATGGCTTGTTATATAGGGAATAGAGTTTTTCTTAGACCCGGGACCAAACAAACATCCTATGAGTTATGGAAAGGAAGAAAACTCAATGTTTGCTATTTCCATATCTTTGGTAGTAAGTGCTATATTCTTAATGACCGTGATCAACTTGGCAAGTTTGATGCCAAGAGTGATGATGGTATTTTCATTGGATATGCACTCAATAGCAAGGCCTATAGAGTTTTCAATCAAAAAACTCGAAGTGTCATGGAATCATCAAATGTTGTCATTGATGATTGTAGGCCCAAAAATGTTGACCATGAGGGGGATGTTTGTGAGAATGGTGACCTTCCTTTGAAGGAGTGTGGTGAGACTTCAAGTAATGAGAAATGAAATCATAGTGAAGAGGTTGATCAACCTCTTGATAGAGATCCTTCTTTGGAATCTAAAGAACCCGCTCCATGGGTTAGACATCTCCACAACAAGAACGACATTCTTGGAGATGTGAATGAGGGTGTTAGGACTAGGCGTCAAATAGCTAATCAAATTAGCTATACTTGTTACACATCTCAAGTTGAACCCAAAAAGGTTGATGAAGCCTTGAATGATGAGTTTTGGGTTCTTGCCATGCAAGAAGAGCTAAACCAACTTGAAAGAAATGAGGTTTGGACTCTAGTTCCTAGACCTAAGGATACTAATGTCATAGGCACCAAATGGGTGTATAGGAACAAGTCGGATGAGGATGGCAACATTGTGCGCAACAAGGCTAGGCTTGTGGCACAAGGATACTCTCAAATTGAGGGTATTGATTTTGAGGAGACTTTTGCTCCCGTTGCCCGTCTTGAGTCTATAAGGCTTCTCTTGTCCATTTCTTGTGTGTATAAGTTCAAATTACACCAAATGAATGTTAAGAGTGCCTTCCTCAATGGCTTCTTGCATGAGGAAGTGTTTGTTGAACAACCCAAGGGGTTTGTGGATCCACACCACCCCAATCATGTCTATATCCTCAAAAAGGCACTTTATGGGTTGAAATAAGCACCGAGGGCTTGGTATGAGCTCCTCACTCTTTATCTTGTTGACAATGGCTACTCAAGAGGTAGTGTTGACAAGACTTTGTTCATCAAGTGCAACAAAAATGAGCTTTTCATAGCTCAAATTTATGTTGATGATATTGTATTTGGTTCCACCAATGAGTCAAAAGTGAGACAATTTGTTGATGTCATGTCTCTTGAATTTGAAATGAGCATGGTTGGTGAACTAAATTACTTCCTAGGCTTGCAAATTAAGCAAATGCATGATGGGATTTTCATATCCCAAGCTAAGTATGCCAAAAGCCTAGTGAAGAAGTTTGGTCTTGACAATGCCAAACATTGTGACACACCCATAAGTACCACTTTGAAGCTAAGCAAGGATGCTAGTGGTAAAAGTGTTGATCAAAGATTGTATCATGGCATGATAGGTAGCTTGCTATACTTGACCGCTAGTAGACCCGATATCTCCTTTAGTGTGGGTGTTTGTGCTAGGTACCAAGCCAATCCCAAAGAATCTCACCTTGTTGCGGTGAAGAGGATCATTCGATTTGTGAATGGTACCTCCAATCATGGGATATGGTACTCATTTGACACTGATCCAAATCTTGTTGGATTTAGTGATGCCGATTGGGCGGGGAATTGTGATGATAGGAAAAGTACATCAGGTGGTTGTTTTTTTCTAGGCAACAACTTGGTGTCTTGGTTTTGCAAGAAGCAAAACTCAATTTCCCTATCCACGGCCGAGGCGAAATACATAGCCGCCGGTAGTGCTTGTACCCAATTGTTATGGATGAAGTAAATGCTAGCCAACTATGGCTTAGAGCAAGGCACTCTCACCTTGTTTTGTGACAACATGAGTGCCATAAATATTTCTAAGAATCCCGTCCAACATTCTAGGACAAAGCACATTGACATTAGACATCATTTCATTAGAGAGCTAGTTGAGAGCAAAACTATTGCATTGGAGCATGTGGGAACTAATGACCAACTAGCAGACTTATTTACAAAGACCCTTAGACACCATTAGGTCTGGAAACCTTAGTAAGTCTATTGAGATTTGTCATATGGCTTGAATTGGTATGTCTTGACCTCATATGGGGAGCTCAAGCAAAGAGAGCAAGTTGGCATGAAAGTGCATTATGCTACATTGATATATTTTATGCTTCTTCATTAATTGCTTAAGAAGATCGGTTGTGCATATGGTTATGTTATTTTCTTAATAAGTGTGAAAATTGCTTTTCTTGCAATCCATGTTATATTTATGTTCAAACATGCATTTTTGGACTAGGAGATTTACTTTGGAAGTACAATTTGAATGACCTATAATTGATCTCCATGACATGATGTTTTTACTAATGACATGCTTTAAGTTGATATGCATGAAGACGTATTTTTGATTGCTTAAACATGAATGTAAAACTGTATGCATAAGCACATGAAAAGACTGAACTAAATAAGGACCATGTGTCTATTCAATAAATAAGGATGTCTCATCCAAATTTAGTCTTCTCTCTCTTTATTAGTTGAACAAGGCTACTATCATAAGGGTATCTTACCCGGAAAAATCGAATAGGGTGCAAAAAGTCACTCATGTCTTGTTTCACCTATAAAGTTTGATATAGTTGCTCTTTAAATTGAATTTCTTATAAAAAATCTATACTATTGCTTGAAATTATGACAAAGGGTGAAAATTGGTTTGAATTCTTTTGGAAACCCTTGTTGTTTGCTTTGCCAAATACCATTGTTTTTGAACTTAACTGCAACATGTCTTGGTTGCGGAGCATCAGTATCACACAATTTCATAAAATAAAACTCCTTGATTCTCTCCTACTTAATTGAGTTGCATAAAGTTGCTTATATGAACTTGCATATGTTTTGTGCTATAAGCTCTCCTTGCCAAAAGCTTACCCATTAAGGGGGACTCCATTCGCCTATCTCATGACAAAAAGGGGGAGAAGAGTTGTGAGCTTTAGTGGACTAGTAGTATCTTGTTTAGGGGGAGTTGAGAGCTATCATGTAGGGGGAGTAATGCATTGCATAGCATGATTACATTATTTGATTGTATTTTGTTAAGGCTATTGCAAATGAGGTTGTTTGTTGTTGTTTATGGTTATTGAAAGCACCTCACACACACTTGATCTTGGAAGGTATCCTTGTTTGTTTTGTTGATTGTGTGTAGGTTGGATGGATCTACAAACTTTGGATTGACTTGATGATGTTCAAGACTTAGAGTCTTAGACTATAGTCTTTATTTTAATGTAGAAACTTTTGTTGACCAACATTTTTGTTTTTGTGAGGTTGCTTTGTGAGTGGTGGTTTTGTCACGAAATAACCAAAGGGGGAGATTGTAAGTGCCTCACTTTATGATTGGCTTATTTCGTTGACAAAATCACAATTGAGGTTAATCTTTGTAAAAGGGTAGATTAGGAATTGAAGATCTTTCATTTGACTCCAAGTGCTTCAAGAAAGGTAGATTACTTGACTCTACTTTTACTTGAAGGGATATAGCTGCACACACTCACTTGCATGCATTATATTCTTGTTTACATACAATTGGATGATGCATTGTATGTCACTTATCACACTCCACACTTGCACATATTGCACATCACTTTGTGTGTTAGGTCTGCCTAGAAAATAGGGTTTCTTCTATGACCGCGGCCTAGACCGCTTGGCAAGCACTACTTGCACCGCGGCATACTAAGCAGGAATCATCAGTCATCCTATATTGCCTGGACCGCGGCCTGTGCACTGCATGCACAGCGGTCCCTAACGCGATACACATCAGTAGGCCCCTGCTGCCTTGACCGCGGCCTGTGCACTGCACGCACAGCGGTCCCAACCGCGCTGCTGTCCAGTAGGCACACTGCTTCGTGTACCACGGTCTGGACAACTTGCCCGAGTCGCGGTACGCAAAGCGGTTATGACGGGATTTTGCTACTGTTTTCAAAACAGTGTCATTTCGTCTAGGGCTTCATATATATATATGCCCCTTCCTCTTCCTTGCCTTTTCAGAGCTTCAGAATCCACTATCTTTCATTCCTTTTAGAGCTCAAGAGTGTCTTGCAAGAAAAGGTAGCAAGAAACCATTTTTATTGTCCAAAACCCAATCACCCATCATTCATTCATGGTTCTATCATCATCTAGCTTCATCTAGGATGTTTCTAAGCATGGGTCTTCATCAACATAGCTTACTTGGTAAGTATAACACCACTCTCATCCATCTTTGTGTTCTTGCTTAACAAGAAATCTCTTTTATGGTTTTTATGCATCTAGATTATAATTTTTCATTATAAATAGAGATTTTTGTTGATGTTTGGGTTGTTGTATTGTGATAGCTATTGCATCTAGGAATGCTTTGATTTCATATAGCTAGGTTATATGTGTGTCATTTAGCAACATGATATCTAGGATTGTTTGAAGCATTCATTCATGACTAGATAAGCATTAAATGTGTTGACCTTTCATTTTGTGCATTTAGAATATCATCATATTCACTTTAGGTTTCATATCTCTTCATTTGATAGTTAAGTCTTGTATTTGCCTTTGGTAGTATACGAGCAAGAGCCTAAAATCACTATTAAAGGCCTACGGGTAGCAAGAACGGATTAGTAACCGATTAGGTGTGATGTGGTCAACCTAGGTTGCAAATAGTGGATTTGATGGTTCGATTGGCGATTAGGCCCGTGAGTTTTTACCCAGTTGGAGGGTTTCTCACGTAAATCATATCATTGTGTCATTTTATTTATTCCGCATTTTTATTATGGCAATGATTGATGGTGTTAGAGATGAGGGGTTGTGTTGTTTAATTTTGATTAATCTAAAAGATGGCATTTAATTTAACTAAAACCTATTCACCCCCTCTCTAGGTTAGTTTTATCACTCTTAGTGTATTTTCATGGTTTTTTCTAGAATTATTAGAGGTACCAGCCAGTGTGGGTCCTCTGCTGATGGTGTGTATCACTTGGATTTGCTGCATTAAATCAGTCTGTTCCCCCTTTCTCTTCTCCGCATGCTCGTGGATCTCGGCTTGTACCTCCCTTCTAGTCTGAATATTATCTCTAACCTCTGCAAGAACAGGATTAAACATCCTCCCCTTATCAGGGCCTCGATCTGATTACACAAATTATAACATTCTGATGTGTTATGGCCCACGTCCTCGTGGAAGTCACAGTACTTGTACTGGTTCCTCCGGTCGACTGGGGCTTTCATGGGTACGGGCTTCTGGAGGAGCCCCTTGTCCCGTATAGCAAGGTAGATTGTTTCCCGGGAGGCATTCAAAAGTGTGTAGTAATCATACCCTTTCTCACCTCGTATTATGGTGGCTAAAGCCCTAGGAGGAGGCGAAGCTCAAGGAGGGGTTCGCCTTGCTGGATACCTTTCTTGCCTCAGCTGAGCAGTAGGGAAGTGGTATGTCAACCTATTGGGAGGTTTGTTCTGATTTTTCTGAGTTGGCTCAGATCCGGGGGCTTCTTTTTTCTGGCGCTTTACCGTTCTCATATCGTCGTGTTCCATCCTGACTTTGAGCTGTTCGTCGATCTCGAACTGCTCAAGATTCCGATCATAAGCCTCCTAATAGGTCTCTAGAGGTCTCTTGGCAAAGGAACGGAAAAGCTTTCCTGCCCACAGGTTCCGCCTGAAATTAGCGAGAGTTTCCTTCTCGGCGAATACTCCCATTTGGATGACTTCCTTGTGAAAATGTTCCACGTAAGACGGAAGTGTTTCCCCTCGTTCTTGAATCACATA
This sequence comes from Dipteronia sinensis, assembly GCA_033220585.1. Taxonomy (NCBI): domain Eukaryota; kingdom Viridiplantae; phylum Streptophyta; class Magnoliopsida; order Sapindales; family Sapindaceae; genus Dipteronia; species Dipteronia sinensis. Next base: position 35,090,031 of record CM065638.1, read on the forward strand.
CTGAAGATGTATGGGATCCTTTGGACGAGATTTGACTCCTTGGAACTGCGAACAAAAATCTCTCGATATCTCTGTGAAAGAATCCACGCTACCAGCAGGCAGCTTCCTGAACCAAGTTTTTTCATAGTAGGTCAGGGTTGTAGGGAACATCCTGCACATGGCAGCCTTGGTGGTATTCTGGACTTCCATCTGCTGGACGAAGTTCTCCAGGTGACTCAAAGGGTCTTCTGTTCCAGAGAATTTATCTGTAGGCATTTTAAATTTCAACGGGAGCTCCGCTTCTCGGATCCTTTTAGTGAATGGAGCGTTCATCTCGCTTAATGGATCATTCTTATCCTCATTATTCTTTTCCTTTCTTATCTGCTGGACCTCTTTTTATAGCTTTTCCAGCTGATCCCTCAATCGCTTGTTCCTAGGCTTTTTTGAATCGACCTCGGATTCTCCGCTACCAGATCCCTCTGATGAACCGGCGATCTCAACCCGGCCTTCTTCATGAGCTGGATCTATCCGGGAGATTTACCGGCTACCTTCCTCTTGGGCCCGGGCCTGCCTCTTTGAAGCCGTCGAGCGAGGGGCCTCTCGTTGCTCCCAGGTCAGAGCATCTACTGCAGACTTAACCCGCATGGGTTGATATTGTGATGGCCTTCTAGGAACTGGAGGCTTGGGCCCTAGCCTATCCCCGATCGAAGGTTGAAATACCACGATCTAGGAAAGGTCGATGCCACATTATGCCTTTCACCTGGTATTATGAAGAACCAGTACCACGATACCGCCTACCCAGTATCCAAGTATCACGACACCTACCTTATACCCAAGTACCGCAATATCTACCCAAGATCAATCCAGTAAGTGAGTCTCGTCCACCCAGTAGGAAAAGTGGTGTCGAGAAGGTACCGGCATGCTATAACAAACCCCCCCCCCCCCCCCCCCCCCCCCCCCCCCCCCCCCCCCCTCCTCCCTCACAAAAGTAGAGGTACACCAGGGACAATGAACCAGTATTGCGCCCAAAGGAACAAATCCAGCATTCGTCCCCAACAAGGCAAAAAGAAAGTTGACCTCTTCCCCCTTATTAAAGCGCCATACATGAGACAAGATGGTCAACTAAATCAAAATTCAAAATAAACGGAAAATATAACGTAATTGAAGGGAATAATTCCTGCACATATATACAGCCAAAATCAACGCCAATCAACACCAAAGCAAGGTCTTCGATGATTACATATCAATCAACGAGATTTTCAGGGATTGACTGAATGAATTAAAAACCATAAATACACCGATTATGGAGAAGGCTAAGGGGGGATTTTTCACCGTCGCCTACATAGTGTATTCACCATCACTTACAGAGAAATATCCATTTATCGACTAGAGCGAGATCGTCATCGCCATCTATGAGAGAGAGAGAGAGAGTCCTATAGTGAAAATCATCATCATCATTGTATCAAAAAATCATGTGATTAATAAGACAAGTCTTTCTCCTTTGTTCTCCTCGATTTGAATTGCATTTCTCCCCTTTATTGTGTCTTATTATCAAAATCATAGTACCTAGAGGTACCCTCCCCGCTGCGACCTCCCAGGTTGTGGCTTGAGGGTGTTGATCAAAATTCTACACCTAAACGAATTTTCAATTAACGATTCCTAAGTGGGGATTACACAATAAAGAAAATAAGAAATACAAAGAGATGAGATAAGGAGATAGAACCCTTGAAGAAACCCCTCCAAGAGCTCATTTCCCTGCTTGGCCAAAATTGGTCATAAACCACTCCTATCTCTACGTAATCTACTCTCAAATGTGGTGAATAATGGGTAGAAATGATGTGGAGAGACATCCATGGAGGAGAACCTCTATGAATGCTCTATGAAAGCATCTCTCTCTCTCTCTCTCTCTCTCTCTCTCTTATTTGAAGAAGATGAAGTTGGGAGAGTTTTTGGGAAGAGATTGATTCTGAAAGGATGAGGCAAAATGGTGTTATATAGTGTAGGGAGGTTAGGGTATGAAATGGTAGTGAAGGGACGAAAATGCCCCTCAATTTTAGGCAAAAAATGACCTTCAGGTGCAGATCGGTGGTTGGATTCGGTGGCCATGGTGCCCGCCAATCCAATACGCCAAAATGTTGTGAAGTTTCTGGTAGTAATTCGGAGGTCAAAATGGCGGTTTGGGTGCCAACCGAATTCAACTTCTACCCTGCGTACCAGTTACTCAAACAGGCATAACTTCCTCCATAAAGGTCGGAATTGCAATCAGTAAAAATATTTGGAAACTAGACTTCCATACCTTTCCGTATTTATGTGGATCTCAAGTGGTTCGATTTGAGGAAGGATTTATGGCTCCCACAAGTCGAACGTTATGCACAAGCCCATACCATTTTAGCCCATAGGCTGTCGAAAAATCAGAGGGGACTCTGCCTCAGTCTCGGTGTCGCATTCTAGCTTGACGATGGATCAACCGTGGAAACATATAGATTCGACTGGCCACGGTTGGGCTTAGATCACGTCGCGTTCTGTATCAACGGTGAGGCACGGCACTCTGAATACTTCCATTTATTCCGTTTTTGGCTAATTTTGCCTCCCAATCTAAACTTTAAGCTCAAAACCTTATTGTAGGGAATATGTATCTACACATGGCTCAATAAACATATTATATACAAAAATACGCCCAAAAACGAGAAAAAACGATAAGAAATGGGGACCTTAACTAGGTATAAATATGGTTCGATCAACATACAAAGAAATAATCCCCGAAATTGCTGAAACCCATACTTACTACAATAGTTATGAAACCCATGCCTCATTCATCACCCATACAAACAAATCATATCCCGAAATTGCTCAAACCCACCCGACATTGCTCAAACCCATAACCGAATCTTTCTCTTTCTTTTTGTCGATGGAAAATCCTATACGTGGTCTGTTGGAAAGATCAAGATAACACAATATTAGCTCGTAAGACTGTCCTGTCTCTCTTAGTTTTATCTGGGTTTGATTGAATACATATATTGTTAGTGTCTTTATTGATTTGTATTGAATACCATCGATCTATCATTTGGGTTTGATTGAATACCTACATGGTTTCTAAGGGTTGAATAGTTTTTGAGAAAATCTTGCTTGTGATACGAGTGTGTAGTTTCTTGATGATGTGATATGAGTGTGTGTTACAAGAGAAAAGATAAAAATTTGGGAGCTTAATTATTTGATTGAGATATTGTTTATATGATCTTAGCTTGATTTATTATATGGGTCTTAACTTGCTTTTTTCTGATGATATTGGCTCAGGTATAATTGGCATTGACTATTGTATATGTGTGTGTGCACTTGCGTACGAGTATGATATATGCTGACACATTTGGAGGATGATTCGGAGAATTGAATCATTGGATATGTTAATAATCTATTTGAGTTTATCTTTCGGGAATGAGACGGGTTATAAATTAGTTTGTTTGTGTTGGAAAAACACTAGGTTTATTATATATAAAAAGTTTTTTTTTCATTGAAGAAAAATGGAACCTGAAAATTCTGCAAAGATTGATAGTTGTTCATTCAGCCAATTTTTGCAAGTTGTTTTTTATTTATTGGTGGAGGAAGATTCAGTGACAGAGTCTGAGTGTGCATGTATTTTTTGTCGATATTCAATTGAGTTCATAGTATTTATCGACAACCCAATTCAATTGCAGTCATGCAAGTTTTATAACCAACTCAATACTTTTGATGCATAGTGGCTCTTAAAACAGACAAGGCAAAGCCACACAGAGCTAAGGGAGACAAGAAGAAGAAAGGAGAAAAAGGTTTGTTTCATTCTCTTATATGTATTTCTGTTATTGCATCTCATTTTCTTTCCATTTTTAATTTTCTGTGTGGTTTTCGAGAAAATAACTCATATTTCTATTTGTATATATGTATTTAAAGCTTCTATCAATTCTTATCAAAATTTTCTCATGAATTTGTTTCTTTTTGGTGACTGAGAAAACAAAGGAACAAAAAAAACAACTCATTTGTCATAACCAGATGATTTATTGTTGTTATATACATTTAAAGCCAGTTGAATAATTATGGTGATATAACTATATCCCACCAAAATGATTTATTGTTGGTTGCTGCTGGTGGTGTCTTGTTTGTGGTTGTTTTTGTTTTGGTGTTGTAGGTTTGTCCTGTCTTGGTGTATGTTTGGTGTCTGGTTTGTCTCCTGGGTGAGTTGTACCCTTGGGTTGTTCGTTTCTTCTGTTGTGTGCCTTTTTGCCTTTGTCTGCTTGTGTTTGGCATGTCTTTTCATTTGAAAAAAAATAGTTGTTAAAAAAAAATAACTATGATCTAATGTGGGTCCTATTATGAGGTGAAGAGTTTTGAGGTTGTAAGTGCGAAGAGAATATTATTTGAAAGTTTGAATTGTTTTAGTTTGCTGCAATATGGGATTACGAGCACAGATGGGATTACGAGCACTATTTTGAGGTTGCATTGTCATTGTGTTGTCATGTTACATGTTGCATTGTCAATGTAATTTTATGATGCTTATTCACATTACTAATCATCCATGTATGACTTGAAATCCCTTTGATATGAGCTTGATTTCCAATTCATAGACTTGAAAGTCCGACTCCCGAGCTTCAAAGTCCAACTTTAATCTACCATCCGTGCTAGAGTTAGATTATGTTCATGATTAATTCAAGTGTTGATAATGGGAAGTGCATATATTGTTGTTGCTTGTGTTCTTTTAGTTGTAGTGATTAGAAAGTGTTGGGGTTGAATATTTTCTTGGTGATGTTATTTTCAATTCCCGGGCTTGAAAGTCCAACTTTAACCCAAGATATCTATGCTAGAGTTAGATTATGTTCATGGTTGCTAATGATGGAAAATGCATATATTGTTGTTGCACGTGTTCTTTTAGTTCTAGTGATTAATAAGGGTAAGGGTTGGACATTTTCTTGATGACGTTATTTTTTTCAATTCCCAGGCTTGAAAGTCCGACTCCCGGGCTTCAAAGTCTAACTTAAATCCAAGATTCGTGCTAGAGTTAGATTATGTTCATGGTTAATTCAAGTGTTGATAATGATAGGTGCATTTATTGTTGTTGCTAGTATTCTTTTAGTTCTATTGATTAGGAAGTGTTGCACATTTTGTTACTCGTTTTAGAGATTTGATTATGCCTTTGTTACATTCCTTCATGTTCATATCTGAATGAGGGTAGTTAATTTTTTTTTCAGGGTATACGGATACGATGACGGGTTTGTTAGTGTGTGATAGACATTGGAAGGGTAACCAGTCCATGGGACCGATTTCTTTCGCATGCTTTCTAACCAATAAGGAGAAAGATACATATAGTGAATTGTCAAAAACGATATTTCACCAGATTGGGGTCAAAAGCGACAGATTCGAGATAAGGATAAGTTCACAGCTTAAAACAGAGAATGAAAGATGTACATTATCCATTATGACTGACGCTGATGTAACATGTTTGCATACTCATATGCAATCAGATTGGCATGAAATTAATGTCGAAGTGGTAGAAATATCTGTACCGGCAAAGGCAACTGCAAATGTATTTCGAACTCCGATAAAGTCAAGAAATACAACAATCAACTCAGCATGTACACCGTCAGCTCTAAAACCCAGGAGTAATCCACAATTTCTAGTTGGTCCTCCACATTTCAAATCAGTGAGTGGTAGCAACCAGCCGTTTGGGTATGTTCCTTCACCTGGAATTACATCAACAGAGATAGATCATAAGACTCCAGCATCAACAAACAAGCATACAGATGTGGACGACACAAATTGTTCTGAAACATCCTATACAGAAGATGAGAGTGGTACTGACGGTGATACCAGTAATATCCCAAATAGTGTTTAGGAACTTCCCCAATGTGATGGGCAAGCGGAAACAAGTGCTAGAGAAGCCCTAACAGACGGCGAAGAAGAACAAGGGGGCAGTGGAGCACCCAACAGTTCTACACATTCTATGACATCACGGTGGACAATATCGGGGTCAGAACTCTACTCAATTCAACATGTTCGATCAAAGAACTTGTTTGAAGACCAAGGTGACCAAGGTAACCAAGGTCCAATATACATATGACAGATCTTTAAGGACAAGCAAACCTTGAAAGGGGCTTTAGGGTTGTATGCATTGCAAGAGAGGTTTGAGTATAAGGTGTTAATAGCCAAAATTGGCTAAGGACCAAAGGAAAATTTTCCACCTCCCAGACCTGGTTCCATACCCGAGAGTTTCCACCAGGAGACCTCTCTATCCAGAGCCGAACTACGATACCACCCCAGGAACAAGGACGGGCTCCAGAAACATCCGTGATAGAGCCCGGAATGATCAGATCTAGCCCGCATCACCAAAACTAGAAGCTCCCCGAAGTCGAGGTCACCTCGCAAATGCTCCAAAGACTCGCCTGTACCTCGATTGACACAGAAGAATGTCCCTAAATGGCCGCACCTAGCTTCGAAAGGTCAGGGAAAGCCACACCTAGCTTCGAAAGGTCAGCGGAAGCCACACCTAGCTTCGAAAAGGTCAAGGGAAGCCAGATCTGGCTCCAAGCTGGATGAAACTTCTCAGATATCAAGGTCAGAACACTAATCAACCTCACTGGTTAATGCACCACACCATGCCATATTCAACGACCTCTATAAAGGATCATGCTGAAAGGATACGAGGGATACACTGAATCATATCTGGAAACGTTACCTATATGCAGAACAAGTAATAGAATCCAAAAAGGAAACAAACTGATCTCCACCACGATACTCTCAATTCGGCAAAGTCAATGACATTAAAACGAGAAAATCCCGCCCGATAAGGAGGGGAGAGACTGAGAATATCAAGGGGAGAATCAGTCTGTTTGACCTACAAACTATGTATAAATAGAAAAGAAAGGAAATGAAAAAGAAGAGACTACGATTCGACAGGCATACGACAAATACTTGATCATACCCTAGAGAGAGTTGAGAGCAAAAAATAAAGAAACTTGTATTTGTATACCATGCACGTTCAATAAAAATTTTCTTGCTTGCTTTTGGTTAAATGGTATCATCGTTTCTTGGCATTCTATAAATCATCACTACACATACAATAAATCTTGGCCACCACCTACGTGGTAGTGGTCTCGAGGGCGTTAACTGAGATTTCTCATCCCGAGCGAAATTTCCGTTAACATAAGGTTAGACGATCAAATCATTCATGATTCACCGCAACATGTAGAAAGAGAGATTGTGAGTGGGTTATTACTGCATGGAAGTTGGAATATAGGACCTACTGGCATGTTAAGTCCTTTGTTAAGGAGCACACATATGGTGATTCGGGCAACCACAATGTTGATTTTAAATGGGTAAGTTCCTATGTAATAGGGGAACTATTTTCAAGAAAAATTACTGGTCTTGGATGCACCATCCGTATGAAAGATATAATTTTTGAGATGAATGATCTGCACGGCATAAACCTCTCATACAACATAAAGCATTGCAGTCAAATGCCTTGTTTGACGAGCTTATCGATAAGATTTGTGTTGCAGCCAGTGAATGGTTAATACTGGAAATATGTTTGTTACTCCCAGCTTGTAGACAAAATTCTCTATTTGTTATATACAAGTTGACACAAACATACTTGATTTGGATAGTAAGCCAGTATGAGAAAAATCACATTAATTAATCGATTCTTCGTTGTAGGCTTTTGAGCGGAAATCAATTATCAGGGTCTTTACCGGATGAGCTTGGTTTTCTCACTAACTTGACAATATTTAACCTAGAGGGGAACGTCATAACAGGACCACTACCCAAATCATTTGCAAATTTAAAACATGCCCAGCACTTGTGAGTGGCTTCTAGTTAGCCAAATGCTTTTCATTTATTGGATGCAACAATTTAATAGTTTTTTTGGTGCTTGTAGTGATTGATTTTATGTTTTTTTTTTGTTAGTCATATGAACAACAATAACATCGGTTGTCAGATTCCACTAGGGTTTTCTGAATTACGTAATCTTATACACCGATGAGTTCGATAAAAATTTATTGGTTTCGCTTTCTTCTACACAATGAAATCATAAGCTGTTTAGTTTACGTAGTCAGTTTGTACTTGATTCTAGAGAATATGCATCTGCAGTGCCATTAATATCATATTAACAATATTTTGTAGCCTGTTGGACAATAATAATTTATCAGGGTATCTTCCAGCAGAACTTTCAAAGATGCCAAACCTGAAGATTCTGTATGTTCACTGTTCCTTGTATTCTATAACCAAATTACATTATCGTTTGTTTTCCTTCAATGTGTGCAAGAAACACAGTCATGTACTTGTCCCTGCATGATATTTCTTTCTTGCTGCAGCAACCTTGATAACAACAACTTCCAAGGTACCGGCATACCAGTCAAAGTTTCTTATAGCAACTTCCAAGTACGGTCTTGCCTTCTTAGCGTTTGACTACTCTGTTTCTTCTTCAGATTGCAAGATAGAAATCGATTGGGTTTTTGGATTTCGCCTGCAAGTGTTTGACTGCTGGCGTTCGTCTTCAGATTCGGGGTCTTCTTCTTCTTCAGATTCAGGGTCTTCTTCTTGATTAGAGATTCAGATTCTTCGACCGTCCGTTTCTTTTTCAGATTGCAAGATAAAAATCGATTAGGTTTTGAGATTTCACTACGGTCGTTTCTTCTTCTGATTCTTCGACCGTTGGTCTTCTTCTTCTTGGTTAGGGGATTCAGATTCTTTCAATTGTTGGTCTTCTTCTTCAAATTCACTTGCAAGTGTTGGTTTGGGGGGTTCTTTCTGTTTTGGGTTTAGTTCTGGTGGGAAAAACGAAATAAAGGGCGATGAGGATAAACGGATAATTTTGACTTACATCAAATAATTGATGGAAAATTCTTTTAAAGGGCACTTTGGTAACTTCAATATTTTTTGGACATTTGTACAAGTTTTTTCAAAGGTGGACTTTATTTGTTGGTTAAGAAGGTGGACATTTTTTATCTTTAGGGCCATTTTCTTCCATTCCCACTAAATAGCAACCCTCAGGAATGATTTCAAATATACAAATATAAACGCGGATTCTACAATCTAGATAGGATATCAAGTGAGGAGGATGCTCGCCGATTGGACATCTCCGACGGTGGTTCACGGCGACTGTCGCCGTAGTAGAACAACCACTTCACCGGTTTTCGTGTCTTCTCTCTCTCAACGTCCTCTCAGGTAACTTCTCATTTGAGTTACGTATAACAAAACATGTATTTGAAATTCAATGATTGAATGCAGATACGCAGTGCTTGGTGCTGGTTTCGCTGGTCTCTCTGTCGTTTGGCACTTGTTGACGGTATTCTCTCTTATAATATTATCAATTCTTAATTTTCAATTTTTTATTTTATTTTATTTTTTGTGCTATTGTGTATACGTTATAATTGTTATTGAAAAGAAAATAACTTTTTTTTTTAAATGTTTAATGTGCATGCATTTTCTTAATTCTTTCCAAAGGAAAAACAAATCCAATATTTGTAGTTAATGGCTTGTAGTATATAGCCTTTTTTGGCTGGTCATCGGTTTATTTCGGTGTTAACATTTAAAGTTGATTCTTTTAATTTGATACTCCGTTTCAGCATATAAAAAGTAAATTTTGTTTATTTTGATTTTTAATGCTTTTGAAAGCGGAAAAAGTAAGCTTTATATACAAGTAGTGAAAAGTATTTAGATTTGTTTTGCTGCTATTAAAATTTTCAAATTTTATTTTGTTTATATTGTGTTGTTGAATTCGCGGAAATTATGTATGCAGCACTGTCCCAAGGAGTTGCATCTTCGGATTGACATATATGATGAGGCTGGGATTGGGGGCGGTGCATCCGGTGTGTCAGGAGGACTCCTTCACCCTTATTCCCCTAAAGGTTCACATCATCTTCTTCAGTTGTACACTAATCTTGTTGGTCGAAGGACTTATCTTTTACTTTCGTTTCATTCTCAATCTTGAATGCATTCTTTTTGATATCTCGTAGAATGTTACTTGCTAAATTAAGTGTTTTTTTTTTCTAATTGGGTTGAATTGTTCTAATTTTGGCAGTTAAGCTTCTGTGGCGGGGTGCTGAGTGTTGGAAAGAGTGTTTAAATCTTGTAAACATTGCAGAGGCGGCACTTGGTTCAGAAGAGTCTAATTATGAAGTTGGGGAATCTGGTCCAACGTTTAGTGAGTTTGTAGTACGGAGAAGGTTTTTTCCTTTTTCAGTCAAACTTTCTCATTTATTCATGCAAAGTTCTCTTTGTAGATCTCAATAACGTTTTTACAAGAAAAAGTGTGGTAAACAAAAACGTGCACGCTTGGATGATATGAACTGTCTTGTGTTTCGACTTATATGAGGTCAAATTATTTCTGGTATTTCCCCTGTAACTTTATATCATATAGTATTGAATAGCTCCTGTTGGATTTTGGTTCATTAATTAATTAAAATTAACCATCTAGTCAAACTCTGTCTTTTACTTATTTTTCATACAATTGGAACTAGGAGAACTGATTTAGGTTCTCATTTCTTGGATGTAAGTTTCACTTTTATTCTCTACATCAATTGGCTCTTACACATTGCATGTTTGCATTTACATTTTCAGGGGCATCTTGAGACCTGCAACAAATATGAAGACTTTGAATTTATTGAATGATGTAATTTCCTTTAACCTCCTCAATTGAACCTAAATAGCTTTGTGATTGATATGTGACTTTATTGTAATTTTTGTGTCCCCGACTTTCTGTGATTAGAATGCTCAGAACTGCCTTTCCAGTTGCAGAATAGAAGCAATGGATAAGGATGCAGCCTGGAATCTTGTTCCCGATATTTGTGTACCCTTGAATACAGCCTTTTATATGCCTGATGCTGTGAATATCCGTCCTCAGCACTACCTTCAGGTATTATAATTTATGACATTGATATTACAGCAAGTGCTATTTCTTGTTCTTTTAGTTAATTCTCAGTGTTTTGTGGTTATTTACTAGGGGCTCTTCTTAGCATGTAAAAATTTAGCTAAGGAACCTACCTCTGGTTTTGGAGAGAAAGAGTTGTATCTGCATCAAAAATCCATTAGTAATCTTCTTGAACTGGAAGGTAATCTCTCATAAACATTGTTTCAGCCTTTTTCCTGAGTTGCAATTGATATGTTGCAAGTGGTGATTTAAGAACTGCCCAAAATATGGTAGGTTCATCTTCTAGACTTCAGAATTCCTATGTGTATTTTGCTTATAATAAACTGATCTTATACTTGAAATTTTCATGCTGAATTTCCTGCATGCTTAGACATTTGCTGGACGTTTCCATGAAGTGAGTGTTTAGTTCATAATATATATTTTATGCGACAAAGTTGATTTGTTACACTTTTTGTATTTAGGGGGATACGATGCAGTGATCGTATGTGTAGGTGCTAAAGCAGACACGCTTCCAGAGCTCTCTGGGAAACTTCCTTTGAGGACATGCCGTGGAATTGTTGCTTGCATGGAACTTCCTGACAATATAAGGTAAGAGCTGTCTCAGGCTTTGTAAACATTATCAAGCCAAAGGTTTGGATCTTGGTTTCTTTAAATGCTCTATAGAAATTAATGGTTTTACTTGTATTTAAGGTTACCAAGGGTGTTAACATTTTATGAGATGAGACCTCGAAATTCTATTTTTTTTTATGAAATAAATTGAATGTTCAGACTCCCGGAATGAAAGATGTCCATTGTGGAAACAAAAACTTTTCATACTCCTTTCATGGAGTATAATTTGCATGGATAATAGTCTAACACTGTGGAGAGCACAATAATGTGCTTTAAACCATTTAATACCATCTTGTGCCGTGTTTGGAAGAGTCGTATCTAAAATGCCTTATTTCAGGGATGATTACCCAGAGCATGGCCCGTCAATACTATCTGACGCTTGGCTAGCCGTGCAGGGGAGTCGCAGTTTACTTATTGGCTCAACATGGGAATGGAAATCAAGAAATTCATCACCCTATGTTTCAATAGACGAAGCTTCGAAAGCCCTAGAAGAGCTTCTCCCAAAAGCATCTGCCATTTATCCAGGCATAAAAAATTGGCGTTTCACCCGAGCCAGAGCAGGTTTGAGGGCAATGCCACCACTTACTTCTTATGGATCACTTCCACTTTTGGGTTGTATCGATGATCTTGTCAGTGAAACTAGTAGCTCTAAGTATTGGTTATTTGGAGGACTTGGTGCAAGGGGGTTATTGTATCATGGTTGGCTTGGGAATTTGATGGCACAAGCTGTGCTTTCATGTAATGAACATATAATACCATCTGAATTAACTTCATGGAAGAATATAAATCGATAATTAATTAGAATTTCACCAGCTGTTTAAGAGTTAGGATTCTCTCCAATTTTTTTTTTTTTGAAACTAATTTTGTCTTTCCATGGTTTTTTGTTTTCCAAGCGCAAGTTAAACACCTTGTCTGAGATAGAAAAAAGTGAGTAAATTTAAACCAAATATTTTTTTTATGCTTTTATATATATATTTTTTAAATATTACAAGATCTATTACAATAGAGCTGTCGAGATCAAATAATACATGTGCGGCTTAGATATCTAATCCTCAATTTGGGAAGAAAATTCCATACACATACTTGTAAGCATTGTGGGATTTGAACCCCTTACCACTTATGTGGAAGGGAGGTGCACTACCAGCTCTACTAAAAAGGAATAATTACTCTGGTGGCTATCAATTTGGGTCACCACTATCGAAATGGTCATTAGATGGGGAATTGGTTTCAAAATGACTATTTTTTTTTAACAATGTTATATTAATGGTCATTTCATCCAATTTCATCCAATAAGTGGTATTTTGATAAATAAAAGTATGACATTAATTTATTTTAGATGTTTTTTTTAAATCAATTTTTTCTTTTATTTTCTAAAAAACGAATAATTATATTTAGTGTATATATACGTATAGCATATCTCAAACGTGCATATTTATATATATGGGTCGGTTATATCAATTCAAATTTCTGACTCAATTTTATGACTTCAATATCTCAACCACCAATTTGATCATGTGCTATTTAATCCAATAATTGAGATATTGAAGTCATAAAATTGAGTCAGAAATTGGATATATATATATATATATATATATATATATATATATATATACACTTATTTTCAAATTATCTCAAATATATATATTTTTAGAACTTTTAGATTTTGTAGCCTTAATCTTTTCAAAAAAGATATATATATATTTTCAACTTATCTCAAATATATTTTTTAGAACTTTTAGATTTTATAGCTTTGCAGCATCTCCAATGCAAACGTGGTTTGTGAAAAAAAAAAGATGCCACGTAGGATAAATAGACATTCTGTAAATAATTGTGTCTCTAATGCAACCGTGTATATCCAACCTCAAGCTGACGTGACAAAAAAAAGTAATAGATATTGTCAATATGACCGTCCACTTTCAGACGGCCCGTTGCACAGCCCTATTTTTGGGTTGACTCGGCAAACATTTAAAATTGACATTAATTTTTCATCTATTTTTGGTAAGGAAATAAAATAAAAAATAAAATTGGACACGTCATTAAAACAAAATGTGTTTTAAACGGAAGCATTGGAGACCAAATTTTAAGTTGATTGTCTATCAAGTCCATATTTATGTAACATAGGAAGCAAGTCTCTTGACATTGTTGCTATGTCAACAATTATTCATATGCAAGCCATTTTTGCATTGGAGATGCTCTCAAAAAATAAATATATATAAATATATATATATATATATATATATATGTTTGAGATATGTTATATGTATATACATACTAAATATAATTATTTGTTTCAAAAAATAAAAGAAAAAATTAATTTCCAAAAACATCTAAATAAATTAATATCATTCCCTTATTTACCAAAATGTCACTAATTTGATAGAATTTGATGGAATGATCATTAGTATAACAGTGTTCCCTAAAAATAGCCATTTTGAAATCAATTCCCCATCTAATGACCATTCTGATAGTGGTGACCCAAATTGATGATCATCTGGTTGGCATAAATAACATTTGACTTCTGCAACAATCAATATCTTGATGAGAGCATGATTAATGGTTTTTAAAGCAAGAAATAAAAAATCAGACACCACAGGTCCACAGTTGGATATAGGAAAAATTGAAAAGATAATATTGTCAGATTGTCAGTATCAACTATCAAGCAGATAATTAAGAAGAAAATCCACATGTGCATTTTAGGCAAAAAGAATACCTGAAAGTTAATAGCAATTAAACAATATGATTATTGTGTCGTATCATGAAAGATTTCTTGAAGTTGACTCCACTCCATATACCAACCTTATTATCAGTACAACTACAAGACAAAAAATTAGAAATTAGTCCTTATACAATCAAGATCAACCTAAATTAACATATTTATCCTTCAGTCACTTCTATGTAGATACTTAGGGTCTATCCTGTAAGCGTTTGTCAGTGACTGTTTTTCGAAAATAAAAATGAAAATGAAAACAGTGTTTTTTTTTTTTTTTTCGAATTCTGAAAACGTGTCTGGTAGCATATACGAGAAACTGTATCCTGAAATTGAAAACAGTAAAAACGCGTCTGGTAGCTTCACTGAAAGCTGAATTCTGAAAATGAAAACAGTAAAAACACTTCTGGTAGAATAACTGAAAAATATCAAAAATTATAATTTTTCTTATATTTTTTCTATTGCAATTTTTAATTTGAATAAAAATGGAGTCAATAATTCATCCCAAATAATTATCAAGTAACTCATAATTTAAAAATTGTTGTAAAAATAAAGAGAAAAATATAATAATGAATCAGAGAAGAAAATTGATTCACCGAATACATACATATATACATATACATATATATATATATATATAATTTGAATAAAAGTGAGTCACCAGAACATTACACATGAAATTCAGTAAACTGGAGCTTAAGTTTACAAAATCCGGAGTTAAACGTGCTACCAGTAAACTCATATCTCCACATTTAGCAAACATACCAACAAGACTAGTTCCTACAAACTGATTAACACTAACTTCACTCTTGATAATCAATGCATGGTATCTTCTTCCCAGTTCAAGACATCTTTCATTGCTACAAAATTTTAAAACACCAATCACAAAACGTCTATCTAGTAAACTCCCTGAAGAAGAATATGTAGGGGCATCATTAGCACACACATCGTCACTGCAATCATCATGAGAAGTACCATTACCTGTAAAATAACCATTTTTAACCACACCCTTTTCAACATCAATCACATATCTAGCGTAGTTAATTGGAATCAATTGTTGAAACACCAATTCGTTTAGGACTTCTATCGAACAATGTATATACAACTTTTGAAGGAATAGGTTCACTAGCCATAGATGTCATTGGGAGGCTGAAATATTTAAGCTTGAATGGGTCTTTTACACTGGAAGTGGAAGGAAAGGAAATTGAAAAGCTGGTATTCAAACAAAATTCAGTAAAATTTCAAGGAAATGAAATTTTTAACTTCACTGGATGACTAATAAGTGGACTCGGCGAAGAAGAAGAAGGAGAAGGAGAAGAAGAAGAAGAAGAAGCCGATCGGCGGCGAAGAAGAAGAAGAAGAAGAAGCCGATTGGCGGCGAAGAGGCAAAGAAGAAGAAGAAGAAGAAGAAGAAGAAGAAGAAGCGGATCGGCGAAGAAGAAGAAGAAACCGATCGGCGGCGAATAAGAAGAAGAAAAGGAGTCTGGAAGAAGATGAAGAAGAATAGTGACGGGAAGATGGAGAAAAGTAAGAAAAAAATGATTTTTTTTTATAAAAAAAAATAAGTGAAAAAAAAAAACAAAAATGAAAAACGAAAAACAACTTTCAAATGTTTTTCAAAATTTTCACTTTTAACACTAATTATGTTTTTCAATTTTTTTTTGTTTTTCGAAAATAAAATGAAAAACGGTTAAACGAACGCGAATTCGAAATCGTTTTTGGAAAAAAAAAAAAAAAAAAAAAAAAAAAAAAAAAAAAAAACTGCTGCAGGACGGGGCCTTACAGCCTAGAATAACATTTGCTTTTATAAGCAACACATCTCATATCTAAAAGAAGGATTTCAATACTTAAGGGAGTCACAAACAAAGGTTAACAATTAGTATCAAAATATGAGAGTGAAGATTTTGTTTAATAAATAGCTACTGAAAATTAGATTCAACAAAAAACAGTACTTGTAAAAATTCCTGAAGGTTGGAAGATGAACACAGCATTAACTCAAACTAGCATACATTTTCTTTACTTGTACAATCACCAAAAGAGGAATGCTGGAAAATTAAAACAAACGCAAAATCGAGGTCTTAATGATATCACATACCTTGTTGTTGCCAAGGCAGCTACCAGAAGGCGAGAAATAAGCAGATTGAACAGCCGTTTTATGATTTGCTACTTTCAATGGTTCGGGTTTATCTTATGCCACACTTCTCAAATCCCAAAGGCAAGCAGTCGCATCGCTGGAACTAGTAGCCATGATATGAGGGTTTTGTGAGTTAAAATCAATGGTGTGGATCCTAGATTCATGCAAAAGCCATTCACTTGAGGATTTTCCTGCTCTTACATCCCAAGAAGTCAATCCCCCACAAACTTCGCCAAAATATATGCTGTTCACATTGTTTGGCTGTTGGGAAAGAGAAAATATAGAATACCCACTGGAGTAAACAAGATCAAATACCTCCTTCTCAGCATCCATCAATCGGATCAAACCATCATAGCTGCTCATAAGGATCTGCAATTAATATATTAAGTAAATCCTCATGGATGACAAGCCATCTTACAAACTTAAAAATTGGCAAGTAAATACAATTACAAACACTAGTTGCCATCTTATTTCCATCTTTCAAGTCTATAGTAATTATTATGTTTGCTAATCAGAATTAAGCTACCACCTGATGACATTCAAGCAACAAATTCTATTCAATTAAAGTGTATAGGGTCAACTTCACTAGATTAAAAAAAGGGGCCCTTGCAAATCTAGCCTTTCTCAATGTTAAGTTTCTAGGAAATAGCCCATTGGTGAAAAAATTGCAAATCTAGTATTTCCTAATGTTTAGTTTCTAGGAAATAGTCCTTTGTAAGACAATAATACCCTCTACAACTTAACCCTGCAAAATATCGAAATTACCCTCTTACAAAGTGAAAGGATGAAACTACCCTTGTCTTCTTCTCCTTCATTTCCCTTGTTTTCTTCTCCTTCAGTTGACTGAAGAAAACCAAAACATTCAAACTTGGGTTAACCTTCTCCATCGTTTCCGTGCAACAAATCCATCCAATCGGTCACTCATTCCTTCCATTTCAAACCCCATCGTCCTCCTCTCGATCGGAATTGACTATTGTTCAAATCCTATTGACCTCTCCTCTGGAAACCTGCTCCCGAACTGAATCTTGCCGGCGACAGGAATCTTGACAGTGCCGCCACCTCCTTCATCCGTCCTCCTTCATTCGAGCTTGACAATGCCGCCACCTCCTTCATTCGTCCTCCTTCTTCAATCGAGCTTGACAGTGCCACCACCTCCTTCATTCGAGCTTACACTGTCAAGTTTGAAATCCAGCATACACAGTCAATGTAAGTCCCGAAATGACACTGAAGTTCGAAATGTCATCGTTCTATCGGTCTTTAATGTTGTTTAAGTTTGAAATGTTTTGGATAGAATAAGGGATTGAGGGTTTTGGATTTGTTGACCATGAATTGGTGTTTGTGTATCGTTTACTGGGCCTATACCATTTTCAGTACGTCTAACAAAAAAATACAATGGAGCCTACGATGAATTAGTGGAAACGATATACCAGCGGACAGGAGTTAGTAGAGACAAAGCTGAGTTGAAGCTAACTTCGCATGTGAAAACGGAGGATGATACGGTTACATTGTCTATTATGAGCGACGACGATGTAGAGTTTATGATTATTCATAAGGAAAAAGTTTGGGCCACAATTGATGTTGAATTTGTCAACAAACATGAATTTTGACCTCCAGCAAATCCAATCCAATCGGCATGTACAGTCTCTCCTGTTAAACCGATCGAGAATCCACGGTCTCCGTCGGGTACTCCAAACTATAAATCAGTTAGTGGCAGCAATAATCCATTTGCATCTCATGCTTCACCCGGATTTACATCAGCAACCAATGATCAGGCTACTCCAGTATCTACTACCAAGCATGCAGTTGTGGATGACAATAATAGTTCCGAAAGCAGTGATACAGAAGATGAGAGTGGTGATGATGATGGTGGGCAAGGGGCAACAAAAGATGGAACAGAAGAACAAGGGATGAGTGGAACACCCAACAGTTCTTCACCTTCCATGAACACACGGTGGACAGTATCAGGGTCAGAGCTTTACTCAATTAAAACCGTTCGATCAGTGGATGTGTTTGAAAAACCAGCCGACCAAGGTCCATTATACAAAGGACAGATGTTCAAGGACAAGCCAACATTGAAGCGAGCTGTAGGGTCGTATGCATTTGCAGAGAGGTCTGAGTATAGGTTTTCAAGATCTTCTAATACACGATTCACTGCAGAATGTACACAGAGATATTGTGGATAGGTTCTTCGGGCATGGAAGTCAAATAGGGGGACTTACTGGCATTTGAAGTTGTTCGTTAATGAGCACACATGTGACAAAAATGACAACTACAATATTGAATTTAAACGTGTAAGCGCATGTGTGATAGGGGATTTGTTTGCAAGTAAATTCGGCGATCCTGGACGCATCATCCGTCCTAAAGATATAGTTTCTGAGATGAGGGAGCATCACGGCATACACCTCTCGTACAATAAAGCCTACAGGTCGAAGGACCTCGCTTTGAATCAGGTATTTGGCGATCCATGGGAATCCTTTCAGAGGCTGCCAGCTTATTTTTATGTTTTGGAACAATCTAACCCCGGGACAGTGACAAAAATCAAGACCGACTCGAAAAATCGGTTTAAATATGGATTCATGGCAATTAGAGCGTCTATAGAGGGGTTCAATTCTGTTATTAGGCCAGTTATCTGCATTGATGCTACCCACTTGAAGGCTAGGACCAGAGGTGTTTTGTTCTTTGCAGTTGTGTAAAGACGGGAACGAGATGATATACCCATTGGCATTTGGGTTTGCAAACTCTGAATGCACAGAGTCATGGACTTGGTTTTTGAAGAAACTCCGTAAAGTGATCCAATATCCCGACCGTGTGATGTTAGTTTCGGATCAGCACAATGGTATATTTAATGCAATGGAAGCCATATTCCCAGATGCAACACATGGGATTTGTGCATACCACTTGGCACAAAATCTTAAAAGATTTTGCAAGTAGAGGGATGATGTGATTTGGCTATACTACCGTGCTACGTATGCATACCGTATCGAGGAGTTTGACCGTGTAATGAGTGAGTTGAAAGAAACCTACTGTAAGGTTTACGATGAGCTCTTGGCCACTGGGGTAAATAAGTTTTCACGTGTACATAGCCCCAGAAATAGGTATTGTTTAATGACCACCAACATTGCTGAGTCAATGAATTCTTGTCTACTTGCGGTCCGAAAATTGCCTATAACAGCAATGGCGGAATTTATCAGAGATTTGTTGCAAAGGTGGTTCTACAATCGTCGGACAAATGCACGTGAAATGTCTACATACTTGACAATGTTTGCAGACGAACACATCAAAGATAGGACAGAAACCGCTCATCGGTGTGAGATTCACCCCATTAACTTCAATACATTTAAGGTAGACGACAAATGGAAGGAAACAACCGTCGACCTTGACAAACATTCTTGCTCATGCCGTCAATGGGATTTAGATGAGTTGCCGTGTTCGCATGCAATGGTGGTCGCTAGGTATGCTTCCCTGTCTTTTAACTCTCTACATTTATCTGTTTTGGTTGATTTTACAAACTTTAATTTCTGTTTATTGGTGTCTTATGGCCTAGGTTAGAAGGTGTGTCAATCAACGCACTGGCTTCTGACCTTTACACGACAGGATTTCTTAAACATGCTTATGAAATGGGTGTCAATCCTGTTCCGGATCCCGAATTTTGGGACATTCCTGATGCAATTCGGAATTGTATTGTATTGCCATGGAAGAAAAAGAATTTTCCAGGAAGACCAAAGAAGTTGAGGATACCATCTGCTGGGGAGAAAAGAAAGTTACAATCGTGTTCAAAGTGTGGAAAAAAAGGACACAATAAAATAACTTGCCCGGAACCATTATCTAGAACATGCACACCAACCAAAAAAGCCCGACATGTAGCATTTGTAAGAAAGAAGGACACAATAGACTGAAGTGCCCAGACAAGCCACCTGAACCTACCTTGATTGACACAGACTGGAGATAATGCCTTTGGAGGACCTGTGCTCAACTCTGGTGATTAGTGTTGCATGCTGTGTTTGCAGTTTGGACATTTATGTGTTTTTATTGAGTGTTAAACACTGCTAAACCTTAACAACTTTATATACCATTTTTGTTCACCGGAAAAGTTATTTTGTATGTGTTTTGTTGTGATGGTTTATGGTGTATGTATATTTGGTTGTGTTGATGGCTGCTGAACTAAAACAGGTCTATGTGTATGGTGGGTGTTGTGCTGGTTGTATTTTGATTTCAAAAATAGGTGTTTCTTATTTGAGGAGCTGTTACCAGCTGCTGTGATTGATTTGAAAACATAAGATGATCTAAGCCTGGGAACCTTACCTAGGCCTGAACGAACCGTACCTAGGCCTGTCAATTATTTCCTAGGCTCAGGGCCTGGGAAACGGACCTTACCAACTTTTGCTATATTCGTTCGCCACGTCATCAATTGTGATGGATTACAGGAAGATGAAGTAAGCCTGGGAAGTTGTAGGCCTGGGAAACGGAACATTAAGCCTAGGAATACAAGTTTGGCCTTAGGTTGATTAAATATCTTAAATATTTCTAAATAGTTCCATCAGTTATATTTTTACGGGGCCCCCATAATTGCATCTAAAAAAGAAGATGATCTAAGCCTGGGAACCTTACCTAGGCCTGAATGAACCGTACCTAGGCATGTAAATTATTTCCTGGGCTCAGGGGCTATTGCTATATTCGCTCAGCCACGTCATCAATTGTGATGGATTACAGGAAGATGAAGTAAGCCTGGGAAGTTGTAGGCATGGGAAACGGCACATTAAGCCTAGGAATACCTTTTAGGCCCAAGGTTGATTAAATATCGAATTAAACATATGTTTTTATAATTTTCTTTTTTTTTTGGACTGCACAGGCTGTTTCCAAAAAGCGTTGTGCACCTATCGAAGTATAATTCGGGACCGTATAGATAATACGGGAGACCGAGTCACATTAACCCCAGCAAGTTACAAGTTTATGAAACAACCCTTAGGTATGAAGTGGTTTAGTGACTTAAGGGTATGGTTGCTAACCATAGTGCAATTGGTAGTGACATACATGTCGGACCGTTCGATGATCCTAAAACTTTACGTACAGATTGCCATTGGTACCCCTTTATCGGTGGACAGTTCCGATCAGTTATATTTTTGCGGGGCCCCCATAATTGCATCTAAAAAAGAAGATAATCTAAGCCTGGGAATCTTACCTAGGCCTATAAATTATTTCCTGGGCTCAGGGGCTTTTGCTATATTCGCTCGCCACGTCAACAATTGTGATGGATTACAGGAAGATGAAGTAAGCCTGGGAAGTTGTAGGCCTAGGAAATGGCACATTAAGCCTAGGAATACCTTTTAGGCCCAAGGTTGGGCTCGGGGGCTTTTGCTATATTCGATCGCCACGTCAACAATTGTGATGGATTACAGGAAGATGAAGTAAGCCTGGGAAGTTGTAGGCCTAGGAAATGGCACATTAAGCCTAGGAATACCTTTTAGGCCCAAGGTTGATTAAATCTCGAATTAAACATATGTTTTTATAATTTTATTTTTTTTTGGACTGCACGGGATGTTTTCAAAAAGCTTTGTGCACCCATCGGAGTATAATTCGGGACCGTATAGATAATACAGGAGACCGAGTCATATTAACCCCAGCAAGTTACAAGTTTATGAAACAACCCTTAGGTATGAAGTGGTTTAGTGACTTAAGGGTATGGTTGCTAACCCTAGTGCAATTGGTAGTGACATACATGTCGGACCATTCGATGATCCCAAAACTTTACGTACAGATTGCCATTGGTACCCCTTTATCGCTGGACGGTTCCGATCAGTTATATTTTTACGGGGCCCCTATAATTGCATCTAAAAAAAAAGATGATCTAAGCTTGGGAATCTTACCTAGGCCTGAACGAACCGTACCTAGGCATGTAAATTATTTCCTAGGCTCAGGGGCTTTTGCTATATTCGCTCGCCACGTCATCAATTGTGATGGATTACAGATGGATCCCACTGAAGGGAAATCTTCTACTTTTCATTATAGCCTGATCCCACTAAATCTTTATCTCCTTCTAACGCTCAAACGTTTCACTTTCATTTCAATTTTAAAAAAAATTGTGAATCTTTTTCACTTTGTATACCCCAACACAACTTTTCCTGTCGTCCACATCTGCAAGTAAACAATCTCCTTCCCACTTCCCACTGTTTTGCTTTGTATAAAGGTTCTCAGATCTAGCTACGCTTGTAGTTATTTAGCCGACAACAAGTCATTTAGCATCTGAGTACTTTAAGAATTTGTATACTCCTTCTAACATCTGACATCTCCTTCTCTTATTTAATCTTCAAATTTTTTGTTTGTTTCAATGATTGACCGAATTTGTCAGGTTAGTTTGCAATATAAGCCTCGTATATGACAACATTCATTACTAAATTGAAATTTTTTCGATTTACAGATATCTGTCAAGTGTTTTGTATGAAATGGGAAGGAAATATGTTTATGTTGTTTTCAAAGGAAGGAGAACCAGTGTGTTTAATTCATGGCCTGAGTGTCATGAATATGTAGATGGTTTTCTAGGAGCATCTTATCAAAAGTTTAACTCAACTGATGAAACATATAAAGCGATAAGTAGCCGTTCTGGACATTCAAGCCATTCCTGGCTTGAATCTTCGGTGAATGTTGAAGAGAAGGAATCTTCCCTGAATGTCGAAGAGAAAGTATCTGAGAAGAGTCAAAGCACTGGTGTGATGTTGTTTTCATTTCTATTTGTTTTTATTTTTGGAGTTATAGTAGGCAAGATTGTTTGAAAGATTTATTGTTTATGATTAAGTTGTGGTGTTGTTGAATATGAAACAAGAACGCATAAGAAACTAGTTCTGTTTTGTTCTGTTGGTAAACACTTATAGTTGTACGTCTATCCTGTTATTCTTGTTCTGGTCTGATTGAAGAATACTGAAGAAATATATATATATATATATATATATATATAGCTGCAACATGTGAAAACAAAACCAATTACTTCACTTTTATTAGGAAGTTAGACGGTACAGCATGTGTATAAAAGGTATAAAACATAACATAACATATAATTCTGTGGAAGGCAGATTGAGTGTATTTTTCTTCAGGTTGATGGTGGAATATTGAAGTCCATTAACTTCTTCTGCATTTGTTCAACAAGTTGGTAGAGTTCCATTGAGTTCGTTGTCCCTTGCTTCGATCTGAACATATAAATTTATAATTTTAGCTTCCAGATTCTGATATTTCCCCATCAAAACAGTATAATCAACACTCAAGCGTTTTGCATTTTCACGCTCCTTTATAACAGTCTCCTCAGCCTTTGCAATCCGTTCATGCCAACATTTGAAAATGGCATTTAACCTGTTACTACTACCGTTTGCTTCCATTTTCAATTGTATAAATTAAGTGAGGAAAATATGTAATAGAAATGGGGTATTTATAGTGGAACAAGATCACCCATATCGGTGAACCATTGTAACCTTTATATTTGAATTCAACAATTGTAACCTTTGGATTTTAAA
Organism: Dipteronia sinensis; assembly: GCA_033220585.1. NCBI lineage: Eukaryota > Viridiplantae > Streptophyta > Magnoliopsida > Sapindales > Sapindaceae > Dipteronia > Dipteronia sinensis. Next base: position 35,113,850 of record CM065638.1, read on the forward strand.
TGAACCATTGTAATTTATGAACATCCATTTTCGTTGTGCACTGGACAGTGGGTACACTAACCTGGTATAAGTTTAGCTAAAGTATATTTCCCAGGCCTAACTGAAATGAATCCTAGCAGAACTATTCCGATTTGAATTGATTCTCAGGCCTACGTGAAGTGATTCCCAGGCCTAAGTGAAGTGATTCCCAGGCCTACGCGAAGTGATTCCCAGGCCTAAGTGAAGTGATTCTCAGGCCTAACTGAATTGATTCCTAGGCCTAACTGAAGTGATTCCCAGGCCTAACTGAAGTGATTCCCAGGCCTAACTGAATTGATTCCCAGGCCTAAGTGAAGTGATTCCCAGGCCTAAGAGAATTGTTCTCAGGCCTAAGTGAAATGATTTGCAGATTTGACAAAATACACTGAAGTGATTCCCAAGCCTAACTGAATTGATTCCCAGGCCTAAGTGAAGTGATTCCCAGGCCTAAGAGAATTGTTCTCAGGCCTAAGTGAAATGATTTGCAGATTTGACAAAATACCTCATAAACATTTAAATCTGTCACAAAAAATTTAACATGATTTGCAGATTTGCAGATTTATTTAACTAATCTATAGTTGGTACTGTTAAATCTGTCACAAAAAATTCTCATGTTGAACATGAAAAAATACCTCATAAACATTCCAAGCCTAAGAGTACTATACCAAATATTCCCAACGTAAATATTGATTACGAAGCTGTACACATGCCCAGGTAGAAACCACAAACCTAAATCAGAATTTTCTATGGGGAATTGCAGGGTTGACCATTGGTGTAAATGTCAATTGCAATTGCCTTACGAATGCCTTTGATATCCTTTTGTCCAAAAACTGAATTCCATGGAGTTTTTACTCCAGCAAGAATCAACTCAGCATACTTCATCAAGAAAACACCACAACTGTATCTGTAAAATGGTGCCGATAAGTCAAACATAAGTTTCTGTAAGAAAGTAAATAAATATGTCTCACATACCCATCATCTTGTTGAGGAATCAATTCAGATCTCATTCTTTGAACTGTGAATGGTCTGGCATGATGATCCATCTTCATTTCTTCACAGTAACCAGCATGCTTCAGTAAAGATGGCAATAGGTAAAGTAGGGCACGAACGTCCTTTAGCCGATGACTGGTTCCGTCCCGTTAGAGTCAAATAACAACACTTTTCCTTCCTTGAAAAGTACATGACATAAAACTCAATGGCCGGGTAGGTGGCACGGGATGAGCACCTGCATATACAATATAAATATTGTAAGCAATTAGATAAAAATATATTAACAAAATAGATAATGACATGTAAACGTCATTTCCAAAAACTTACCGAATCCATTTCCCACCAAGGTTGATGGTACAGAAGGTCATGGCCGGTAACATGTCTGAGGATATCTGGACTTGGCTGGTAATTCAAAGGAACGAATTCTGGGTAGTCTTCCTAGACATTTACAGCATGAAGAGGAGGATCGCTAATTTTTTTGCTCTTTCTTTTGCGATCTTTTTTCTGTTGAGGAGAATAAGGAGAACTAGTTTCTGTCTGCTGACGTCTTTCCTTCTCAGCCTGCTCAAACTTTTCTATCTTCCTCATGGCATCCAATGTATCCATTTCAATTGCCCACTTAATGTTCAGGTTAGTCTGCATATACAACCATTAATTTCCAACTGATAATTCCATTACCAGGCTTATATAAATCAAAAGCATAAATACAAAAATTCCCAGCTGATATCTCTCCTAGGCTCATGTCATCCATTCCTAGGCTCATGGTATCCATTCATAGGCTCATGGTATCCAGCTGATAATTCCATTACTAGGCTTATATAAATCAAAAGCATAAATACAAAAATTCCCAGCTGATATCTCTCCTAGGCTCATGTCATCCATTCCTAGGCTCATGGTATCCATTCATAGGCTCAAAAGCATACATGCATTAAAACACATTTCATTTTCAGAAACATGCATATAATAAACGGATTTTCATATACCATATCATATAACTAGGGAGATACTTACGAAGAAAGATGTGTTAACCAATCCAATATTTTGCAAGTAGTTAAGCTCACTGCTCGATCGTCTCCTCCATAGGATATCAAAGTAACTGTGAATATGTTGTGTAAATGTAGTGATGTACATTCAGGAATAAGTAACATAAAGCCTTAAAACAACAAACAGGGAGAAATGAAATAGATAGTTAATTATGTTACCAAATCTGATATCCACTTTTCGATGTTGACCAGGTCTACAAAATCTTGACTCCTCATAGGAAGGATTTGACTGGTATAAAAACTATTCAAGTCCAGTGTTACATTACATTAAAAACCGTACAAATGAATACATTATAACACTCCCAAAATAACAGTTAAGAATGGTGGAATATTATCTAAGTTGGTCTTCGTTCTTTAGGAAAGACGTGAACTCAACTAAGTTTATTTCTTCCTCGTTTGACTTTGGTTTCCTTTTCTTCTTAGGCATGGGATCTGTCCACTGGATTTCGAGCCACCTGGACCGCTTTCGGCCCCTCTACTTATCGATGTCTCTGTATTCAACATCAGGGTCGGCTCCATCAAGCGCTACCACACTACTGGGATTGTTCTGTGCAATATAGCACACAGAGGGGGATGGATATTCATCCAGGTCAAGGATAGATTTTTTCCCCAACTCCTACAAAAATTAGATATTCAGTCTAGCAGAAACCATTGAATAATTCCTAGAGAAAAACAGTATTATATAATGTACCTCAACCATATCACCCTCAAATGTAGCATCCCCAATAACTACACCGTCACTACCAACACATTGATCACAACTAGTTCCAATTTCACCAACAGCAGCATCCTCTTGATCATCACCCTTACCACCCTCACATGCAGCATCCGAAACAACCACACAATCACTGCCAACACCTTCCTTAGAACCCTTACCAATTTCACCAACATCATCCTCTTGCCCATCACCCTTACCACCCTCAAACGCTGCATCCCCAACAACCACACAATCACTGCCAACACCTTCCTTAGAACCCTTACCAATTTCACTAACACCATCCTCTTGCTCATCACCCTTACAACCGTCAAATGCAGCATTCCCATCACCAACATCATCATCTTTCTCTTCACCCTTACCACCTTGAAATGCATCATCCATATCACCAACATCATCATCTTTCTCTTCACCCTTACCACCCTGAAATGCAGCATCCACATCACCAACATCATCATCTTTCTCTTCACCCTTACCACCCTGAAATGCAGCATCCACATCACCAAAAGCATCATCTTCCTCACCACCCTTCCCAACTTCAGCAACAGCATCTTGCTGGATATCCTTACCAAGTTCACCAACTTTACCAACTGAATTTAGTTCTTCAACATCCTTAACAACAGTAACATTATTTCCAGCACCCTTATCATCAACAACATCATCAGCTTGCTCAGCACCATTCTAAACATCAAAATCAATAAATTAGTGGAAATTATGAAGGACTAAACTATTATATATAACTATAAATAATAATATAAATTTCAACAACTTCATATCCAACCTTCATCTCCTTTCTAATCTTCGAAAATTCTTCTCTACAAAATGCAATGATACATTGCTCACTTTCAAGCATAGCATCATATAGTTCTGGGATAGTGGAAGGCACCTGAATTTTGCAAAAATTAATACAATGCTTACAACAATAGCATACTAAAACCAATCAGTGTAGATGCAATCATACCTTAGGATTTCTATCGGAGAATAGTCGCTTCTTAGAAGGGGGGGAATATTCGTTAGAAAATGTGCTTCTAGTTCTCCCGACAGAACCTCCTATCTCCTCCTTCTGAACAGAACAATCAATCCCATCATTGTCATTGCTTGTCTGATTATCATCACCTTCATGGTCGGTACCAAGATCTTCTTCCTCTTCACTTCGAGGTAGAGCCAACTTCTCCCTCTTCTTATCAATTAGTGGGCCACACATACATTCAATGTTAAGGGATTTGAAGTAATCTGTACCCTTCTCAAAAGTTTCAACCTCCCATTCAAATAAAGCCGTCTGCATATCGGGAACAAACAATTGTTAGGGAATTTCTACAAATAATTATCCCTACATAAGTAAAAAGAAAGGGTAATTAAGTACACACCAATGTATTGAATTTGGATTCAATATTTGTAACCTTTGCACTGAATTCCCATCTACTGAACTGTGGATACCCTGTGGCAACTCTTTTACCAACGAGATTTTCTAAAGAAATTACTCTCTCCACGGCACATACCTATACAACGAAGATGTGAAATGAAAGACATATTTTTAGAAAATGGACAGGGAATTTGCTGTTAAAAAATTCTAGACATCACCAATCCCTCACCAAAACAACTAGCTTTCTAGCAATATTTTTCTTTATTTTAACATAACAATCAAAACATGCTCAACTTTTATAAAAATTACCTGAAGTGCTAGAGGGAACCCGGACAAGTTGTAGGTATAATACTTGGATTTCTTTTTCTTCTTCTCTTCCTCACCCTGCAGCCTTCCTTTCCCTTTCCCTTTGCCTTTCCCTTTCACTTCTTGTTCTTCTACTGACTTCTTGTTCTTGTTCTTGTTCTTATTCTTTTTCTTCTTATCTTCTTCTTCTTCTTCCAACACTTCTTCTTCTTCTAGTGTCTTCTTATTCTTCTTCATCTTCCCTTTCTTATCTTCCTTCTATTCTTTACCTCTCAGTTTGGGGAGGCGCTTGTTAAGTACATCCTTCAGAAAAAATAGCGTAAAACTGAAGATGTAAGAACCCCATGGAAATTTTTTGAATTCATCTTCGTTTTCAACTAATGAAAAAAACCACCCCGAGATAGCTGTCGTCCGTCCGTCATCCATGCCAAAGAATTGGCTCACCATATAGATATTCAACATCTTGTACACATCTTCACTCCCTTCGGACGACATTCTCTTCAACGTAGCATACAATACCTCAGCAGTAGGCCTTTTTCCTTTGAATTTTTTTCTAAGCATTGAATCCTCTTCTACTTCATTGTTGTTGGCAAAACCTTCAGGCAGCTGTCCCATTTTCAATCCGCTGCATAGACAAAACTCTTCTTGACCAAAACGAGCTTTCGACTTCCCCAACCCAAACCACATCTCATCTGGTCTTTGTCCATTAGGGTGAATAATCTCTCTTTTCAAAAGATTATGAATTAGGTGTCCGTAAACTATCAACGGTTGTTTCAAATCCAAATACTGGCCGAAAGGGCCTTCCTTGAATTTTTCCACCAACCCAAATTTTTGGAGGACCACCATCAAGTCTCTAATCATAAACATCTTGCTTCGACTGTTTACTCTGACTGGAATCCATTTCTCATGCCCTGGGAACCGCCACAACTTTTCATTTGAATTTTTCGGCATCTGGAAAATTAAAAAAAAAAAATCAAATAAAACTTAGGTTCAAAATGAAATACATGTATCAGCATTATATGCATCATCCATCCTCCATAGCCTCCTAGGCTCATAATCAGTACTAGGCTTCTGAAACTTAGGCTCATAATCAGTACTAGGCTTCTGAAAATCGTTCATAGCCTCCTAGGCTCAAAATATTACATACATCATCCATCCATTGGCCCTAGGCTTATGACAATCATTCATAGGGTAAACATATACATTCACCATAAAACCAAACCTAGGCTCATCAAATTACAAGCTTCATCCATTGGTACGAGGTCTATTACAATGATTGCTAGGCTTAAAAAAATTATACATGCTTGCAAAACAAGTCATTCTAGTCTGCAAATGTTATTCTTAACATTGAATTGTATCCCACTAAAGATTTTTCCAGTGTAGTTCACAGCAATAGCTGAATGCTTGCCCTCCTTGAAACAGAACACACACCCTCCCAATACACATACAACGGAACACAAACATGCCAAAAACACAAACAACAAAACAATCTCCCATCGAAAACACAAACAAGAACAATCTCCCATAAATTGTAGTAGTTTGAAGAAATTAATACCTTGATCAATGCCCACCGTCGGCGTTTTGTCTAGGGTTTGGGGTGGTTCGATCAATGTCCACCGTCTACCTTATGCTTTAAACGGCGACCGACGACCTGGCTTCTATTTCTGGGTTCTTGCTTGGGTTTGAGTTTAATCGTCGTTTGTGTACACAGACGAAGACCACGATTGAAGGGCCACGACGACCTTGCTTCTCCTTCCTCTCTTTGAGTCTCTGAATTTCTGGGTTGTTGATTGAGTTTCAGTTTTGCGCACACAGAACAGAACAAAAGCAACGAATGTTCTTTGGTTGATTTGAAATGTATTGTTCATCAGTGACTTTTGTGGGAAATGACATTGGAGGGGTATTGTAGTAAACTTCAACAAGTTATAATGAATTAAATATTTAAAGAGGCTATTGTGGGAAATTCTAGGGGAATGCCTTTAAAGGTCAATGTTGTGAATGTGGTTGGGAAAAAGGCTAAAAGGGCAATTTTTTCACCAATGGGTTATTTCCTAGAAACTAAAGGTTGAGAAAGGTCGTTTCCTACAATTTCCTCTTAAAAAAAATAAGATTAGAAGTTTACGTTATAGCAGTTAGTTAAATAGTATTTACCACATTTCTGAACTCCATGCCTTAACCCAGTTTACACTTTCAAAAGTGTTACAAAAATGCATAATACACTACAAAAATAATATAATAAACTGCCACAAGTTTTTTAATAAATAGAACATAGGCTAAAGAGAACTGCAATAAATTTTTCAAACCAAAAATAAAATAGGACGAGCAAGGATGTTGAAACACAATACCTTATACAGGAGCTGTATGCGCGTGATACAAATATATCCCATCCCCTTGCTCTTGCTGAGAATTCAAATTCCAAAATCCGACATTCCTGCAAATGTCCCCAGCAACAACCATGCTCACATTGCTCCAAGGAGAAAATTTTACCACCAATACCTCCCCTTGCATAACCATTGCTATATTCTCCGGCTTCAAGTCAATGACCCCAAATCAACACAACTCACAAGTTCACTCTTCTCTATCTTAATCTCAATCTTAACCACACCTTTAATCAATTACAAGAACCCACATCACCTTTGCAAACCTTAGACACACTAACTTATGTGAACAACAATCAATTTGTAGAATGCACTACTTTGTATTGAATTGAGTTAATTAAAAACAAATTAGATCAACCCTTATATAGGTTAGAATCCTGACAACTATTAAGTGTGAACATTACCAAAGATTTGTATGCTGCCTAACTAAACAGCCTAACATTATCAGCACACTTTGTTGATTACACACAAGCACACAATGGCTGACTAGCAGACAATACTGACTCTACTAACTTAACAACTTGGTTTAGATTAAATCCTACATATCTCCCCTTAAACCAAGTTTTCCATAACTTATCATGCCTAAAGTTTTCTTAGTTTTAGGAATGAATCGACTTTGAGCGGCTTCCTAAATATGTCTACAATCTGCTCCTCAGAATGGCAGTATTCTATCACGATTTCATTATCCTTTACCAAGTCTCGAATGAAATGAAACTTGAAGTCAATATGCTTACTCCTACAATGAAAAACTGGATTCTTTGTCAGTGAAATGGTGGACTTGTTATCGCAGTAGATCACTGTAGGAGGATTCTATTGATGCTTCAAGTCACAAAACATACGACTGCAGCCACACAGCCTGTGTAGCGCCACTAGCAACTGCAATATACTCAGCTTCTGTAGTCAATAAAGCAACCACCAGCTGCTTTTTCGATGACCAAGAAAATACTCTAGAACCCAGATGGAATGCATATCCGGAAGTACTTTTCCTCTCTTCCATATCACCTGCCCAGTCACTATCTCTGTATCCCACAAGCTTAATCTTATCAGCAGAAGAGTAAAAGACACCATCATCTAATGTACCTTTCACATATCGTAAAATACGCTTGTCAGCTTGCAAGTGAGATTGCCTCGGAGAATCCATAAACCTGCTGATAAGCCCAACTCCATATGCAATGTCAGGTCTAGTAGAAGTTAAGTATCTTAAACTTCCTACTAGTCTCCGAAAGATGGTAGCATCAATCAGCTCACTAGACCCATCTTTCACTAACTTCAATCTCTCTTCAACAGGAGTGAGAATCGGCTTACATCCCTCCATCTTGAACTTCTTCAATACATCACCAGCATACTTCTTTTGACATAAGAATATGCCATCATCCGTCTGACTCACCTCAATGCCGAGGAAGTAAGACATCAACCCCAAATCTGTCATCTCAAAATGACCAATCATTGTTTTCTTGAACTCTACAATCATATCATGGTTATTGCCGGTAATAATCAAATCATCAACATACAAACACACAATGAGAATATCTCTCTATAGATTTGTCTTGATGTACATAGTGTGCTCGTAGGGACATCTCTGAAACTCATGTTGAATAAAGTATGTGTCAATACATGTATACCACGCCTTGGGTGCCTGCTTCAACCCATATAAGGCCTTCTTCAACTTGTAGACCTTTTTTTCTTACCCCATTTTCACAAAACCTATCAGCTGGTGAATGTAGACTTCTTCCTCTATCTCACCATTTAAGAATGCCGATTTTACATCGATCTAGAAGATTCTCCAGCGATTCTGTACGGCAAGAGACACAATCAAGCGAACGGTGTCAAGTCTGGCAACTGGTGCAAAAACCTCAAAATAATCAATCCCTGGTTTCTGCTTTTAGCCTTTTGTAACCAGACGTGCTTTATAACGCTCCACCTCACCGTTTGGCTTGTGTTTTATCTTATACACCCATTTAACACCAATTCGCTGTTTACCACGAGGCAAATCAGTAAGCTCCCATGTGTTATTCTTCTCAATTGCACATATCTCCTCATCAGTTGCTTTTATCCAGCAATCATCTCGAACAACATCTTCATATGTGATAGGATCACAATCTGAAAACAGTGCAAAATCCACCAACTCTTCATCAGTTAGGTCGTCGTCATTACTGAGAACACAATCCTGCAAACGAGCTGGCAAAACCCGTTGGCGTTGTGGACGACTGGAAGATTCTGCTGGATGTGGAGTCACACCAGGTGATGGTGTCAAATGGGTAGGTTCTTCCTGAACAATCTCTTCCAGATCAACATTAACATCTAAAGAGCTCCCCTTACCACGGGACCAATCCCAGCAACCTTGCTCATCAAATGTAACGTCTCGACTAACAATTACCTTCCCGGATACTGGATTATACAGCTTGTATCCTTTTTTCATCTGACTGTAGCCGAGGAAAATGCACTTCTTGTTAGGATTATGCTCAGTAGCAAGAGTGTGATATTGTAATTGACAATCTTTTCATATAAATAAAGTGATTTCTGATTCTGCAAAATCTTATAGCATTTATAATTATAATTGTCAAGGTAAATAATCATAAGGTCAAAAGACTATGAGATATGAAGAATTGTTTGTACATCCGGATATGTATGAGGTAGACACAATTCTTTAGTTAGTCTTGAATAACGTTCACAACGTAAGTTAAAGGTTGGGCACCTCTATCTTGATAAAGTTGTAGAATTCTTTTACTAGCATTTGAGTGAGATCAAATGAGTTATGATGAGTCTAAAATCATCGAAAGGTTTTCGAGTAAAAGAATCTAGTGCACTAGGTGCATTGAACTGGATCACAATGAAATACTTTATCTAGAACCGTCACTAGATATAAGTCTTTTCATTATCAGGACAATCAGAGAGTCTATCTAAATCCTGAGATAAATGATTGACTTATGGTTGCAAGTGTTATCATTTGAGCTATCAATGAGTACCATTATATAGCATAGTCTATCCTCGATAGTTTGGTGGTATTCATTTGTTAATCGATAGAGGACTTCATTTATAGATATGGACATCGTAGCTCCATTTATTAAATGAGAGTATAATATCATCATATGGATGTTTTGAGGTATTGGATATTAAATCTCAACGTTGAGTTTTCAATAATGATTATTGGAGACATGGCTTCTGGACAAGTCAAAATATCCAAGTTCAAAATGTGGTCATATGAGGAAATATAGTAACTTGGAGAGCTATAGGCGGTCTATGAGCTCTTGGCAATTACTGATATTATTTACGAGGATACACCATCTCCTATAAGATTGTCTAGGGTATGAATGAGAAACATCTCCTTATTCTATCTTTTTTTAAGAGTTCAATTTTAGCTCTTTAGTGGAATGAGTTAAAATTAATAGATCGGACCTAAGTGAATCATTTGTTGATTGTGATTAGGTTATGTCTATTGAAGTTTAAATTTAGATAGCCCGCCAAGATCCACAATCCACACATACTTGCATGGATCACTTGATATATTCTACCGGACCAATTTATGGGTCCATCTAGAATTGCATTTAATGTATTAAGAATATAATATGTCTATTATTTATTTAATGGGCTGCACTATTATATTAATATATTAAAAGGTATTTAATGGGCTGCACTATCCGACGTAAGTCAATCAGATCACGCGACAAGAGGTATTTAACTCTAACCGTGTATTTGAGTTTAATTAATTAAAGGGTTAAGGTTCAAATCTTTAGAAAAATTTTAAACTATACAAAAATTATTTTTTCGCCTTCCGCTGCGGTTTTAAGCAATTTTTCCCTACAATTGGTATTAGAGCCTTGGTTGTCCCTTTAATTAATTAACGTATATATGCGTGAATCTATTTCTTTTTATTGTGATTATGCATGTTTTAGAAAGAGATGGCACTCTAGGTATTCCCATATATAATTACATGTGGAATGTATGGATTTATATATATTGTTATAAAGTGAATTGTTATTGCTCGATTTTGGTCCTAGAATTTCAATGTATTTTTTGTTTCGGAATTGTAACAAGAAGGGTGGTCTATTATCGCCATAATTCTTTCTTGGTAGTTGCTAAGTTCTTATTAATTTTATTGTAAAAATACTGTAGTTTTTTTTATTGTATTAAAATTTAGTGCAGTTTTTTTTTTGTTATATAAAATAGTGCAGTTTTTTTTTAATGTATTAAAAATACTGCAGTTTTTTTTAGTGCAGTTTTTTATTTGTAAATAAAAAATATATATATATATTTCTGCAGTATTTTATTGTATAAAATAAGTTGTAATATATTCAAGATTCGAAGACTCGAAGATTTGAAGAAATTGGAGCATCGGAAACCGAGCTTGGCACCCGCGCGCACCGAGACAACAAGCGCGCACACAACCAAGCGTGCAGCTGCGCTTGTTGCGGTGCAGCAGCGCACGAGACCCATGCATGGGCTGGTCATGCGGCAGCTCATGCCCTTGCATGGGCTAGGCGTGCGTATGGGCTGCTTGGTGATCTTCGGGCGCGCGAGTTACGTGCGCGAGATGGTCGCTTGAAGTCTTGTTCACCAAGAAAGGAGTTTTTTGTATTCCGTACAATTGTAATTTACATGCTTTTCTAGGATGGACCAAAATTGTGGCTATTTATTTTTATGTATAAGTATTACAATATTTGTTATTGTATGATAACATGTCATATAGAATAGGAGTGCCACTCATATATCTCTTTTGGTATAAACATGCATTGAATGATTTAGGTATCTAATTGACATCTAGATAACTTGGTAAAATCATTCTTTGGAATTTAATCACACGCCTTAAATAATTGAGTGGGAGAAGGTGTGTTAGAACACCTATGGCCTCCAAGGTTAGTTGAGCTTTATTATTTATTGGTAATCCCCCCGAGGGGAGTCCATAAATGGAATTTAGCAAAATACTTCCTTACAAGGATAGACTAGACAATTGACTCAAACGAGATCTACTCCCAGAGGAGGGATTTTCGTGAGAGAAAATTGAGGGTCGATATCTTGGTAACACACTCAATGTAATTTTATTAATATCCTCCCGAGAGTTCTTGTTAATAAAATTGCAAGGCTAAAATTGAAAACGCTGGTTGTTATGTTAACAATTAGGTGGGACCTAGTCCAACTAGTAAATGGTGCGAACTCCCGAAGGAGGCGTAACATTTATGGGTGTTGGATCACCGTTGAATTTTTCACGATTGAGTTATTTAATTAATTCAAGAAAAATATTCGAAAGTGCTTTATCATGATTATTTACTTATATATGCTTTTTTTTTATTCAGAAATCATGACCCCATCACTTATGAACATCCTGAAAGATAACACTTTAACTGGAGATAATTATGTCACATGGAAAAGGAAAATTGGGTTGTTGCTGCAAAGTGAAAAACATAAGTTTGTTCTAACTACTTCTAAACCACCTGCTCCTAATAATGACTCAAGTATTTTGCAAAGAGATGAGTATGAGTAGTGGAAGACCTCAGATGATATGGCCAAATGTTACATTATGGCTACTATCTCCGACGTGTTGCAACAGCAGCATGAAGGAATGGGGTCTGCTGCTGATATTATGATGTCTCTGGAAGAGATGTGTGCTATGAGGTCTAGGACGACTAAGAGAGAGGCAGTGACTGCTTTTATGAATCTTAGGATGAAACCTGGACAGGCTGTGAAAGATCACATGATGAAAGTCATAGCACATCTAAATATTGCAGAATTAAATGGCGCTGAGATAGATGGTGAGACCAAAATTGACATGGTTGTCAACTCACTATCAGATTCCTTTGATCAGTTAAGTTGGACTACACCTTGAACAAAAAGGAATACACCTTGCATGGCCTGATGCAAGATGTTCAAAGCGTTGAAAAGATCCTTGTGAAAAGCAAAGGTCAAGAGATTCATATGGTTGGTAAAGTTGCTACTGTTAAGACCCGTCAGAAGGTTAAGAAACAATAGAAGAAAAAGCAACTTGGGCCTACCAAGAAGGAGACCAAGAAAGTAACCAAGATCAAAGGGAAATGCTTCCTTTGTGGTGAAAAAGGACATTGGAAAAGAAATTGCCCAAAGTCCCAGAACAAGAAGGAAGAAGGTAATATTAATTATCTTGAAACATGTTTTCTGGCAGATTCTTGGATCATAGAGTCTGGAGCCAATAATCATGTTTGTTATTCCTTACAGGGGTTCCAAGAAAGGAAAAGGCTGAATAAGAACGAAATCAATTTGCGCTTGGGTAATGGATCGTTAGTGTCTGCAAGTGCAGTGGGAGATATTAGAGTTATTATAGATTCTAGTAGGTATTTAGATTTAATAGTCGTTTATTATGTACCTCAATTCAAGAGGAATTTAATTTCAGTTTCTTGTTTAAATAAATTTGGATATTCGGTTACTTTTAATAAAGCTTTTATTATTAGTAAGAATGACAAAATTGTTTGCAAAGGTACATTGGAAAACAGTCTATTCTTTTTGCATAGAAATATCTCTCACTCGTTAGACACAGAAATAACGGAACCTAATCATAAAAGAGTAAAATTATCAAAAGATGAAACCTACCTTTGGCATTTACGCCTAGGTCACATTAACCTTAATAGGATTAAAAGATTGGTATGTGACGGACCTTTAAGTGACTTAAAGGTTGATGATCTACCAACTTGTGAATCTTGTTTGGAAGGTAAAATGACCAAAAGGCCATTCAATACCAAAGGTGCAAGAGCCACTAAATGTTTAGGACTATTGTGGTCCTATAAGCATTCAAGCTAAAGGTGGATATGAGTACTTCATCACCTTCACAGATGATTACTCAAGATTTGGTTATGTGTATCTCATGAGACATAAGTCGGATGCTTTTGACATGTTTAAAGCATTCAAAGCTGAAGTAGAAAATCAGCTTGAGAAACGCATAAAAATCTTGAGATCTGATCATGGTGGAGAATATCTATCTGGTGAGTTTCAGCAGTATCTTATTGATAATGGGATAGTTTCTCAATTTTCTGCACCAGGTACACCTCAACAAAATGGGGTAGCATAAAGGAGAAATAAAACTCTTTTGAACATGGTTAGGTCTATGTTGAGTTATTCAACACTTCCTATTTCTTTTTGGGGATATGCTCTACAAACTGCAATATATATTCTAAACGTGGTACCATTGAAGTCGGTTCCTGGAACACCATATGAGTTGTGGACTGGGCGAAAGCCTAGTTTACAACACATAAGGATATTTGGTTGTCCTACACATGTGTTAAAAGGAAAGACGGAAAAGATGGAGTCCCGTTCTGAAACATGCATATTTGTGGGGTATCCAAAAGGAACTAAAGGATATTATTTCTATAGTCCTTCAGATCTAAAAGTGTTTGTTTCAACAAATGCTACATTTCTGGAAAAGGACTATATGAATGATTTTGTTCCAAAAAGTAGAATTGTCCTGGATGATATGTCAGGAGATACAATTCCACAAGAGGTTTCACAACCTAACCCTAATTGTAATTTCCACTCCAACACAAAATCAACAACCTACCATTCCTCGTCGTAGTGGGAGGGTTAGAACCCAACCTGAAAGATACATCGGTCTAGGAGAATCTGTTGAGAATCTCTCTGACGACGATGATCCCTACACGTACAAGGAAGCGATGGAGGATGTTGATTGTCACCATTGGCAAAAGGCAATGCAATCTGAGATTGAATCCATGTTCGATAACAAAGTCTAGTCCTTTGTAGACTTGCCTAAAGGGATAAAACCCATTGGGTGCAAATGGGTATACAAGAGGAAAAGAGGTAAGGATGGAAAGGTGGAAACTTTTAAAGCTAGATTGGTAGCTAAAGGTTACACACAGAAAGAAGGTATCGATTACGAGGAAACCTTCTCTCCTGTGGCCATGCTTAAATCAATTTATGGATTAAAGCAAGAATCCAGATCCTGGAACATAAGGTTCGACCAAGCTGTAAAAGGTTTTGGATTTTTACAGAACCTTGAAGAACCTTGTGTATACAAAAGGATTAAAGGTGACAAGTTGGTTTTCCTTATTCTTTACGTAGATGATATATTACTCATTGGAAACGATGTGGGAGTATTGACATCAGTAAAAGAATGGTTAGCAAAACAATTTGATATGAAGGACTTAGGAGAAGCAAGTTTTATTCTAGGTATCCAAGTAATAAGGGATAGAAAGAATAAAACGATTGCACTATCCCAAGCTTCATACATGGACAAAATCTTGTCTAGGTTTTCCATGCAAGATTCCAAGAAAGGTATGTTACCTTTTAGGCATGGAATCAAACTTTCTAAGGAACAAGTTCCTAAAAATGAGCATGAAGAGCAATTCATGAGTAGAATTCCATATGCCTCGGCAGTTGGAAGTCTCATGTATGCAATGCTCTGTACTAGACCAGATATTTGTTTTGCTGTTGGCATAATGAGCAGGTTTCAATCGAAACCTGGTCCTGATCACTGGACGGCAGTCAAGCATATTTTCAAGTATCTTAGGAGAACGAAAGATAATATGCTTGTATACTCTGGAGGGGATTTAATCCCCGTTGAGTATACAGATTCTGATTTCCAATCGGATTCTGACTCTAGAAAATCCACATCAGGATCTGTGTTTACTCTTAGAGGAGGAGCAGTCATTTGGAGGAGTATCAAGCAATCTTGTATTGCTGACTCCACCATAGAAGCAGAGTATGTAGCTGCATGCGAAGCTGTCAAGGAGGCTGTTTGGCTTCGCCAATTCTTGATTGACTTAGAAGTAGTTCCTAGTGCGAATAAGCAGATCACTATCTACTATGACAACAGTGGAGCAGTGGCTAATTCGAAAAAACCAAGAAGTCATAAGAGAGGAAAACACATTGAAAGAAAGTATTATCTTTTAAGGGAGATTGTTCATAGGGGAGACGTGACGATTACCAAAATCGCGTCGGCAGAAAATCTAGCAGATCCCTTCACAAAGGCTCTACCTCAGAAAAGTTTTGATGGGCACCTAGAGAACATGGGAATGAGAGATATGACACATTTGCTATAGCGCAAGTGGGAGATTGTTAGGATTATGCTTAATAGCAAGAGTGTAATATTGTAATTGACAATCTTTTCATATAAATAAAGTGATTTCTGATTCTGCAAAATCTTATAGCATTTATAATTATAATTGTCAAGGTAAATAATCATAAGGTCAAAAGACTATGAGATATGGAGAATTATTTGTACATCCGGATATGTATGAGGTAGACACAATTCTTTAGTTAGTCTTGAATAACGTTTACAACTTAAGTTAAAGGTGTTAGGATTATGCTCAATAGCAAGAGTGTAATATTGTAATTGACAATCTTTTCATATAAATAAAGTGATTTCTGATTCTGCAAAATCTTATAGCATTTATAATAATAATTGTCAAGGTAAATAATCATAAGGTCAAAAGACTATGAGATATGAAGAATTGTTTGTACATCCGGATATGTATGAGGTAGACACAATTCTTTAGTTAGTCTTGAATAACGTTCACAACTTAAGTTAAAGGTTGGGCACCTCTATCTTGACAAAGTTGTAGAATTCTTTTACTAGCATTTGAGTGGGATCAAATGAGTTATGATGAGTCTAAAATCATCGAAAGGTTTTCGAGTAAAAGAATCTAGTGCACTGGGTGCATTGAACTGGATCACAATGAAATACTTTATCTAGAACCGTCACTAGATATAAGACTTTTCATTATCAGGACAATCAGAGAGTCTATCTAAATCCTGAGATAAATGATGGACTTATAGTTGCAAGTGTTATCATTTGAGCTATCAATGAGTACCATTATATAGCATAGTCTATCCTCGATAGTTTGGTGGTATTCATTTGTTAATCGATAGAGGACTTCATTTATAGATATGGACATCGTGGCTCCATTTATTAAATGAGAATATAATATCATCATATGGATGCTTTGAGGTATTGGATATTAAATCTCAACGTTGAGTTTTCAATAATGATTATTGAAGACATGGCTTCTGGACAAGTCAAAATACCCAAGTTCAAAATGTGGTCATATGAGGAAATATGGTAACTTGGAGAGCTATAGGCGGTCTATGAGCTCTTGGCGATTACTGATATTATTCACGAGGATACACCATCTCCTATAAGATTGTCTAGGGTATGAATGAGAAACATCTCCTAATTCTATCTTTATTTAAGAGTTCAATTTTAGCTCTTTAGTGGAATGAGTTAAAATTAATAGATCGGACCTAAGTGAATCATTTGTTGATTGTGATTAGGTTATGTCTATTGAAGCTTAAATTTAGATAGCCCGCCAAGATCCACAATCCACACATACTTGCATGGATCACTTGATATATTCTACCAGACCAATTTATGGGTCCATCTAGAATTGCATTTAATATATTAAGAATATAATATGTCTATTATTTATTTAATGGGCTGCACTATTATATTAATATATTAAAAGGAGACATGTAGGCTTGTTTCTTTTAGTAAGAATAAGTCTGGTTCACATGTGGGCTTTTATTTAAAGTCTAATGGATTAAATAAAATAAGAAAAATAACATTGGGCCCATATATACGTGGTGTGGGCGGCAAGGCTAAATAAAATAGCCCAAGATATTTTTTTTATTTTATTGTTTTGATTAAATGGGAATTAATTAATTATTTAATTAATTAATAGTTTAAATCAAAATCTTTTCCTGATCAGTAAATTAAATATTATGTGTTGGATTAGGGTATGAATTCTTTTAAGTGATAGGAGTCCTAATGTGGTAAGGATTAAGTCCATATACACTCCTTATTATACAAAGAATTCGGCCACCACTAGTCCTACAAAGGTTAGGATTCTTGAATTGATAGAAATTAGGGAAAAGGATAATTCTTTTTCAAGTAAGGAAATTAACCAACCCTAGATTTCCTATTCAATGAATTCGGCCAACCCTACTTGGTGAAGGAGAAAATTCGGCCAACCTATAAATATAAGGTTATGAATTTTCGGCCACCAAAAAGAAGAAGAAAAATAGAGAGAGATTTTTGTTTGTTTTGAAAATAAAAAGTCCTACTCTATACACATAGATTTTCGGCCAAGAGAGAAAAAGAAAATAAGTTCTCATTCGATAGTGCACTTACAAGCCTTTAACATCAAAAGGTTTTGTGCACACTTTCGATTTAGGGTTACGCAAGTTTCAATCATATTGATTGTGAATTCAAAAGTGACCGGAACTATTTTTTTTTTAGGCTCTTGGTGTTTTACTATTGAAGATCAAGATCAGAAATTCCATACATCCATTCTAAGGTAAGCAATTCAAAGAAAAAGGGAGACCACGCTCCTAGGTGATTCACGTATGTGCTAGGATTGAAGATCTTGCGGATTACCATCGACGTAAGTCAATCGGATCACGCGACAAGAGGTATTTAACTCTAACCGTATATTTGAGTTTAATTAATTAAAGGGTTAAGGTTCAAATCTTTAGAAAATTTTTAAACTATACGAAAATTACTTTTTCGCCTTCCTCTGCGGTTTTAAGCAATTTTTCCCTACAAAAGGTTGGGCACCTCTATCTTGATAAAGTTGTAGAATTCTTTTACTAGCATTTGAGTGGGATCAAATGAGTTATGATGAGTCTAAAATCATCGAAAGGTTTTCGAGTAAAAGAATCTAGTGCACTGGGTGCATTGAACTGGATCACAATGAAATACTTTATCTAGAACCATCACTAGATATAAGTCTTTTCATTATCAGGACAATCGGAGAGTCTATCTAAATCCTGAGATAAATGATGGACTTATGGTTGCTAGTGTTATCATTTGAGCTATCAATGAGTACCATTATATAGCATAGTCTATCCTCGATAGTTTGGTGGTATTCATTTGTTAATCGATAGAGGACTTCATTTATAGATATGGACATCGTGGCTCCATTTATTAAATGAGAGTATAATATCATCATATGGATGTTTTGAGGTATTGGATATTAAATCTCAACGTTGAGTTTTCAATAATGATTATTGAAGACATGGCTTCTGGACAAGTCAAAATATCCAAGTTCAAAATGTGGTCATATGAGGAAATATGGTAACTTGGAGAGCTATAAGCGGTCTATGAGCTCTTGGCGATTATTGATATTATTCATGAGGATACAACATCTTCTATAAGATTGTCTAGGGTATGAATGAGAAACATCTCCTTATTCTATCTTTATTTAAGAGTTCAATTTTAGCCCTTTAGTGGAATGAGTTAAAATTAATAGATCGGACCTAAGTGAATCATTTGTTGATTATGATTAGGTTATGTCTTTTCAAGCTTAAATTTAGATAGCCCGCCAAGATCCACAATCCACACATACTTGCATGGATCACTTGATATATTCTACTGGACCAATTTTTGGGTCCATCTAGAATTGCATTTAATATATTAAGAATATAATATGTCTATTATTTATTTAATTGGCTGCACTATTATATTAATATATTAAAAGGAGACATGTAGGCTTGTTTCTTTTAGTAAGAATAAGTCTGGTTCACATGTGGGCTTTTATTTAAAGTCTAATGGATTAAATAAAATAAGAAAAATAATATTGGGCCCATTTATATATATGGTGTGGGCGGCAAGGCAATATAAAATAGCCCAAGATATTATTTTATTTTATTGTTTTGATTAAATGGGAATTAATTAATTATTTAATTAATTAATAGTTTAAATCAAAATCTTTTCCTGATCAGTAAAATAAATACTATGTGTTGGATTATAGTTGGAATTCTTTTAAGTGATAGGAGTCCTAATGTGGTAAGGATTAAGTCCACATACACTCCTTATTATACAAAGAATTCGGCCACCACTAGTCCTACAAGGGTTAGGATTCTTGAATGGATAGGAATTAGGGAAAAGGACAATTCCTTTTCAAGTAAGGAAATTAACCAACCCTAGATTTCCTATTCAATGAATTCGGCCAATCCTACTTGGTGAAGGAGAAAATTCGGCCAACCTATAAATATAAGGTTATGCATTTTCGGCCACGAAGAAGTAGAATAGAGAGAGATTTTTGTTTGTTTTGAAAATAAAAAATCCTACTCTATACACATAGATTTTCGGCCAAGAGAGAAAAAGAAAATAAGTTCTCATTCGATAGTGCACTTACAAGCCTTTAACATCAAAAGGTTTTGTGCACACTTTCGATTTAGGGGTACGCGAGTTTCAATCATATTGATTGTGAATTCAAAAGTGACCGGAACTATTTTTTTAGGCTCTTGGTGTTTTACTATTGAAGATCAAGATCAGAAATTCCATACATCCATTCTAAGGTAAGCAATTCAAAGAAAAAGGGAGACCACGCTCCTAAGTGATTCACGTACGTGCTAGGATTGAAGATCTTACGGATTACCATCGATGTAAGTCAATCGGATCACGCGACAAGAGGTATTTAACTCTAACCGTATATTTGAGTTTAATTAATTAAAGGGTTAAGGTTCAAATCTTTAGAAAAATTTTAAACTATACGAAAATTATTTTTTCGCCTTCCGCTGCGGTTTTAAGCAATTTTTCCCTACACTTCTTTACCTTATCATTAAGCTTCTTCCTCAAAACATCAGGTACATGAGCATAGCAAATACAACCGAACACTCGTAGATGTCCAATACTGGGTTTGCGTCGAGTCCAAGCTTCCTTTGGAGTCATTCCGAGAACACTTCTAGTAGGGAACCTGCTCAACAAATAGAACGCACAAGCAACTGCATCACCCCAAAAACCTTTGGGTAAATTCTTCAAGTGCAACATACACCTGACCATATCCATGACTGTTCTATTCTTCCTCTCAGCTACTCCATTTTGCTGAGGAGTGTATATGGCTGTCATCTGATGATTAATGTCATGTTTCTGCAAGAAACTATAGCAGACAATATATTATGTGCCTCTGTCTGTTCTCAAAGTCTTGATAGATCTTCCACACTGCTTCTCAACATTCACCTTAAATCTTTTAAAGGCATCACAAGCATCTGACTTCTGCTGCAAGAAATACACCCAAGCTTTCCTGCTAAAGTCATCAATAAAGGTAATAAAATACCTGGAATTTCCATTTGATGGAACCTCCACTGAGCATAAATCTGAATCCACCAGCTCCAAGGGCTTACTGGCTCTCCATGCCTTTCCTATGGGAAATGGGTCTCTGTGCTTCTTTCCTAAGACACAGGTCTCGCAAACTTTATCTGGGGAATTTGTGGAAGGTAATTCTAAAACCATCTTTCTAGATGCTAGCTGTTTCAGACTTCCTAAAATTCACATGGCCAAACCGCATGTGCCACAACCAATTCTCATCACAAATCACTGAACTAAAACAAGGTAAACTGCCACTATTAATAAGCAGCGGAAACAAACGGTTTTGTGACATTTTTACCTTTGCTATTAGCCTCTTCTGTGCACTATTGATGGTGCAAATTCCTTCGTGGATCTGTATGTCATATCCTTTCTCCGAAAGTTGTCCCACACTCAATAAGTTCTTCTGTAGATTTGGAACAAACAATACATCTGAGATGGCATTCTGAGACCCATCCTTTAAAGTGATAGAGATTCTGCCCTTCCCCATCACTGGCACCGTTATGTCATTCCCAAACTTCACCGATGAAGTAAAGGATTCATCTAACTGAGTGAACATCTTCTTTTCACCACACATGTGGTTGCTGCAACCCGAATCCAGAAACCATTTGTTCTTAGCTCCATCGTCTGCCATGTTGCATGCTAGCAACAATGTTTCCGAACGATCATCATCTTCTGCAACATTTGCTTGGAAATCTTGCTTTCTAGATCTGCACTCAGACTTGTAATGGCCAAATTTTTTTCAATTAAAACACTGAACCTGAGATTTATTCCTCTGATTAGTGTTGTTGTTGCTCCCTCTGCCTGTTCCCTGGCTAGAACTGGAAGCACCTCCTCTTCTGTTTTGCGAGTTCTGACCCCACTGTCTAGACTTAGAATTCCTCTGAGTCTCATCTTTGTCTCTTTTAAGACTTAACTGGCTTTGTAAAGCCTCTTCCACCTCAATTTCTGACTTCTCATCCAGACGTTGTTCATGGGCTTGGAGTGAGCCCATCAACTCATCCAACGTCATCTTCTCGAGATCTTTGGACTCCTCAATGGCAGTCACCTTGTACTCAAACTTTGAATTCAGTGTTCGGAGAATCTTCTCCATAATCTGAACATCTGAAATTGTCTCACCATTGAACTTCATCTGATTAACAAGTACCAATATCCGTGGGAAATAATCTGCCATCTTCTCTGTTTTCGTCATTTGAAGAAGCGCCAACTGCCTCTGCATAGTCTGCAGGCAAACTTTCTTCACCTTTTCAGCTCCTCTGTACGTGTTCATCAGAATATCCCATGCTCCTTTTGCTGAAGTGGCATGTGCGATTTTCTCAAAAATCATCGGATCCAGCGACTGGTTGATGAAAAACCTCGCCTTCAGATCCTTCCGAGTTGTTGCAGCATCTGTTGGACTAACAATACCCTCGAAAACAACAGTCCACAACTCGTGGTATTCGAACAAAAGCTGCATCTGAACCCTCCAATACTCAAAATTTGTCTTTCCATTAAATTTAGGTATTTTGGACTGAATTGTATTATTTCAAAAATTGAAGGTAGTCATTTGTAATTTACCAAATAGGGTACTATTTGTAAATTTATAAAGAGGGGATAATCCGTAATTTTCCACACTAAGATGTTATCAGCACAAAACATAATGATTAAAAAAACACAAAGATTAACAAAAACTTTGCCTTTCACTTTTATTTTTCTTTTTTTTTTACTTTCCTTTTTTTTTAATCACACCAGTTTGCCTTTTTTTTTAAATGCTTTCTCCTTTCTGATCAGTAGATCAGATCAAAATAAAACACGCCACTTTGTATCTCTTCTCTTCCAACACAACTCATTTCTCCTTCTTTCAACCTAAATAGAAAAAAACAACTTATCTTAGGATGCCGATTTGACCTCTAAAACGTCCTCTGTTGACGATGGTTCTTTGGAATAAATGAAAGGTGGTCACTTGCTGCACCTTCTGATGTTGGTGGTGTCAGCCCACTATCCCGGCGGTCGGCGGCGGGTGGTGGTGGAGATGACCGACTCCGGTAACTTCTGAGTTTTTTTTTTTTCGTCTGAACCTCTTTTTTCTGGTTCCGAAAAAAATGCCTCTGAACCTCTCTTGGTTCAAATCCGGCACCGGTGAGTTTTTCCGGCTATCCGATTCCTAACTGGAATCTAGCTCAGATCACTCCCTCACAGTGTATCTCTCACACTCACAGTCTCTACCACACTCACCTTCGAGCTCTCAAGCTCTGATACCAAATGTGAACAACAATCAATTTGTAGAATGCACTACTTTGTATTGAATTGAGTTAATTAAAAACAATTGGATCAACCCTTATATAGGTTGGAATCCTGACAACTATTAAGTGTGAACATTACCAAAGATTTATATACTGCCTAACTAAACAGCCTAACATTATCAGCACACTTTGTTGATTACACATAAGCACACAATGGCTGATTAGCAGACAATACTGACTCTGCTAACTTAACAACTTGGTTTAGATTAAATCCTACCGCTTCCTCTTTAATTCGAGAACCCAATTCACCTTTTTCATTCAAGCTCTCACCTTTACAAGGCTTAACACCATCGAGTTCTTCTTTTACTGTGATACCCACTTGGGGTTTCCTTTTTACAACCGAAACTGTATCAATTTCTTCTCTAGTTAAACCACAATGGGGGGTTTTTACAACACTCAAAATGGTATAAATAAGTACTTTATCGGACCCAGTTCCAGCATAAGCATCTTTGAAGCTAAGAGGACCTACGTTCACATGACTCAAAGTTTTTCTGATTTCATTAACGGAATAAAAAACATCATCTCTTAAACCCTCATAATCTGGTGTCATCCCTCGGGTTCTCAAAGATCGCCTGATCCTCTCGGCCTTGCGTTTCTTCCATGCCCTACCATTAACGCAAAACAATAAAAATAAAAACATTAATATATAAAATTATGTGCATATACATCAATCAACATACAAAATTATCAAAAACAAAGATAGGCTTTGACAAAAACACATCTTTATTTTAAGAGTTTCTTCAGTGGACTCACTTTATACGATTTAGTTGCAACCCTTTCTTTTTTTTTTTTTGAATAAGCAACCCTACTATTAACAAAAATAAATGTAGAGTAGACAGAACAATATGTGCATATATTCTTTCAAAAAAAAAAACAATATGAGCATATACATAAAAACAAAAACAAAAAACCGTCAAAAACAAAGATGGGTTTTTGGATATATATATATATATATATATATATATATATTCTTTTTCTTCTCGATGCATACTGATATAAATAACATCATAGCATTGCACGTGAACCGTAGATTATAGATAGGTAATGACAAGTGCATACAGACTAAATCAAAGCAATTGAATCTAATAGTCCATATACAACCCATTGATAAATATTTATCGGTACATACTGAGGTGAAAATTTTCATATATATATATATATATATATATATATATTCTTTTCTTTTGATCAATCAACTCATACAAATAGATAAAATCAAGATAGGTATTTTCTCTGACATGAAAATGAAATGGGTTTTATTTGAACAATTACAAAGAATCAATAAAATTATGTCCGTATACATCAATGCAAACAGATCAGAGAGTCAAAAACAAAGCAAAAATGGATTTTTTTTTCTTTTTTTTTTCCATGCATAAAAATAGATAAAATCGACATGGGTATTTTCTCTGGCATGAATTTGAAAATGGGTTCTATTTAGAACCTACGAATACACAAAGAGAGTGAGGGGAAAAAAAAAAACCTTTAGCCGCCAACATGTCGTCGTTTCGTTTGATGTCTTGAAGTCGTTTTCTCTCATATTCTGTTAGTTTCTCAGACGCCATTGAAACACAGAGACAAATGAGAGAGAGAGAGAGAGAGCAATGGTTTTGTTTTGTGTTACATCTGTGAGTTGTGACTGTGATGTGTTTGTTTGGTGATTGGTGAGGCTTGGGTGGGAGTGGAATTGGCGGGCGTTTTTCTTATGATGACATGTGGCTTCATCTCTGGCCGTTAATAATAGCAGCTTAGTCAGATGCATGTTTCAATATTGCTTTAAACTATGTTTGTAATTATTTTGTTTAAGAAAAAAACCTATTTACAGTTTCACTTAAAAATAATAAATTTATAAAAAAAAAAGTTAATAAATGTTTGATAAACTAAATTTTAAAATTATTTAACTTTTGAAAAGATGGAAAATATATTGAAAAAAATTATTAAAATAGATATCATTAATAATATAAATATAAAGTATAAAAAAAGAAATAAATAAGAAATTTAAACAAAAAAACTTATAACTGAGTCAACTCGTTCATCTAAACACTAAGTTGTCGAGTCAACTCGTACATTTAACACTAAGTTGCTGAGTCAACTCGGCCGAGTCAACTCACTCACTCAAACTTTGTTAATGGAATCTCTACAACTCAAGCTCCAAATCCACCACCGTCTTTTGCTCGCTACCGACATCGAGGGATCGTTATCCTTACATCGAGGGATCGTTATCCTTCATCCCTCCCTGTCGAGAGCGTCGCCATCCTTCATCCCTCGCCGCCGACATCGTTTCCAATGCCGAACTGAAATTATCGAGAGATTTCGTCCTATATCGTAAAAATGGAGGATGATTCCTCCTCCTCCATCGCCGAACAGACATCACTGACGCGACGATATCACGATGGAACAGCGGCGGAATCGGGACGGAAAAGCAACGTGGGAGGAAGAGAGACTCAACGGCGAGGTAGATCTGAGAGAGAACTGTGGTCCAGACGATGGTGTCATGTCGCACGGAGGCGGCGGCTGCGAGGGAGGCGAGGCAGTGTCGGAGTCGGTGGTGGACATGGAGGGATCTCCTCCGGCCACCAACTCTGGTGGTGGCTACCACCATTGTTAAATTTCTACTTTTTTATATTTTCATATTTTTAGTTTTTTTTTAGTTTTTTATTATATAATTATTGAATATAAGGGTAATACAATCTTTTAATAAAAATAGCGAGTGTATTTTGGTTATTACATAAGCAATAAACTAACTTCTCAAAAGTTGCTTATTGGAAGAGCAAATTGTAAAATAAGTTGCTTTTGGAAAGTTTACCAAACACCAATTTACTCAAAACTTTAAAAATAATCATTTATTTTCAAGTAAAAGAAATCTCAAACATAGCCTTAGAGAGCTAAATAAATAAAATGTAGTGTTACAGTCTTTCGAATGTCAGTTCGTTCTGATATAAAATATATTAGGACGAAGAATGTGAACCACAGATTATTAAGAAGTTTTGACAAGTGCATACACTTTGAGTCAAAGTATATAAATCTAATGGTCAACATTCTTCGTCCTAATATATTTTTTATCAAGACGAACTGACAATAAAAAAATTGAGTAGTGTTATCCAGTGCCCTAAATACAAATGTTAAAAACATAAAAGTTTCTTTTAATGGAAACTGTATTTATTACAATAGTACAATAAATGTTGTAATTGACTTTCCTTTTATAGTAACTTTTGTAGGGTTAACACTGCCCATAAATCAAAAATACCTATAATTTCTAAAACCATTGTCTTATTTAAAAAAATAGTAATAAACAATTTATTAATTGTCAAAACATATAAATCTTAAAGAAGATTTGTTAGCTATAACAAAATTTTAAAAGTAAACATTAATTGATCTAAGCATTACTTGGTGAGTAAATCAAAGTGTTATTAGTTTAGACACTGTGACAGCCAGTAGGTGCATCTCTTTTTTCACATCAGTAGTAGTGGGAGATTCGAGTCCACTAGAATACCAGATGCATATTTTAAATATATGAAAAGTTTTACACATACTTCAGTGTCAGAATATCGTAAAATATCCAAATCGGTAAAGATATAAGATAATTTAAGAAAAAAAAAATCTACATTGAACATTGCAGGCAAAATGAAAACCTGAATTTTGATATCCAAATGCTTGAGTTTCTTCAAAATTGGGCCAACAAAAGCAAAATCCAAAATCCATTTTACTTTGGACTTGAAAAGCAACAGCCAACAAGAAGATGCAACATCGAAACTCTTGTGCAGATTACTACTAGTCAGATGTCCAGACGTAAACCTGACCCCCGCTTGTCGCTCCTGCTAGCGTTCCAACTTGATAAGGGTGAGCATGAAATCTGCACGGAATTGCAGTTACATGTGGGCTATCTAATGTCCTAATTGTTTTTCTTTGAAATGGAGAAATGACATCCACTCCTCTCTTCATATTTCCAATGAAGATGCATGAATCATCCCAACCCCAAATTGCTCTGCTACCACAAAAAGAAATGTTAAAATCAAGACTCCTAACCTCATAATTTCAAATTACATGGAAGTGGCTGGGAAAATGAAACTATTACTATTTCACCCCATAAAACATTACTGACCAAATGCTATTTCATGGCACATCAATTCTAAGATCTGATTTTGGCATCAAAGACAATGTCGTAAGAAAAATTATAGAATATTAGTTATAAGCAATATCTTTACGAGAACATGATTGATGGTTTTTAAGGAAAAAAACAATACAGACACAGGAAAAATCGAAAAGAAAAGATCCATGGAAAAGTTTGCATTTCAGGCAAAAAGAATACCTGAAAGTTGATATCCATCTGCCTGTCTGATTATTGTGATTTATCATGAAAGAATTCTCCAAGTTGACTCCACTCCATATACCAACCTTATCATCAGTACTACATTACAAAATTATACAATCAAGTTCAATTTAAACATACTTTCAGCCTAGATTGACATTTACCATTATACGCAACATATTACATATTGCATATTTGAAAACTAAAAGGAGCCACGAGCTAAGATTAACTTGTACCAAAATACAAGAATTAGCTTAAGTGAAGTGAGTTTTTTTTAAATAAATAATTACAGAAAATAAAAGCAGTACTGCTAAACAATTGTGACGCTTGGCAGATGAAAACAGCTAACAAATGCAAAATTGAAGTCTTAACAATATAACATACCTTGTAGTGGCAAGGCATCTGCCAGAAGGTGAGAAATAAGCAGATTGAATAGCCTTTTTATGATTTGCTACTTTCAAAGGTTTCGGTTTATCTGCGGCCATACATCTCAAATCCCAAAGGCAAGCAGTCGCATCGCTGGAACTAGTAGCCATGATATTAGGATTTTGTGAGTTAAAATCAATGGTGTTGATCCTAGATTCATGCAGAAGCCATTCACTTGAGGAGTTTCCTGCTCTTACATCCCAAGAACTCAATCCCCCACTGCCTTTGCCAAAATATAAGGTGTTCACATTGTTTGGCTGTTGAGAAAGAGAAAATAATGAATGCTCACTGGAGTAAACCAGATTGAATACCTCCTTCTCAGCATCCATCAATTGGATGAAACCATCATACGAGCTAGTAAAGATCTGCACTTAGTTCAATCCTCACAGATGACAAGCCATGTTATAAACTAAAAAAATACTGGAATAGACAAGTGCCATCTTAATTCCAACTTTCAAGTCACTACCTAAGATGTTCATGCAACAAAAACAAAATTGTATATAAATAACACCAGTACTAAATTAAGTTCAAAGAACATCAAGGCACATAAAATGAACAAGATAAGATTAAAAGCTTACACTATTGCACTTAGTTAAAATGTATTTACCGTATTACTAACTCCATATAATAACACAGAAAATAATGTAATAAACTTCTACATGTTTGAATCAATATAACATAGTCTAAAAGAGAAATGCTATAAATTTTCAAACCAAAGGTACCTTGGATGAGAAAGATTGTTGAAACACAATCTCCGATACAGGAGCTGTATGCACATGATACAAATATATCCCATCCCCTTCATCTTGCTCAGAATTCAAATTCCAAATTCCGACATTCCCGTACTTGTTCCCCGCAACAACCATTCTCACATTGCTCCAAGGAGAACATTTCACCACCAATACCTGTCCTTGCATAATCCGTGCTATATTCTTCGGCTTCAAAATCAATGACCCCAAATCAACACAACTACCAAGTTCACTCTTCTCTATCTTAATCTCACTCTTAACCACACCCTTAATCAAATTACAAGAACCAACATCATCTTTTCCACAAATATTCTCATCTTTGCAAACCTTAGATGCATTAACTTCCTCCTTAATTCGAGAACCCAATTCGCCTTTTTCACTCAAGCTCTCACCTTTACAAGCCTTAACACTATCGAATTCTTCTTTTACTGTGCTACCCACTTGGGGTTTCCTTTCTAAAACCGAGTCTGTATCTATTTCTTCTTTAGTTACACCACAATGGGGGTTGTTCTTTGCAACACTCAAAATAGTATCAATAAGTACTTTAACAGACCCAGTTCCAGCATAAGCATCTTTGAAACTAAGAGGACCTACTACACAAGGAGAAGAGTTCACAGGACTCAAAGTTTTACTGATTTCATTAACAGAAGAAAGAACATCATCTCTTAAACCCTTGGAATCCGGTGGCATCCCTCGAGTTCTCATAGATCGCCTGATCACAACCGGGCTCTCGGGCTTGAGTTTCTTCTGTGGACTCACTTTATACGATTTAGTTGCAACCCTACCAGTAAAATTATTAAAAAAAAAAAAACACATACACAAATTTATATACAAAATTATGTGCATATACATTGATCAACAGAAAAAATTATAGAAAACCCATCTTTGTTCTTAGAGTTTCCTCACTGGACTCACTTAATACGATTTAGTTTCAAAAATATGTGCACATACATCAATAAAAAAACATATTAAACCTTGAAAAACAAAGATGGGTTTTGGCAACCAAAAAACAAAAAGGATTTTTTGTTTATCAATCAATCAGCGCATACAGATATATAAAATAAAGATACGTATTTTCCCTGACATGAAAATGAAAATGGGCTATATTTGAAAACTACAATCAATCAATAAAATTATGCCCATATACATCAATTAAAAAAAAAGGGTTTTGGCCAAAAAACAAAAAATTCAATCAATGCACAAAAATAGATAAAATCGAGATGGGTGTTTTCTCTAACATGAAAACGAAAATGGGTTCTATTTATAATGCATGAATACATGCAGAGAGTGAGGGAAAAAAATAAACCTTTTGGAGTTGGAAATGGCAGAGAGGTCGGAGGTCTTGGACTGGATCTTGAGAGACGCCAACATCTCATCGTTTCTTTTGATGTTTTGAAGTCGTTTTCTCTCATATTCTGTCAGTTTCTCGGACGCCATTGAAACACAGAGACAGTTGAGAGAGGAAGAGCAAATGGTTTTGTTTTGTGTATTGGCGATAACTATTAATGGGAATGGGATGTGTTGTTATTATGTGATTGGTAGCTTTAGGCAGGAAATGAATGGCGGGAAGAATTTTTATGGTGACACGTGGCTTCATCTCTAGCCGTTAATAATTATACCCGAGTATGGACTACATCGAATCCAATTAAATTCGTTTTAGTCGTAAAAAAATCGGATTCAAATTCAAATATGACTCGTTAAATTAATTCATTTAATTTTTTATTTATTAAGATAACTGGAGCCGTAAGCTTATGATATAGGTGTGAGGGAGTTTATCACCGGACTAACTTCATCTCGTCTATTTATTAATAATATTATTATTTTCCTTTTGTCTTTTGAGGTATTGGTCATTTTGCATCATCTAGTTTTAGTAATGGTCATTTTACACCTTCTGTTAACTTTTTAACAAAAATATTATCATACCCTTCTATCTCTCTTTTTCGGTTTTTAATTTAAAAAATAAAAAATAAAAAATAAATAAAAAAATAAAAACAAATTCAACATCTTCATCACCATCATCATCCAAACCTAGAAAATTATCAACACACCACCAAACCCAGAAACACCAGATTCCATAACCCATAACCTAACCTTTATCATCACCATCACACCCAGACCCATACTGTCATCATCACCAACACCAGAACCCATAACCAACACATTTCCGCTTTAGCCATTGGACTACATCCATCTATCCTACCTAAAAAGTAACCCTTTTCTTGTCGAATGACGCTAGTGGAGACAAATTCCTTCCGGCTAATGAAGATACTACTCCAGTCTTCCCGTTCATTCCCAGTGGATCCTTCTTTTCTTCTCCCTAAGAATTGAACGAACCGAGTTCACCTATACGAGAGTGCGGAATAAAAACCAACAAGAAACTTCCCACTTTGGATGTCCCTCGATTCTGCTAGTTTAGAAACTAAGGAGAAGAACAGGGGTCGCTAGGTCAGAAAAGCGATAACTATAAAATCTCCCCAAGTAGGATTTGAACCTACGACCAGTCAGTTAACAGCCGACCGCTCTACCACTGAGCTACTGAGGAACAACGGACTTAAGAAAACCGACTCTCGTTCTTTGGACCAACCTATGACCGAACAAAAAAGGGTTCGTCACTCTTTTTCACATACACCGGGAGAAAAGGTTACGATAGCAAGCCTCTCCCCGGCCGGAGAGCCTCCAGGACAAGGGGGCGGCGGTCAACCATCCACTCTCGAGATTCATATTGATCAATCGATCTCCGCGTCCTGCCAGTTCGCTAAGTAGACTCACTCTACCGAGGGGCAACAAAGGCTGGAACTATTCCTGCCATAAAAAAAGGGACCTACTTTTCATCCTAGGAGTTTGCAGGTATGATAGAGTCCCCTATCTGTCTGTCTCTCCGAGTTTATACTACTAAGTAGCACTTCCGCTATTCAATCATAGAATCGATTCCGATCAAGCTGAAAAAGCCCTATATTATTAGTAAGGTAAGCTAGCGCCTCAAACTAAAGCGCTAACGAGCAAGAAAAGGCCCCTTACTATAACTATAGGCGTTAGCACTTTTGAAAGATTGCAGCTAGCGCGCCCCCCTTCTTTCTTATTCTTAAAGTAAAGTTTCTCGCTTGTTAGTCATGAAGCCCCTACCTTTATTTATGGGATATTTGAAGAAGCGCTGGTTTGGAACCCTATACAAGGTGCTGGTCTCGATCTCGCTTGGTGGTGCCCCTCTCGATGATTGTTGACTCAACATTGCATTGATTTCGTGCTTGAGTTGGAGGGCCCTCCCTCCATCCATCGAGTCAAGTAATTCGCTATCGGAAATTTGTCCGCCGCGTATCTCATGCCATGCTTCTTCTTTCTCCGAATCGGTTCCTAGTGTCAGTCAATCAAGATTCGCCATCAAGAGAGGGAAGAGCCTTGACTTTAGGTTAGGCCGGTCTCGTCATTCCCCCGTCCATCGATCGATCACGCGAGTAGGCATCCAGTCAGCACATAGCGAACGAAAAAAAGCGTTCATCCTGGATTCTCTTCCTCAATCAAATGTCTATCAATTGATCCCTATTCATTCGGTCAAAGTCTCCACGGCGTTTTCACGCCCCTCTACTGAGAGGTGCACCATGTTGATAGGAATCGGCAAAGACCTTCTTGTACACGTCCTCGGGGGCTGCATTCATGGCAATCAAAATTTGAAACTTACAACTTACTTTCAAGCATGTATACGCCAATGAGAATAACAAGCTTGGTGTAAATCTATTCTTTCTCTTAAGCCACCTATTTATTGGTTTAGAAAATAATAATTTGTTTTCTCGTAAGACACAAGAATCACAAATCCTATTCTGATTTACTAAGTCTAATCTTATTAGAAGTCTTTTCCCTTTTATTTTATTTTATTTATTTTTCCATCAAAATCCTATTTTGATTTATTTTCCATTTCTAATAGGAAATAAAATAAGAGAAGTAAGATGGTTCTTTGTCTAACAATTGAGCCCAATAGGGTCCGTTTAGATGATCCAATTTAACTTGTGAAGTTTAATGATTCACGGGTTATTTTAATTAATTTGACCCAAGTACCAATTATCTATTAATTAATTAAGGCAAAATATATTAACTTCAGTTTGGTTCACTAAAAAACTGAAATTGCATTCTTGAATTTAAAAAAATATTAAATATTCCTACCCTAAGCAATTGTGTGAAATATGTATCCTCATGAAAAATACCAATAATGAAAATGTCTTTTGACTGTTGCATTATTAATTATTTTATTCCTTAGGATCGTCCTTACGTCTAATGGATAATTTTGATTTATCAGAAATCATGATTCAATGACTCCTTATTGAATACTCTGTACCAAGATTTATTATACTAGTCCTCGTAAAACTCATAAAGTGGTATTTACTCTTATTTGATTATAAGAGCCATGATGTCCATATATATAAATATATATGTGCTATGACATATGAATCAATAACGTCAAACTATTAAGATTAAACTGTTATTCTGTGGTCGTACCTATTGATAGCTCAAACGTTACAACTCATAATATATATGGTACATTATTTATGTCGGGATTAAGATAGATATTTCAATTTCTCTATTATGAATGTATTATTCCATGAATGGTAAAATCAAAATATACTATTCACTTGATCCGTTCAATACATCATATGTACTAGGTCTTTTGTTCAAAGTCTTTCACTTGGTGATTCTAAACTCATCACTTCCCAATTGAAAATGAAATACCCACAACTTTAATCAAGATAAGGTGTCTTGCCTATAAGTTGTGAATATTTTTAGATTAAATAAATAATTATGTCTACCACACATAAACTTTTTTATGTCAATAATTCTTTATGTTTCTTTTAATCTTGGATCCTTACAATATTTTGATTTTGACATATATAATAAACGATTTATACATGCTACATAATTTATTTATAAACAAAAATTTTTATTGATATCAAATGATTTGTTACAGAAAAACTCTTGCTCTAGAGCATACTTCCTTACACAAAGTGGGTAGGGTGGTAAACTTAGAGGGTGCCCTCCTTCTCTTCAAACGTATCCTCTACAACCTGGCGGTGTTCGGTCTCCGCTTTTGGGGGCGGGAGTGCTTGGTCGCTGGGGTTTCCTTTTCCTCAACCAATTTAGTTGTGTCAGCCTTGAGATTGGTATAACATTTTGTTATAAGCGGGCTGAACAAAATGTTATACATCATATGTTACCTAGCCAAACCCGCCACCTTGTATGCCAAAGTCAAATGGTTGTTCTTCTTTCCCCGCTCCCTCTTTTCCTATATATGCAGTGGTGGGCGAAGCACTCTATATGACCAGCGGTGGGTTACCAGAGAATAGAGGACAACTTCTTTCTTTTCTTTCTCCATTACCTTACTATATTTTCCTTTTCTGATTGAAAGTAGCAAGCCACTCCACTACTAGTACAGAGGCCAGATAGAAGGTTGCTTCCTCTATATGTTCAGGCAAAGAACATCTAGAAGCTAGCTTTTGTCTTGTAAGCAACCATGCCTATATAATCGAATTTTGCTTACAAAAATGGTCTTACTAAAAGTAAGTAAGCAATCAGTTCTGTTCCAAGTGACATGGCTTTTCACTATTCTTTTCCAAAAAAGGTTGTTCATCCAGCCCAGTGGATCCTCTATTCATGCTGCAGTCCGATGTGGCTGAAAATCCAATGTTGATTACTGCTTGCAGGTCTTTCTTTCTCCCTTCCTCATTGTTTCCATTCTAATTGATTCACTTCTTCCTTTAAAAAAGTGCTTGGTTTGATCGTGTTGCATTTCGTTATCCTCCGCTTCAGTTTTCTACGTTTTTCGGATAGTCGGGATCCGAAGTTGATTTTTAATTTCAGTGGTTGCTCTAGTTTTGGGTGGTCCATTTGGTTAGTTCAGCTATCACTGCTGGAAGCCCCTACGGTTGTTCGGCTGCGTACTCCTTGTCCTCGTATCTCACAATCTCAAAGCATTTTCTATATTTACCATTTCTTTATCTATATTTTTTTTATCTTTTATATATATGCCGGCTTCGTGCATATAAATGTTTTCCAGGGGGATTGGTGCTCCTTAAGGTATGCCCTTCCAATGGGTTCTTCTCTATTTTGTCTTTTTATCCAGCGTCTGAACAGCATCAGAAAATATTCGTCTTCGATTTCTCTTCACAACGCAATAAAGAAGTCTAAATGTTTCTCTTGGCATATGTCTTTTACTTTGACTTTTAAATCATTGATCTCATATCTATAAGCAGAGGGGTCCACATTCACTATCAAGCCTATGCTCGTCCATTCCTTTGGAGCTTGATACCACCCTTAGACTCCTAACGCTGTTCGACTGAACTCGATGGCTCCATGCTCTATTCGGTTGAAATCCAGTTTGAGAACCTTCTGAAAAATACAAACACAGTTAATTTGCCTTAAGCTAATCTAGAGGGGGGGGGGGGGGGGGGGGGTGAATATGTTACAACACCTTTTTCGCTCCCTTGAAACAAACACAAGTTTGTCCTTCTAAGTAGCTTGTATCACACTTCAAATACAATTACAAGCAATATCAATTCAAATAAAGATATTTTTGTTCAAACAAAATCAAGATAAACATCATCAAGTATGTGATACAAACTCAAGTTATAACAATGCTTTTATACACAAAGCTCCAACATACACAAAGATGATATACAATGAATTTTAATTGCAAAGACATCAACTAGGAGTTATATCAACACATATACAAATAAAGGATATAAGGATAGAGAAAATCAACACATGATTTTTACGTGGTAAAACCTCCTAAGAGGAAACATCCACGGGTTGATACCACAACCACCTGTAAACAAATTCATTAGTAAAATAAACAGATACAATCTCTCAAGTGACCACTTCACCTACAAATCTACCCTTTAACCCTACATAATGAAAGAGAAGCCTCATTGCTCAACTATCCAGATCACCCCAATCCTAGTCGAGAATTCCATGCACAAGTTGAAGATCTTTTCTCCAAGCATGTGACTTCCATAGCTTAGATATCCGGATCACCTCGATCCTAGCCAAGTCTTACAATGCTCAGCTATCCAAGTCACTCCGACTCTAGTCGAGACTTCCACTTGGACAAGTTGAAGATCCCCTCTCCAAACATGTGACTTCCGCCGCTTAGCTATTCGGATCACCCTGATCCCAGCTAAGTCTTACAATGCACAATCCAAAAAATCACTTCTAAGGAATGTGACTTCCAACCTTTTGAAAGGTAAATGATCTAAGTGAATGCAAATGATGCAAATACACACAATATATTATATATGATCAATATATCCCATGGAAACTAGAATTGAATCAATATGCTCAAATAATATGTATTGTTTATAATCCTAAAAACAATGCAATCACACTCAATGATGCATGAACATATGAAATGTGTGGATTAGACACAAAACAAGAAGAACTATATATTTGTCATTAAAAGCACAAATCAAGTATATCTAGATTCTTGTAACATGAGCAAACAACCTAGAGTATGTGAAACACTTAACACACACAAAAGTCTAGATTATGTTCATTCACATAAAAATGCTAGAATCAATTTGATAAAATCAAATATACATCTCTAGCAAAAATAATAGAACTTAGATTCTCAAGATAATCAATTAAATCCAATCATGTCCTAAATCATCAATCATATATGCTATTTCATTTAATCTTCAATTAACAAGACCTAGCATATGAGAAGACTATCAATCAACAAAATCAAGTCAATAAACACACAAGATAGTCCTAGATTTGAAGCTAGCACAATACAACAACTCAAACATGGGAAAACATAGATTTAGTAAAACCTAACTCAACATGTTGATCAATTGAAGCTCAAACTAGCTCTATTAGAGATCATTTCTCTAATCAATGATAAAGGAGGGAAAACAAGAAGTTAAAATCCAACCAATGGGAGGCTGCCATTCTGGCTTCCCATGGAGGCACATGGGCTCCATGGGACCAGCAGCACTTCCTTCCCGTGGAGGCCACGCGCCTCCACGGGGAGGAGGTGCTTGGCACCTCTCATCCCTCTTGCGCTCTTCTGTTTTCTTCAGCCATATCTTTAGCCTCAGAACTCTGATTTTGAATCCATTTTCGGATTACGAACCGCCACCCCCTCATGCAAAAAAGTCATCAAGACAACTTTCACAAAAAAATATGGAATTCAACTTGAAAAACAAGAGCAAAAATCATGTATGATAAAATCACGGAAAGTTTCTTAACCACCTAATTTGAACTCAAAATTTAATAAATGAGTAACCAATTAATTGGAACTCAATGTGGAATTATAAAAGCTCAAAATCAAGTTCATTATCATATAAACACAAACCAATAAATACAAGAACACACAAATATGCCATTTCATATAACTAA
The DNA here is from genome assembly GCA_033220585.1 of Dipteronia sinensis. Lineage (NCBI taxonomy): Eukaryota > Viridiplantae > Streptophyta > Magnoliopsida > Sapindales > Sapindaceae > Dipteronia > Dipteronia sinensis. The sequence continues at coordinate 35,150,867 of CM065638.1, forward strand.
TCCTAGAACATGCAATTTATGCAAATTGTCAATTTTAAATCTAATGCATATGCATACATGTACAAGTGTGTGTATTGTGTTAAACCAAAATATGCACAACTATACAAGGACACATATGAATGCAATGTATGTGTGTGCCTAGGCCTTGCAAGAGGAAAGAGGTCATGATTACCTTTTGCTAAGCAGTTTAGCTTTATTCCTCTTGTAACCACTACTTTGCTTGAATATTATCCAATTTTCCTTGAAGCTTGATTATCCACAAATCCTAGATAACTAATCAATACAAAGCAAATGTCATTTTGATATAGAATTATGCCAACACAAAACTCAAGAACTAACAATCTCCCCCTTTGGCAAATTCTATGTCAAAACACCTATACAAATACTAAAACATACAACATGAAGATTGGTCACTTAATCACCCCCTCACATTACAATGAGATAGTTCCCTTAGACTAATCTTCATCAAGTCTTGAATTCTTCAATGTAGTCTTCTCTTGTCATCACCTAAAATCATCTTGAAACACAAGGCATATACAAGAGAAACATACATATATATGGCAAGATAATATTTAGATATATATATATATATATATATATCGATTAAAGTTCAAATGGATACACATGTTTCCCCCTAAATACATGCATACTATCCATCAACAAAATATTATCAATATCCAAATATTACAAACCAAGAATTCAAGATACCAAACAAAACAAAAACAAAATATACCAAAAACTACCTAAACTTAAACAATTTCTAAGATTAAGAGCATGGCATATAGGTTTTAGTATCATTGTCTTTCTCCCCCTTTTTGACATAATATGAAGCCAAAGGTTAAGAAAACACAATACCTCAAGATCAATCATCATCAAAGAAAGTTCTTCTTGTTGATGATCTCACATAATGCTTTGTAGTAGATGAATTGCTAGAGGCAAGCTTGTCTTCCAAATACTTGATCTTCTCTTCTTGTTGAATCCACATTTGCTCCTAGCTCCACCACTTTAGCATCAAGCTCTTCAATCTTAGACATAAGCCCCTCTTGAAGTTGCATGGCCCATTCCCTTTGAGAATTTGTGCTTGTCTCAACACATAGCTCATGGTGCTTACCAAAAAGCCTAAAAGTGTCATTTACCTTCCCCTTATCTTTGTATGACATTGACACTAAGCGCTTGTCACAAAATTTCTACAAGGGAGGTAGAAGCACATCATCTTCAAGTGTAAGAACTCCTTGTTTCATGCAAAAACAAGTAAGAAACCCTGGAAATGCTAACTTCTTATCCAATCTTGGTGAAGAAGCTGCACTCTCTATATGCTCAATCAAGAGATCTCCAAGATTCAAAGGCTTGTTTGTCACCAAGACGTACACAATCTTGATCTTCTCTTTGTTAAGCTCGGATGTGTTAGTAGAACCCACAAGATTAGCACATACAAATAGATGTCAAAAGGCACTAACTTTGGTCAACTCACGTTGACTAATATAAGCTCTCTTCCCCCACTCAAATCCATCATCCTCACATAAAGTCCTCCCCATAAGATTTAGATGATCAATATTATCTATATCAAGAAATTCCGAAACAATCTCATTTGACAACCCAAGGAACTTATTGATACTATCCGAGGAGACTCTAAAAGTTTTTCCTCTCACACTCACCAATGCATTTTCAAAGGTTGAGCTCTCTTTATACTCAAAGTATAACTCTCTAATAGGACTCTCATTAGTAACCCCAATAGAATTAATCCATGAATCCCAATGCCTATCACATATAGAATGATGAATGTAAGAACCCTCAACCAAGTCTATACCTCTATCTTGAATAAGCTTTTTGGTTCCCATAACTCCTAAATCTTTCAACTTGTTGGATTTGGGTTTTCTAGAGGTTGTTAGAGTAGATTTGGGTTTAGTTATGGGTTTAGATGGATGGATAGTGTTAGAAACTTTGTTTGTCCCCATGATTTGTTGTCAACACTACAAAACAAAACACATGAGTAGAAAGAGATACAAGTGAGTGTTAGTATACACATATAAACAAATAAAGACATATGATGAAATAATGAATAATAAATGCATAAATGTTATTTTTCAAGCACATTGGTACATTTTACCAAATTCAACAAATGTATTTAACAACAAGATTCATCCACAAATGGAGGAATTGGTGTCAACCGCAATTACAATCAACCTCAAATCATGAAGGAATTGGTCATAATAACAACTACTATCAACTCAAAGCAAGAAGGAACTTAATCAACCTCAAGCTAAGAGGAATTGGTTGTAACTACAACTACTATCAACCTCAAGAATGAAGGAATTCATTGCAATATCAACTACTATCAACTCAAAATAAGGAAGAATAAATTGCCAACACATTTATACAATTATTTCAAGATAGATATCATGCATTTTAATAATTCAATCATTCTAATCAATCAATATCTCAACACATAACAAAGCAAATCATGTGAACATATCATAAAAGAGATCAAAGTTTAGCATACTATGCTCCCCCTTGATAAGTACTTTATCTAAGATCAAGATAGAATATAGTTCACAATGATATCCACACAATCACACATTCAAGCAGTTAAAAAAAAATTCAACAATAATAAGCTTCACAAACTATGAGAGATACACCAAGATTTTCAATCTCTCTCATAATTCTTCTCAAATTGCTAGAATATCAAAGATACTTATAAACAAAAGTGTGTGTGTGTGTGAATTTTTCTCCAAGCATATGTAGAGGAGTAATTTGATAATCAACATACAAATCATATCCACATCTATTCATCTTAAGCTTCTCCATAAAAGATCAAACCGATTATCATTAGAAATTTTTTGCTTTAAAGAGAATAGATTTCAACATTTGAGTATGTGTGTTTGTGCATGTGGCTCGTCATCCCATTTCTAGTTTTCAACCCGAGCAATCATGATTTTCAACTATACTCCTTTAAGCCTTTTCTTTTATTTAATTAGGCTTTGAATCAAAGATTTTTTTTTTATTAATTCTTTTCAACACTTCTTTGATCTTTCTAACATAAACATATACTCTTCATGAGGGCTTTCACTCATCACAATGGTGTAACCCTTTCCTACATTGGGCAGCTGCACAATTAAAGTGTGTAGCCCTTTCCATGAAGGTGCTCGTTGAATTCTATGTAGTTGCCGAAGAAAAATGGATACTAACCATAGGTCATCTTAAATGTACTAGTCATAAGACTTCAAGGTGTATCCACAACCTACATATTTTCAAATTCAACTTACTACAACAAAACATACAAGAGAAGCAAAGTGCATTTTTTGAAAACAAAAATTTTATGGTTTACAAGCACATAATCTAAAAGCAATATAAAGAGATTTACTCAAGATCATTACTTTTCAAGAGAGTATCTTTCAAAGAATATGAAGCTCATATTTTTCAAAACATATGCCACTCATCATTCAAACAAACATTTCACACATCATATATAAGACCTTTGTGAACAACATCACTATAAGATCTTTAGAGAGCAAATGTTAATGAGAACCATATGTACATTAAACTAAGTTCTCTAAAAATGACATGCTATATGATGTAGTGCAAACAATAAGTTGAGAGATGAAAATTCAAGAATGCAAGCTTTAGAATATAGAAATACCTTAGCAAGCAATTTTCCATCAAATGCTAAGCCTTGCTCTTTTTATGAGCTCTCTTGACTTGTTTGTCCTCATGACAACAAGTTATTGGTGTGTCATCACAAGAGAATAAAACTAAGCATTTCAACTCAACATATATAAAAATGACTTTCTCTAACAGTCTTAACAACAATTAACACCATATAGATTTCAAAAATGAACTTCTCATAAATTTAACCAATAGATTTAGACCATCATAACAAATTATGTGAGATAACTAAGTTCATGTCAAGTTATAAAGGGACAAAGCAAGATAGCTAAATTTCTCAACAACTTGACACTAATCTTGAGGCTAACTCACATGTGCACCTTACACTAATGGTAAGAGCACTCAGCCTTGACCCATTGGGTCTTAGGTGAACTTACACAAAAATCACCATCATTCTTGACTTTAATGTTGAAACTAGAGTGGAGACTTTCAACAATTTGATTCATAAGATTATCATTGATACTAATCTCCTCAAAATTATTAGCAACACATTCTTTGTCAAGATTCACATAACTATCACAATTCTTCATCCAATTCTTTCTAACATGCATCTTTGGAACATCATGCCTTTCAACATCTAAAGTCCTAGCATGCTTCAATTTAAGTTCAATCTCCTTATCTCTAGATGCATTTCCTATTTTGCAAAATTCAATGTACTTATAACACCTTGGTTTGATATGACCAACGGTATTACAAAAATGACAAATAGGAAAAAAAAGATGAGATTATACCTTGTGGATTTGAAGAAGTGATGAGAGTTTGTGGAGATACCTTGTTGTTAACAGAAAAATCCACTCGGGGAGTGAAATTTCATTTAAACCCCTTAAGCCGCTACCCTGGAGGTCGCAGCGGGGGGTAGGTACTTCGTACCATGATTCTGGTAAAGTGAAAGTGAGATAGTTGCCATGGTAGGAGAACAATCATCCTGCCCATCTGGTCCAGTAGGTTGGTACCTGGTCTTTGTATTTGATCCTGGTACCTGGTCACCTCTCTAGGTACCCTCTATAATTCCCCGACCTAGATAATGTGCAAGGAGGGGTACATGAGAGCTAGGACCAGCGGGGTCGGTGCCTAGCTCACATACATGCGTAATAAAGAGATATATGGGAGAATGACAGTTCATTTGGTAGAGGTGGACTGACCTAGGGGGAAAAAGCATCACGATTGATCACATGCTGAAAAACCCTCAGGCAGTATCCATAGAAAGGAGAAAGACCCTTCTTTATATTTATATATCTCGAAAGGTGCTCCAGAGAGCTTACATTAGTACAAACCGAGACCTGGTAGGTCAAAGTTGAAGGGGTACCATTTGGTATCGGTACATTTCATGGTGAAAATTGACATACATAGCAGTCGATACAATGGTGGTGTAGAGGGAATTCAGGCAGGGTCCCTTTTATACTCCAGGCTATGGCGAACTCGTGCTGTAGGAGATAAGTAAGTGTTTTTCTGTACCATGATGGTGAAAACTCTTTGTAGGTGATGGTGACTGTATTTTTGGAAGATGGGATGAAATACTTCCTCCATTAATAGACGATGGTGTCTCTGGAGATTTCTGGATCAAATCGGGGATCCATATTTCGGGTTCGAGATTGGAGAACCCAATGTTAGGGAGTCGACCTCATGTTGGAGAATGTTCGACTGGAGAAATGTTGGGGAATCGACCCGAGAAAATGTTGAAACCCCTTTCTTGGAGAGTGCTATGTTATATTTATATGTTCTCTTCCTTGTCGCCCATTCCATGGATTTAGTTAATCAAATACACTGATTTGGCATTAATGGAGCTGAATCTTCTCTCATTAATGTCGTTGTGAATGACCATTAAAGAGTTGACAGAATATTTACTCATTAATGGCGTTGTGAATGGTCATTAATTAGTTGACTGATCTTCTCATTAATAGGGCTAATTATCTCCATTAATAGGGTTGACTAACTTCTTATTAATGGGACTGATTATCTCCATTAATAAGGTTGACTATATCCATTAATGGCGTTGTGAATGACCATTAAAGTGTTAACTGCTTCCCTCATTAATAGCATTGTGAATGGCCATTAATGAGTTGACTATCTTCTTATTAATGGCATTTTGAATGGCTGAAGAGATCAACTGTCTTTTCTGCCTTGTTGGAGTCGACGACTGACTCTGTATCTTAGTGGCATAGTACACTGATGTACCGATCTGCTCTTGCTGGCGTGGCGCTTGTTCTAGTATGTTGGTACATTCTTGGTACTGTTCTTCTCGCTTGGCAGATAGGACACATATACCAATTTGATCCTTGACTGGTATAGCGGTACTTGGGTACCGAGTAGATGTCGTGGTACCTAGGTACTGGGTAGTTGTCGCGATACCTAGGTACCAGGTAGGAGGTACCGTGGTGCTGGCCCTGCGAGGTACCTAGTAGAATGTGAGATGTGGTACTGACCTCTTTCCAGTTCATAGTGTCGGGTATCCTCGCTATCTGGGTACCGGTCCTGATCTAGGCTTTACCAGGTTCTAGATAGATAGAAAATTCTTCTTTGGACCCCTGCCAAAAATGGCTGTTAACAGAAGTCCCCCCTGACTTGAACACCGGTATTAAGTTAGGATTGGAGTCAGGATCCTGTATTGCTTAAAGAATTTTTCTCGTCGTTTCTTACTAGTAGTCATTACTTGAAACAAGAAAATGCTCCCAGCACTCTTGGCTTAGGCAAATCTGGGTACTTGGCATTCCTGTTCAAGGGATCCTAGTACTTAGGAGAACACACTGGCGAATCTGGGTACCTGGCATTCCTATTCAAAGGATACTGGTACATAAGCAAAAATCCGCATGCGAAACTGGGTACCAGCTATTCCTATTCTAGAAATCTTGGTTCATAGGCGAAAAATATGGTGAATCATGATGCCTAACCTTTCGTTTTCCAGGAATCTCGGTACTCAGGCTATAATACGTGTGAATCATGGTACCTAGCCTTCCATTTTTCAGGAATCTAGGTACTTAGGTGAAAATAATCCTGGTAGGCAACTATGTTGTTTAGATATCAGGTCCTTCCTAGCGAGGGGTGGTGCCCGGCCAAGGCAGCAGGAGAGTCATTTGGCTGTCATGGTCTTGAGGCAAAAACACGTAGGCCAACACATTAGTGAATCTAGGTACTGGCATTCCTTTTCTAGGAATCCTGGTACTTTGGCTGAAACAACGCTAACACAATGGCGAAAAGATCATGGTAGGCAACTAAGGCCACTTTAGCACCAGGTCTTTCTTGGCGGGGGGTGGTGCCCGGCCAAGGCCTTGATCTGGTAGGCAACTATGCTCTTACGAACCAAACCCTTCTTAGTGAGGGATGGTGCCCGGCTAAGGCCTTGATCTGTCAGGCAACTATGCTTTTACGATCCATATCCTTCCTAGCTTGGGTGGTGCCCAGCCAAGGCAGCAAGAATGCCATGTGGCCTTTCCTGGTCTCGAGGCGATCCTTCTGGAGGGATTAATCCGGTCCAGGGCAACAGGAGTGTTATGTAGCTCTCCTGGATTTAAGGCGATCCTCCTAAAGGGAATAGTCTGGTCTAGGGCATTAGGAGTGCTGTGTAGCTCTCCTGGTCTTAAGGCGATGATCATGGTAGGCAGCTAAGGCCACTTTAGCACCATAATCATTTCTTGGAGAAGATGTAGTCCCATTCTAAGGCATCGGGCATTCCAGTGCAAGGAATCCAGGTCTTCAAGTGATTGTCCTAGTAAGCAACTAAGCCCACTTTAGCACCATAATCATTTCTTGAAGAAGATGTAGTCCCATTCCAAGGCATCGGGCATTCCAGTGCAAGGAATCCCGGTCTTCAAGTGATGGTCCTAGTAAGCAACTAAGCCCACTTTAGCACCAGGTCTTTCTTTGCGGGGGGTAGTGCCCGGCCAAGGAATCAAGAATGTCATATGGCTTTCCTGGTTTCGATCATAGGCGAAAGGCGATCATATAAGAACTACTGAGACGATCGTAGGAGAATTACCAAGGCTATCGTACTTAAGGCTATACTGGTCAATGTTCACCCCGCATGCTTCATGGGTAAAACCTTCTGAGGTGTTCCGCGTTCCGGGTATAAGTAATAGAGCGACCTTCTGCAAAGGTGCTTTATTGTGGACTGGTCACTGGGAGAACTCTTCTCATGTGGAGGTCACTACCACTTCCACAGGAGTACTATGGAGACTGGTGAGCTTCTAGTCCCTAAGTGATGTAACCAGTTTAGGAGCCTGCTTGGAGTAATTAGGAGTCTTCAGAAATCGTAATGGGGCTAGAGACTCTGCTCGAACAAACCTGGACCTCGATATCTCGCTGGGGCGTTGGGTATCCCGGTATAAAAATTCAGGAACCGCTAGTCCTACAGCTATGATCTAGGTAGCTCATATGGGTGCTGTAGGGGGCCTAATACAATAAGCGAGGAACCACTGATCTTGCAGCAGTGCTGCTGCTCCAGAGGCTTTCTTAGGCATGTAGGAGGCCTAAGTAAATGTGGGAGTCTCTATGCTCTCCCTGAATGGATCGGGACCTTAGTGGCTCACTAGGGCGTTGAGTGGCCCGGTATAGACGGTAGGGAGACACCGGTGTGATACTGGTCCAGAGGCGTACTTGGGATCCTAGAAGTCCCCAGCAACTGAAATATGGCTCTGGACCATTCTGGAAAGATCTGAAACCGCAGTGGCTCTCTTGGGCGTTGACCAGCCCGGTATAATAACTGAGGAGCCACTGGGTTTTACAGCGGTGTTGCTGCTCCAGAGACTTGCTTTGGCACGTAGGAGGCCTCAGCAAGTGTAGGAAGCCTCTAGGCTCACTCTAAATGGATCGGGACTTTGGTGGCTCACTAGGGCGTTGAGTGGCCCGATACAGGAGGTAGGGAGCCACTGGTGTGGTACTGGTCTAGAGGCATGCTTGGGATCTTAGAAGTCACCGGCAACTGAAATGTGGCTCTGAACCATCCTGGAAAGATCTGGAACCGTAGTGGCTCACTTGGGCATTGACCGCCCTGGTACAATAACTGAGGAGCCACTGGGTTTTGTAGCTGTGGTGCTACTCCAGAGGCTTGCTTTGGCATGTAGGAGGCCTCAGCAAATATAAGAAGCCTTTGAACTCTCCCCGAACGGACATCGGGACATCGGTGGCTCACTAGGGCGTTGAGGGGCCCAATATGAGAGGTAGGGAGCCACTGGTGTGATACTAGTCCAGAGGCATGCTTAGAATCCTAGAAGTCCCCAGCAATTGAGATGTGGCTCTGGACCATCTTGGAATGAATCGGGACACAGTGGCTTACTTGGGCGTTGACCAGCCCGGTACAAGAAGTGAGGAGCCACTGGGCATGCAATGGGGCTGCTGCTCCAGAGGCTTGCTAAGGCACGTAGGAGGACTCAACAATGTGGGAAGCCTCTTAACTCTCCCCAAACGGATCAGGGCTTTGGTGGCTCACTAGGGCGTTGAGTGGCCCGGTACATGAGGTAGGGAGCCACCGGTGTGACACTGGTCCAATGGCATGCTTGGGATCCTAGAAGTCCCCTACAACTGAAAAGTGGCTCTTGACCCACCTGAAAAGATCTGAAACCGCAGTGGCACTCTTGGGCGTTGACCGGCCCGGTACAATAACTGAGGAGCCACTGGGTTTTGGAGTGGTGTTGCTGCTCCACATGCTTGCTTTGGCATGTAGGAGGCCTCAGCAAATGTAGGATGCCTCTGGGATCTCCCTAAATGGATCGGGACTTTGGTGGCTCACTAGGGCGTTGAGTGGCTCGATACAGGAGGTAGGGAGCCACTGGTGTGGTACTGGTTCAGAGGCATGCTTGGGATCTTAGAAGTCATCGGCAACTGAAATGTGGCTCTGGACCATCTTGGAAAGATCTGGAACCGTAGTGGCTCACTTGGGCGTTGACCGCCCTGGTACAATAACTGAGGAGCCACTGGGTTTTATAGCTGTGGTGCTACTCCAGAGGCTTGCTTTGGCATGTAGAAGGCCTCAGCAAATATAAGAAGCCTTTGAACTCTCCCCGAACGGACATCGAAACATCGGTGGCTCACTAAGGCGTTGAGGGGCCCAATATGAGAGGTAGGGACCACTGGTGTGATACTAGTCTAGAGGCATGCTTAGAATCCTAAAAGTCCCCAGCAGCTGAGATGTGGCTCTGAACCATCTTGGAATGAATCGGGACACAGTGGCTCACTTGGGCGTTGACCAGCCCTGTACAAGAAGTGAGGAGCCACTGGGCATGCAATGGGGCTGCTGCTCCAGAGGCTTGCTAAGGCACGTAGGAGGACTCAGCAATGTGGGAAGCCTCTTGGCTCTCCTCAAACGGATTAGGGCTTCGGTGGCCCACTAGGGCGTTGAGTGGCCCGGTACATGAGGTAGGGAGCCACCGGTGTGATACTGGTCTAGAGGCATGCTTGGGATCCTAGAAGTCCCCTGCAACTGAAAAGTGGCTCTGGACCGTCCTGGAATGAATCGGGACACAGTGGCTCACTTGGGCATTGACCAGCCTGGTATAGGAAGTGAGGAGCAACTTGGCCATGCAGCGGGGCTATTGCTCCAGAGGCTTACTAAGGCATGTAGGAGGACTCAGCAATATGGGAAGCCTCTGGTCTCTCCCCGAACGAATCAGGGCTTCGGTGGCTTGAGTGGCCTGGTACAGGAGGTAGGGAGCCACCAGGTGTGGTACCGGTCCAGAGGCATGGTTGGGATCCTAGAAGTCCCCTACAACTGAAAAGTGGCTCTGGACCATCTTGGATGGAATCGGAACCGATATGGCTCACTTAGGCGTACACTGGCCCGGTATAAAAAGTGCGGAGCCACTAGGGCCTCCACCGGTCGTCCTGCTCTTACGTTCATATAGTTGTGTTGGCTTCTCAGGTACATATGTTGACCTGCTACCTAGGATCTTTCGAAGTGGATCAGGTGACATGAGAGGGTCCGCATGAACAGGTGCAAATCCAGTGGATCTGCTGGATAGGAGATCTACTTGTAGTGGAGCAGATCTTCTATAAGGAAGCAAGATAGGTGCAGCTCTACTGCATAGGAGCTCTAGATGTACCGAAGCGGATCTACAGTAGAGGACATCGTAATGAAGCAAACCCTCTGCAAGGTAGTAGGAGACGTGTAGCTCTACTGCGTATGAGCTCTAGATGTACCAGATGGGATCTGCTGTAGAGGAGATCGTAACGGAGCAAACCCTCTGCAAGGTAGTAGGAGAGGTGTGGCTCTGCTGAATAGGAGTTCTAGAGGAGCTACGCAAGTATATGAGTAGGTTCGTTGCATAGGGCAGCATAGTAGACCGGATCTGCCAGGAGTCCCACGTACCATATTTGTCAATAGCGCATTTATGGATAAGGAAGCCACATTGGTGAGCGTCCCACAGACGGCGCCAAAAAGTATTAGCGGAAAAATCCACTCGGGGATCAAAATTTCAGTTAACACCCTCAACCCACTACCCCGGAGGTCTCAACGGGGGGTAGGTACTTCGTACCATGATTCTGGTAAGGTGAAAGCGAGATATGTGCCATGGTAGGAGAATAATCATCCCGCCCATCTGGTGCAGTAGGTTGGTACATGGTCTTTGTATCTGATCCTGGTACCTGGCCACCTCTCTAGGTGCCCTCCATAATTCCCCGACCTAGATAACGTGCAAGGAGGGGTACATAAGAGCTAGGACCAGCGGGGTCGGTGCCTAGCTCACATACATGCGTAATAAGGAGATATATGGGAGAGTGACAGTTCATTTGGTAGATGTGGATTGACCTAGGGGGAAAAAGCATCACGATTGATCACATGTTGAAAAACCCTCAAGCAGTACCCATAGAAAGGAGAAAGACCCTTCTTTATATTTATATATCTCGAGAGGTGCTTCGAAGAGCTTACATTAGTACAAACCGAGACCTGGTATGTCACAGTTGAAGAGGTACCATTTGGTACCGGTACATTTCATGATGAAAATTGACATACATAGTAGTCGATACAATGGTAGTGTAGAGGGAATTCAGGCAGGGTCCCTTTTACACTCCAGGCGATGGCGAACTCGTGCTGTAGGAGATAAGTAAGTGTTTTTCTGTACCATGATGGTGAAAACTCTATATAGGTGATGGTGACTGTATTTTTGGAAGAGGGGATGAAATACTTCCTCCACTGATAGATGATGGTGTCTCTCGAGATTTCTGGATCAAATCGGGCATCCATATTTCGGGTTCGAGATTGGAGAACCCAATGTTAGGGAGTCGACCTCATGTTGGAGAATGTTCGACTGGAGAAATGTCGGGGAATCGACCCGAGAAAATGTTGGAACCCCTTTCTATATGTTATATTTATATGTTCTCTTCCTTGTTCTCCCACTCCATGGATTCAGTTAATCAAATACACTGATTTGGCATTGATGGAGCTGAATCTTCTCTCATTAATGACGTTGTGAATGACCATTAAAGAGTTGACAAATATTTACTCATTAATGGCATTGTGAATGGCCATTAATGAGTTGACTGATCTTCTCATTAATGGGGCTGATTATCTCCATTAATAAGGTTGACAATCTTCTTATTAATGGGGTAGATTATCTCCATTAATAGGGTTGACTATATCCATTAAAGGCGTTGTGAATGGCCATTAAAGAGTTGACTGCTTCCCTCATTAATGGTGTTGTTGTAGGGAAAAATTGCTTAAAACCGCAGCGGAAGGCGAAAAAAATAATTTTCGTATAGTTTAAAATTTTTCTAAAGATTTGAACCTTAACCCTTTAATTAATTAAACCTAAATATACGGTTAGAGTTAAATACCTCTTGTCGCGTGATCCGATTGACTTACGTCGATGGTAATCCGCAAGATCTTCAATCCTAGCACGTACGTGAATCACCTAGGAGCGTGGTCTCCCTTTTTTCTTTGAATTGCTTACCTTAGAATGGATGTATGGAATTTATGATCTTGATCTTCAATAGTAAAACACCAAAAGCCTAAAAAAAAAGTTCCGGTCACTTTTGAATTCACAATCAATATGATTGAAACTCGCGTAACCCTAAATCGAAAGTGTGCACAAAACCTTTTGATGTTAAAGGCTTGTAATTGCACTATCGAATGAGAACTTATTTTCTTTTTCTCTCTTGGCCGAAAATCTATGTGTCTAGAGTAGGATTTTTTATTTTCAAAACAAACAAAAATCTATCTCTCTCTCTTTTGCTTCTTTCTTGGTGGCTGAAAATTCATAACCTTATATTTATAGGTTGGCCGAATTTTCTCCATCACCAAGTAGGGTTGGCTGAATTCATTGAATAGGAAATCTAGGGTTGGTTAATTTCCTTACTTGAAAAGGAATTATCCTTTTCCCTAATTCCTATCAATTCAAGAATCCTAACCCATGTAGGACTAGTGGTGGCCGAATTCTTTGTATAATAAGGAGTGTATGTGGACTTAATCCTTACCACATCAGGACTCCTATCACTTAAAAGAATTCCAACCCTAATCCAACACATAGTATTTAATTTACTGATCAGGAAAAGATTTTGATTTAAACTATTAATTAATTAAATAATTAATTAATTCCCATTTAATCAAAACAATAAAATAAAATAATATCTTGGGCTATTTTATTTAGCCTTGCCGCCCACACCATATATATGGACCAAATATTATTTTTCTTATTTTATTTAATCCATTAGACTTTAAATAAAAGCCCACATGTGAACCAGACTTATTCTTACTAAAAGAAACAAGCCTACATGTCTCCTTTTAATATATTAATATAATAGTGCAGCCCATTAAATAAATAATAGACATATTATATTCTTAATATATTAAATGAAATTCTAGATGGACCCATAAATTGGTCCGGTAGAATATATCAAGTGATCCATGCAAGTACGTGTGGATTGTGGATCCTGGCGGGCTATCTAAATTTAAGCTTCAATAGACATAACCTAATCACAATCAACAAATGATTCACTTAGGTCCGATTTATTAATTTTAACTCATTCCACTAAAGAGCTAAAATTGAACTCTTAAATAAAGATAGAATAAGGAGATGTTTCTCATTCATACCCTAGACAATCTTATAGGAGATGGTGTATCCTCGTGAATAATATCAGTAATCGCCAAGAGCTCAAAGACCACCTATAGCTCTCCAAGTTACCATATTTCCTCATATGACCACATTTTGAACTTGGATATTTTGACTTGTCCAGAAGCCATGTCTTCAATAATCATTATTGAAAACTCAACGTTGAGATTTAATATGCAATACCTCAAAACATCCATATGATGATATTATACTCTCATTTAATAAATGGAGCCACGATGTCCATATCTATAAATGAAGTCCTCTATCGATTAATAAATGAATACCACCAAACTATCGAGGATAGACTATGCTATATAATCGTACTCATTGATAGCTCACATGATAACACTTGCAACCATAAGTCCATCATTTATCTCAGAATTTAGATAGACTCTCCGATTGTCCTGATAATGAAAAGACTTATATCTAGTGACGGTTCTAGATAAAGTATTTCATTGTGATCCAGTTCAATGCACCCAGTGCACTAGATTCTTTTACTCAAAAACCTTTTGATGATTTTAGACTCATCATAACTCATTTGATCCCACTCAAATGCTAGTAAAAGAATTCTACAACTTTATCAAGATAGAGGTGCCCAACCTTTAACTTAAGTTGTGAACGTTATTCAAGACTAACTAAAGAATTGTGTCTACCTCATACATATCCGGATGTACAAACAATTCTTCATATCTCATAGTCTTTTGACCTTATGATTATTTACCTTGACAATTGTAATTATTAATGCTATAAGATTTTGCAGAATCAGAAATCACTTTATTTATATGAAAAGATTGTCAATTACAATATTACACTCTTGCTATTGAGCATAATCCTAACAATCTCCCACTTGCGCTATAGCAAATGTGTCATATCTCTCATTCCCATGTTCTCTAAGTGCCCATCAAAACTCTTCTGAGGTAGAGCCTTTGTGAAGGGATCTGCTAGATTTTCTGCCGACGCGATTTTGGTAATCGTCACGTCTCCCCTATGAACAATCTCCCTAAAAGATGATACTTTCTTTCAATGTGTTTTCCTCTCTTATGACTTCTTGGTTCTTTCGAATTAGCCACTGCTCCATTGTTGTCACAGTAGATAGTGATCTGCTTATTCGCACTAAGAACTACTTCTAAGTCAATCAAGAATTGGCGAAGCCAAACAGCCTTCTTGGCAGCTTCGCATGCAGCTACATACTCTGCTTCCATGGTGGAGTCAGCAATACAAGATTGCTTGATACTCCTCCAAATGACTGCTCCTCCTCCAAGAGTAAATACAGATCCTGATGTGGATTTTCTAGAGTCAGAATCCGATTGGAAATCAGAATCTGTATACCCAACGGGGATTAAATCCCCTCCAGAGTATACAAGTATATTATCTTTCGTTCTCCTAAGATACTTGAAAATATGCTTGACTGCCGTCCAGTGATCAGGACTAGGTTTCAATTGAAACCTGCTAACTATGCCAACAGCAAAACAAATATCTGGTCTAGTACAGAGCATTGCATACATGAGACTTCCAACTGCCGAGGCATATGGAATTCTACTCATGAATTGCTCTTCATGCTCATTCTTAGGAACTTGTTCCTTAGAAAGTTTGATTCCATGCCTAAAAGGTAACATACCTTTCTTGGAATCTTGCATGGAAAACCTAGACAAGATTTTGTCTATGTATGAAGCTTAGGATAGTGCAATTGTTTGATTCTTTCTATCCCTTATTACTTGGATACCTAGAATAAAACTTGCTTCTCCTAAGTCCTTCATATCAAATTGTTTTGCTAACCATTCTTTTACTGATGTCAATACTGCCACATCGTTTCCAATGAGTAATATATCATCTACGTAAAGAATAAGGAAAACCAACTTGTCACCTTTGATCCTTTTGTATACACAAGGTTCTTCAAGGTTCTGTAAAAATCCAAAACCTTTTACAGCTTGGTCGAACCTTATGTTCCAGGATCTGGATGCTTGCTTTAATCCATAAATTGATTTCTGCAACTCGCATACCTTTTCCATTTGGCCCTTTTCAATGAATCCTTCTGGTTGCATCATATAGATGCTTTTGTTAAGACTTCCATTAAGGAAATTTGTCTTGACGTCCATTTGCCAAATATCTAAATCTAAAGATGCTGCAATGGATAAGAGTATCCCAATGGATTTAAGCATGGCCACAGGAGAGAAGGTTTCCTCATAATCGATACCTTCTTTCTGTGTGTAACCTTTAGCTACCAATCTAGCTTTAAAAGTTTCCACCTTTCCATCCATACCTTTTTTCCTCTTGTATACCCACTTGCGCCCAATGGGATTTATCCCTTTAGGCAAGTCTACAAGGGACCAGACTTTGATATCGAACATGGATTCAATCTCAGATTGCATTGCCTTTTGCCAATGGTGACAATCAACATCCTCCATTGCTTGCTTGTACGTGTAGGGATCATCGTCGTCAGGGAGATTCTCAACAGATTCTCCTAGACCGATGTATCTTTTAGGTTGGGTTCTAACCCTCCCACTACGACAAGGAATGGTAGGTTGTTGATTTTGTGTTGGAGTGGAAATTACAATTGGGTTAGGTTGTGAAACCTCTTGTGGAATTGTATCTCCTGACATATCATTCAGGACAATTCAACTTTTGGGAACAAAATCATTCATATAGTCTTTTTCCAGAAATGTAGCATTTGTTGAAACAAACACTTTTAGATCTGAAGGACTATAGAAATAATATCATTTAGTTCCTTTTGGATACCCCACTAATATGCATGTTTCCGAACGGGACTCTATCTTTTATGTCTTTCCTTTTAACACATGAGCAGGACAACCAAATATCCTTATGTGTTGTAAACTAGGCTTTCGCCCAGTCCACAACTCATATGGTGTTCCAGGAACCGACTTCGATGGTACCACGTTTAGAATATATATTGCAGTTTGTAGAGCATATCCCCAAAAAGAAATAGGAAGTGTTGAATAACTCAACATAGACCTAACCATGTTCAAAATAGTTCTATTTCTCCTTTCTGCTACCTCATTTTGTTGAGGTGTACCTGGTGCAGAAAACTGAGAAACTATCCCATTATCAATAAGATATTGCTGAAACTCACCAGATAGATATTCTCCACCAAGATCAGATCTCAAGATTTTTATGCATTTCTCAAGCTGATTTTCTACTTCAGCTTTGAATGCTTTGAACATGTCAAAAGCATCCGACTTATGTCTCATAAGATACACATAACCAAATCTTGAGTAATCATCTGTGAAGGTGATGAAGTACTCATATCCACCTTTAGCTTCAATGCTCATAGGACCACATACATCAGTGTGTATTAGTCCTAAACATTCAGTGGCTCTTGCACCTTTGGTATTGAATGACCTTTTGGTCATTTTACCTTCCAAACAAGATTCACAAGTTGGTAGATCATCAACCTTTAAGTCACTTAAAGGTCCGTCACATACCAATCTTTTAATCCTATTAAGGTTAATGTGACCTAGGCGTAAATGCTAAAGGTAGGTTTCATCTTTTGATAATTTTACTCTTTTATGATTAGGTTCCGTTATTTCTGTGTCTAACGAGTGAGAGATATTTCTATGCAAAAAGAATAGACTGTTTTCCAATGTACCTTTGCAAACAATTTTTTCATTCTTACTAATAATAAAAGCTTTATTAAAAGTAACCGAATATCCAAATTTATTTAAACAAGAAACTAAAATTAAATTCCTCTTGAATTGAGGTACATAATAAACGTCTATTAAATCTAAATGCCTACTAGAATCTATAATAACTCTAATATCTCCCACTGCACTTGCAGACACTAACGATCCGTTGCCCAAGCGCAAATTGATTTCGTTCTTATTCAGCCTTCTCCTTTCTTGGAACCCCTGTAAGGAATAACAAACATGATTAGTGGCTCCAGAGTCTATGATCCAAGAATTTGTAGAATCTGCCAGAAAACATGTTTCAAGATAATTAATATTACCTTCTTCCTTCTTGTTCTGGGACTTTGGGCAATTTCTTTTCCAATGTCCCTTTTCACCACAAAGGAAGCATTTCCCTTTGATCTTGGTTACTTTATTGGTCTCCTTCTTGGTAGGCCCAAGTTACTTTTTCTTCTGTTGTTTCTTGACCTTCTGCCGGGTCTTAACAGTAGCAACTTTACCAACCATATGAATCTCTTGACCTTTGCTTTTCACAAGGATCTTTTCAACGCTTTGAACATCTTGCATCAGGCCCTACAAGGTGTATTCCTTTTAGTTCAAGGTGTAGTCCAACTTGAACTGATCAAAGGAATCTGATAGTGAGTTGACAACCATGTCAATTTTGGTCTCACCATCTATCTCAGTGCCATTTAATTCTGCAATATTTAGATGTGCTATGACTTTCATCATGTGATCTTTCACAGCCTGTCCAGGTTTCATCCTAAGATTCATAAAACCAGTCACTGCCTCTCTCTTAGTCGTCCTAGACCTCATAGCAAACATCTCTTCCAGAGACATCATAATATCAGCAGCAGACCCCATTCCTTCATGCTGCTGTTGCAACACGTCGGAGATAGTAGCCATAATGTAACATTTGGCCATATCATCTGAGGTCTTCCACTACTCATACTCATCTCTTTGCAAAATACTTGATTCATTATTAGGAGCAGGTGGTTTAGGAGTAGTTAGAACAAACTTATGTTTTTCACTTTGCAGCAACAACCCAATTTTCCTTTTCCATGTGACATAATTATCTCTAGTTAAAGTGTTATCTTTCAGGATGTTCATAAGTGATGGGGTCATGATTTCTGAATAAAACAAAAAGCATATATAAGTAAATAATCATGATAAAGCACTTTCGAATTTTTATCTTGAATTAATTAAATAACTCAATCGTGAAAAATTCAACAGTGATCCAACACCCATAAATGTTACGCCTCCTTCGGGAGTTCGCACCATTTACTAGTTGGACTAGGTCCAACCTAATTGTTAACATAACAACCAGCTTTTTCAATTTAAGCCTTGCAATTTTATTAACAAAAACTCTCGGGAGGATATTAATAAAATACATTGAGTGTGTTACCAAGATATCGACCCTCAATTTTCTCTCACGAAAATCCCTCCTCTGGGAGTAGATCTCGTTTGAGTCAATTGTCTAGTCTATCCTTGTAAGGAAGTATTTTGCTAAATTCCATTTACGGACGCCCCTCGGGCGGATTACCAATAAATAATAAAGCTCAACTAACCTTGGAGGCCATAGGTGTTCTAACACACCTTCTCCCACTCAATTATTTAAGGCGTGTGATTAAATTCCAAAGAATGATTTTACCAAGTTATCTAGATGCCAATTAGATACCTAAATCATTCAATGCATGTTCATACCAAAAGAGATATATGAGTGGCACTCCTATTCTATATGACATGTTATCATACAATAACAAATATTGTAATATTTATACATAAAAATAAATAGCCACAAATTTGGTCCATCCTAGAAAAGCATGTAAATTACAATTGTACGGAATACAAAAAACTCCTTTCTTTGCGAACAAGACTTCAAACGACCATTTCGCGCACGTAACTCGCGCGCCCGAAGATCACCAAGTAGCCCATGCGCACGCCTAGCCCATGCAAGGGCATGAGCTGCCGCATGGCCAGCCCATGCATGGATCGCGCGCGCTGCTGCACCGCAACAAGCGTAGCTGCACATTTGGTTGCGTGCGCGCTTGTTGTCTCGGTGTGCGCTGGTGCCAAGCTCGGTTCCGGATGCTCCAATTTCTTCAAATCTTCGAGTCTTCGAATCTTGAATATATTACAACTTATTTTATACAATAAAATACTGCAGAAATATTTTTTTTATTTTTTTATATTTTTTTTTATTTAAACTACTACAGTATTTTTTTTTACAAATAAAAAACTGCACTTATTTTAATACAATAAAAAACTGCACTAAATTTTACAATAAAATTAATAAGAACTTAGCAACTACCAATAAGGAATTATGGTGATAATAGACCACCTTTCTTGTTACAATTCCGAAACAAAAAATACATTGAAATTCTAGGACCAAAATCGAGCAATAACAATTCACTTTATAACAACATATATAAATCCATACATTCCACATGTAATTATATATGCGAATACCTAGAGTGTCATCTCTTTCTAAAACATGCATAATCATAATAAAAAGAAATAGATTCACGTATATATATATACGTTAATTAATTAAGGGTACAACCAAGGCTCTGATACCAATTGTTGGGAAAAATTGCTTAAAACCGCAGCGGAAGGCGAAAAAAATAATTTTCGTATAGTTTAAAATTTTTCTAAATATTTGAACCTTAACCCTTTAATTAATTAAACTCAAATATACAGTTAGAGTTAAATACCTCTTGTCGCGTGATCCGATTGACTTACGTTGATGGTAATCCGCAAGATCTTCAATCCTAGCACGTACGTGAATCACCTAGGAGCGTGGTCTCCCTTTTTTCTTTGAATTGCTTACCTAGAATGGATGTATGGAATTTCTAATCTTGATCTTCAATAGTAAAACACCAAGAGCCTAAAAAAAAAGTTCCGGTCACTTTTGAATTCACAATCAATATGATTGAAACTCGCGTAACCCTAAATCGAAAGTGTGCACAAAACCTTTTGATGTTAAAGGCTTGTAATTGCACTATCGAATGAGAACTTATTTTCTTTTTCTCTCTTGGCCGAAAATCTATGTGTATAGAGTAGGATTTTTTATTTTCAAAACAAACAAAAATCTATCTCTCTCTCTTTTGCTTCTTTCTTGGTGGCTGAAAATTCATAACCTTATATTTATAGGTTGGCCGAATTTTCTCCTTCACCAAGTAGGGTTGGCCGAATTCATTGAATAGGAAATCTAGGGTTGGTTAATTTCCTTACTTGAAAAGGAATTATCCTTTTCCCTAATTCCTATCAATTCAAGAATCCTAACCCATGTAGGACTAGTGGTGGCCGAATTCTTTGTATAATAAGGAGTGTATGTGGACTTAATCATTACCACATCAGGACTCCTATCACTTAAAAGAATTCCAACCCTAATCCAACACATAGTATTTAATTTACTGATCAGGAAAAGATTTTGATTTAAACTATTAATTAATTAAATAATTAATTAATTCCCATTTAATCAAAACAATAAAATAAAATAATATCTTGGGCTATTTTATTTAGCCTTGCCGCCCACACCATATATATATGGACCCAATATTATTTTTCTTATTTTATTTAATCCGTTAGACTTTAAATAAAAGCCCACATGTGAACCAGACTTATTCTTACTAAAAGAAACAAGCCTACATGTCTCCTTTTAATATATTAATATAATAGTGCAGCCCATTAAATAAATAATAGACATATTATATTCTTAATATATTAAATGCAATTCTAGATGGACCCATAAATTGGTCCGGTAGAATATATCAAGTGATCCATGCAAGTACGTGTGGATTGTGGATCTTGGCGGGCTATCTAAATTTAAGCTTCAATAGACATAACCTAATCACAATCAACAAATGATTCACTTAGGTCCGATCTATTAATTTTAACTCATTCCACTAAAGAGCTAAAATTGAACTCTTAAATAAAGATAGAATAAGGAGATGTTTCTCATTCATACCCTAGACAATCTTATAGGAGATGGTGTATCCTCGTGAATAATATCAGTAATCGCCAAGAGCTCATAGACCGCCTATAGCTCTCCAAGTTACCATATTTCCTCATATGACCACATTTTGAACTTGGATATTTTGACTTATCCAGAAGCCATGTCTTCAATAATCATTATTGAAAACTCAACGTTGAGATTTAATATCCAATACCTCAAAACATCCATATGATGATATTATACTCTCATTTAATAAATGGAGCCACGATGTCCATATCTATAAATGAAGTCCTCTATCGATTAATAAATGAATACCACCAAACTATCGAGGATAGACTATGCTATATAATGGTACTCATTGATAGCTCAAATGATAACACTTGCAACCATAAGTCCATCATTTATCTTAGGATTTAGATAGACTCTCCGATTGTCCTGATAATGAAAAGACTTATATCTAGTGACGGTTCTAGATAAAGTATTTCATTGTGATCCAGTTCAATGCACCCAGTGCACTAGATTCTTTTACTCGAAAACCTTTTGATGATTTTAGACTCATCATAACTCATTTGATCCCACTCAAATGCTAGTAAAAGAATTCTACAACTTTATCAAGATAGAGGTGCCCAACCTTTAACTTAAGTTGTGAACGTTATTCAAGACTAGCTAAAGAATTGTGTATACCTCATACATATCCGGATGTACAAACAATTCTTCATATCTCATAGTCTTTTGACCTTATGATTATTTACCTTGACAGTTATAATTATAAATGCTATAATATTTTACAGAATCAGAAATCACTTTATTTATATGAAAAGATTGTCAATTACAATATTACACTCTTGCTATTGAGCATAATCCTAACAGTTGTGAATGGCCATTAATGAGTTAACTATCTTCTTATTAACGACGTTTTGAATGGCCGGAGAGGTCAACTGTCTTTTCTGCCTTGCTCGAGTCGACATCTGACTTTGTATCTTAGTGGCATAGTACATTGATGTACCAGTCTGCTCTTGCTAGCTTGGCGCTTGTTCTAGTATATTGGTACCTTCTCGGTACTGTTCTTCTTGCTTAGCATATGGGACACATATACCAGTTTGATCCTTGAATGGTATCGCTGTACTTGGGTACCGGGTAGATGTCGTGGTACCTAGGTACTAGGTAGATGTCGCGATACCTAGGTACCAGGTAGGAGGTACCGCAGTGCTGGCCCTGCGAGATAAATGGTAGAATATGAGATGTGATACTGACCTCTTTCTGGTTCATGGTGTCGGGTATCCCCAGTATCTAGGTACCGGTACCGGTCCCGATCTAGGCTTTACTAGGCTCTAGGTAGATGGAAAATTCTTCTTTGGACCCCTACCAAATATGGCTGTTAACACTTGTCTTTCTTTTTACCTTTAGCTTTGGGAGGATTATTCTTAGGAGACTTCTTGACCTTACCTTCTTTGAAGGAGATGAGGCTATCACAAGCTTCTCATTTCCTTTCAAGATGCTAGATTCTCATTGTGGTTGAGCAAGCTCTATACTACTCTTCATGTTGATCGAACCATTGACTAAGTCTTTGATTGCTTGCTTAGCAATGTTGATCTCTTCAATATAATCTTGCTCTCTAACCTCCATCTTAGAAATAATCTCCTTATGCTCAAAGACAAGTCTCTTAACCTCAACATATATGTTCATGATCTCATTCTTTTCACACATAAATCTATGTGAGGTCTCAACAAACTCATCCACTTTAGTTTTGATCAAATCATTTTTCTCCTTAACCTCTCGCAATGCTTCATCTCTTTGCTCCTCAAGATTCTTAATCTTGGCCAATAGATCGAGATTGGTTATGTTTGAACTTGTATCTTTTAGATGGCTTGATCAATCTTCTTATCAACGAAAACTATACAAATCATCTTCTAGCTTTGTGAGAGAAGCCGTAAGAGCAACAAAGTTGCTAACATGTTCTTCTTCTTCACTTGAGGACTCATCACTACATCTCTCATCATCGCTAGAATCACTCTCACTCCAAGTGGCCGCCATAGCTTTGCCCTTTGTTAACTGAAATTTTACTCAGGGTGAGAAATCTCAATTAACACCCTCAAAACCACTACCACGGAGGTGGTGGTCAAGGTAGAAGGAAAATACTATTATCAGTACCATCAAAAGAGAATGAACAAAAAAGAACGAAAATGTTTTCTTTATTCTTATCAATGGTGTATCGTTTACAAATATCTCTCAATCGCTCTCAATCTCTCTAGGGTGTAGTAGGATTGTTATCGTATGCCTGTCGAAAAGTAGTCTCCTTATTCTCCTTCTCTTTCTCTCCATTTATACGAAGTTTTGTAGGTTAAATCAACTGATTCTCCCCTTGATTTTCTCCGTCTCTCCCCTCCTTATCGGGCCGGATTCCTGGTTTAAATGTCATTGACTTTGAGTTAATAGCTTAATGGAGGATATCTTGGGGGAGATCAGTTTGTTTCCTCTTTGGACTCTAATATTGGTTCTGCACGTACATAATGTTTCCAGATATGATCCAGTGTATCTTTGTATCTTTATAGCATAATCCTTCATAGAGGTCGTCGAATATGGTATGTATGGCGAGATAGATCAGATAGCGAGGCAGATTAGTGTCTTGGTTCCGATATTCAAGTGTTTAATCTAGCCAGGAGCTCGATCTGACCTCCCTTGATTTCTCGGAGCTTGATGCGTCCCCCCTACGGATACTCCTCTATGACAGCGGGGTTTTGGCGAGCTTCTGAAGAGGTTGCGAGGTAATCTCGACCTCGGGGGAGCTTCCTGATTTCAGGTTTGGTGACGCGGGCTCGATCTAGTCGTATCGGGCTCTAATCCGGGTGTTTCTGGAGCTCGCCTTTATTTCTGTGGGGTGGCACCGTGGCTCTATTTTAGGAAGCGTGGTCTTCTGGTGGATGACCTCGGACCTAGAGTGAGACTAGGAGGGTGAAAATTTTCCCTTTGGTCCCTAGCCAAATTTGGTTATTAACACCCTTCTTGTCTTTCTTTGACTTCCTTTTTGTGCACTCATTTGCAAAGTGTCCATAGCCTTGACATTCAAAGCATTGAACACCTTTCTTGTTCTTGGCTTGACCATTTCTATCAACTCTTGGAGAAGATGTTTTCTTGATTTCCTTTTCCTTAAGCTACCTCTAGGCTTGGTACATGTTAACAGGGTTTTCTAGCAAGGGACCAAAGGAGAATTTTCCAACAAGTATCTACCTGGTAGGGACCAATCCCGACTCCCAGATCCCTAGTAGGATCGGTGCCACGACCTAGAAGAAATCAATACCTGGTAAAGCAAGAACCTCGACCACCTACCTACCTAGATGAAGCACCGGAGATACGAACTAGGAAGAGTAGGTACCACGCTATGCATCCATTCTGACACCTGATGAAGAAAACACCGCGATATCATGTATCTAATACCTCGCAGGTACCCGGTACTTCATACCTTGTACCCCGGTACCACGACATGTACCGGGTGTCCTAGAGCACCTCGACATCAGCCTAGAATCAATACAGGCCTCCTACCTGCTCAGTAAGATGAATATCACTACAAAGTCACTAGCATGATAGAACAAACGCCACTCCAGTAAGTCAAATCAATACACCAGTATACCGCACCACCAGGGTATAGAACCAGTGTACCTCTGCAAGCAACACAATCAGGGAAAGTTGACTCATTCGCCATTTAAAGCGCCATAAATGAGACCAAAACGGTCAACCGAATCAGAGTTTAAACACGATAGCGATTAGCGGGATCAAATCCCGCGCCTTTAGCCTTACTCAACTCCTTTCAAAGGCCTAAAATAGGACTCCAAATAATCCTCATTAATACAACCGGATTCTGAGGGATATGTGGGGTCTATATATACAGCCATGAAGGACAGAGAGAGGGGGGTCGGATTTTTGATCACCAAAAAGAGACATTTAACTCCAAAGAATCTCCTTCTGAATTCTTTGAAGCCAGTGAGAGTTTGAGACAATCACTGGGAGGACAATAGCCAGTTATCGACATAAATGTATTCTCCACCTGTAGGGAAAAACATGCTTTGGAAGCAAAAAATTGGGTTTGTATATTTCAAAAATTTTTCTTTTAAAAGAAAGAACCTTAACCCTTGATTAATTAACATATAATGAAAGTATCATACCTTTTTAACGTGACGATTGATGTTGCGTCGTTTGAATCCGCTTGCTTCGAATTGAATCAGCAAGATCTTCCAATCCAATCACAAACGTGAATCACCTAGGAATGTGGGCTCCTTTTCTTTCAAATGTAAACCCGAGGATGGAAAAACAAGCCTTTTTCTTTTTGTTAGTCACAATAATCCTCCTAGAGAAAAACAAAGAACGCTTGGTCACTTTTGAATTATCAATCTATTAATCGAAAACTCGCGTGAACCTTAATTCGATCTTGTGCACAAAGCTTTTTGATGTAAAAGCTACTAGTACACTATCGAAAACAAAACGTTCTTATTCTTTTCCTCCCTTTGCTAAATTCTATGAGTTGGAGAAGTTTTTTTTATTCAAAATCAAGAGAATAAAAATTATTTCTCTCAAAAAAGAAACTTTTTTTTTCTTGAAATCCTGGGGTTAATTCCGAATTTAATGATATATATATATATATATAGGTGATGGCCTAATCCTCACTCAAGTAGGATTCCTACCTTGTAGTCAAATCCTCACACAAGTAGGATTACTTTTTCACCAAGTATCATGTCAACATAGAGTCTTAACCCTATCCAACTCATTAGTATATGTTAACAGAAAAATCACACGGGGAGCGAAATCTCGGTTAGCACCCTCACCCACTACCGGTAGCCAGTTACGGGATAGGTACCTTCGGTAGCGGGATCCTTCCTCGTAATGTAGATGGACGTAAATAAGGAGCAAAATAAGAAGGATCAATGAGATATGAAATAACACTGTTTATTTTAAAAAGGGGTATCAATATTATCGTTACAATTCAGACTCTTCTCACATTTAAATCTCTCTTCACTCCTACACAGGATGAAGGTAGAACCTCCGTTTGGGGTTGGAGTCAGATTTCCTGTTTTATTTGGGGTATTTTTCCTTCTTTACCGTTACAAGAACCTTAGGGAAAATCTTCCTATTAATTGCACAAGTGACGTGGCGAGAGCTGACCGGTTTATTCCCAAATTAATCTGGCTGCGTTACGGCAGTTCTCACGATTTGAGGCGATCTTAACCGAAGATTTCGACTGCCCATGCTGCTGCTCTATTGCTTATTTATACTGGGTTACTCCAACGCCTTTCTCATACCTTTCAAATTTTCTCAAGAAAAAACCTTATTTTGAGCATTTTTCTTTTCTTGTTCTTCATCCTCTCAGACTTTATTCCATTATGTCTAAAGCTAGTCACGACTCCATTGACTCCATTTTCGATGGCGAGGAGGTCATCAGCCTTGGCCACGGAAAGCGGGCACGAAGTAGCCTAGATAGCGATGATTCTCCGTCAAATCCGCAACGTCGGCGTTCGAACAGGAACGTGTCCATTGAGATCGGGTTTTCTAATCATCCTGACCATCCTCTGGAGTTAGTCGATGAAGATTCTGATAGAGAATTCGGTGGCTACGCCGCGGGGGAACGTCGAGTCCCAGCTGCTGGTCCCCCTCTGGAGAGGCTTCCTCCCTATGACTTCAGGGTTGTCCTTGACTCTACCGTTGATCCGAACTCGATTGATCGTTTGAGGTCTAAGTATGGTATTCATGACAATGTTTCTATCTCGGTTCCTCCCAAAGGCTATGCATTTTTCAATCCCTCCAACGGTGAGCTTCCGATTCATGTGGCGACTCTCGAGAACGGGGCCAGGCTTCCTCTTCATCCTACCTTTCAACGAGCTCTCAATGCCATCCAGCTCGCCCCTCTCCAGTTGACACCTAGCTTCTGGAGGCATTTGATTGGCTTCCTTGTGCTGTGAAGGGAACAATGCAAGCTGAGCAATGTGACGAGGGAGCTCGGAGCAGAGGAACTGGCCTATCTTTTTCAAATCAGGAGCCTCTCTGGGGCTCCCCGAGGTTAGTTTTATGCGAAAGCCAAGAACAAGCTCAACTTTATCATTCCCAGGGCTTTGAAGAAAGATCCCGCCTGGAAAGAAGAGTGGATCTTGGCGGGGGGCGACTGGGGGAGCTCAATTTTTATTGGGGGCCATGAGTTCGAGGTCCCCATAGTTTTCAGCGACAAACCATCGTGGGACCGGGATTCCCTGCCATCTGAGTCTGAAGCTGTTTTGAAGGCTATTCTGGCCAGGAACTACTTGAACCTAAAGTACCCAACTGCAGAAGCCTTCGATCCCCGTAAGGTGAATCAATACATGCAGATCTCTGATGCTATTCCTCGTAAGTAACACTGAATCGTCTTGCTTTGTCTTGTTGACCAGCTCAATTCTGACGTTCCCCTTTTGTTTTCTTTACTTATAGGTTTTGCTGTTAAGCCAGCTTCTCGCGAAGCTCAGCAGCTTGGGCAAGCTCGCACTCCTCTCCCATCCATCAGACTGTCGCCGGGGGCTTCTCCTGCCACCTCGGAGAAGGAAGGGCTGATTGTTTCGACCGGGATTACGCCTGCTCCTACTCCATTGCCCTCCCAGGTGAAATCCAAGATGGCTACCTTTGCGTCGTGGGCTTCCAAAGTGATAAACAGATGGGCTTCCGTTTCTCGGGCAACTGGTGTTACTACTCATGCTTCTTTCGCTCCCTCTACTGCTACTGTTGCCCCATCTGCTCATCTACCTGATGCCGCTGCGATCCCAACCCTCCGAGCTTTGAAGCGAGTGTCACAAGGATTCTCTCTAGTCGCTCTCGCTCTCAGTCGAGCTCGACGTGGTAGGACGAGGTCTTGGAACAATTCATCGCATCCTGCCCGGGTGGCGGGCTCTTTGGGATGGCCTCGATGCCCGTTAATATCTTGCTCACCAAGGGGTCTGCTGTCTTAGCCTAGGTAATTGTTCTTTCTCTGTACTACTTCTGAGACTGCCAACTTAATCGGTTTCTAACCTTGGCTTTGTATCTCATAGGCTTTCAAGTTTAACGTGGCTATGGGCCACCAGGTAGCCCTCCTTCGTGATCGGGCTGCCAAAGCTGAAGCCGAAGCCGAGAGAGCCATGGGTTTACTCAAGCGGGCTCAAACATTAGTGGAAGAGATGACCTCTATCCAAGGAAAGATGGAGACCGAGATGGCAGAGCTTCGCTGTGATTATAAGAGGACGAAGCTGTCCTTTGATCAAGAAATTCTCCAATATACCCAGAGAGCCAAGCAGAGGGACTCTTGGAAAACCGAAGCTAAGAGCAATCCTCCTGGAGGGATTTATCCTATCCAGGGCATCAGGAGGGCCATCTGGCTTTCCTGGTCTTTAAGGTTACCATAACAGATTCAATTGGCGGCACAAAGTAGGTAGGTGTAGATAAACGTAGAAAAAGTAGATGGAGAATGAAAACCTTCTTTATTGATGATCAAAAAAGAGAATACAAGTACTCACGATTACTAACATCTTCTAGTGTTTGTTACGGGACTGTATTGGCTTACTTTTACTACATGGCTTATGGGTAGAACCTCTTGAGATGATCAGCATTCCAAGTGTGGTTTACAGGATGCCTATTCATGCAGTCCAACTTGTAGGCCCCACCTTGGATCACCATTCTGATTAGGTAGGGACTTTCCCAATTAGGTGACAGTACCCCGTCCAACCTCTTCTGGGTATTCTGAGTAACCTTCCTGAGAACCAAGTCCTCTTCTTTGAAGCTCCAGGCTCTTACTCTCATGTTGAAGTAACGAGCAATCCGGCTCTGGTAAACTGTTACCCTTTCTGCAACCCTGTCCTGTTTTTCCTCTAGGAGGTCCAGGTTGGCTCTCAGCTTGTCTTCATTCCTATCGGGGTCGAAATGTTGAACCCAGAAAGAAGTGAGCTTATGCTCTGTCGGAAGGACAGCTTCTACCCTGAAAGATAGCGAGTAGGGGGTTTCTCCAGTAGCGGTCTTTTTGGTGGAGTGGTAAGCCTATAGCACGTCCGAGAGTTCATCAGCCCATCTCCCTTTCTTCTGTTGAAGTTTCTTCTTCAGGAGCCTCTTGATAATCTTATTTGTGGCCTCTACCAGGCCATTATTCTTAGGGTGTGCTACAGATGCGAAGCGAAGTTCAATCCCCAGACTCTCGCGGAATTCCCAGAACATGGCATTATCAAACTGCTTACCCAGATCAGTGATAATGACCAACGGGGTACCGAACCGGTAGACTACATTCTTCTTGATGAATTATGTTGTATTTGCTTCAGTAATTTTGGAGAGGGGTTCTGCTTCCACCCACCTGGTGAAGTAATCAATAGCCACAATCGCATGCTTCTACTGACCTAGCGCGGTTGGGAGAGGTACGATCAGATCTACTCCCCAGAAGGTAAACGGATACGGCGAGTCTATGGTAGATAGTCGTTCTGGAGGTAGGTGATACAGGTTGGCCGTTTTCTGACATGGTTCACAAGACTGTACAAACTGCCTTGCATCATGGTGCAAGGTTGGCCAAAAATATCCTATGCGTAGCACCTGGTAAACCAGTGCTTCTCCCCCGACATGATTTCCACAGTCTCCTGAATGCACTTCTCTTAAAGCCTAGTTGGCATCATCGAGATGTAGGCATCTAAGCAAAGGGAGTGACATACCTCTGCAGTAAAGGTGCCCCTCTACCAAGCAGTATCGGACCGAGGTTCTCTTGATCTTGCGAGCTTGATCAGGGTTTTCAGGGAGCTTTCCTGACTGAAGATAATCCGCGATGGGATCCATCCAGCATGGAAGTCGTTCCACGGGGTTGACTTTTTTAGTCTTCAGCTATGCTTGATGTCATGACTACCTGGAGCGTTACTCCTTTCGGTAGTGCTTGTCCTCCACTTTCAGCTATCTTGGCTAGGACGTCAGCTCGATGATTCTGTTGTCTAGGTATTTGCTCAATCTTGAAGCCTTTGAAGTGGGGTAACAGCTCCTAGACCTTCTCGAGGTAGGTTGCCATGTTATCCCCTTTGACCTGGTATATACCTGTTATTTGATTAACTACCAGCTGCGAGTCACATTTAGCAAGGAGGTAATCAGCCCCTAGCTCTACTGCTACTCTCATTCCTGCCAACAAGGCTTCATATTTAGCCTCATTGTTGGTGGTGCTGAACTCAAATCTGAAACAGTGACAGCACTCGACTTTTTCTAGGTCGGTTAGAATGATCCCACCTCCGCTTCCTGGCTTGATTGGATGCCCCATCGCTATATAAGATCCAGACTTGATTGATAGGCCAATCTACAGGCTCTTGCTCCTTCTGAAGAGCTTGATTCAGGCCGATATAGCATCTTGATCGAGGATTGCACTAAATTCTACCACGAAATCCATCAAAGCTTGAGCCTTGATGGTTTTCCTGGCTTTATACTTGATGTCAAACTGGGTGAGCTCAAGGGCCCATAGCACAAGTCTTCCCGATACGTCCGACCTTTGGAGAAATTGACGCAGTGGTTGATCAGTGACTACCACGACTGTGTGGGCAAGGAAATAAGGGCGAAGCTTCCTGGTAGCAACCACCAAGGCGAATGCGAGCTTCATCAGGAGGATGTAGTTCCTTTCTGATTTGGTTAGGGTGCGGCTCACGTAGTAGACAGGGCGCTGGACCCCATCTCCGCATTCTTTTATTAATGCTCCGCTGACAGCGGTTTCAGATATGGCCAGGTATAATTGCAGTTCTTCTCCTAGTACCCGGCTATCTAGTAGGGGCGGGCTAGTGAGGTACTTCTTCAGCGATTGGAAAGCTAGCTCGCTATCCTGGTCTCACTTCATGTTCTTCCCTTGTCTGATTGCCTTGAAGAATGGGATACACTTGTCAGTGGATCGTGATATAAAGCGGTTCAGGGCTGCAATTCATCTGGTCAAACCTTGCACTTGTCTGAGTGAGGTGGGGGACTCAAGATCTAGGATGGCTTTGATCTTCTCGGGATTAGCTTCAATCCCCCTCACATGGACCATGAATCCGAGAAATTTCCAGGCTGCAACTCCGAAGGCGCACATATCAGTATTCAATCGCATCTGATTTTCTCTGATTATCTGTAATGTCTGACGGAGGTGGTCCTGGTGATGTTCAGCTACCTGAGACTTCGTGATCATATCATCAATGTATACCTCCACTGACTTTCCTATCAATCCCCTGAACAAACTGTTAACCAGGCGCTGGTAGGTAGCCCAAGCGTTTTTGAGCCCGAAGGGCATGACCCTGTAGCAGTACAGGCCCTGCCCGGTTATGAAACTGGTTTTATCCTGGTCAGCTGGATGCATCATAATCTGTTTGTATCCTGAGAAGGCTTCCATAAAGCTCAAGAGCTTGTTACCCGCGGTTGAATCTACCAGTTGGTCGATTTTTGGTAGCGGGAAGCTGTCTTTTGGGCAAGCGCGGTTGAGATCCGTATAATCAACGCATATGCGCCACTTCCCGTTTGCTTTGGTCACCATAACTACGTTGGCCATCCACTCGCAGTACCGAGACTCCCTGATGAATTCTGCCTTTAGTAGTTTGCTTTCCTCCTCTTGCACTGTAGCATTTCTTACCTGGTTGAAATGTCTTCTCTTTTGTTTGACTGGCTTGAAGGTGGGATCTACCGCTAACCTGTAAGTTGCTAAGGCAACGGGTATCCCCGGCATCTCCTCATGGCTCCATGCAAAGATGTCATTATATTCTCGTCGAAGCTTTATCAGATCTTCCTTTACCTTCGCCTTTAATATTGAACCTATCCTGACTACCTTGGAAGGATCGTCTTTCCTGATAAGTATCCCTTCTAACTCCTCTGCAGGATAGCCACTGGCCCATCCCTTCTCTTCCTCCTCCCTGATATCTATATCGGGGAGCTCTGGCGTGGATCTCTCCCTGACTGAGTTTGTTTCATCTTCAAAATCTTCCTTTGAGGACTCGTGATCTTGATTAATGGTTATCTGCACATATTGCTTGGCCAGTGCTGCTGGGTTGGTTGACACTGCATAGCACTTACGAGCAGCCTGTTGATCCCCCCGTACTTTGCCCACCTTGTCTCCTACTAGGAATTTCATAACGTTATGGTATATCGACAGGATCCCTTTGAGGGCAGACAAGTAGGGCCTTCCCAGTATAGCGTTGTAGGCTGACGGGGTGTCTACCACAACGAAGTCTGTCATCAGGTTCTGCTGAAGTGGCGATGTTCCTACTATTACTGGTAGGTTCATAGACCCGGTGAGAATCAATGAATCTCCCGTGAACCCGTACAATGGGGTGGTGCAGCTGTTGTAACAAGGTCTCTTTAGGTTGAATTGCTCCAAAGCACTCTTGAATAGAATATCAACGCTGCTACCTGTGTCAATCAAAACACGGTGGACCAAGTTGTTGGCTATTTGAACAGTGATGACCATGGGATCATCATGAGGCTGGACGGTGTTGAATACGTCATCTTCTGTGAAGATGATCTGTGCAGCAGGAGGAGACCGAGGTGATCCTCTAGTAACCTTGAAAACATTCTGGCCCGCTTGTATTATATAATACTTATTGAGTTGACAGCTCACCCCTTATCATATAATATTTTACAGACTAAGTATCTTAGAAGCTGACTGATCGGCGATAGACTTTCAGGAGTTGGAAGTTATTGCGAATTCGTGTCATGTTTTTTTTTTTTTTTTTGTTACCTAGAATTTGAGTTTAGGTGCTCGGTATTGTTTCATTTTCCTTTAGAGTGTTTTGAACTTTATTATTGGATTTATTTGGAGATATTCAATGATTAGTAGTTTCTTTTGGGTAAAGTAATTAATAATTTATGACTTAACATTCCGAATCAAAGTGTTTATATATATATATATATATATATATATATATATACAGTCATTTTCTCATAAGTGCGTACTGATATAACTTATATCAGTACATTGCATGTAGACCACTGATTATGGAGAAATTTTGACAAGTGCATACACTTTGAGTCAAAATATGTAAATCTAATGGTCCACATCCAACGCACTGATGAAGTTATATCAGTGCGTACTGATTTGAAAATTTATATATATATATATATATATATATATATATATATATTTAGAGAGGTGGATTTGCCTTCTAATATCAGTTTACGTGACTAATATATCATTTTTTTTGCCGTCTATTATCACATTATTTTTAGAGAACTCATATATCACTTTTGTAATTACGTGTCCCCATAACTTGAGCTTTTAGAGGTAGTAAAGTGCATTGACATGTAATAACAGGATAGCTTGCCTATGGTAACCATTTGATTTCATATGGAAAATGTGTTATAATTGATAAATAGATGTATTAGTGTCAAAATGTTAAAGACATTAAAAACTTGTTTTGTTGAACTTTTAAAAACACATTTATTGGTAAAAGATCAACTTATAATAGATCTATTAAAAATAGAGTTTTTTTTAAAAAAAATATAATTATTTGATTGGTACACTTTTTTTTTTATTTCAAATATCTATTTGAAGAAGCACCTCGTGAGCTTTTACCTGATAGTAGTTTAAACTCTACTAGCCTCTGCTCAATTTAAAATAGACAATCTCAAAAACCAAACCAAACAACTCTAAAAAAATCAAATAGACGTTTGTAGACCTTTAAAAGCAATAGAAAACTCAACCAAACAAGCACTAAATCAATAACCCATACAATTAACTTATTTTAAACTTTTTTCGTTGACCAAGTTAGGATGATCGAATGAATCTGAAGCCACAATGCATAGTATCAGAATCTGAATAAACCACAAATGCCTTGAAAGTTTAAATGTACGTTCATTACTAGTACGATAAAAACTTCACTGAAATGTTAACACTAAATTTACAAGCAGTGGGCATAAATGACAAATAAGTAACGAACAATTTCTTGTATCACATTGCTGATACAAGTCATCAATGGATCTCTGTGTGATTATTCATTCCTCAACATTTGAAAGGCTTGGATTTCTCACAAGCATTTCGACATACTAAAAAACTGTACATCGACGTACTTAAAAACAGCAACATGCTGGACAAGCACGCAATACAAGGCTTCAATAAAAGTAAGTCATCACATGCAATATCAGGGAACAAATGCTTCAAAAAGATTTAGAAAACAGTCCATGGACTCGTTAAAGTTGATCCTTCCCCATGATAACAGCTTGAAATGTTAGTAATGAATCTAATGATCACCCACTTGCTGCAAGCACACCACTTGGTATTATTAAGCCAAGGAAAAGTGAAACACAAAACAACCATTACAATCTAACATAAATACCAAAACCTATCAAATCAATTACATCGACAAGTATTCCAAATCAATTATGTTCTACTCTCCTGTTCGTACATGAGGAGACACAACACAACCATTACATTCTAACATAAATACCAAAACCTATTTACCAATAATCAAAGTGGAGTGTATCATTATTTCCAAATTCCATCTTTTATGAACTTGAAAAAACTATGTTTTCTGATGCTCGACTCACTACTTCCTACAAGCTAAATGCTATGAAATGAAAAACGACATTTTCTTCAACGTAGCAGTTCTGCTGCAGCTTCTGCCAATAAAACAATACTCTAGCTCCTTCACCAACTTCCTAAATTAACATTTCCTATCTCTTCTGATTCTAACACTCTATAACATTTCTAGTTTCCTTTTCTGATTCTCAAGTCAAGTAATCATCACCAACTCCTTTGTTCAAACGCTAATGCATTGTGCAACTCACATGCAATAAAAAAAAATATACATCTTCCTCTAGCTACCAGCCTACCATCAAACACTTCTTATCATACTAAGCTCCACTTTCAGTCATTTAGTTTGAAGAAAAGAATATAAAAAAGTACATCATAATTACAAATCACCAATCACGTAAACCCCTAAATATAAAGAGCACAAGCAAGCAAAATAACAAAATCATATAAACACTAAAACACGACAATATCAAGGCGGCATTAAAAGAGAATCAACTTAAAATATCACATCGTACTAAATTTGAAAATGTCTAAACCATAAATTTGAAACACCAATATGTCTGCAACTCAAAATTTAAAACAGAATCCCACATTTCAAGTCTTACAAATATGAGTAAGCTAATAACACTGAAAAACCAAAAAGCTCAAAGAGCAACTCATCCATCTTAAAACCCTAGCTTGGTGCGGCGCCAGTGCCTGCGCTTCGCATTGTACCTGAAAACAAAATAACACAAACCTATCAACATACAAACGACTCTAAAAACGACTCTAAAAACAAAACAAAGCAAACACATATTATATATTAGATTGATAAACAGCAAAAACAAGAACCTAATGGTGTTGTCGGTTCTCATGCGGATCCAGTGAGGAATGGGCCTGTTCTGCCTCATCTTCTTCGCTAGCTTCTTCTTGATAATGAACGTCTTGTGTGACGGCTACACATATTTACACAAAACAATAACAAAAACACGTTATCTCTCTCGGTTACACACAATATTCAGAGCTTGAAAATCGAAACTTAGATCGACCCAGAAGCTCAAAAGATGTAAATTGAAACGGGTCTTTACCATTTTCGCTGTTGGAGGAGAGGGTGGAGCTGCTGCTGCTGCTGCTGCTGCTATGCTAGCGATGTGATAACCCTAGTTTTCGAAGCTTTGGCTGGTCATTATATTGGAGTTGACTAACAAGTGCGCAGTTGGGTCTTTGGGCTTCTAGAAAATGGCCTCATGTTGTAAATTTGGGCTTCAATTACGTAACTGGTTTTTTTTTTTAAACAAATTATTAATTTTTATTGAAAACAGAATTTGTATTATTTGAACTTATTTCGAAAAGTTTATTATTTAAAAATTATCGAATGGCCACATTTAGTATGTGAAATTTGTTTTTAACACCATACGAAAAATTTATCTCTTAATAATAATATTGTAAATTTTATTTCAGTTCATAACCATAAATTATGAAAATAACCCTACAACTTTATTTTTATTTTATTTCACTTTTTTTGTTAAAAAAAAATGTGAAACCTTGGATAAAATGTGAAGCTTGAGCTTCCTTTCAAAAAAAAATTGAAACTTGAGAGAAAAACTTTAAAACATGAGAGAAAAATATGAAACCTTGGAACTTTTTTAACATAAAAAATTACTAAAACATCCTTGAAAAACTTTGTTTTAAACTTTTTTACAGAAAATAACCGAAAAGATCATCTCTAGAAGAGTGTTTCGGTAACATGTGAAATATTTTCACGTTTAACTTTTTTCCATTTTTCATTTTTTTTCTTCTACAAATGATCTGCATTGTTTCGATAACGTGTGAAACATTTTCATGTTTTACTTTTTTTTCTTTCTTTTTTCTTCCAAATGAATAGCGCTGCGTGAAGGGCTTGCCCCATCAACGCAGTTGCCGCACCTAGGTGTGTAAAATGATGTTAGCTCAGTAGTAAGCAATGATTGAAAATTCAATAATATCCCTGATATTTCCACCAATATTTTCATAGCTCAGGGGTACCGATATCGATATGGGGTATAAAATCCTTTCCGTAAAAGTATCTTGAAAATTTTGAAAATATCCACTATATTTCCGTAAATATCAATATCGGTGAACCTGTAATGTAATTTAACACAATATCGTGGATATTTTCGAAAATATCATAGAAATGTCTGTAAAATATCCGATTTAATTTCTAGTCCTTTCTTTTCTCTTTTTTCAAAAACCTCTCCTTCAATGGAGTTCGAACAAACTCCAGCTTGTGGAGATGACCTATTTGATCCCACCAGGTCGGGTCAAGAAACTGTGAAGCTTGAAAACCGAGTTGACGCTCACCGTCTCAACGTCGGGTCGGATATCGAACATTTCGGGTTCGAGATCCGGCAAGCTATTCACGAAGATCAAAGCTCGAACTTGACACCAATAGAGATCTAACGGAACTCAATGCCAAGCTAATCATTTGATGGAGCATGGAGGTCTGTTCGACCTCCATTGATGCACACGATGAAGAAGGTGACCTAATTTTTTTTTCTTATTTTGCCCAGTAAATCTCAAATTCGTAAAAATGCTCCATAAGTTTTGAGTTTTTCATGACAAGTCTCGAATTTATCCAAATACATTTTGAATATGTCCTAATAAGTCTCGAATTTGTAAAAAAAAAATAATAATAATAACAAAGAAAAGAACGGAGTGGGATCATTTTTGTCTCAAACCATACTTTGGTGCTATTTAAATTTAAATTTAAATTATTAAGTTAATGGTAGTTCTAAAACCAATGGAGTAAAAGTGCTATTTACACTCATTTTCTCTTTATGAAATCATGATTTAATTTATTTTTTGTTATTTTCCATTAAGAATATTATTATTAACTTTTATTTTTCAAATAAGATTCTCACAAGCCTTTTTTTTTAATATCATCATAATTGTTTTTTTTTTCAACAAGAATCTAATAATATATATATATATATATATATATATATATATATTTTGAAGTATGCGTCACCATCTAATGAAGATAATCTTTCATTATTTTTGAATTCATGGGTTTAGGGATCTCCAATTATCATTCTAGACAATTTCCTCTATATTAAGGGATGGTGAGAAGAAATCAAGAAGTTTACATGTGGCATGCTCGTGATTATATTCAAAATTATTCAAATTGTATGTCATGGTATCGGTATTGTATGAATGAACATGGTAGCCACACTATGTTTGAACCATCTAGATCTTCATTTTTGTATTAAATTTTATATGACTTGTATGATACAAATTATTGAAAACTGAATTTTTAATGAAAGATTTTTAATTTTTATATATTTCGTATGTGCATTATATTTATATTTATACTATATAGTTATTAGATATTATACATATTTCAAAACAAATATGTTTTTTTGGTTAGATCATTGATTATTTTAATTTTTTTTAATGTTTATTAAAAAAATATATTAATAATATAATTGTCTCTCATATAAGGAAAAAAGAAAGGGTTAATATTAAAAACCTCCAATCACCTTTAAACTATTATTGGATGTATAGTTGCAAACTGTTTTTATTTTAAAAACCTCCCTTATGAACTAACACCATTAGCATTTCGTTTGTATTGATTGAGTTTGACTATTAAAAAATCTAAAATATCTCTATTTAAGCTACAATTATATGAATTGACCATACCATCATACTTTACCAAATAAATTAATAAAATGATACAAAATGCGAGAATGTTAACTTGTAAAGGAGAAATTATTTTATGAACAATTTTATCTCTAAAAATAACAAAATTATACATAAATGAACCAAAAGCACTGAAAATGAGTATTTGCTTGCATTTATAAAAAAGACAAATAAATACATATTCTGGTTTATTTTCAATGCTTTGGGTTCATTTGTAATTTTGTTAATTTTAGGTATAAAATTGTCTACAAAATAACTTCTCCTTTGCAAGTTAACATTCCCGCATTTTGTATAATTTTATTAATTTTTATTTGATAAAAGTATGAGGGTATAATGGTTAATTCAACAATTAAATTTTAAATAGAGACATTTTAGATTTTTAACGATCAAACTCAGTCAAAACAAATGGAATACTAATTGTATTAGGCCTTGTTTGGGTAAGCTTTTCAAGGGGTTAAAAGCTCTTTTGGAACCCAAAAGCAGCTTTTGGGAGTGTTTGGGTAATTTTATAAAAGAGCTTACTCAATTTGAAAGCTCTTCTATAAGAAGCAGCCCTCACCTTGCTTCTTATGGAAGCTCTTCTAAGAAGACCGGGAAGCCAAAATTTCTTTTAATGAAACTTTCATAATTCCAACTTTGCCCTTTTTAACAACCAACCAATCGTGCCAAATCTGCTTTGCCTTAGATGAAGATTGAGTTGCTCTAATGAGATGATGGAGGTGAGATTGACGCAGATGGGCAGATGATGGAGGTCCGATTTTGGATCATGTTGTTCGTGGAGGTGCTCGGCGATCCGATAGCGGTGGAGACGGAGGATGGGACGATCAGAACAGGTGGTGATCCGAGATGAAGAGGACGAGGAAGTAGCCGGAGTGTACAGAGGAGGCGGACTCGGCAGAGAGATGATGAGGAAGATGGAGAACACGAACGAGGACCTGTCGTCGGCGAGGACGTTGAAGCGGCCACGACTAAGGGCAGCAAAAATCCCCGACCAGCCCTAAACCCGCGGGGCCCCAACCCGTTTGGGGCGGGTTAGGGGCAGTAAAAACGGGTAACGGGATGGGTTTGGGGCAGAAATTTTTGACCCAGTCGGGTCACGGGTCGAGTATGGGGCAGTGCTTTTTTCCCCGACCCGCCCCGTTTGACCCGTAATATATATATATATATAATAGTTTTAAAATATATATTTTCAATATAAAAAGTATAATAATATATATTAAAAATATTTTATATTTAAAAAATATATATTTAAAATATTTTTAATATATATTGTTAACGGGAAAATTCACTCAGGGTGAAAATCTCAATTAACACCCTCACCCACAACCGGTAGCAGCAGCAAGGTAGGTACATTCGGTACCGGGGTCCCTCTTTTAATATGATCGAGGTCGACTGACCAAAGAATGGATAAAGGACACAAAGGGACCGGGAGATGTAAAAACGAACACTGTTTTATTTAATCAACCATTACCATAGCTTTACAATATGAATACGTATATATATATATCTCTCTCTCTCTCACTCACTCTTTTACACATGATGGAGATGGAGAAAATGTCTGTGTCGATAAGTGGATTTTCCTCCAATGATTGTCAATGGACACTCACTAGCTTCCGGGAATCTCCCGGGATCTCTCTCTCCTTCAGGTGATCCAAAGTCTTCGAAAAAGCCTCCTCTTCTTTACCTTTCAATGCCGTATATATAGTACTCCCCTAATCTCCTCAAAATCCGGTTCTTTTTAATGAAGATTATAGAGAGTCATATTTTAAGTGTTGAAAGGCATTTACGTGGAGCTGAAGGCGCTGGATTAGATCCCGTTAATCAATGGCGAATTCGAATTATGATTCGATCGATCATAGGGTCATTGATGGCGCTTTATTTTGGCGATGGAGTCAACTTTCGTTCTTCGTGGAGCTTGATGGCGATGGAGTCAACTTTCCTTCTTCGTGGAGCTTGGAGGGAGATTCTGATCATGAGTTTTTATGGAGGGTAGCGCTGACCCCCCATTTTGATGGACCTGTTCTACTTCCTGCTGGAATGGTGCTTGTGTCTTCATGTTCCCTATCGTATTGCCTGGGAGGTAAGGTACTCGCCTTGGAGGAGCTCCGGATGATCATACTGAGTATCAGGCGGGAGTCGAGGTAACACCAAGGTGGATATCGAGGTAGCACCGAGGTAGGTATCGAGTTACCTTGGTACCTTGATCGACGTCGAGATGCTTGCGGGATGTTTCATGGCTAATGTCCCATCTAGATAGATGGATAGTCGAGGTCTCAACCTCGCCGAATATTGGCTCCATCTCGGTGATGGTACTGATCTTGTAGGTCTCTGGGATTATTTGGATGAGTCTTCCTGGACAGGTTTCTTGTTGGAAAATTCTCCCTTGGTCCTTTACCAGAAAAATATGTTAACAGAAGTCCCCCCTGACTTGAACACCAGTATCGGTTTGGGGTTGGAGTCAGGATAGATAGCACTTGGAGAATTTTTCGTAATGTCTCATAGGAGGGAATCTTTTCTTTGCACGCTGATTTACATTCCACGTGGCCGATCAGGGTAAGCCGAATTCAAAAGGGAAATATTTTGGGGGCACACGTTTCTCGAAAACGATCCCTCCACGTCGCCGATTTTACCGCGGCATTAATTACTCTTTCTGGCCGTTACAAGTAATCAACCCTATATAAACTCTGGTGCCTTCGCAAGCAATGCTTATCAAGCAAACTTCCTGATTGAGATTTTCTAGCAAAAAACCTAGCCTCAACCTTCAACTTCTCCCTTTTCTCTAGAAATCACTCTCTGAAACTATCATTATGTCTTCACCCGGTGACGATAGCATTGAGCAGCTCTTCGAAGGTGACGCGGTGGTTGGCGGGAGCCTCGCCCCCAGAAAAAGGGCACGCGATAGCAGCGACAGTGGGGACGACGTTCCCTTTCAACGTCGCCGTTCCAATCGAAACATCGCAATCGGGACAGGCTTCTCGAACAATCCTGAGACTCCGGTTGATGTCGACCAGGAGTGGAGTGAAGATGTAAGAACTGCTGTCGGGGTAGGTAGAGACCGGGCCGGCGAGGTCACAGATAGTATAGGGAGGGTACTGGCCCTTCCGTATGAGTATAGATGCATCCCTCTTTCTACCAGTACTCCAGAAACCATCAAACGTTTACGGAGAGATTTCAAGATCCCTAAAAAGATCTCTATCGCCGTCCCTCCACGGGAGTATGATATTTATTCTCCTTCTACTGGTGAGGTTCCGATTCATACGGCAGCCTTCGATTGCGGGGTCAGGCTACCTCTCCACCCCACCTTACGTAGGGCGCTACATGCCTTACAGTTAGCTCCCCTCCAGTTGACACCAGGATTTTGAAGGCATTTGGTAGGGCTCCTCGTGTTGTGGAGGGAGCAATGCCAGAAGGATAACATCGATCGGGAACTAGGCCCAGATGAGATTGGGTATGTGTTTCAGATTGCTGCTAATGCCCCAGGTCCGAAGGGGCAATTCTATGCTCGCGCCAAAAACAACTTGCAATTTGTGGTACTGGGGCCCACAAAAAAGGATACCTCCTGGAAAGAGGAATGGATCATCCTCAGAGGTGAATGGGGAAGCTCGGTTCATATCGGAGGGTCTGAGTTCCGAGTTCCTACTATTTTCAGTGGCAAGCCCGTGTTAGGGAAAGGCAAGCTATCTTAAGAGTCGGAGAAAATCTTGCGGGCTATCATGGCCCGGCATTATGTTAACACGAAGTTTCCCATCACGGAGGCCTTCGAGGCAAAGAGGGTAGATCACTACCTTCGCATTTCCGGAGCTTCTACTGGTAGAAAAATTTTCTGACTTTGCTCATATTATTTTGTTTTTATTGACTCTGCGAATATTGACTCTGGCTATCTTTGTAGTTTCAGCAGTATCTCTATCGGTTCCTGAGATGGAGACCCACCAAGCAGGCAGTACTGTTGATTCTCCTCCGTCTTCCCATGTCAGGACTCCAATCAGTTCTAATCTCGATGCAGGGGTTGGAGTACCTACTGGAGGGGTTGGAGTTCCTACTGGCTCTGATAGAATCCCGGTCGGGGTATCCGGATCGCCAACTCCCCCTCTTCCTACCTCGGCTAGGTCGCTGGAGGCATTTACAGCCAGATTGGGGAGGTATTGAGGTGCTTCCAGCCGGGTGCAAGAGGTTTCACCCCTCAGACCGATTAATGTTGCAGCAGTCATTGATGTTGGTGCCTCAGCTTCTTCTGCTTCTTCCGCTATGGCATCTGGTCAGCCTAAATCGGTCGAGAAAAGTTCTGACTCTACTATGAAGAAGCGGGTGGTACCTCGAGATAGGGCTCGGTCGAGGTCGAAAGATAGCAGCCAGGATGAAGTTCTGGCTCACTTCACAGCTTCCTGCCCAGGTGGGGGTCTAGATGTCATGACCGCCATGCCGACTGAGATTCTAATTAGAAGGGGGTC
This sequence comes from Dipteronia sinensis, assembly GCA_033220585.1. Classification (NCBI taxonomy): domain Eukaryota; kingdom Viridiplantae; phylum Streptophyta; class Magnoliopsida; order Sapindales; family Sapindaceae; genus Dipteronia; species Dipteronia sinensis. The sequence goes on from CM065638.1 coordinate 35,193,745, forward strand.
TGCCCTTCTAACTGAGGTAAGCTGCCTTATTTTAATCATTTGTTCGGGTAAAAGGTTAAGAATATTCTGACAAGTGCATTGTTTTTGTCAGGCTTTTAAATTCAATGTGGCCATGAGCCAACAGGTTGGCCTCCTTCTAGAGCAAGTCAGAGGTGCTACAGCGAAGCTGGAGAGGTCTAAAGAGGAGCTTGCTAAGGTTGCTCAGGGAATAGAAGTTCTGAACCAGTCGCTGGCGAATACCCAAAAGGAAGCTGACGAGGCGAAGGTTGACAGGGAGAGGATGCAGCATGCTCTGGATATGGAGAAGCTCAGATCCCCCCGCCGCATAGAGGAGAGGGATATTGCGAAGGAGAGAATAGTGGAGCTGGAGAAAAAAATCCAGTCCCTTCGGGGCAGCGTGACCACCCTAGATGCCCAGGTAGACACCGCCTTCGGGGACGGTTACTTTTTACTGGTTACCAGGTAGCCCTAGCTCTCCCTCCTCCGTTCGATTTAGGTGACATCGCTGGGTGGAACCGGGAGGAGATCATGGCAAAGGCTGCTGAGCTAGCTGGGGCAGCACCTTCTGATGTGGTTGGGCCCTCCCAGTTTGTTGGAGATATTGGAGTAGTAGGAGGACCGGACCAGGGCTCTATCTCCCTTCTTCCACCAAGCAATACTGGATCAGCTCTGAATTTGAAGGATCCTGAGGTTGGTGTGGCTCAGGCTGGAGGAGGGGTTTTCGCCTCCTTTTCTTCTCCAGTAGAGTCTGGCAAGGAGGTAGGAGATCGGCCTGCTACTGATGATGGAGAAGCTATTCTGCCTATCTCATCATCTGACCTTGCCCAGGACAAGGAAGGTCATGCTGCTCTGATCGAGGAAGTTGGAGGGGAGCTTCAAGGAGATCCATCTCCAATGGAAATTCTGGTTGCTGCAGGTGCCCAGGAAGCAGACGGGGCTCTATCCGGTATTGAAGAAGGGGAAACCGTAACTGGTGGAGCTGGCGAGGAGACGGCCACTCAGGAGCAGGAGGATGCTTTATCCAGCTTGATCCCTTAGTCAGTAGCACCTAGATAGTGTTATCTTTTTTGTAGCCTGTGATCGAGGGATGGGCTCCCCGGTTTTAGTAATGAGAACTTCTTTGTTTTTCTTGACTCCATGCATGTATAGTTTATTACATCCCAGGTTAAAATGCTTGTTCTGGGATGATTCTTAGTACCCAGGTGGGAATTTGGTGATCCGGGAGTTAATACCGCGAATGGTCCGGGAAAAATACCAAGACCTCAACCGGTCATAGATCGGGGCGCTTCATTTTTTGTGGGTTTCCACGTAGGCATTATTGGTTAGGTTTTTGTATTCAACTGTCCTTCCAAATGTCGATCCAGGATAGGTTCGATTATCCCAATCATTAAGCCTTGGGGGGGGGGGAAAGCACACTCCGCGAGGCTTCCCTTTCCCGTGTATCGAACATTGTGTACATAAATGACTTTATCCTCTCATTTTCGATATTCGATCTTTCCCTCTATAAATACCCCTTATCTGTTAGGTGGGTCTTCAAACAATCCATTTTTCCTTTGTAGCAAGCAGTCTCCATAGGTTAACCGATGATCGTCGTATCACCTGACATTGTGGGAGGAGGAGAAGACGTCGGCTCTGTGACTGGCAGGATGCTTGGTATTGTGGAAGAAGCTGTACTTGGTGGATTTAATTACTAGAGGAACAGGGAAAGTAGAGATTCTCAGGATCAGGATGAATGGTGGGCTCTGACGCTGCGGCCTTGCCAATGGTGTAGGCATTACCCGGTCGAGCCGCGGCTTGGTGCCCCATTGCATCTTGGACATGGGGAGGGGGAATCCTTATTTCCTTCCTATTCTTACTGATCCCAACACGGCCTCTGCTCCTACCTCTGGGGTTCGTTGCATCCCAACACGGCCTCTGCTCCTACCTCCGGGGTCCGTGGCAGCACTGTCAATATAGATTCTGATTTAAACCAATGTTGCTAGGTAGGCAAATCTAGTAATTAGGTGAGAAGTTAGAGAGGGAACTGGATGTTTCAGACCTCCAGTTTACTTTCTTGTCTTTTTTTGTCTTGTATCTTGTATGTAACTTAAAATAAGGGCAGAGTTCCCCGATTTGATCAATGAAAAGAAAAACTCACTTTCACCTATATCTGTTGATTTAATTTAGTCACACGCTTCTGATTGTAGCATAGACTCGGGCAAGAGTCCCCAGCATAAACTTGACTTAATCAAAACTTGGTAACTCATAAAAATCTGATGAGAATAAAGCAGTTGATCGGTACCATGGTACCTCGCACTCCAGTTCCGAGAGTCTTGGCAGTATGGCGGGTAGTTTGGCGAAACTAGGAACCTCGTCGAATGATTGAGTACCTAGCTTTCCAGTTCGTGGAACCTAGGTCTCCAGGGAAGTATTCTGGTGAAACTGGGTACCTCACTCCTTTATTTGTAGGAGCTTTGGTGCCTTGGCGAATCAAAAATTTGGTGAATCTCAGTACTTCGGCTTCTTATTGGCGAAAACGGTGGCGTACGAGGTACCTCGCACTCCTGTTTGTAGGAGTCGTGGTATCTTGGCGAAAGCAATTGGCGAATAAACACTGGCAGCAAGATCCAGGTAAGCAACTAAGGCCACTTTAGCACCTGGTCTTTCTCGGCGGGGGGTGGTGCCCGGCCAAGGCCTTGATCTAGCTGGCAACTATGCTCTTACTATCTAGATCCTTCTTAGCGGGGAGTGGTGCCTGATCGGTCTATTTCTATACATAGTTTAGGTCCCCATTTCCTATTATCTGTGCTTTGTTCTTGGGTAAAATTAGGTATTTTATGTGTTTGTTGAGCATTTATAGGTCACATTCCATAGAAGAGGTGTTAGAAGTTATTTTGAAGAAAATGAGCAAAAAGCTGAATTTCGGCCAGTGCAGATCACCCAGATTGTGGGCCCCATATCTCTCTCCTCGGTTGAATTGTGTGTCCTACTACCTATGGATGGAAATCCCTGGAAGTCTAGTTTCCAGCGCACTTTTCGGATCGCAATTCCGATATTCCTAGAAGAAGTTATGCCCAATTTAGTAACCAAAGGTCGAGCTAGAGAAGCTGACCGCGGGCCAGACCGCGATTCGTGCAATTTCCTACCTAGCAGTCTACGTGGCGGTACATATCAGTACAGCACTGCGGTGCTGACCGCGGGCGACCTGCGGAGCGACCTAGGCAGCGGTTTTGACGTACTTTTGTTGAATTCCATTCCGAATTGGTCCAGAACTGTTCCAAAACTTCCCAAATCAAATTCTAATGATTTTAGAAGATCAAAACATGTTTGGGAAACTTCCTAAACTCAAATTAGGAGACAATTATCAAGAAAGGAAATCTAATTTAGGAAAGGATTCCAATTCCTTCTCTCATTCTACTTTCCTACTTTGTGAGTTTCCTACAACAAAGCAAATTGGGAGTTCATAAGGAATTATCACCTATAAATATCATGAGTTTCTTGAAGAAGAGAGAGAGAAGCCAAGGGAGGTCTCAAGCCACCAAGGGGGCTATCCCCCATCACTCCATCACCACACATCACCTCAAGACCCATCCATCCATTGTAGAAGAAGACGAAGAAAACGAAGAAGAATTGGAGGAGCTCTTTGATGATCATATCGGGTTTTCTCTACTAAATCTCTTTTCTTTTCTTTTTATATGATGTGTAACTAATCCCATAACTAGGGAATCAATGTGAACCTTTTGTGAATGCTCATGAATGGATTAATTATTATTTCATCAATTTAATTCTTGATTTATTCATTGTGTTTAATTGCTTAATCCTCATTAGTTTTAATATTTATTCACACCATAGACCAAGGGTGGATAATTATTTGGCATGATTTTAGGGTTAAGACTATCTGAGAATTAGGGTTAGAGTATAGACCAAACCTAACCTTGATTAATGCTCTTTTGAATGAATGAATTTTATCTTTAGCATAGGCCAAGTAAAGTATAGAATTTGGTTCTTATTTTTTGCACTTAAAGGGTTTCTAATCGTTGTTTACACCATAGACCAAGGGTGAATAGTGGTTGGGAGCACGTGACTCATTCCATGACCATACGGTAATAGTCACATTAAAGACAAAGAATGAACCCTAGAATTGATTGAATCTTGTTTACAAATTAATTCCATATATCGAGTGTTCATAATTGGGGATCATTGATGACCTAGTATTTCCTTCTCTTGATCACAACCATATTCTTTTTAATTGTTGTCTTAGCTTAATTTAATTTAGTTTTAGTTTAATTAAATCATCAACAAATCTTTGGTTACTTTAATTTAACTTTAATTAGAATTAGTTTTAATTAATAAATCTCTTTTCCTCATGGGAACGATCCTTACTTGCCACAGTACTTATCTTAATGGCCAAGGTCTGATCCATCGGGTAACTATGCTCTTACTATCTAGATCCTTCTCAGCGGGGGGTGGTGCCCGACCAAGGTCTGATCCATCAGGCAACTATGCTCTTACGTACTGGATCCTTCTTAGCGGGGGTTGGTACCCGGCCAGGGCGGTAGAAAGGCCATATGGTCCTTTCTGGTCTTGAGGCGATCATACTTGGGTACCTTGCATTCCTGTTTGCAGGAATCTTGGTATCCTGGTGAAAACAATGGCGAATAAACACTGGCAGCAAGATCCAGATAGGCAACTAAGGCCACTTTAGCACCTGGTCTTTCTCGGCGGGGGGTGGTGCCCGACCAAGGTCTGATCCATCGGGCAACTATGCTCTTACGTACTGGATCCTTCTTAACGGGGGGTGGTACCCGGCCAGGGCAGCATGAAGGCCATATGGTCATTCCTGGTCTTGAGGTGAACCTCTTAGATGGACTGATCCAATCTAGGGTATCAGGAGTGCTATGCAGGTTTCCTGGTTTTATGGCGATCCTCCTGGAGGGATCTATCCGGTCCAGAGCATCAGGAATGCTATGTAGCTCTCCTGGTCTTAAAGCGACAATCATGGAGAATTCAATTGGTGACATAAAGCATGTGGATGTAGACAAATGTAGGCAGGAACAAATGGAGAAAGAAACCTTCTTTATTGATGATAAAAAAAAATACAATTACTCACGACTACTAATATCTTCTGACGGTTGTTTAGGAATAATCCTGGCCGATTTGCCTTGCAGAATTTATGGGTAGAATCTCTTGAGATGATCAGTATTCCAAGTGTGGTCTACTGGACGTCCGTCCATATCATTCAACTTGTAAGCCCCACCATGGATCACCATCTTGATTAGGTAAGGACCTTCCCAATTAGGTGATAGCACTCCGTCCGACCTCTTCCGGGTATTCTGGGTAACCTTTCTGAGCACCATATCCCCTTCCTTGAACCTTCGACTTCTCACTTTCTTGTTAAAGTAATGAGCAATCTGGTTCTGGTAAGCTGCTACTCTTTCGGCTATCATGTCCTGCTTCTCCTCTAGGAGGTCCAGGCTGGCCCTCAGCTTGTCCTCATTTCCATCGGGGTCAAAATGTTGCACCCGGAAGGAGACAAGCTTGTGCTCTATAGGAAGGACGACTTCTACCCCGAAAGCTAGCAAATAGGGGGTTTCTCCCGTAGCGGTCCTCTTGGTGGTACGATATGCCCATAGTACGTCCGGGAGTTCATCAACCCATCTTCCTTTCTTCTGCTGAAGTTTTTTCTTGAGGAGCCTCTTGATGATTTTGTTTGTGGCCTCCACTAGGCCATTAGTCTGGGGGTGCGCCACGGACGCAACACGGAGTTCAATCCCCAAACTTCCACAGAATTCCTGAAATCTGGCATTGTCTAACTGTTTACCCAGATCCGTGATGATGACCATCGGAGTCCCGAATCGGCAAACCACATTTTTCTTGATGAACTCTGTTGTGTTTGTTTCAGTAATTCGGGAGAGAGGTTCTGCTTCCACCCACCTGGTGAAGTAATCAATAGCCACGATTGCATGCTTTTGCTGACCGGGTGCGGTTGGGAGGGGTCCAATTAGGTCCACTCCCCAGAACGCAAACGGATACAGCGAGCTGATGGTTGATAACCGTTCTGGAGGTAGGTGATGCAAGTTAGCCGTTTTCTGACACGGTTCATAAGACTGTACGAACTGCTTTACGTCATGGTGCAGAGTCGGCCAGAAATATCCCATGCGTAGCACCTGGTAAGTCAATGCTTCTCCTCCGATATGATTTCCAAAGTCTCCGGAATGCACTTCCCTCAACGCCCAACTCGCATCCTCTGGATGTAGGCATCTGAGCAAGGGGAGTGATCTACCTCTGCGGTAAAAGTGCCCCTCTACCAAACAGTATCGAACCGAGGTTCTTTTGATCTTGCGAGCTTGATCGGGGTTTTCCGGGAGCTTTTCTGATTGAAGGTATTCCACGATAGGATCCATCCAGCATGGAAATCGTTCCACAGAGTTTACTTCCTTTCCTTCAGAAATGCTTGATACAGTGATTACCTGGAGCGGAACTTCTTTCGGCAGCGCTTGTCCTCCATTGGCAGCTATCTCCGCGGGGACGTCAGCTCGATGATTCTGCTGCCTAGGTATCTGTTCGATCCTGAAACCCTTGAAGCGAGGCAACATCTCTTGCACTTTTTTGAGATAGGCTATCATGTTATCCCCCTTGGCTTGGTATAAACCAGTTATTTGTGTTAACGGAAATTTTGCTTGGGATGAGAAACCTCAGTTAACACTCTCGAGACCACTACCACGTAGGTGGTGGCCAAGATTGATTGTATGTGTAGTGATGATTTATAAAATGACAAGGAATGGTGATACCATTCACCCAAAAGAAAGCCAAAATATTTTTATTGAACGTGCCTGGTATACAAATAAAAGTTTCTTTCTTTTTGCTCTCAACTCTCTCTAGGGTGTGGTTGAGTATTTGTCGTATGCCCGTCGAATAGTAGTCTCCTCTTTTTTCTTTTCTTTCTTTCTATTTATACATAGTTTTATAGGTTAAACAAACTGATTCTCCCCTTGATTTTCTCAGTCTCTCCCCTCCTTATCGGGTGGGATTTCTCGTTTTAATGTCATTGACTTTGAGTTAACAGCGGAATTGAGAATATTGTGGTGGAGATCAGTTTGTTTCCTCTTTGGATTCTATTACTTGTTCTGCATATAAGTAACGTTTCCTGATACGATCCAGTGTATCTTCGTATCTTTTCAGCATGATCCTTTATAGAGGTCGTTGAATATGGCATGGTGTGGTGCATCAACTGGTGAGGCTGATCAGTGTTCTGACCTCGATATCTGAGAAGTTTCATCCAGTTTGGAGCCAGATCGGGCTTCCCTTGACCTTTCGAAGCTAGGTGTGGCTTCTCCTGACATTTCGAAGCTAGGTGCGGCCTTCTAGGGACATTCTTCTGTGTCAACGAGGTATAGGCGAGTCTCTGGAGCATTTGCGAGGTGACCTCGACTTCGGGGAGCTTCTATTTTTGGTGATGCGGGCTAGATCTGATTGTTCCGGGCTCTATCCCGGATGTTTTCGGAGCCCGTCCTTGTTCTTGGGGTGGTATCGTAGTTCGGTTCTGGATAGAAAGGTCTCCTGGTGGAGATTCTCGGGTATGGAACCAGGTCTGTGAGGTGGAAAATTTTCCTTTGGTCCTTAGCCAATTTTGGCTATTAACAGAAGTCCCCTCTGACTTGAACACCAGACGTCGAGCTTGGGTTGAGGTCAGATTTTTACTTTATTAGGGAAATCTTCCTCTTTTTACAGTTACCGAAATATTGAGGAAATTTATTCATTAGAGTGACGTAATGCGAACCGGCTAATTTATCTCCGAATTAATCTGATTGCGTTACGGCAGTCCCCGAGATTTTTTACCATTACCAAAATCTTAGGGAGATCTTCCTCTTAACTGCATAAGTGATGTGGCGTGAGATGATTAGCCTGCTTCTGAATTTAATCCGGTTACGTTACTGTAGTCCCCGAGATTTTTTACTGTTACCAAACGAGTATCTCGGTAGCTCGTGCTGTTGCCCTCCTGCCTATATATATATATATATATATATCTATTTTTCTCCTCGTCTTCCTCACATCCCTCAAACTAAAATTTTTTGCTGAGAAATATTTTCATAGTTTTTCCTCCAAGCTTGCTTTTTTCTTCATTCTTCGTCCTTTTTGGCTTTTACTATGTCGAAAACTAGTCGCGACTCAGCTGATTCCATAATCGATGGCGAGGAGGTCGTCAGTTTTACTCTAGGGAAGCGGGCTAGGAGGAGTTCTGACGGCGACGATTCCCCGCCCACCTCGCAACGTCGGCGGTCAAGTAGGAATGTATCCATTGGGACTGGGTTCTCCAACCATCCTGACCATCCTTTGGATATCGTCGACGAGGATTTCGATAAAGAAAAGGACGGTGACGTCGCGGGGGAGCATCGGGTCTTGGCTCCTGGTCCCCTTGTTGAGAGGCTCCCTCCTTATGATTTCCGGGTTGTCCCAGATTCCATTGTTGACCCGGTCTCGATTGACCGCTTGAGGTCAAAGTTTGGCATCCCCGACATCGTATCCAACTCGGTGCCTCCCAAAAATTATGAGTTCTTCAACCCCCCTAAAAGGGTGCTTCTGATTCATGTGGCCGCTCTTAAGAACGGGGCCAGGCTTCCCCTTCATCCGACTCTACGGCGGGCTCTTATCGCCATCCAGCTCGCTCCCCTCCAGTTGACGCCTGGCTTCTAGAGGCATCTGATTGGTTTCCTTGTACTATGGAGGGAACAATGTCAGATGAGTAAGGTGACGAGGGAGCCGGGTGCATAGGAGCTGGCCTATCTCTTCCAGATTGGGAGCCTGTCTGGCGCTCCTCGAGGCCAGTTCTACGCCAAGGCCAAGAACAAGCTCAACCCGAACAAGACGGCGCCAGAAAGTGTTAACGGAAAAATTCACTCGGGGTGAAAATCTCAATTAACACCCTCAACCTGCTACCCCGGAGGTCGCAGCGGGGGGTAGGTACTTCGCACCGTGGTTCTGACAAGGTGATACAGCAAGGTGTGGTAGGTACCTCGAGGTACCGTGGCTCTTGTATATCTGAGAGAGGCAAGGTGAGGGCGAGGTAGGTAGGAGAACCATCATCCCGCCCATCTGGTGTAATAGGCTGGTACATGGTCTAGGTATCTGATTCAGGTACCTGGTTACCTCTCTAGGTGCCCTCCATAATTCCCCGACCTAGATAACGTGCAAAGAGAGGTACATAAGGGTTAGGACCAGCGAGGTCGGTACCCAGCTCATATACTTGCATAATGAATGAGATAAAAGGGAAAATGATAACTCATTTGGTAGAGGTGGACTGACCTAGGGGGAAAAAGCATCACGAATGATCATATGCTGAAAAACCCCCAGGTAGTATCCATAGGAAGGAGAAAGACTCTTCTATATGTATATATATCACGAGAGCTGCTCCGGAGAGCTTACATAAATACAATCTGGGACCTAGTAGGTCACCAATGGAGGGGTACCACTAGGTACCGATACATTCATGGAGAAAATAGATATGTACAGTAGTCGATAAAACGATGGTCTAGAGGGAATTCAGACGAGGTCCCCTTTTACACTTCAAGTGATGGCGAACTCATGGAGTAGGCGATAAGTAAGTATGTTTCTATACCATGATGGTCAAAACTCTCTGTAGGTGATGATGACTGTATTTCTGGTGGAGAAGTGTTTTCGAACCCTTTTCTTGGAGAGTGCCTTGTTATATTTATATCTTCCCATTCTTGTTGCCCACTCCATTAATTAATACGCAACCAAAGGAATGTTGATACGGCATTAATGGAGTTGAATATTCTCTCATTAATGGCGTTATGAATGGCCATTAATGGAGTTGACTGCTTCCTTCATTAATTGCATTGTGAATGGCCATTAATGGAGTTGACTGATTCCTTCATTAATGGCGTTGTGAATGGCCATTAATGGAGTTGACTAATTCCTTCCTTAATGACGTTGTGAATGGCTATTAATGGAGTTGACTGATTCCTTCATTAATGGAGTTATGAATGGCCATTAATGAGGTCAGATGGTGTTGCATGCTTCTTCCCTTCAGGCGAGGTATTCTGGTGTACCAGTCCCTTCTCGCTGGCGTGGCACTTGTTCTAGCATGCTGGTATCTTCATGGTACCATTTTTCCTGCTCGATTAGTAGGATACCTGTTTGGGGTGGATAAGATACCTATCTTGGACGGGTTCTTGGTGGATAGCGAGGTACCCAGGTACCAGGTAGATGTCGAGGTACCTGGGTGCTAGGCCGCTATCGAGGTACTAGGAGTGTGTCGAGGTACCTGGATTCCATAAGAGAGGTACCAGGTACCGTGAGGTACCAAGTGCAGGGTATCGTGGTACCAGATTTATAGTAGATACATAGTGTAATACCTACTCTTTTTGGTTCGTATCTCTAGCGCTTCATCGAGGTAGATAGGTAGTCGAGGTTCTGGCCCTACCATGTATTGATTCCTTCAAGGTCGAGGTATCGATCCCGCTAGATACCTGGGAGCTGGGAATGGTCCCCACCAGGTGGTTACTTGGTGGAAAATTCTTCTTTGGACCCTTGCCAAAAAACACTGTTAACAATTTGGTTGACTACCAGCTGTGAATCGCATTTGACAAGAAGGTAATCAGCTTCCAGCTCTATTGCCGCTCTCATCCCTGCTAACAAGGCCTCATATTTAGCCTCATTATTGGTGGTGTTAAACCCGAATATGAAACAATGGCAGCACTCGATTTTCTCTGGGTTTGTTAGAATAACCCCACCTCCACTTCCTGCTTGATTTGATGCTCCATCGGTATACAGGATCCAGATGTTTTGATCGGTGGGCCAATCTGCAGGCTCTTGTTCCTTCGAAGAAGCTCGGATAGGGCTAGGGGGAGCACCTTGATCGGATATCGCACTGAATTCTACCACGAAATCTGCCAAAGCCTGGGCCTTGATGGTAGTCCTGGCTTTGTATTTGATGTCGAACTGGGTAAGCTCAAGGGCCCACAGCACGAGTCTTCCTGATACATCCGGCCTTTGAATAAACTATCGCAAAGGTTGATCAGTGACTACCACGATGGTGTGAGCAAGGAAATAAGGGAGGAGTTTCATGGCTGCTACTACCAGTGCAAAGGCGAGCTTCTCTAGGAGAGCTTAGTTCCTTTCTGATTTGGTTAGGGCGCGGCTCACATAGTAGACAGGGTGCTGGGCTCCATCTCTGCATTATTTCACTAAAGCTCCACTAGCGGCCGTTTCAGACACTGCCAGGTATAACTGTAGTTCTTCTCCTGGTACCGGGCTAGCTAGCATGGGCGGGCTAGCGAGGTACTCTTTTAATGACTGGAAAGCTCGCTCGCTGCCTTGGTCCCATTTCATGTTCTTCCCCTGTTTAATTGCCTTGAAGAACGGGATGCATTTGTCAGTGGACCGCGATATGAAACGGTTCAGGGCTGCGATTCGCCCGGTCAAACCTTGCATTTGTCTGAGTGAGGTAGGAGATTCAAGATTCAGGATAGCTTTGATCTTTTCAGGATTAGCTTCAATTCCTCTTTCGTGGACCAAGAATCCGAGAAATTTCCCTGCTGTAACCCCGAAGGCGCATTTAGTCGGATTCAGACGCATCTGATTTTCCCTAACTATCTGGAAAGTCTGGCGGAGGTGGTTTTGGTGATGTTCAACTATCTGAGACTTCGTGATCATATCATCGATATATACCTCCATCGACTTTCCTATCAGTCCCCTGAATAAGCGGTTGACTAGGCGCTGGTTGGTAGCTCCAACGTTCTTGAGCCCCAAGGGCATAACTCTATAGCAATACAGGCCTTGCCCGGTTATGAAACTGGTTTTATCCTGGTCAGCTGGGTGCATCAGGATCTGGTTGTATCCTGAGAAGGCGTCTATAAAGCTTAGGAGCTTGTTTCCCGCGGTTGAATCTACTAGTTGGTCGATCTTCGGTAGCGGGAAGCTATCCTTCGGGCATGCGCGGTTGAGATCTGTGTAGTCGACACACATGCGCCACTTTCCGTTTGCTTTGCTTACCATGACTACGTTGGCAATCCATTCGGGGTACCGAGACTCCCTGATGAACTTTGCCTTTAGTAGTTTATGTACCTCCTCTTGCACCGCATCATTTCTTGCTTAGTTGAAATGCCTTCTCTTCTGCTTGACTGGCTTGAAGGTGGGATCCATTGCTAACCTATGTGTTGCTAAGGCAGCGGGTATTCCCGGCATCTCCTCATGACTCCATGCAAAGACGTCGTTATATTCTCGCAGGAGCATTATCAGAGCCTCTTTTACCTTTGTCTCCAAAGCTGAACCTATCCTGACAACCTTGGAAGGATCGACCTCCCTGATAGGTACCTCTTCCAACTCTTCTGGAGGATGGCTACTGGCCCATCTTTTTCCTTCTTCTTCCCTGATTTTTATGTCGGGGAGCTCTGGCGTAGATCCCATTTCAATCGAATCTATTTCACCTTCAACATCTTTCTTTGTGAACTGGTGGCCTTGGTTGATGGTTACCTGCACGCATTGCTTAGCCAGGGCCGCTGGATTGGTAGATACAGCATAACACTTGCATGCAACCTGTTGATCTCCTCTCACTTCGCCCACCTTGTCTCCTACTGGAAATTTCAGGACATTATGATATATCGACAAAACTCCTTTGAGAGCAGATAGGTAGGGTCTTCCCAGTATGGCGTTGTAGGCGGACGAGGTGTCTACTACAACGAAGTCCCTCATCAGGTTCTGCTGTAGTGGCGCTATCCCTACTATTACCAGTAGGATCATAGACCCGGTGGGAATCAGTGAGTCTCCTGTGAACCCGTATAATGGGGTAGTACAACTATTGTAGCAAGGTCTTTTCATGTTGAATTGCTCCAAAGCGCTTTTGAAAAGGATATCAACGCTACTGTCTGTGTCAATCAAGACACGATGGACCAAGTTGTTGGCTATCTGCATAGTGATGACCATAGGGTCATCGTGGGGCTGTACGGTGTTGTACACGTCCTCTTCTGTGAAGACGATCTGTGCAGTAGGAGAAAGCTGAGGTGGTCCCCTAGTAACTTTGAAAACATTCTGGCTTGCTTCCAATCTAGGAGCTTTCCTGGCATGGTTTTTTCGAGCATTGTTGGAGATTCCGGCCAGGGTGGGACCTCCGCTGATGGTATTGACAACGTGGATCTGCTCCATCAAATCTTTCCCTTTTGATTTCCTTCCTTCCTTCCTCATATGCCTTGATATCGGCCTGAACCTCCTTTCCAGTACGTATATTGTCGCGTACCTGTTGGAGGAATTCCTCCAAGCAACCTCCCCTAACCAAGGCTTCGATCTGGTTCCGCAGACTATAACACTCCGAGGTATTATGACCTATTTCCTCATGGAAGTCACAATACTTGTAGCGGTTCCGCCGATCAACTGGTACCTTCATTGGGCCTGGCTTTCTGAGCAGTCCCATGTCGCGGATGGCGAGGTAGATAGTTTCACGAGATGCGTTCAAGGGGGTGTAATGTGAGTATCCCCTTTCATCTCTATCGACCCGGGCTACTTCCTTAGGTGGAGTTGTAGCCCTGGGTGGAGTCCTCCTGACTGGGTACCGGTTCCGCGGGGGCTGGTAGTGCGGCAATTGATATGCAGACTTGCTGGGAGGTCTGTTCTGACTTTTCTGAACTGGTACCGGCTTGGGCGCCTCCCTCTTCTGGCGCTTGGCAATCCTCATAACATCATGCTTCATTTTGACTCGGAGCTGTTCGTCTATCTTGGCCTGCTCTAGAGCTCTGTTGTAGGCTTCCTGGTAGGTCTCCGGGGGATGTTTAGCGAAGGATTTGAACAGCCTACCTGCCCATATGTTCCTTCTGAAATTGGCCAAAGTCTCCTTTTCTGTGAAGACCCCCATTTGGATCACTTCCTTGTGGAACCTCTCTACGTAGACTCTGAGTGTCTCACCCCGCTTCTGCTGGAGATGAATGGGATCTTTGGGGCGAGGTTTGATGCCCTGAAACTGGGCACAGAAGTCAGTAGTCAATCTGGTGAATGAATCAACGCTCCCCGCCGGTAGTTTCCTGAACCATGTCTTGGCACAGTCAGTTAGCGTGGTAGGGAACATTCTGCACATGGCGGCTCGGGTAGCATTCTGGACCTCCATCTGGTGAACAAAACTCTCTAGATGGCTTAGAGGATCCTCGGTTCCAGAAAATTTGTCGGTTGTCATCTTGAATTTGGGAGGTAGTTCTGCCTCCTTGATCCTCCTCGAGAAGGGAGCATTCATCTCTCCCAAAGGATCTTTCCGGTTCTCCCGGTGCTTACCCTTCTTTAGCTCCTAGATCTCTCTTGCCATTCTGGCGACCTGGTCCCGGATATGTTTGTTGCCATTATTTCCTGATTCCATCTCAGAATCTCTGTCGTCAGATCCCCCCGATGTTGCAGAGGTTTCATCCTGCTTCTCTCCACGGGGAGGGTCTTCTCCGACATCCCTGTTGCTGTCCCCTGCCACTGAATGAGGGCGCCTCCTGGTCGCTTCCTGTCGATGCTGTCTAAAGGAAGCTTCTGGTTGGACCAGATGGTAACGCTCCCTAGTCGGGAGATCAATGGGGAATCTAGCGCGTCGGGGTTGATGACCTGTAAGATTTCCTGAAACCAGGGTGCTGGTCCGAGTCTATCATGGAACGATGGTATTGGGGGCATGGGCCCGAGTCTATCATGGATTGGTACAGGAGGTGGCGGTCCCAACCTGTCAAAGGTAGGTATCCTGGTACCTTGCCGATTGGCCTCTCCCCTAGGATTTGGTATCGCAGGCTGATTGGTGTTGCCTTCGGCGGCCATTCGGAGGCGAATGCTCTCTATAAAGGCTGCGACCTGTTGGTCTAGGTTGGCAGGTCTAGCTGCTGGGGTAGTAGGTACCTGAGGGGTAGCCCACGCGGCAGCTGACAGCTTTGAGGCGGGTTTGCGACCCTTTCCCCCATTCTTCGGCTTCTGACCCTTTTGGGTTGAAGCGTTCGACTGATGTCCTGACGGTTCAGAATGATCCTGAGAGGATCGGAGCTTCATTTTGAAAATCTAGCAAGAAAACGAGACACACAAGCTTTCTTTTGAAGGTGTGGTGTTTCCCACAGACGGCGCCAAAAAGTGTTAACGGGAAAATTCACTCGGGGTGAAAATCTCAGTTAACACCCTCACCCACTACCGGTAGCAGCAGCGGGGTAGGTACCTTCGGTACCGGGGTCCCTCTTTTAATATGATCGAGTTCGACTGACCAAAGAATGGATAAAGGACACAAAGGGAGCGGGAGATGTAAAAACGAACACTGTTTTATTTAATCAACTACTACCATAGCTTTACAATATGAATACGTACATAACTCTCTCTCTCTCACTCTTTTACACAGGATGGAGATGGAGAAAACGTCGATGTCGATAAGTGGATTTTCCTCCAGTGATTGTCAATGGACTCTCACTAGCTTCCGGGAATCTCCCGGGATCTCTCTCTTCTTCAGGTGATCCAAAGTCTTCGAAAAAACCTCATCTTCTTTACCCTTCAATGCCGTATATATAGTACTCCCCTAATCTCCTCAAAATCCGGTCCTTTTTAATGAAGATTATAGAGAGTCCTATTTTAAGCGTTGAAAGACATTTACGTGGAGCTGAAGGCGTGGGATTAGATCCCGTTAATCAATGGCGAATTCGAATTATGATTCGATCGATCATAGGGTCATTGATGGCGCTTTATTTCGGCGATGGAGTCAACTTTCTTTCTTCGTGGAGCTTAATGGCGATGGAGTCAACTTTCCTTCTTCGTGGAGCTTGGAGGGAGATTCTGATCGTGAGTTTTGATGGAGGGTAGCGCTGACCCCCCATTTTGATGGACCTGTTCTACTTCCTGCTGGAATGGTGCTTGTGTCTTCATGTTCCCTATGGTATTGCCCGGGAGGTAAGGTACTCGCCTTGGAGGAGCTCCGGATGATCATACTGAGTATTAGGCGAGAGTCGAGGTAACACCAAGGTGGATATCGAGGTAGCACTGAGGTAGGTATCGAGATACCTGGTACCTTGATCGACGTCGAGATGCTTGCGGGATGTTTCAGGGCTAATGTCCCATCTAGATAGATGGATAGTCGAGGTCCCAACCTCGCTGGATATTGGCTCCATCTAGGTGATGGTACTGATCTGGCAGGTCTCTGGTAATATTTGGATGAGTCTTCCTGGACATGTCTCTTGTTGGAAAATTCTCCCTTGGTCTTTTACCAGAAAAATCTGTTAACATATATTATTTTAAATATAAAAGGTAAAATAATATATATATATATATATATATATTTTAACGGGTCATTCGGGTCGGGTTTGGGGCAACCCTACCCCAAATGAGTCTGGTTTGGGGCAGAAATTTTTGACCCGACCGGGTCACGGTTCGGGTTTGGGGCAAGCATTAAAAACCAGGTTTCGGGTTTGGGGCGGCCTTGACCCACCCCGTTGCCACCCCTAGCCACGGTTGATGTGGACACCGCAGCTACACAAGCGGCTCCAGTGAGATGATGGAGATGGAGCAGATTTGCTCTATCAACGACAGAGATGGAGTGGATTTGCTCCGTTTTTACCGATTGATTAGTTGATTGTGTTTTGATGGAGTGGATCAACGACAGTTTTCGTGGCTCTAATCTGTTTAGGTGAAGAATATAGTAGTGAATTGTATGTGTTTAATGTATTTGAATTGATGTCATCGGAAGCCATGTTGAACTGATTGTCATCCACAGCTGTTACATTCTCAATTGCCGATTTGGTATTCGTGGATTTTCGTTTATGATCTGTGAGGAATTAGAGTGATGCATGCTAGTTCGTTGAAAACTGTCCTACATTTTTTGTTCTAGGTTACTTCAGGTTACTTCAGATGATCATATCTATTGATGATCAAAAGAAAAAATTATTTGGATTTGTGGAATTGATTTTTGGATTTCGTTGCTGGAATTTGGTTGAAGAAATTTAGATTGTGATTGGGGGGTGATGAAGAGCTGAGGAAGAGAATTGAAGAAGAGTCAGGAGAGAGAGGAGCAAATGAAGGTGGAGCTGACAATGATATCTAATAAAAAATGTTATACTATCCCAAATAATAACTTTTTTATGATTTGTTTTTGAAATATATTATTTACTTAGAACAAATATTAATATCTTCCAACCAAATAATTTGTTCTTTGGGAAGGGTAAACAGTCATATCATAATTAGAAAAGATTTTAAAATATTCCAACCAAACAGTTTCAAAAGCTCTTCATGATATACCATCCAAACGGTAACCGAAAAGTTTAGGCTTTTACTTTTCTTCTTCTACTGATAAAAGTTAAAAGTAAAAGTTATCCCAAACGGGCCTTAGTCAATAAGGGAGGTTTTTAAAATAAAAGCATTTGTAGACATCCAATAATAGTTTAAAGGTGAGGGGAGGTTTTTAATATTAACCCAAAAAGAAACAACAAAGTGACAAACCGACGTACACCAACGTCGTTTACGTAGGTATATATACACACACGACTACACGACTACGCACTCACTCGCACAAATCTCTGTCAAGTGTCAAGTCACTTTCTGGCTTTTGCGTTTTATTTTTTTAGAATTAAAAGTTTTAATTTTCCGGGCGGTCAATTTAGGGTTTTTGGCGGTCATTAAATCAGGCCGTCGTGGTTGCTCGATCCGCTGCCTTTGTTTGACCTCTCAAAGACTTTTTTTTTTTGGGTCTGTAGCAAATCCAACGATCGGACGACAATGCCTCGCGCATCGAAGAGAAAGTTATCGGTCCCACCGAATCCATCACCTTCACCTGTCAAATCATCTGCCGCTCGCTCCGGTACGGTCGCTATTATATAATTTTCTCATCGTCATAAAAATTTTCTCGCACCTTTTTGGTTGCCGAGAAAGCGCGGGAAAACAAAATAACAAGAAAAAGAAAACAAGAAGCTTAAAGAATTCGAATATATATAGAAATATTGTTTATATTTATGGGAATTTTAAAAGAAAAAAAAGAAGAGTTGGTTAGAATTATAAAGCTGTGATAGTTAAAAATTTTTGACCGTTTTTGGAGGGAAGTAAATAGAATTGTGACTTTTGGTGGGAATTTTTTGAATTATTATGGCTCTGTTGTTGTAGCAGTGGCGAAATTTGATGATGTAATTAGATTTTTTTTTTCTTACGATTCATTTGAAAAGATAAGAAAAGAATTAAAGAATTTGAAACTTCTATGAACCACTTAAAATTTATCATGTGTGTGTGTTTTTATTTTATGGGAACTGTTAAAAAAATATGAGAGTTAGTTAGAACTAGAGAGCTAGAAAAGTTACAAAGATTTCCTCTTTTTCGGTGATTTTGTGGATATACTTGGGCTATATTTTGTTGTAGTAGTTAAATTCGATCCTCTAATTCATGTATTTAGAGATTAGAGACTTATGTTTTTTTTTTTTTTTGTGGATGTTGGGTTCTAGGTTTCTGGCTTTCTGTGTTTAGGTGTTTTGCTGTATCTTGATTTATTTAACTTTCCCTCGAACTGCTGTGAATTACAACAATATTGTTACTTTTTTTGGGGTGAGAAGAACTGTTGTTGATTTATTTGTTTTAAGGAAGAAAAAAGTGTTACTGGAATGTTGGGAAGATTAGTTACTTTTTGTAAGGTTAAACGCCGGAGAAAGGGGTGCGGGAATCTACAAAAAACATTCAGGTAGAGGACTTGTAATGATTTTTGGGAAGAGAAGGTGGCCCCTTCCCGCTGCTAATGTGTATGTCAATAATTGTTAGGTTGTGTAATAATTAGTATAAAGGATTAGAGATTTACTATCTTAATATTGTTAGGTTGCGTAATAATTAGTACTGACAACTGAGGATCAGAGATTTACTAATTTGATTGAAACCCGAAGGGTTAGTGTGTTTTTAAAGGTTTAGTAAGACTTTTGATTTTCAACTGAGAGAGTTTAGGGGTTTAAATCCCCTGAGGGATACTTCTTACCTAAGGAGAAAATCTTCAGTGCACCAAGTGCAATGCACCCGGCCACTGATATCATGCCACATGGCATGAAAACAAATCCGATTGGTTATCCATGTCATATGGCATGATATTATTGGTACCGGGTGCATTGAAGATTTCCTCCTTAGTCCTTACTAAGATATCATGTTCCACAAGGTTCTTGTGTAGTATGATTGTGGGGTCTAATAGTACTCCTCATTTTAGAGTTGACAAAAATAAAATTTTGGGGATATGTTGATGTAAAAAGTGGAAAAGGGTTTTACTGAATGCATAAACTGCGCTAATGAGTGAATAAATACTCATGCCTTGATAAACTTATATGATTCGTTTAGGTGGGTAAACTATCCAATCTTTCTTAATTGACAGATTGAATGTCTGATATTTTTGGCAGCCTCATTAAGCTATATTAGTATGTCTTAGAAAAGTTATTGTTAAACATATGCTTGCCACTGCATTACTTTAAAAAAAATTAATCATGCATTATCTATTGTTTTAAGTGATGGTATTTGTTTTCCTGCCTCAGGTAAAACTAAAACAACAAAGGGGTCGGATCGAGTTGATAACATGTTTTATAAATACGCAAATGATGGAATAATTGAGTAAGTATATACTGTCTTAGTTGATTATGTTTGTTCTGTCACTGATATCTCATTTAGTTGTTATCAAGTTTGTTAAGTTCTTACAATATAGGTCTAATGGTTTTTCCTATTTAATTTGTATAAATTTGCTTATTGGACATGTGTGTTCTTCAAGTGTTTTGTCTCATTTTTTACTTTTAGTTTCTTGCTCATTGATCAGGCAACATCTCCATTCCTTTTTCAGTTAATATAATATAAGCTGATTCCATGTTGATATACATATATATATATATAGAGAGAGAGAACTTAATTGTCTTTATGTTAATAGAAATGCTGTCCATTTTGATATGAATCACTCCCATAATCCAGATTCAATGTTCAATTGCTTAAACGCTGGTGTACACACTTATGGATGTGTGCATTTGGTGTAAATCCAACATTCAACTTTGATATCTTTAATGGGTATCTTTAATATATATTTTAATGTTTGCTTGAGCAGCCCAGATGGAATTATGACTCTCTGTGATGATTTGAAAATGGAGCACACTGATATCAGGATACTGATGCTTGCTTGGTATGTCTTATGTTATGGAAATTTTGCTGGGTTTGTACTTGGTTATGATAACTTTAACCTGATCTTGTGAATCTGATGATCTGAATATTATAGGAAATTGAATGCTGCAAAGCTGGGTTATTTTACCCAGGTAAGCTCTAGCATTGACCGGATACATTAGTTTGCTGGTTGCACTAGAACAATATTTCATTTAATGTGTTCTTTCCATGTTATGGTGTGGTCAAGTATATATGACTAATAAATTTCGTAATAATAACTGCTGTATATTTTATTCATGGTGCGACAATGATAAAGCATTAAAAGACAAATCGAAACGAACATCTGGATGAAAAAGAGCCTTGCAATTATTAGACATCGCCTATTTGCAAAGACCTCCTCTATAGGAAAATTAAATCTAGTAAGGTTTACATGTTTCGTGGTCCCAATGAGTAATGCAATTTGGATTTGCAAGTTGCAACAAGCAACCAAACATGTCCATTTGATTTGGACAGTAATTGAATCAGGGAGCAAATCCATTCTGAGTTCTTTCTTATGCAACTTACTGACAATTAAGAATTGCCTAACTCTTTAGTCAACCCTTTGAAGAGAATTGTATATTAGTTTTTAAAAAATCTAGAGCCCCGGAAACTTTTAGTGTTTCTGTTCTATTATATTATAGATTTTATTTATATCTATGATCACCAGATTGCTTGTTTAATTGTTACTTGTATTTACCTTTCCAGCTTTCCTCAGGAAGACTGTCATTAGACAAAATTTTGCCATATGGAGTTTTCTTCTGTCATTAATGTTAATTGAATGTCCTTGTCAGGATGAATGGAAAACAGGTCTTAAAACCTTACAGGTTGATACCCTTACCAAATTGAGGAAAGCCGTTTCTGAACTGGAGAAAGAGGTGTTTATTTTTCTGTACGTGATATTCCATGCTTGTTAATAACTGACAATTGGGTGACAATACTTTTGTGATTTGTATCTTGAAAAGGTGAATACACCGTCAAATTTTCTGGAGTTCTATTCTTTTGCATTTCGCTACCACTTAACAGGTGAGTTTTTAATTATATCAAACTACAGCTTTTGATTATTGACATCTCTTTCTGGTTAAATTGTATTGTTTAACTGTCTCAGAAGAGAGGCAGAAGAATGTAGACATGGAGACCAGCTGTGAATTGGTAAATCTTATTCTAGGATCCGAGTATCGTAGCCAGGTTGATTTATTAATCGACTATCTAAAGGTATATAGTTATTCTTTAGTGCTGGACTAATGAGTTTGTTGACGTGGATATACTTTTGTTGTCTGGATATGTCTCCAATGATATGTTTTATGACATGGTTGGATTGATTTTCTTGTAGATTCAGAGCGATTTCAAGGTGGTAAACTTGGATCAATGGGTGGGTTTTCTCCGTTTTTTCAAAGAGGTAAGCTGATTGCTTTCACTATCATTTCATTTAGATGTTCTCTTGCATGTCCTTTTTTACTCCTTAATATATGTAGCATTCCCAATCGGAGGTGGCTCAGTTTATGTAGCCAAAAAGCAAGTCAAATACGTTACATGGGGCTACATTGTCAAAGTTGCTCCGCGGCTATGTTCTTTTTGATGCACTGTATAAAAATTATTAGTGGGCCTGATTTTAGCTACATGTAAACCATTCCCTATGTCTTCATGGCAGATAAGCTTTCCAGATCTTGAAAACTATGACGATACCCAAGCTTGGCCGACGATCCTTGATAATTTCGTTGAATGGTTGAAAGCAAAACGTAGATAGTTTCAGCATCAAATGTTTTTTTGTCATTGTCACCAATTTTATAGTAATATGTTTTTCTTGGGTAGGTTAAACTATCTCTTTCTCTTTCTTGAATCTTTAGACTTTCATATCCACAATCAATACTAAACGACTTTGTTTCGGTTGATCTTGCTTACAGGATTTTGTGGAATCACTGACCATGATGCTGATTTACAGACTACTATTCATACCGGATACTAGACAGGAATTTCTTATAGCAAAACAACTTAGAAATCGGAATTTTTCTGCAACTATTTTGTTTATTTTTTTTTTTATGAAGGTTGCTCTTTTACCTTTGTTAACTGATTATGTATGTTAATAATAACTGGCATCATCTTCTAGTTCAGTTCAATTGAGTTTTGTATAGTTTGTTGCACCTTATGTGATAGCTTTTTTTTTTTGAACTATTACATTGAATTCGGGTTTGGGAGGGAGGGGGATGTGACGAACCTTTGTGTGAGAGGCATCTAATTCCATCTCGTCACAATAGGCTATTAATTACTAAAAACATTTGATAGTAAAAGTATTTATCATTTTATTTATTTTTGAAATTGTGAAATCGAAT
Organism: Dipteronia sinensis; assembly: GCA_033220585.1. Taxonomy (NCBI): domain Eukaryota; kingdom Viridiplantae; phylum Streptophyta; class Magnoliopsida; order Sapindales; family Sapindaceae; genus Dipteronia; species Dipteronia sinensis. The sequence goes on from CM065638.1 coordinate 35,216,184, forward strand.
GGAAAGGATCTATGGGGACTGTTAGGAACTTGTATGTAAAAGTAATATACTGCAACTAAAGTAGAGATTTAAGAAAAATAGAGAAAAACTGAACACAAAATATTTACGTGGTAAAACCTTCAATATAATTTGAGGGAAACATCCACGGGCAAAGATTGAAGGACTTTATTAGACTAAAAGGATTAAAACCTTTTTCTAATTTTTTAGGAGAAAACTACAATCTTTCTCTCACAGTAGAGGAAAGAATAATTATGAAGAATAGAAAGCTCAAAGGTTAGGATGATTTGGAGTGTCCCACCTATTTATAGGCCAAATGAATGACATTTTTGTAATTTAATTAAGAGAAATGTATGGTTCACATTTCTTCTTTTCTACCACCAAATCTCATGTGAATGCATGTGGTAAAAGTTAGCATTTTCAATTCTCCAATCTCTCAACCACAAATCTGATACCTATCAAATGGATGGTTTAGATTAATTCAAGATTTTAGGCCTTCACTAATTTTGGGCTTGAAAGTGGTTTTATTATTTGACAGATCAAAATTTCTTGGATCTGTTGGGATATGTCAAAATTATACTTGATAATTTAAAAATGAAATTGAAAGATCATTTAATGTCTTGTATAAGATGAGTGATTTTCATGATTTGGAAATTTATCAAAACCTTGTGCAAGGGATTTTGATTATTATTTAATTTGTCTATTAAATTTATGGATTTTTATTTCCAAAAAAAGAATATGCCTGTCAGCAATATCTTTACCTCTATATATAATATTGGGAAGATAAATAAAATTTGGACAATCCCCATATTTGAATTATTATTTGTAGCAAGAGGTCAAGTTTTTGAGGCTGGAAAAGTGGTGCACAAATGAAGAATGGACCAAGTGATCAACTCAAAAGCTATAATAATGGATCAACCGCCACGTTTTCCATCTCAATATTTGTGCATAAACATCAAAAGCAACCCACGAAATTGTATCATCAGAAATCAGAAACTGAAAATAATAAAATATATATACATATGGCACAGCACAATACAGAGGTACTTCACCAGAGAAAGAGCTTGGGAAAGTGTCCATTGAAAATGGCCATGACTGGTGTGGCCTTTGCAGGCATTGTTGGCTACTTTGTTTTGTATTCCAATAAAAAACCTGAAGCCTCTGCTCTTGATGTTGCCAAGGTCACTGCTGGTGTTGCTCATCCTGACAATACTCATCCACGCCGCTAAGATTTGAAGGTCTTGTTGTTTACAATGTTTGCAATGTTATTAATTTGAATGGTTCTTGTTTTTCGATCTTGATTAAGAAGATATAAGGGTCTTGTGTTTCTTCTTAATTCTTATTAGTTATTATTATTTGTTCATGCAGTGTAAATTGTAATTACTAATTACGAAGAGGACATATCATCCCATCTGGTGAATGCAAATATATTCGATTAAACACAAAAGATAATGAACAGGTATATGATTGTCAAATGACTACTTAATAATAAAATAATTAATGATTTGTATGTACGTGTATGGAATATCCGAGAAAATATCCACAAAAGTGCAGTGCAGGAACAACTCTGTCAAGAGAGATTGATCAAAGGCAACATAAATCCAAAGTTTTGGTGTTTCCAATTGTTGGTTCCGAAAACCAAAATTGGCACAGCGCAGCGGAAATGCGATGGGTCCGATTTTAAAAATTTTCTATTAAAAACAAAATTGTTTTAGCCGGAGTGATTATATAGATTCTAATATTTAATAATAAACAGTAAGGAAGGAATTGTTACCCTTGTAGAATCTTCGTGATTCTCTCGAACCAAGTTCTTCCACACCGAATCTTCAACACCAAAGAACGGACGGGTGAGCGTTTCAGTATTTAAACAGAATAATTACGACTCTCGAATTTTCTGTTCTAATTATGTACTCATCATATGAGACAATCAGAAAAATTATTTAGAGACTTTCTCATAATATTTCTCTAGAGGCTTTGAACTTAGAAAATATATTTTTCTTTTATTTTCTCAATCTCTAGTTCCTTTTTGTGTGTACAGTTTTTTTTTAGCAGAATTTCACATAAGTCCTATCTTTTTGGTGATTTGTCACTTTTATAAATGTCTTTCCAAATTCATCACTTTAGTCCTTACTTTTTCCAAAACTCATCACTTTAGTCCATTTGACAAAATATGTGAAAGTCAACTATTTTAAAACCCATGAAAGTACACTTTTACCCTTATTACTACTTAATTTAGCTAAAATGATTATATTAGCTTAAAATAAAAATAAAAAATAATAAAATTCACAATAATTAAATCTTAAATAAATATATTACAAAAAAAATATTAAATAAATAATAATAATAAGATCTATGATTTTTTTTGTATTTTGGTCATAATGAATATTTATTTAGCTAAAATGATTATCTAGCTTTAAGCGATTTTTTTATAATTTTTATTTTGTAATATATTTATTTATTTAATATTTTATTATTGAGAATTTATTGTTTTTCAAAATCATTTAAAGCCAAGATAATTATTTTAGCAAAATAAATATCCATTGTGAAAAAAAAACACAAAATTAGAAAAATTAATAGATTTTTTTATTATTATTTATTTAAGTTTTTTGTAATATATTTATTTAAGATTTTATTATTGAGAATTTTATTATTTTTCATTTTAATTTAAAGCTAATATAATCATTTTAGCTAAATTAAATAGTAATAAGGGCAAAAGTGTACTTTCATGAGTTTTAAAATAGTTGACTTTTACATATTTGGTTAAATGGACTATAGTGATGAGTTTTGGAAAAAGTAAGGACTTAAGTGATGAATTTGAAAAGACATTTATAAAGGTGACAAATCACCAAATAAACATGACTTATATGAAATTCTACCTTTTTTTTTTTAAAACAAAACAATTTTTCTTTTCATCTTCTAGTGTAAAAAAAATTCCAAGGAAGACTTCGTGATATATTATATGTTGTAAGCAATGATTCTAAGAGCACAAATATAGAGGTTCAGAGACATGGCGAAGAAATGGTTAGTGAGACTGATGAGAAGCCGTTGGGATTATGCGAAGGACATGAGGAGCAGGTTTTGGAGGAATCTGAAAGCTTCAGTTTGGTTACTCTGGAAGGAGTTTCTTCTGTTGCAAAGAAAGATGAAGTATCGGCCGGCCAGTCTTTACTGGCCCGCCGGGAAAGATGAAGATATTTGCTTGGAACGTCCGGGGGCTGGGTAGCTCTCGGACGTTCAATATCCTGCGAACATATATGCAGGATGTTAAGCCAGAAATTGTATTCTTAATCGAGACAAAATGTACTAGTGCGAAGATGGAAAGGTGGAGAGTGAAGCTGGGATTTTGTAGTAAGATTGTGGTTGATAGTATTGGAAGGTCTGGTGGGCTGTGTTTATTCTGGAATGATAATGTTACGGTTAATTTGGTTACCTTTTCTCAGGGTCATATTGATGTCAATGTTTCAGTTGTTGGGGGAATCACTTGAAGACTGACTGGATTCTATGGTAACCCTGATAAGAGACAAAGGTGTCAATCGTGGACTCTCATGTGCCATCTTGCGGGTCTGTCTAGGCTTCCCTGGCTATGTTTGGGAGATTTTAATAAGATTATTAAAGACTCTGAAAAATTTGGTGGCGTGAATAAGTGTTGGAAAGAAATGTCTGACTTTAGGGAAACATTGGAGGAGTGCAATCTTGAAGATATGGGATATGTGGGTTCAAAATTTACGTGGAGCAATAAGAGGGAAGGTTCGGAGACGATAATGGAGAGGCTTGATAGAGCGTTGTGTAACCGAAGTTGGAGAGCTGAATTTCCTCAATTTGTGGTTAGAGTTCTTGAATTCTGGGGGTCGGATCATCGACCGTTGATTATTGATTTTACCTCCGCTGTGTCGAATCGGAATTACAGTATGATTAACAGAGGTATGAGATTTTTCTTTGAAGATTGTTGGGTGGATGACAAGGACTGTCAGGCTATTGTTGAAGCTGCTTGGAAATCTCAGGAATTGCCATGTTTGGTTGGGAATGTGTTGAATAAGATTGAAGAGTGTGGTAGACGTTTGAAATCTTGGAATTTAAAGAAAAGAGGGGAGCTACGGCAGAATCTGAAAGTGAAAAGGGATGCTTTAAAAGCTGCTTGTTCTAGAAACGGCCTCTTGGATTGGAGGATTGTGCATGGTCTTGAAAGCCAGCTTAATGAGGTGATGGAAAAGGAAGAGCGATATTGGAAAAAAAGAGCGAAAGTTGAGTGGTTGAGGAGTGGGGATCGTAACACTAATTTCTTCCACTCCAAAGCTTCAGCAAGAAAGGTTGGGAACAGAATTCAGGGTCTGATGGATGGTGATGGTGTGTGGAAAGACTCAAGAATTGATATCGAACGAATTGCGGGACAATATTTCACTGGTATCTTTTGCTCGAGTAACCCTTCGCCTCTGGACTTGAGCAATATTCTGGATGAGGTTGTTCCAAAACTGAGTCAGGCCAATTCTAGATTTTTGGATCTGAAGTTTTCAAGGGAGGAGATTAGAAAAGCAATTTTTGATATGAACCCAACTAAAGCTCCTGGAAGTGATGGATTGCCGGCAGTTTTTTTCCAAAAATATTGGGAGTCTATTGGCCCAAATGTGGTTGATGCTTGGTTGAGTGTGTTGAACAACAGAAGATCTGTGGATGGTATGAATAAAACCATTATTGCTTTGATTCCTAAAATACAGAATCCTGTGGCTATTTCTGATTTCAGACCCATCAGTTTGTGTAATGTCATTTACAAAGTAATCGCGAAAGCTATGACTAATAGGCTCAAGCATGTGTTGGGTGATGTTATTTCTGCTACACAGTGCGCTTTTATCCCAGGCCGGCTAATTTCAGACAATACAATAGTTGGCTTTGAGTGTCTTCACAGGCTAAAACGAAGGAAAAGGAAGCGGGGATCCATGGCTATCAAGCTGGATATGTCCAAGGCATATGACAGAGTGAAGTGAACTTTTTTTGGATGGAATGATGCGTAAACTTGGGTTCTCTATGAAGTGGGTTGATTTGGTTATGAGATGTGTGTCTTCCGTCTCCTATTCTATTTGCATTAACGGAGATGTGTGTGGTAATATTAGACCATCCAGGGGTCTCCGTCAATATGATCCCCTATCACCTTTTTTATTTCTTTTCTGCGCTGAAGGTCTGACTAGTCTGTTGAATAGGCTCAGGGTTCAATTGTAGCAGAGGTGGTCAAATTATATCACACCTTTTTTTTTACAGAAGACAGCTTAATTTTTGCTAAAGCTAATGACCAGAATTGCAGAGCCATTAAGACTATTTTGGATCAGTATGCGAAAGCCTCTAGTCAAGTCATCAATTACGGTAAGTCCGCTATGTGTACTAGTCCCTCTTATTCGGTTACTGAAGGTAAACGCCTTGCCGATTTAATTGGTGTTCAGTAGTTGATTGCCATGAAAAGTACCTTGGGTTGCCATGTTTCACCGGAAGAAATAAATGAAAGTTGTTTTCTAATATTATTGACAGAGTATGGGGGAAAATTAAGGGTTGGGGTGAGAAGTTGCTGTCAACTGGTGGTAAAGAAATATTGATTAAAGCTGTAGTGCAGGCTGTCCCCTCTTATGCTATGAGTATTTTTCGCCTCCCTAAAGGTCTTATTGCTGAAATTCATAGGTTAAGTGCTAGGTTCTGGTGGGGCAGCAAAGATAATCAGAAAAAGATACATTGGTGTACTTGGAAGCGTCTTTGTAAGCCAAAATTCGATGGTGGTCTTGGATTCAGAGATATTGAGCTTGCAAATAGAGCGAATCTTGCAAAACAGTGTTGGAGGATTCTTATGAATCCTGATTCTCTTGCGGCTAAGGTGCTTAAAGGGTGTTACTTTAGGGAGGGCAGTTTTATGGATGCTGAGAGCACAGGGTCTGGATTTTTCGTTTGGAACAGTTTAATGTAGGGTAAAGGACTTCTGGACAGAGGCATTATATAGCGGGTTGGAAATGGCAAGTACATTAAAATCTACCATGATAAGTGGATTCCAAGGCCATCAACGTTCAAAGTCTTCTCTCTACCAAAATTAGACCTTGAGGCCACAGTGGACTAGCTCATAGAGCCGTCTGGGGGATGGAATGTGAAATTAATTAGAGATAATTTTCACCCTGGAGAAGCTAAAGATATCCTGAGCATTCCCATTAGTAGCAATTTAAGGGAGAATACTGTGTTATGGCACTTCAAAGGCAACGAGCTGTTCTCGGTTAAAAGTGGATACTGGCTTGGGAACAATTGTAATACCATACCGAGCAACTCTAGTTCCAGCAGCTCTAATTCATGGTGGCAGTTTTTCTGGAAACTCAAAATCCCTCTTAAAGTCAAGATTATGGTGTGGAAAGCGTGTCATGATTGGATTCCCACCAAATTGAAAATTACTCGTAGGGGGTATTCGAACTTCGAATATATGTGATAGTTGCAAGATTGCTAATGAAACTACCCTTCATGCTCTTTGGAATTGCAAGAGGTTGAGGGATATCAGAGGTGAGTGGAACGACAAGAAAGGGACTCTGATTGGTAATTTTTTGAACCTTCTTGAGATGCTGCAGATTGGTATTGCTAACAAGAGTTTGGGTGAAGTTGAATTATTTTGTGTTGTGATCTGGAGGATCTAGTTTGGCAGAAATTCTATTAAGCATGGTCATCGTGATTTTATCTGGAAGGATGTAATTAACTGGAGTGAAGTTTTTCTAAGTGATTTTCACAGAGCAACATTGAGCTTGTAGTATATGCCTAGCCTCAATGGTAACAAGCTGACCTGCAAGTGGATGCCTCCTACCGAGGGGATGTAAAAGGTCAATTGTGACACTGCAGTTGACAGAATTAATAGTAAAGTGGATTTTGGGATTGTTATTCGAAACAATAAGGGGGAGGTGATGGTTTCTTGTGCTCAATCAATGGTGGTAAATTTCAGTGTCAAGACGGCCAAGCTGTTTGCTGTGTGGAAAAGCATCATCTTTAGTGGTGACTGTGGTTTAACTCCCTGTTCTTTTGAAATGGATGAGGCTTGCATTGTTAAATGGATCAAAAATGGTTGTCATAGAGATTCGGCTAATGGGATAATTTTGAATGACATTGATCTCATGGTGGCTAACCTTGGAGAGGTGGCTTTCTGTCACACTGACAGATCAGCTAATAGGGTGGCTAGGGGTCTTGCTATCTTTGCTCACAATAGTTCTGATGATACTTTCTGGATGGAAGATTTCCCTTGCTGTGTTAAAGAGATGCTGAAGGCTGATATGCCTGGTTAGCTTGTATGTTCTATTTTTTCTTTTATAATGAAAGAAATTTTCTTCAAAAAAAAAAAAAAATACAACCTCAATTATTTATGATAAACGAGAGGAAGAGGTCAAATTTTCTCCTCGTGTGACTTTTGTTTTTATTATAGAATTAGAAACCTAATTGGATTATAAGACTAATTAAATATTAAAATAAATAATTTATTTAAATATTAAAATAAACAATTTATTTAAATATTAAAATAAACAATTTATTTAAATATTTAAAATAGTAATTTCAAAAATCCTTATCAAAATAATTAAATCACAATTTAATTATTATCATAATATATATAAATTTCGAAATTGCCGGTGGATAAATCCATTGGCAAATTTTGCCAACACAGGGTAAACATCCCTTGTGATCCTTATCTTTATCTGTTCAATTTAAATTCAAAATTTAAATATATAATAATCCAATTATTAAATCATTATTTTATTTGAAATAATCTAATTATTCAAATAACTAAATAATTTAACAGCTAATTTTAAACTATTATTTTCGAAATTACACAGTGACTTTAACGACGTAGTTTTCAAAAATTACAGTGTGGTCCCACCACACTGTGTCATCCAATTAAATATTTAAATAATCATATTATTTAAATAACATTTAATTAATTCGTAACTAATTAGATAAAACGGTTAATGTTTAATTAATCCACAATTAATTAAGCAATGCATAAACTACTTTCTGTATAGATGATTAATTCCAAATTAATCACTAAGTCTCTTTATACCTTAATGTTCAATACAGTGTTATGGAGATGGCATGGGGACACATGGACCTATAATTTCAAGCACCAATAAATCTTTAATAATTAACTAAATTATTTAATTAATATCTGATTTATTAATTCCAGAATTATTCCACTAAAAAGCTGGAACTGCACTCTTGTCATTATAGAATTAATTACTCGAATAGGAATCGAACAGTCCATTGATATAATCATTACATATAGATCAATCCTCCATTAACAGTTCGTAATTTGAGCTAGGTTCAAATCCGTTGACCTCTCAATTACATCTTTATCCTTGAGTTCCTGTGATTCTCTAATGAACAATTATTTATGATCTTATCATAAATTGAGTGCTCTATTGTTCAAGACCTGAATCATTTAGTCAAGAGAATTATTTGTCTAACTTCATTGAAGAAGGAATGGATTCCATTTTGTATATTATCATTCCCGGCTAAATATATCATTATGTCTCCAAGATACAAAGTTTGGGTTTGGCATTATAAACAAACCGTACCGAGTAAGTCAAAAGACACAACTCTATAAGTAGGAGTCTGTTAAATACTCATGATTAAGATCGTTCCATATATGACAATCTGATTTGATAAATGAGAATACTTTGTTTAAAACAGAGATTATTAAAGATTCCAATTTATCATGTCCATGTCCTGTATAATCTTATTATACAAAGTACCTTCACTCTAATGTCACCACATCAACAGTTCGGATAAGATTGTTCCATTCGTAATGGGAATGAACTGTACTAGTAATTTTAATTAATTAAAGATCTCAGCTTTAATTATTAATTACGGATAATTAAGATTATTATATTTAAACATAATCCTCATATATATAACATCTTATATACTATGTTTAATATTACATTTAATAATCATGGAATTTTATGTCATTAATACAATATTAATAACATTAAATGCACACAAATATAAAATAAAATGTAAATCTATTTATTAATTCAGCAAAAAGATTAACAACTTTCGTTCTGAGGGCACTTTCCCCAACACCAATATCAATCCAAGTTTACAATTAACAAACAAACAAGCTGGCCTATGATGATCAAAACCTAAGAAACTACACACATTTGACAAAATGTTATATTCTGACGAGATGTCAAATTCTTCAAAGGTGGTAAAATCATAGCTTAAGTTGTATCATGAAACATATATATATATATATATATATATATATATAAGCATATGTTTTCAATGTCAAAAACATTCAAACAATGTTTACCCAGAAGATGGTGTCACACTTGTGTACCTTTTTCCTCATTGCTAGTGCATTGGTATCACTTTCTCTAGCATTTCCTTGATTGCATCATGTTGGAACACCACAAGGTTCATCGCCAGAGTCTAGTTCTGCTCCACCACCAATGCCTCCCTCTCCATCTAATCATGCGATTCCTCCACCACCAACTCCATCTAATGTCATTCATTCACCACCAATGCCATCCTCTATGCCCCCTTCGATCTCCATCTAATTATGTGATTTCTCCACCACATATGCCATCTCCAATGTCTCTAACCAAGGGAATCAAAGGAGGCAAAAGAGAATCCTCCTTCCATAATCCTTACACAATATTTTTCACACATTTGTTCTACTCTAGTGCTGCTCTAGATGCATCAACTTATCAACTCTCCATCACTTAGCTTGATCTTCATTGGTTGTCAATCTCCACATCCACTCTTCATGCCAAAACCCCAACAGTCAAAGCAATTCTCTCTATTGGAGGAGGTCCTTATTCAAGTCCTATGACTTTCTCCAACATGGCCAATAACAATCAAAGTCGCTCTACATTCATCAAATCTTCCATCCGGATAGCCCTAATATATGGTTTCGATTGCTTAGACCTCGACTGGGAAATCCCAAACACTGCACAAGACATGTCAAACCTTGCATCCCTCTTCGAAGAGTGGCGTCAAGCCATCGAAATAGAGTCCAAATCTTATGGAAGGTGATGTATATATGACACTTTCTTTAAGAAATTTCCTGTTTTAGAGTTTATTTTTCAGCAAGGTTTAGGATTTCTTTTTATTAGTTTTTGGAAATGACTCAAATTAGTTTGATTAAAAACAAAAACCATTCCTTCGTAACAAAATTCTTTTCATGGATTTGATTAACCTATCTCTTTCGCTCTTTCGCTTCGTCAACGGGCCACAACTGATTCTATCTATAGCTGTAATTACTTTGCTCCAGACATTTACTTATCATCATATTCAGATCTTCCAATACTTTACCCTGGTGGTGCTATTAAATCCTATATTGATTTTGTAAACCAAAGATGTTTTGATTATCATGGAAATTGGGACACTTCAGACACTGCTGAGCATGCCTTGGTATATGACAATTCTAGTGGAAACAGTACAAGTTATGGGGTGGATTCTTAGGGTTTTTATGGGGTACCCCCCCTGAAAAACTAGTTATGGGTAGGGATGGACGTTTCCTCCACGGGGCCCCACCCCCATTTGGGGGCAAATTTTACCTCCAAATGGGGTTAGGGGGTAGGGGTGAGAGCAAAATTTACCCCCAAAATCTAAATGGGGTGGGGGGTTTGGGAACCTACCCCCACCCCCATTTCCCCATTCCCCCATTTCTCTTAATAGGGGTGGGGGTGGGGCCCCATTTCCCCATATATATATTTTTTACTTTTATTTTCTTAAAATAGAATAACTTTAACTCTATTATTCATTTACTCTATACCCATTTCCCCATATATATTTATATTTAATACTATATTACTATAGTTATTTATATTAATTTTAGATTAAATTAAATCAATTATATATTTGAGATTATTTATTGGATTGAATATCAAAATAGGGTGAATCGAACGATTGGACTGATCGAATTTCGAATCCCGAATTCTAAATTTCGGATTTCAAATTAGAAAATATTAGGATTGAAAATAGGGAAAATGGGAGACGGGGTTGGGGGCAGGGTGTTAGGATTATGCTCAATGGTAAGAGTGTAATATTGTAATTGACAATCTTCTCATATTAATAAAGTGAATTCTGATTCTTACAATTACTTATAGCATTTATTATTATAATTGTCAAGGTAAATAATCATAAGGTCAAAAGACTATGAGACATGAAGAATTGTTCATACATCCGGATATGTATGAGGTAGACACAATTCTTTAGTTAGTCTTGAATAACGTTCACAACTTAAGTTAAAGGTTGGGCACCTCTATCTTGTTAAAGTTGTAGAATTCTTTTACTAGCATTTGAGTGGGATCAAATGAATATGATGAGTCTAAAATCATCGAAAGGTTTTCGAGTAAAAGAATCTAGTGCACTAGGTGCATTGAACTGGATCACAATGAAATACTTTATCTAGAATCGTCACTAGATATAAGTCTTTTCATTAAAGAGGACAATCAGAGAGTCTATCTTAATCCTGAGATAAATGATGGACTTATGGTTGCAAGTGTTATCATTATAGCTATCAATGAGTACGATTATATAGCATAGTCTATCCTCGATAGTTTGGTGGTATACATTTGTTAATTGATAGAGGACTTCATTTATAGATATGGACATCGTGGCTCCATTTATTAAATGAGAGTATAATATCATCATATGGATGTTTTGAGGTATTGGATATTAAATCTCAACGTTGAGTTTTTAATAATGATTATTGAAAACATGGCTTCTGGACAAGTCAAAGTATCCAAGTTCGAAATGTGGTCATATGAGGAAATATTGTAACTTGGAGAGCTATAGGCGGTCTATGAGCTCTTGGCGATTACTGATATTATTCACGAGGATACACCATCCCCTATAAGATTGTCTAGGGTATGAATGAGAAACATCTCCTTATTCTATCTTTATTTAAGAGTTCAATTTTAGCTGTTTAGTGGAATGAGTTAAAATTAATAGATTGGACCTAAGTGAATCATTTGTTGATTGTGATTAGGTTGTGTCTATTGAAGCTTAAATTTAGATAGCCCGCCAAGATCCCCAATCCACACGTATTTGCATGGATCACTTGATATATTCTACCGGGCCGATTTAAGGGTCCATCTAGAATTGTTTTTAATATATCAAGAATATAATATGTCTATTATTTAATTAATGGGCTGCAATATTATATTAATATATTAAAAGGAGACATGTGGGCTTGTTTCTTTTAGTAAGAATAGGTCTGGTTCACATGTGGGCTTTTATTTAAAGTCCAATGGATTAAATGAAATAAGAAAATAATATATGACCCATTTATATAAGTGGGGCGGCAAGGTGTATATATTAACCTAATATATTATTTTGTTTCATTGTTTTAATTAAATAAGAATTAGTTAATTTATTAATTAATTGTTTAATTAAGAAACAAATCTTTTTCTGATCAGGAAATATATTTCCTAAAGTTATACTATTGGTAGTAGTATATTAAAAGTAAAAGACTTGTTTGATAAGAAAATAAATAATTAATTTTATTTATTTAATCAAATAAGAAGTCTTTTTATTTAGTCAATAAAAGAATAAAAATATCTATGAGTTGGATTAGGTTTTGAAGTCTAAAGGTTGATGGCAATTAGGGTGCAACACAAGCTCTTTTTGGTATGTGATTTGCGGCAACCCTAGTCCATTTAGAGGAAGATTTCGGCAATCCTAAATAGAAAAGGAAGCAAAATTTCGGCCACCTATATAATACCACATATAGAATTCGGTCACCATAGTTGATTGAATGATTCAATTTTTCTTCTTCTTCTCAATTCATAGAAAATGATAATTTTTATTCTACTAAACAAAAAAGAGAGAAGAGATTATTCTTTGATAGTACACTGATTGCTTGTTCATCAGTAAGCTTGTGTGTACAACATCGAATTAGGTTCATGCGAGTTTCGATCATTAAATTGAGAACTCAAAAGTGACCGGAATAATTTTTGTCTTCTTTTGATTGTTTTGTGACTAACAAAAGAAAAAGAAAACTTTGTTCATCCATTCTCAGGTTTGCAATTCAAAGAAAAAGGGAGACCACGCTCCTAGGTGATTCACGTACGTGTTCGGATTGGAAGATCTCGCGGTACTGTTCACGATCACTGTTCACGGCGGGGGTACTGTTCACGATCACTGTTCATGCGGGTACTGTTCACAATCACTGTTCACGCGGGTACTGTTCACGGGCATCGGAAAAGATTTTACGGATTACCAATCAACGTAAGTCAATCGGATCACGCGTCAAGAGGTATTTAACTCTAACCGTATATATTTGAGTTTAATTAATCAAAAGGTTAAGGTTCAACTTTGAGAAAAATTTTAAAACCATACGAAATCTATTTTTCGTTTCTTCCGCTGCGTTTTATATCGATTTTTCCCTACACTGGGAACCTCTCCCAAAACACCCCCATCCCCACTTCCCCAAATGGGGTTTGGGGGTGGGGGTGGGGGTGGGGGGACTCCCCCCCCCCCCCAAATGGGCTCCCACTCCCATCCTTAGTCATGGCCCTGCCTTTATTTGGAAGGACCCATATCAGAATGGAATTGGAGCACCATGTCACGACCCGCAAGTTACCAAGCTCAAGAGCCCAACAAAGGCCACAACTATGCCAAGCTCCTGGAAGAATCTAGAGACTTCTCAACAGTTCTAGCATTGGTCAAGCTTCTGAAAGTCTCTAGCAATTCAACCATCTCTACACTCTTCTTGTACTTAGCTAGATAGATGTAGAATAATCTAGAATCTTGTAAAAACATGTTGTTAACAAAAAAAATCACTCATAGAGCGAAATCTCGGTTAGCACCCTCACCCACTACCGGTAGCCAGTAGCAGGATAGGTACCTTCGGTACCACAATCCTTCCTCGTAATGGAAATAAGAAGCAGTATACGAAAGATCGAGGAGATATGAAATAACACTATTTTATTCAAGAATACTATAACGAAGTTACACGATATACACTATTCTCTCGTTTCTCACTCTCTTACATAGGGTGACGGTGGAGAAAACCTATATGTTGATAAGTGGATATTTCCTTCCAATGATCGTCAATGGATTCTCACTGGCTTCAGAGAATTTTAGAAGGGAATTCTGCCGGAAGATAATCTCTCTCTGTCTTTGGCGATCTCTATAATTCAAAAAAGACTCTTTCTATTTACCCTTCAACGCCGTATATATAGTTCTCCAAAGAATCCCCACGAAATCCGGTTGTGTTAATGAGGATTATTGAGTGTCCTTTTTTAGGCATTGAAAAGCATTGTGTGGGGCTGAAGGCATGGGATTTGATCCTATGAAATCATTGTCGAATTTGAATTCTAATTAGATTTCATTAATGACGCTTTATTTTGGCGATGGAGTCAACTTTCCTTCTTCGTGGAGCTTGGAGAGAAACTCTGATTCTTAATTTTGTTAGTAAGGCGAGGTACTGGTATACTAGTCAGATCCTACCGGCATGGAGCTTGTTCTATCTGTTGATGGTGTGGTGCTTGTGTCTTCGCGATCATCTTCATATTGCTTGGCAGGCAAGGTACCTGCCTTGGAAGGGCTCCGAATATATACATCGAGGTACTAGGTACCAGGTGGAAGTCAAGGTAGTACCAAGGCGGGCATCGGGGTACCGGGTGCCTTGACTGATGTCGAGGCACTTCAGGGGTGCTAGGTGTGCAATCTACCATTGTACCGGTCTTGAGTTGATATCGAGAGCTTTAGTAGGGCGAGGTACGTACCTTCTTTAGCTCGTGGAGCTGATGTCCTATCTAGATAGATTGGTAATCGAGGTTCTGGCCTTACCAAGTATCGGCTCCACCAAGGTAGGGGCATCGATTTTGATGGTCACCTGGAAGCTAGGACTGGCCCCTATCGGGTTGATACTAATTGGAAAATTCTCCTTTGGTCCCTTGTCAAAAAACCCTATTAACACATGTAAATACATGTAGAGCATTCTAGTTAAGTGTAAATTCTTATGGACACTTAATCTCCACCATTGGATCAAATTGATCTCAATCATCCATTGAAGAGTTGGACAACTATAAATAGGTAGCTCCTCTCATTTGTACATTCATCATAGAAACTCAAGTATTCTAGCATCCAAAGCATTGTAAAGCTTCCTTCATAGCAATACAATATTTGTTTCCCATTCAAGCTCTTCTACTTTCTTCTCTCAAATCTCTCTTGTAAGGCTTACTTAGCAACATTCTCACATAATTTGCCTAAGTGCCTCATAGGTGTGCTGCACAAACTCTAAGCCCATGACAGTTGGTATCAGAGCCATATTAAGCAACCACAGCTAGCACGAGTCATGACCTCCGATAGCGAAGTTGCTGCTGGAGTGGAAGAGCAATCGCGTGGTCGTGGCTAGCAAAGTACCCACACCAAGAGAAGCAAGTCCAAGGGTCCATCCATGGATACCTTGGAAGCTCGGATGACAAGCTTGGAGGACACCCTTTCCAGAATGCAGGCCGCCTTGAGTGATGCTGTCGAACGTCTATATGTCCTAAAAACAGATTACGACAAAATCACCCAAGCGACCACGTCACCCTCCGAGTGTTCCAAAAAGGTGTCAAAGAGGATACATGTTTCCTCACCCAGGAAATTTGTAACCTCTGCACATTCTTGGAGCACGAGTTACGAGCAATGCATGCGGAAGTGAATGAAGTCAGCAACGAATGGGCTTCATACCAGAATAGTCCAATCGTTAGATTTTGTACCATCACTAGCACCAACACCATACAGATCCCTAAGCCATCCACTTACAACAGCAACCGCAACACCATGGAAGTGGAAAACTTCCTCTCCGTCCTGGAGCATTACTTTGAGGCCAAGGGAGTTAGAGATGATGCTACACGGATCATCAATGCTCCCACCTTCCTTTCAGGAATCTGCCCAACTATGGTGGCGAGGCAAGCATGGTGACACTATCCATCCCATCCACATATGAGAGGACTTCAAACGGGAGCTCAAGAAGTAGTTCTCGCCAACCAACGCAGATAAGGAGGCCCGCAGCATCTTCCGTCGCCTCAAGCAAACTGGATCCATCTCCGACTACGTTATTGAGTTCACAACCTTGACCCTTGAGATCGAGGACATGTCTGACAAAGACAAGCTTTTCGTTTTCATAGACGACTTGAAGGATTGGGCCATGGTGGAATTGGAAAGTCGAAGCGTGCAGGATATTGGCCCCGCTATTGCTACTGCCGAGTCACTTGTCGACATCACTCGGTCTAGGGAAATGAGTAACAACCATGAGAAATGAAGAGGTTAACCAAAGGACAATGATCATAAGAACACGGGGGCATCCCAAGTCCCCCAACGATGATAATCGGCAAGACAAACCCAACGGAGGCAATCATGTAGTGATTAAACCAAAGAGTCCATGCTTCATATGCGATGGGCTGTATTGGGTACGCGATTGCCTAAAGCGGAAAACGTTCAATGCAATAGTCGCCCAACTCGAGGAGACCAAGGCAACCGAACCCCAAGCAAGCATAGGATCTATCCAACAGTTTTACGCACTCAAAGGGCAACAAGCAACTCCCACGCTTGCTAAAGGCCTCATGTTCGTGAGTGCCACCATCCGAGGCAAGCCAGTTCTTGCGATGCTGGACACCGGGGCAACGCACAACTTCATCTGCATGGACGAAGCCAAATGACTTGGCCTTCGCATCACCAACGGGGAATGTACCGTCATCAAAGCTTCCAAATCTCCTCTAAGCAAGTTGATGGCATAGCGAAGGGCGTCACTGTCCACCTACGCCTATGGAGCGGAAAACTAGACTTCTTAGTGGTCCCTTTAGATTACAATTAAGTGGTCCTAGGTATGGCGTTCTTTAAGCAAGCCAACGCTTTCTCCCTACCCGTTGCTAGCTCACTTAGCATTCTCAACGGGGGCAAGGCACTCACTATCCTGGCGAAATGCATGTCCAAGCCATACGAGATGCTTTCCACCGTACGGCTCGAGGAGACACTGATTTCTTCCGCCTCTCTACAGGACGTTTTAATCGAAGGCGTTCGAAGGAGAAAAGAGCATGCAAGCCATGGAAAGCATCCAAAGGCAACGGGAGAAGGCACATGGGGTGCTAGATCATTGTAGAAGCTAAGCAAGCCCACTTTTGCCGAGCTAAGGATGCAACATTCGAAGGTGGTCCCTTAAGGGAAGTGGTACTGGTGCCTCTGTTGTGTATGATAACAAATCTATATCTTTGTACTCATATGTTAGATTGGATTGGATTGGATACGAAGGACCGACATCGATTGCAAAGAAGATTGAGTATGCCAAGTATGAGGGGCTTGGTGAGTACTTTTTCTAGGCACTTGGGTATGATAAACACTGGCAACTCTCAACATTAGGTATATGTTATTGAAATCATATCAAGATTTATTAATTACGATTACAAATTAAGCTATTCTCTATCTGTTTGAAAATTATAAAACAGTTGGAAAATAACCAAAATTTTAGAAACACAAAATTCATTTATCATTTCATAGAATGATTAAAATTTAAAATGTGTTTTATGCTCGTCAAAATTGACTTATCCAAAATATTAGTATTAGACGTATTTTCATTGTTTTTGTACCCCAAAATCTATTTTCAAAATACATTATAGGACACATTTTGGAAAAATATTCATAAAATATAATTATACAGAATAATTATTGTTATTCAAAAAATTGTCGAAGAGAATTTTCCATACAACATTTAGACCGGATGAAGCGGTGCTCCTAGGTCGGAGGGGGAGAGGTACGGGTACCCCTCCCATCAAGGCTTCAAGGATTAGGAGAAGAGATGGTGCTTGAGGTTCCCTTGTTGAAGTGAAGGGCTGGTCCTGGTCACTGGTCCCTAGTCCTGGTCCTTGTCCTTGGTCTTGGTACCAGGTCTTGGTGTCCAGGTACTGGTACCAGGTCCTGGTGTCTAGGTACTGGTACCAAGTCCTAGTGTCCAGGTACTGGTACCAGGTCCTGGTGTCCCGGTACCTGGTCTCTTCTCTCTGTCTCTTATGTAGTTCCCCAACCCAAATAACATGTAAGGAGAGGGATATGAGAGCCAGGACCAGTGGGGTCGGTGCCTAACTCACATACATGCATAATAAATGAGATAGATAGGAGAATGATAATTTTTTTGGTAGAAGTGGACTGACTTAGGGGGAAAAGCATCATGAATGATCGTAAGCTGAAAAACCACAAGGCAGTATCCAGAGGAAGAAGATAGTCCCTTCTTTATATATCACGAAAAGTGCTCCGGAGAGCTTACACAAATAACAAAGTATTACAACATAGATGCTTCGGAGAGCTTACAATAGTAGTCGAGTCGATATCATTATTTTTTCTCGATTCGTGGATCCGATCACGGGTTTTTCGATCCCTGTCTTGGAGAGAGCTTTGTCATATTTATATGTTCTAATTTTTATTGCCTACTCTGTTAATTTAGTTAATCAAGTCGCAATCATAGGAATGTTGATTTGGCATTGATGGAGTTGACTATTTTTTCATTAATGGCATTGTGAATGGCGATTGGAGAGTTAACTGATTTCTCTTTAATAGCGTTGTGAATGACCATTAAAGAGTTGACTATCTCCATTAATGGGGTTGATTATCTCCATTAATAGGATTGACTATCTCCATTAATGGCATTGTGAATGGCCATTAATAGGGTTGATTATCTTAACTAATGGGGTTGACTATCTCCATTAATAATGTTCGACGGTACTGCGGGCTTCGTTCCTTTGGATGCGGTACTGGTTCATTGTCCCTGGTGTATCGGTCTGCTTTTATTCGGCGGCCTTTCCCTTGACATGTTGGAGCCTTCTTGCTGTTGTTTCCCATTCTGGATGGGTGTGAGGTGCTTGGTGGATCTGTCCAGGATAGGTACCGCGGTACTAGGGTATTGGGTAACTGGTGCTATGGTACCGGTACTCTTCAATACCAAAGAAATGGCATGCTGTGGCATCTAGATTCTCTAGATCAATGCATCCGTGTTTCTCGGTACCGGGGAACCGGGATGGTCCCGATCCAGGTCCTATCATGAATCAGCCTTATGGAAAATTCTTCTTTGGACCCCTGTCAAAAAATACTGTTAACAGAAGTGTAGGGACCCCGGATTACCAATCGCGCAGCGGAAGAACTTAATTTTTTTTTATTTCAATGATTTACTGAAACTGCGACTAGTAAACCCTAGGATCTATTTTTTGAAATAGAAAAAAAACAAAAGGAATCGAAATCAAAACATAAAAGAGAAGAGAAGAAAGAATTTTCTTCATACCTACGTAAGAGGCTCATTCTCTTTAGTACAATCTGCTCCTGGTTTGAACCACTTGATCTTCCTGGCTATCTCCCAGAATTGGTAACGGCGTGTGTGCTCATCACGGTACTCAGGAACAACAGAAGAATACAGAGAGGAGAAGAAGAAAAAAAACAAATTTTTTTTTTAACCCTTTTGATCTTATGTTTTTAGTGTTGTGTTATAGTTTCCAAAAACATATATATAAATATATATATATATATATATATATATATATAAATATATTTTTATAAAACTAATTAATTAAATCTTTTAAGATATATAATATCTTTAAAGATATTATTTATGTTTTTGATTTGAACTCAAA
The DNA here is from genome assembly GCA_033220585.1 of Dipteronia sinensis. Lineage (NCBI taxonomy): Eukaryota > Viridiplantae > Streptophyta > Magnoliopsida > Sapindales > Sapindaceae > Dipteronia > Dipteronia sinensis. Next base: position 35,235,785 of record CM065638.1, read on the forward strand.
CTCTTTAAATTCAAAATTAAATATTTAATTTAATAAAATAAAATAATCATATTATCTTATTTTATTCAAAATCAAATATAAATTAACACCCTCCATTTAGTGATAATAACATAATTAAATTAAATTATTATTTAATTTATTCAATCACCATTATTCATTAATTAAATAATCTCATTATTCAATTAATTCCTGAATAAATACATGTTACTTTCGTAACTTAATCAATTGGACAATCCAATTAATGAACCGTGACCCTTGTTACGTAAAACGATCGGGTTAGCTAGGGGACCTAATGGACCCACAGTATTTTGAGCTCCAATAATCCTTAGAAATAATTAATTAAACTCTTTAATTAATATTTCATGATTATTAACTCCGGTGATATTCCACTAAAAACCCGAAGCTGCACTCTCTTAACTGTAGATGTTTTTACACAAACCAATAACTTTCGGTGTCCATCGATATAGCTATTACATATGGTATAATCATCTACAAGTAGTTCATAATTAGAGCTGGGTCATAATGTCCGTTATACCCCTCTAATTATATCTTTCCATTAAGTACCATTGATTCTCTAATAAACTATAAATCCTACATTCCTTACGGAATTAGGAGAGCGCTCATATTGTTCAAGCCCCGAATCAACCCTTAAGGGAACTACCATCTACTTCTCGCAAGAAGGAGTGGATTCCACTATTGTGTACAAACCTTCCCAGCCACAAGCCAAACCGCGATCCCAACATACGAAGCATATTGATCCGGAATGCAACTCCTACCTCACCCATGGTAAATCAAAGACCACAATCCAACCTGAAGGAGTCAATAAGACACTCAGGATTAAGATCACCTACATATAGCCATCATTTATCGATATATATATATATATATGAATCTCATCATGTAACTAATCTTATTGAGAGATTCTTATGGATTGTGGCCCAGTCCTATATGATCACATCATACAAGGTGCCTCCATTATCATATCACCATATGAATGATCCAGGATATGATCACTGTACACTACGAAATGGACCACAACTGTAGATTAACCATAATTAAAGTACCCAACTTTATTTGCTATCTACGGACTCTTTAGATTGCTCATTTCAAAATGAATCCATCTGTATATGACAAACATATACTCAGTTTGAAATTACATTCGGCAATCTTGGATGTTAAATACACATGTTATACACAATAAATGACATAAGAAGAATGAATTAAACTATTCTTTCATTTATGTTAACATTCCATTTACAAATTACAAGCTTTATGGCATAAACCCCAACAATAATCTCCCACTTGCACTAAAGCAAGAGACATATCTCGTAACCCTAGACCTTCTAGGTGACCTACAAACAGTTTAGCCGGTAAGGTCTTTGTAAATGGATCAGCATGATTGTCCTGTAAGGCTATTTTGGTGACAATCACATCTCCTCTCTGCGCCATCTCTCTAATGAGATGATACTTTCTTTCTATATGCTTCCCTCTTTTGTGGCTTCTTGGTTCTTTGGAATTAGCCCCAACACCACTATTATCACAATAAAGTGTAATGGGCTTATCCAGATCTGGAACAACTTCCAGATCACTCAAAACTTGTGGAGCCAAACAATCTCTTCAGCAGCTCCACAAGTGGCTACATATTCGGCTTCCATGGTGAAGTCAGCAATGCAAGATTGCTTTATACTTCTCTATACAATGGGTCCACTGAAATTCCCTTAATATTATAGTGTCAAGTATACCTAGATTGGGGGGGGGGGGGGGGGGGGTGGGGTGAATAGGTATAGTCTTAAATTCTTGCACTTCTTTTTCTTCACACGATATACAATTGCACAAGTAAGCTTTTACAAGAATATTGATCCAACAAACCAATATGAATACAATTAAGCAATGGATGAATCAATACAAATTCAAAGTAAGTAAAGCTAATACAAAAAAAAAACACAAAGGATTTTTACGTGGTAAAACCTCAAAAGAGGAAACATCCACGGGTTGATACCACAATCACCGGCAAAAGCAATTCACTATGACAAATAGGAGTTACACACTCAAGAGGCAATCAACACAAGATTCACTCTCTAAGCTATCAACACCTACTTTCCCCTCAGGCCTAGTGAACTTACTATGCCAACTTCCTATCCAAGACCTCAAGTCTTTAGGAAGGTACCTTGCTTGTCTATCCAAGTCACCCCGACTCTAGACAAGACTTCCTTGCTTAGCTATCCTGATCGTCCTGATCCTAACCAAGACTTCCTTGCTTAGCTATCCGGATCACCCCGATCCTAGCCAAGACTTCCAATGCACAAATTGAAGATCCCCTCTCCAAAATGTGACTTCCAATGCTCAATCCAAAGAATCACTCTAAGGAATGAGACTTCCAACCTCTTTACAAGGCAAAAGATCTAACTGAATGCAAATGATGCAAACACAAGCAAATAGAGCAAGTTGATCAAACACACTCTATGAAGAATTAGTTTAGCACAAATCAAGCTCACAAGCGAATGTAAGTAATTCTTATGAACATGTGATTAGAGATCTGAATTAGGCACTCAAAATCATCCACAAAAATATCTAGAAACCTAAACATGTCAATATTTACCCAGTTTTTTGTTGGGGAATGTTATGTTTGCTTACTACAACCATATGAAACGGTTCCGGAGACATCGTTGTGTTCTTCCCCCGCCTCTTTTTGTAAAAACCAATTTGATTCAGCATCAAAGGCAGAGAATACCGTAAACAAGCAACTTGTTGATTCCGGAATTTGTATTGAACCTCCTGCTGCCACGGATCATACAAACGAATGGATCGTAGTGTTAGCTCCACGCTAGCCATTAACCAATGACCGCCTCCAACATTCATCGGAATCAAGAGCTGGATCCAACACAAACAAAAGAGGATAAATAACAATGCGAGCTATCCGATGTAAAAACAATAAATAGATGCCATCCTTATCATACCGTATCGACCTCCTTCCACGGACGACAGCCGTCATCTTTATTCCCCCTGGCCCATGCTAATTGTTCTTTGGTCCATTTATAAGATATCACTGGCCATTCTAGAAAAGGTTTATCCGTTGTTCCAGCAGGCATTAATTGCTCCCACCAAATTAGCATGTAAAACTGTAATTTAAGCATGGGTAGAGTAAAAATATGCTAAATTGTATAGTAATAGAAAAACTAAGTACTTACGTAAAGATACGGATCTATGATGTTGACGTTCTGCTGGTACACTTCTGGAAACATGCGTTGATGCTTCCTTACTATCTTCAAATAGGCTTCCAGATGCTGTAAAAAATATGGACATATACATGATTGTTAGACAATGTAATCTCATAGTTTCAATGAAGGAGAACTTGAATAATTGTATACTTCATACCGTGTCTTCCAAAACAGTGTTGTTGGACTCAAATTGAACGACCAAGGGACATCAACTATGACTTTTACGTCTACCTCGCGTCTGTGAACAAAATAAATGTTACTTACTCCGCCAGCATTTAAGTACACCTATATGTAAAAGACTTGTATCTTAAAATTACCTCCCAGTTGGGTCCTCCTTAAATGTTACGTACTCCGCCAACATTTCCGCAGCGACCGGTTCATTTGGCTTGAATTTATGGGCTACTGACCTAGCCCTCTTAGGCTTATATGGGTCAGTATATGGAGTGGTCAACTGCCAGCCCCGTTTCCGCAAGCGTACTGGTCTTTCCTCCATACTTGTACTAGCCAAAGTATCCTGACCCTTTTGAGCAATCAGTTGAGGATCCTGGACCTCTGGAGTCGGCTGGGCCACCAATGGAGGATCCAGGACCTCTGGAGTCTGCTGGGCCACCAATGGATGATCCTGGACCTCTGAAGTTTGCTGGGCCATTACTGGAGGATCCTGGACCTCTGAAGTTTGCTGGGCCATCACTGGAGGATCCTGGACCTCTGGAGTTTGTTGGGCCATGAATGGATGATCCTGGACCTCTGAAGTTTGTTGGGCCATCACTGGAGGATCCAATGGATGACCATGGTCCATACATGGAGGATCAGACCGAGCATGATGGGGCATGTAAAATGAGTCACCCAGAGGAGTATGGTGTTGTTCATCGATATGCCTATATGTACGAATGATATGCATCATCACAGCATGTTGTTCCTCTCTACGTCGGTTGCTATCTCGAACCTCATCCAAGACTATCTGAAGCCGCTCCTGTATACGTGACTCACTATCTCGAACCTCATCCCGTAACTCTTGGAATGATTGCATCACTGACTCCAAGCGATGCGTATGAACTCCAGGTGGTCCCTGAAATGAACATTTAAAAGTTACTAATATAAATTACATAACTAAAATTATGCATAAAATCCAACTCACAGTACCACTATACGTACCACTAGTCCCCCCCTACAGTTCCTGCTCTGAAACGTCGACGTGGAGGGGTAGGAATGTCACCTACACCATGGTAGGTGTAGGTATAGCAGTCCCACTAGGCTCAGCAGCGCTGCTGGGTCTAGTCTGTCGAGGTGTACGATTGTCTGTGCTACAATCGCCTTGATGTGCATCATACTCATCTAACATATTTTCTAACGCACCGGGAGCCGGATACAAATCCTCAACGTTTTGTACCCCCTCATAGTACCACTTTCCAACCTCCTGATTCGTAGGGGTGATTCCGGTTCCGCAAACATCTGAATTTATTCAAAAATCAAATACAAGATACAAACATTGACAACCAAAAAAAATATTTGAATCGATGATAATATCCAATAGGTTAGAAACAAATTACCCTATTCTTAATAATCTTTTTGACTTTATCCGGCCGGGGTCGCCTTGTGAACTCCCACTTCAGAATACGTGGAAATGGGTCAACGTTATGATGAATGGCGAATTCCCTAGCCAATGCTGGAATCACTTCTAGAGCGAATATCTACAACATTCAGGTAATAAAAAATTGTTAGCAAATATAATAATAGATAAGTAAAAATTATAACTAAAATGTTTCATAATTATATTGTAAGCCTCACCAATAAAGCGTACGAAAACCCCCACATGTTGTACTTCTCTTTCGAGTGCTTATCCTTTCCTTTGGATCGCCCTCTCCGACCGGACAACGCAGTTTTGAACCCATATATAGAGTAACTGTAGACAAGGCAACCCCATGGGAACTTATCAAATGCGTCCAAGTTGTCTACAAGCCGCACCTGCCATATAGGCATGCTACCTCTCTCATCCGCTCCGATCAAAAATACATGAAGCAATAACAACAAACACAACTTCACAACGTCAAACTCCTCTGTCCACTCACCTTGTTGTACCCTTTCCTTCACTTCCTCAAACTTTATTTCATTCCGACCACCAAAACACCTTTGGTGTATGCCATTCTCCACCTCTAAATACTCTGTCGTGTCAGGCACGACTCCAAACTTCAACCCTGTAATTAGACAAAACTCGATTTTTGAAAAACGGACACTCACGTTTCCCAACAAGAACCACATCTCATCTGGGCTGCCATCATGGTGTATCTCCATCAAAAGCAAGCTATGCACAATCATCCCAGAAAACTGCATAGTTCGATGCATACGTAAGAAATGTCCAAAACATGAGTCCATGAATCTCTGCTTTTGGACCCCCCCATCATCTATGCTAGAAAGTGCATCGTCTATTACTTTAAGGATTTCGATGTGATTGTGGCGAGTAATTGTTCCTTTATACCAATCCGATTCGGGAGTTTTCAGTAGCCTCTTAAGATTCACCATCTGCATATATAATATTACAAACAATTAAGTCTCCGATGAAACAATTATTTCTATATATATACCAGTAAGTCTCGAACACACATGAATTAAGTCACGAATAAACATGATTTAAGTCACGATTACAAGTTACATACGTCTCAAGTATACACAATTAAGTCCCGAACCCGAATATATACCATTAAGTCTCGAATAAATCATAAATAAGTATCGATTTCACACGAATTAATTCTCCATTCCACATGAATTAAAGTCTCTTATACATGTTAAATGAGTTTAGATTATATAGAATTAAGTCTGTTACACATAATTAAAGTTCAGAATACATGTCAATAAAGTTTCGATTTATGCTAATTTAACTGAAACTGATTATGAGAAGAAATTCAAACAGTAGAACAAATTTAAACAACCTAACTATCAAACTACCTG